>CM024755.1:63842771-64442771 GCA_014218235.1 Colocasia esculenta | reverse complement strand
GATGGTCAGTAGACAAGCTTCTAGAAAACAAAAAAAATCAGTATCTGTCGACAGACAAGTCTTATCTATTGACAAACCAGTTCAGCCTGTCGACAGCAAGAAGTCTCCTGTCGACAGCCCAGCCTTCCAGCCAGAAACATGGTTGTAAAAGCCAGGAATGCTGCAGTATCTGTCGACAGCCAGAGGGCATCTATCGACAGCCGCATGTTAAGTCACAACATGTGACAACCATGTGATCTCTATTAGGGTGTCCTCTTCTTTCACAAATCTCAAGACTTGGACACACCTATATATAGATCTTTTGGACCTATTTTCGAAGTAAGAAGCCTCCACACCAAACACTAAGCAAAGAACAACAAGAAGAAGGTTTCTCTGCTTCTCTGCTTCAAGTCTCCATCCTGATCAAAGAGAGATCCGTTTCACAAGAGGAGTTGAAGTAGATTCATCCTCAAATCTCAAGCTTCGTCATCATCATCCGATCTTCATCGACATGAAGCTTGAAGTTCATCTGGACGAGCAACCTGAAGAGTTCAACTATTGGATTTGTTCTTCAACTCTGAACTTTTCCTTCATTTTATTTTCCTCACATGTGTGTGTTGTTGGTTTGAGCATTCCTTGCTCTCATCCCAAGTGTGTGTGGTTGATCTGAGATTGTGTTTGTCTCAGACTTCGTGTGTGTGTTAGCATCTGTATTAAACTTGCTTGATAAGCAGTTTGGCGTGTGTGTGTATGGATGGTGGACGTAGGATACACAAGTTGTGTAGTCTGAACCACCTTAAATCTTCGTGTCCTATGGTTTGCATTATCTGACGTCAGATGTATGCTAGGCACGATCACTTGTTCACACACTAATCATACTGCTAATCTCCTAAAGGCACTCTACACACACATCTAAGTTCAAATTTGATCCATATCATTTTAAGCCTTCATACAGTCAGTCTTAATCTCAAAAAGAAGGTCAATTTATTATATTTGGTAGTAATCTTTTCAACCCCCTTCTAGATTACTGCTTTAGGTAATTCCGCACACCTTTCAGAAGGGATTTTCCTATATGACTTAACATGCCGATGATGATACCAGCTGAGTCTTCTATGGTACTTATCATCAGATAGGGTTCCCTTAAGGGGAACAAATCTCTTCTTAGCAGCTAAGGACAGGAAGTCATGAACAGTGACATTCCAGTGAAGACCTTGGGAGTGAGCTGCATCCTTAGCCTGATAGTAAATGATGTACCTCTGAATCCATTTCTCATAAGAAGACTTTCTAACATTGTCATATCCTTTGAGAAGAAAAACTGCAGGGGATAGGTTAAGTTTTCTGCATTCTGCACTAAGTTCAGGATATGCTACTGCCCATTCTTCTTCATTTAGTCTCTCAAACTCTGCAAAGCAATGCTGAAATTCTTTCATGTGTTGAGAGGTCTTGGGAGCATACGTGACTGCAAATTTGTGGAAGGATATCTTAATGTTATATTTGAACTTGAATTTAGCGGCTATCCTAATGTGCTTGTTGAGGTCTAAATTGGCAAACTGCTTCCTAGAGGAAATGGCACCTACTAAACTGGGATGCAGTCCAGAGGGCGGACCAATTGTCATGGAGGGAGTAATAGGTCTGTTACCTTGAAGGATCATCCTCCATTGCCCTTTATTAACATCTAGTAGACCAAGCTTGAACCTTTCTTCATTGAAAGTCCTCATCCTAGCAAAATAAGTCTGGAGATCTCTCAAGAGAGTACCAAACAGGTCAAAGAACCTAAGATTAAGGTGTTGGTAGACATTTAGAAGAGGGTTTCGGGACTTGGCTGATATGAAAATTTTTGCTTCAGAGGGGTATGTATTAAGAAATTCTAATGGGGAAAGACTGTGGCTTTTCTATGTAATTAATTTTACATCAGTCACAAGGACTTCAGAAGTTTTGATGAGAAGAGGGATCCAGTCTTCAAATTTGTAGTCTAGCATCCCATGGACTTCAAGAAAAACTTTTATTGAAAGGAATTCTTTGAACAATTTCATGTGATGTTCAGAGTGATGAGTGAGAGCATACTAGACGGGTGGAAGGAGGGATCGATGACTTTGGGAGCTTACACCGGATGATAGTCCTGGTGTAGAGCTAAGTGTGGATGAGATAGATGGTGGAGGAAGAGAAGCAAAAAAGTGTGGAGGTTTGGTGTGAAGGTTTGGAACATTACCACAAGAGTTTTGAAATGATATTTTAGAGGAAATGAGGAAATGGAGGTATTTATAGGAGGGTCTACCATTGGTTGTGAAGTGGGGATAGAAGGAGTAGGTTGAGTAGGAGGTGGAGGAGGTAGTTCAGCAACTGGTGGAGGAGTAGGATCAGAAGCAAGTGGAGGATCTTGAGCAATGAAGGGAGAGGGAATAGATAAGGCTTGTGTAGCATATCGACGATTCAGATTGTCTTATATTAGTTGTGGTGGCCAGTGTGTGGCCCATGTTGTGTGTAGCAGGTGCTTACACAGGTTTCTGGTGCATTGTGGGCCGGCTGGTTGGCCTGAATTGCTTGTTTATTCTCTGTCTTTGAATGCGACAGAGGGGTGCGTCACGTTCTCATCGCGACACCCGGGGATGTCGCATTCTGGATGCCTCTATTTTGGCTCATCGTCTGCATGCCCACCGCGTGTCGCATGCGGGGCGGGCATGCTGACAACGACAGGCGGATCGCGACGGGCAGCCACGTCGCGACTTGGTCGCGACGTAGCGATACGTCGCGTTCCCAACCGAGCTACGTTTTTAAGAAACCCTGGTAGAACAGAGCTTGCACGAGCTCTGCTCGGCCAGGGGAGGTTTTGCTCATGGGATTTTGGGCGATTCGAGCTCGTGGGCCTTGGTTGGACGCGTTCTCGCCACGAGGATCATGTGTGGAATGGGAGAAACACCGGGTTATCGCCCGTTTTCGTATTCTTCATAGATAGTAGGGAGATTCTACCTTTTCTCCGTGGATTTCGTGGGTGTGTGGTGTGTGATGTGTTTACAGCTTTAAGAACCATAGAAAGCATGCTAGGACATCACAAAGAGCATGAAAAAATGGGTTGGAAACCATGTTTTGCAAGGTTTTTGGGGTTTTCTGGCGAAGGGGACCAGGTTACGGTTTTTCGCCTACGAAGGCGACAGCCTCCCCTGTCGCGATCAGATAGCGACAGGACGATACGTCACGTTTGCATTTGCGATCGCGACATGTCGAGGTGTCGCGACCTGATCGCGGCCCAAGCCCCTGTCGTGATCACAATCGAGCGGTTACATTTGTATGTGTTTGTTATGGTACATGTCGTTTATGGTTAACCGATGTGCGATATGGCTATCCGATGAGCGTGGAAATAGTTAGCGGTGCTTTGGCACTTGTTGTGCTCCGTGGGAATGCGGTTCACATGTTGAGCTGCAGGCTCACTTGGTTATGAATGTGCGACTAGTTTCAGTGACCTGTGTGTGTTCACGTGGTTTACGTAGCGTGCACGAGTTTCCGTGTGCGTGGCTGGTAGTGTTACGCCTTCCGTAGTTACCTCTTTAGTTGGGAGCCCCAGGTTCCGAGGTGAGCCAGGCACGTGGGTGTGCTCAGGGTTTCTTCTGGTACAGTGGTACTGTCAGGGTCCTGTCATCTTCCTGGACACCCTCGCTCTAGAGGAGAATTGTTGTCTGACTGAGGGAAAGACGGCAGGGACAATGACTTGTGAGAGTTTGTTGTTTAGTCACTTGTAGTGCGCTCGTAGTTGGGGGGACGGACACCAGTAAACGTACTGGACCCCAGCTAGTTCTGTTTCCAGTGCCTCACTTTAGGGAGCTTGGGCCAGAGTCCCTAAAGGTGTTAGGCATGGGCCTGCGGGGTGTGTGACCTGCAGGTGTGGTGGTTTGGTTGGTCTCCACAATTCTTGTTTGGTTTAGTGGAGTGGCAGCTGGACCATTCGTCCGTGGCTGCGAGACTGAGAGGTGGACCTGTGTGTTTGTCCAGGTTGGTTGCTGGTGTGGCGAGCCAGGCTACACGACCCGAGATTGGCGTTTACCTACTTTAGCTCGTACACCTGTTTGGGTTTTCTGTTTATTTATTAAAACTGCGTTCGAGGTCAGCAAGCGGTAAGTAATTTACAGCTTTAATATCCTGCTTAGATAACTCTATAAATTGTTATAGTGTAGCTTCCTGCTAGCTACTTGAGTTGTGGTTTGCTCGGTTTCTTTTGGGGGAGTTTCCCTACTTAGCCAGTGACTAGTGAGGCTCACCCCCCTACTTCTTTCAGGTGAGGGAGAGCAGGAGGCTTCCCATCCGTCTACTAGTTCCGGACCGCACCTTAGCAGAGCAGGGTCTGCGCCACCACCAGCAGTGTAATTCTCTCTCTTTGTACCCCTCGGGGTATGCCCCAGGTTCTGTTGTACTGGTTTATGGTTTTAGTTGAGGAACTAGCTATGTAAATCTCATGTAAATATTTGTGGAATGGAAAATTTACTTCTGTTCAGTTGTTACCTTCATATTTCTACGGACATGTGTGAATGATATCCCTTGCGAAGCTTCGACTCGTTCACGGGAGGCGGAATCATGTCAGGCTCGTTATCTGGTTAACGGGTTTGAACGATGTGGTCCGTCACAACTTGAGAGGGGAAGACTGGATGACTTGACTTCATAAGCTTCCTCTTAACCCTTCTCTTAAAGGTCATGACCTGAGGGTCTGACTCCTGATCACTCCACTCCAACTGCTGCTCAGAGGGTTGAACTTCATGTGCTGACTATTGCTGCTCTGATTCTGCTGGCTGATCTTTCTCAGGCTGAACTGAACTGCCTCCAGGTTGTATACCTGCTACTTCAGGTTGTTGCTGCTGTTGGTGCTACTCTTCAGGTTGAGCCAGAGGAACATGAGAATGAGTTGTGCCTGGCTGGCACACTGACTGAAGTAAAAGGTCCTTCATCTGATGGACCTCTTCAGACATAAAATCAAATCTGACAACGAGCTGTTGAAACTGCATCTGTAGGACTAATGTCATTTCTTGTTTCTTCAAGATCAACTAGACCACATCATCCAGATTCTTACTGGTCTCCCCCTAAGACCTAGGCTAGGTCTCAACATGTGGTGGAGACACATGATGGTATTCTTCAAGAGGTGGCTCAACTGGAGTGGTGCTAGGAACATCTTCTTCCTGAGCCACACCTTTTCCTCTTAAGTCCTTTGGCACTTGATATATAGTGTTTTAAGGAGCATCTTGTTCTTGAGAAGGGACAGTAGGCTGGACTAGCTCTTGTGCTACTGCTGGGGCTTCTTCTTCTCTAATTTCTTCTTGAGGGGGAATGGAGGAGGAGCTCTGTGCCTCATCTGGAAATATTTCGTCAGAGCACAGGGGGACAGAGTCCTTAATCCAAACGTTCTGAGCTTTGTACTCCAAGACAGTGGCTTCTCCTCAGAGTGGAGAGCCCTATCTTCTCCTTCACAGAGGTGGACACCTCATCAGTTAAGTCCACCGAAAATCTTCTGAACACAAGGGTTAGCAGGGGCCCATAGGGAAGGGACTCCTGTAGATTCTTGGAACATGCCATCCTTTACAAAATAATGGAAGGCAAGTTGATCTTGTCTCTCTGAATGATCCAAAATAATAAACTCCCGTCTCGGACTGTAATGGAAGAATGTGTACCTACCCTAGGAGTGATGATGTTGGTGATGATTGAGTGTAGCAATCGCTTTTCTGCGGAGAGCTCGTTGACAAGGAGCCCTTTCTTAGTGATGGAGCCTAAATTTCCAATGACTCCTAATTTCTGCTTCTCCATGGACAAGGATGCTCAACATGCGTTTGATGTTGACCCTTCTCCGGGTAACAGGTCTGCTTTGCGTGCTACTAATGCAAGATTAAGGAAATCTATTAGCTGTGTGGATCAGTTCTGGGCACAGAAAGCTCAGATGCAATGGCTATAGAATGGGGATAAGAACACTGCATTTTATCATGCAGTTTTCAAGGATAATAGAAGGCGTAACAGCATTAACAGGCTCAAGGTTGGTGGTTCCTAGTGTGAAGATCAGAATATCCTCAAGCAGGAGGCGGTTAACTACTTTGGGACTCTCCTCCAGTCTTCTGCTCATGATATTGATGACTCCCTCCTTAATGCCATTCCCCCTAGCATTACTGAGGATCAGAACAAGTCACTTACTATTATTCCTACCAAGGAAGAGATAAAAGAGGCAGTGTAGAGTTTGAAGGCGGATAGTGCCCCGGGACCTGACTGGTTTACGAGCCATTTTTACACTTCATGTTGGGACATTATTCACCAAGACGTGGTACATTCGGTCACTGGTTTCTTTAATGGGTTACCTATGCCTAGAGCAGTGACCTCCTCTCTTATTGCGTTGGTCCCCAAGATCCATACTCCTACCTCTTTTGGGGATTTTAGACCGATCAACTTGTGTAATTTCTGCTATAAAATTGTTTCCAGAATTCTATGTGACAGGTTGGTCAATATTCTTCCTCAAATTATCTCTGAAGAGCAAGGCGCTTTTGTTAAAGGCAGAATGATCCTGGATAATATCTCTCTTGCTAGACAACTTGTAAGAGACCTTGGTAGAAGGGTCAGAGGCAACAATGTTCTGTTCAAACTTGATGTTAAAAAAGCTTATGACAGTGTGGAGTGGGATTTCCTTTTTGCAGTGTTGGGTAAATTTGGTTTCTCTAACAGATTTATATCTTATATTGGTATGTTGATTAGTAATTGCTGATTTTCTATTCTTTTCAATGGATTGCCTGCTGGATATTTTCATTCTACTCGGGGTCTCAGACAAGGGGATCCTCGAGCCCCAGCTCTTTTCATCATTATGGAAGAAGCTCTCAGCAGAGGCATCAAGCATTTAGTTCAGGTGGGTCATCTTAACCCTTATGCTGGGCCGACAGGTAGTCCATTGATATCCCATCTCTTGTATGCGGATGATACTCTTATCTTTCTTAATGGAGGAATTCGTAATGTGAAGAGATTGATTGAGTTCCTCAAACGATACTCCACTTCCTCGGGTCAGGAAATTAATGGAGCGAAGAGCAGCTTCGTGATCTCAACTAAGGCTTCTGCTCAAGTAGTTAACAAGATTAAACATGTTACTGGTTTCAAAAGGCAAGGAGGGCCGCTCATTTACCTGGGAGTTCCATTGCGTCCAGGGAGAGTCCTTGCTTCTGACTTCCACCAACTCATTCAGAAAGTTAATGGCAAAATGGCTTCTTGGAAGCCTAGATTTATATGGCAAGCTAGGAGAATAACATTGATCAACTCGGTGCTGGCCTCTATTCCTGTTTACCTTGCTACTTCCTCCTCTATTCCAGTTAGTATTCTGAATTACATTGATAGAACATGTGCTAACTTCTTTTGGGATGGTACTGATGGTATGAGGAGGCGTCACTGGGTTGCTTGGGCCAACATTCAGCGCCCCATTGATGAAGGTGGTCTGGAAGTTCGGAACATTAAAAAGGTTCAGATGGCCTTGGTAGTGAAGCAAATTTGGAATGTCTATCATGGCTCCACTCTTTGGCCTCAGTACGCTAGAAGTCGCTTTCTACATGCTGGGAACTCCAGGATCTTGGGCATTCTAGGCATCTCATCTAAAGTCTGGTTTGTGGCCCATCAGCTTGTTCTAGACCATACTAGGTGGGTGCATGGGAATGGTTCTAATATTGATGTTGTGTCGGATGTCTGGCTTGGGGATGGGCCTTTGGCTGATTAGCACTCCTCTCCTTATGGGGGGAACATTATCACTCTTCAGGAGGTCATCTCCAATGCTAATCACACAATTAGAAGCCTCCTTCCCAGGAACACCTTCCAGAGGGTTGTTCTTAGTGAGGATAGCGACCAATGCATCTAGAGTCCTGCTCAAGATGGTTGTTTTTCTGTCAAGTCTACCTATAACCTGGTCCGCTCTATGGGGGTTAAGAGAACAGTTCTGAAAAAAATCTGGCATAATAGCTTTAATAGAAGAGCTTCTGTGTTTTGTTGGAAGCTTATGAATAGAGCTGTCCTAGTTGATCAACAGGTTGCTGAATATGGTATTCCAATGGCTTCTTGCTGCTCCTGTTGTACTTCTCCAAGTATTGAGGACTATAATCATCTCTTTATCAATGGCGAACTGGCCTCCTCCCTCTGGAATTGGTTTCTCCCTCTCTGCAACCCCAAGGTTAACCTCCACAGTCATATCACGGTGAGAATATGGAATGTGTTGACTGCATTGAACGGTTCTGATCCCTTTGGTTTCATTTCCATCCACTGCTTTATACATTTGCTTTGGGAAATCTGGAAGGGCAGATGTAGTGCCAGATTTGAGTTCAAATTTTTTTTTGCTGGAACGGCTATAAACAACATTAAATCTATGGTTGCCCATTCTCTTACCAATACTAAGTTCAAGCAAGTTCCCTACTCGGATGAACTCAAGCTTCTACAGTGGTATGCTTTTACTCCTCATTTCTCTCTCAAGCATTTGAAGCTCATTCGTTGGATTCCTCCTATAGTAGATTTTTGCTTGAATGTGGATGGTGCTTGTAAGGGCAATCCTGGAGACTGTGGAGGAGGAGGTTGCATACGGGATAGCAAAGGTTCAGTGTTAGTAACTTTTGCACATTTCTATGGCCCTAGCAACAGCATAACTGCAGAAGTTAGAGCCCTCTGCGATGGCATCCAGCTTGCGGATAACCTTGGTATTCGACTTTCAATGGTTAATTCTGATTCTTCAACTTTGGTTAATTCTTTCAAGTCGAGGAGATGTCCTTCGTGGTTTGCATACCAGTGGTGGCGGGTTGTTGATGTGTTCATTCAGGAAAAATTATTCTTGTTTAATCATGTATTCCGCGAATGTAACCAGGTGGCGGATTACTTAGCTAACCATGGTATCTTGATAAAGAAAAACCAGCTATTTTGAGGACATGGTAACATCCCTCACCTATGTAAAGGTCCCATAGTCTTAGACAGATTGAGTCTCTTTCATGTTCGGTCTGTATGACAACTTATTTTCTATGTATTGTTCCTTATCATTTCATTATAAAATTTCGGCCTAGGTTTTTAACTTGTAGAGTGGGTCCATTCTCCCCTTCTAGGGGAGGGTGCACTCTCCCAGTCCTTGAACCTGAGGACCGCTTTTGATTAAAAAAAAAGAGTTTTGAAGGAAGGGGAAAAGGGTCTTAATAATGAAAGAGGAATGTGTAACACACCGTAGATGAGAAAATGAAAGGTCGAAATTTAATGAGTGAACGATTACACTTTTATTGTTCTTTAAATATTATTGAAAAAAAAATATATATATATATATAATATTTTAATTAAGATATGAACTCTGACTTCACAAACTCTGACTTTTGGAGAGTCGCAGTATCAAACTCCGACTTCTAAAGAGTCGAAGTCTCAGGACTTAGAATGTTTTTCTAAAAAGAAAGAAACATGCAGTGCAGAGGATTTTAATCAGGATTGCACATACCTATTTCTCTTCTGATAGATGTAAATCTATCTTCAGGAAGAGGTTTGGTGAATATATCTGCTAATTGATCATCTGTAGAAACAAATTCAAGTAGAATATCTGTTGAACCACTCCTATATTTTACCCTTTTATTTTGGTGATAACAAAATTTATGTTTAATTAATTATTATTAAAAATATTTAATATCATGTTTTTCTTAATAAACATTAATTTATGTGATTAATTGAATATTAAATATATTTAATACCATGATTTTTCTAATAATAAATTAAATATCATGATTTTCTAATAAATATAAATTTATGACATTATTGCCATGTGATTTGCACTAAAACGATAAATCGATGTCCATTCAATATACATCGATTTCAGTTCACAAAGTGCCATAAGGATTTGCTCTCATAAGGATTCACTCTCATAAGGATTCACTCTCACATCGATTTGGTCCCATAACGATTTGATAAGTGACTCTCACATCGATTTGGTCTCATAACGATTTGATAAGTGACTCTCACATCGATTTGGTCCCATAACGATTTGATAAGTGACTCTCACATCGATTTGGTCCCATAACGATTTGATAAGTCACTCTCACATCGATTTGGTCCCATAATGATTTAATAAGTGACTCTCACATCGATTTGCTCTCATAACGATTCGCTCTCATAAGGATTCGATAAGTGACTCTCATAAGGATTCGCTCTCATAAGGATTTGATAAGTGACTCTCATAAGGATTCCTTTGTAACTCTCATAAGGATTTGATAAGTGAAACATGGATTCCTTCGTAAAACATGGATTCCTTTGTAAAACATGGACTTCTTTGTAAAAACATAGATTTCCTTTATATTTCAAAGTGTCTTTTGGCATCTAGTGAAAAAGTCAATATTCTTGATTTGCGTAATCCTCTATCTTTCTGACAGGAGATCTTTTTGCTTATCTTTCTAGATCTCTTCTCTCCTGCCAACAAAAGAGAGATTACTTACCACTTCTGGGTGGCAACAGGAAACATAGAGGTATGAACCTTTTTGACAGAAACACTCTTTTATCTAAACACTTTTTTCTATGCTTGCAGACCTCGTAGACCACAAATTATCAGAAGAAAGAGAAGATGAGCAACGGCTAGAACTCCAACGGATTTATTCAAAGATGCTCATATAAAAGGTGAAGCAAGGCTGAAGAAGAAAATAAATAAAAAAAGAGTTTTCTTGAAGATTTTTCAAGAGTGTACATCCGGGAAGAACCTCAACTCCACATACACTCAAAGGAAAAGAGAGAAAGAGCCTGAGCCCAAGAAGAAGTGTTCAAGCATCTGAAGCCCTCAAGCTTCAAGCTCCTTCTCCTCTCTTCACTCTCTCTGTGTGCATCTTTGTAATCTGGGGAGAGAGTCTTTTGCTGAGAGTTCTTTTAGTTGGTTTTTATTTGTTCCAACTCTCAGCTTTATTCTTTCTTTTCTAAGAAAGATTTCTGTCCAACTGTAGGACTATATACAGTGTAGAACCTAGCTAGAGGTTTGTGTCTAGCAGAACCGCACTGGGGTTTGTACCAGGAGGTTGGCTTCTTTACCTGTAAGAGAAGTGGGCTGCCTTCTTGCCCGGGAAAGAGAAGAAGACCAGCCGGGGTGCTGGGTGTTGTAGTGTCCTTAAGGGGGACTGTACCCTTGGTTAGTGAAATCCCAAGAGGTTGCTTGGGGACTGGACGTAGGACTTCCATGTGGGAAGGGCCGAACCAGGATAAATTCCTTGTGTCATTTGTGTGATTGTTTATTTGCTTCCGCACTACTACTCTTTATCACACTAAACTAACCAAACCTTCAAGTGTTAATTTCTGTGTTTAAGTTTCTATTTCAGATTTCAGAAAAACCTATTCACCCCCCCTCTAGGTTAGCTTGCTGCCGTACCAAAAGGGCCAACAAGTGGTATCAGAGCGGGTCTCTGAACTTCCAAGAAGATCCAACGATCTTAGAGTAAAGATCCATGGCAGCTCAAGGATATGCTGAAGGCCAATCAGTCACCAGACCTCCATTCTTTGATGGAGAAGACTACCAATATTGGAAGATGAGAATGGAATGCTTCATTCGGGGCACAGACTTCGATCTGTGGCAGGTAATAGAGGTAGGTGATTTTGTTGTTGTTCCTGTTCCAGGCACTACTGCTATTACAATAGCTGATAAAAATAAACTATCTTTAAACTTTAAAGCTAAGAACTATTTATGTTGTGCTTTATCCAAAAAGGAATTTAGTAGAGTATCTGCATGTAAATCTGCTAAAGAAATATGGGATAAACTGCAGATAACTTATGAAGGAACAGATAAAGTAAAACAAACTAGGATAGATATTCTTGTCTCACAATATGAGCAATTTAAAATGCTTCCAAATGAAAATATCACTCAGATGTATAATAGATTTTCGAGCATAGTAGTTGGTTTGAGTTCTCTTGGTAAAAATCATTCTGATGAGGAAACTGTTAGAAAGATACTTAGGTCCTTAACTCTTTCATGGACACCTAAAGTAACTGCTATTGAAGAAGCCCATGACTTAACCAAACTTTCTATTGATAACTTAATAGGTTCCCTCAAGGCACATGAAATTAATATGGAGCGACTATCTGAAAGCTCATCAAAGAAAAAATGTACTAATGCTCTTAAAGTTGCAGCTGCTCCTTCCACTTCTTCTTCTTCTAGTTCCAAAAATGCAGATTCTGAAGACAGTGACGTAGATGAAGTACTGTCCAAGCTTCAGAAAATTCTCAAGAAGAAGAAAAATGGATCAAGAAGGATTCAAAAGAAAGAGATAAAAGAAAAAGAACCAGTCTGCTATGAATGCAGAAAACCTGGACATCTAAGACCAGATTGTCCTAAACTAAAGAAGACTGGTCAACCAGAAAAATCCAAAAAGAAGCACAAGAAATTCAAAAGAAAAGCCATGGCGGCTGCTTGGGAAAATGAAGAGGCCACAAGCTCAGAATCATCAAGCTCAGAATCGGAGAAAGAGCAGGTAAGTCTAGCCCTCATGGTAGGACTAGATGAGGTACATTATGACCCATCTTTTAGCTCTTGCACTGATTCAGGATCAGAATCTGAAGACTTAGAAGAAGTCTTTAATGAACTATATGAAAAACATAAAAATGTTGTAAAAGAATTAAAGAGTCTGAAAAACAACACTATTTGCTTAGAAAACACCAATTCTGATCTTAAATCCGAACTGGAGCAACTAGAAAAATAATTAAAGGACAATAAAGATAATATTTATCTTTTGAATGAAGATTTAAAAAATAAGGACAATGAAAAATTAGAGTTAGAAGAAAAATTAAAAACTCTAACTGAAGAAAATCTGTATTTAAAAGAATCAGTTAGAAAATTAACTAAAGGAAAAACATCTTTAGCCCTATGCTTAAACGTATCAAAATCTAGAAATAACAAACAAGGGCTTGGTTACATACCTCCTGAAAAAGGAAAACATGTCATAATTCCTGAAAAATATCTATTACCAAAATTTGTAAAAGAAACCAAGATGCCTCAGAAAAAGGCCCTTGTAAAGGAAAATGTTTCCAAAAATTGTGTTCTAAATAGACAGTACAAAGATAATAAGAACAACAAAACAATTTATATTCATTGTTGTTCTCATTGCAATAAATTAGGACACACAGTAAACACCTGCACAACAAAGCACCTAGTATGGATCCCGAAAGGATATTTTTATGCATCTAACCATCAAGGACCCAAAAAGATTTGGGTACCTACTTCTGAATAGTTTATTTGCAGGATGGCCTTGGAGCATTAGGAACAAAGGATGCTCAAGGCACTGGTGACTGCTAGCTCTTCATCCATCTCATAGCTGAAGAGGGAGTAGTCATTAATTTATTTTTAAATTTTAATATTACTAACAATTATTTTCAAGTCTCATTCATGTGGAATCTCTCATTTAGGGGGAGCACAAACTAAGGGGGAGTTATTCATTTATGTCAATCATTGTTGAACCCCTCAATGGTAAGAATTTCTTTCACAAAGGGGAGAGAATGCAATGGTAAGAAGCTTCCTTTTTGGGTTGTGACAAAAAGGGGGAGAGTATGCATGGTATGCATTATCTGTGAATTTTCTGTATTTTCTATGCTTTACGTATTTTTGTCAGAAAATTCTCATAAATTTTGTCATCACCAAAAAGGGGGAGATTGTTGAACCACTCCTATATTTTATCTTTTTATTTTGGTGATAACAAAATTTATGTTTAATTAATTATTATTAAAAATATTTAATATCATGTTTTTCTTAATAAACATTAATTTATGTGATTAATTGAATATTAAATATATTTAATACCATGATTTTTCTAATAATAAATTAAATATCATGATTTTCTAATAAATATAAATTTATGACATTATTGCCATGTGATTTGCACTAAAACGATAAATCGATGTCCATTCAATATACATCGATTTCAGTTCACAAAGTGCCATAAGGATTTGCTCTCATAAGGATTCACTCTCATAAGGATTCACTCTCACATCGATTTGGTCCCATAACGATTTGATAAGTCACTCTCACATCGATTTGGTCCCATAACGATTTAATAATTGACTCTCACATCGATTTGCTCTCATAACGATTCGCTCTCATAAGGATTCGATAAGTGACTCTCATAAGGATTCGCTCTCATAAGGATTTGATAAGTGACTCTCATAAGGATTCATTTGTAACTCTCATAAGGATTTGATAAGTGAAACATGGATTCCTTTGTAAAACATGGATTCCTTTGTAAAACATGGACTTCTTTGTAAAAACATAGATTTCCTTTATATTTCAAAGTGTCTTTTGGCATCTAGTGAAAAAGTCAATATTCTTGATTTGCGTAATCCTCTATCTTTCTGACAGGAGATCTTTTTGCTTATCTTTCTAGATCTCTTCTCTCCTGCCAACAAAAGAGAGATTACTTACCACTTCTGGGTGGCAACAGGAAACATAGAGGTATGAACATTTTTGACAGAAACACTCTTTTATCTAAACACTTTTTTCTATGCTTGCAGACCTCGTAGACCACAAATTATCAGAAGAAAGAGAAGATGAGCAACGGCTAGAACTCCAACGGATTTATTCAAAGATGCTCATATAAAAGGTGAAGCAAGGCTGAAGAAGAAAAAAAAAAAAAAGAGTTTTCCTGAAGATTTTTCAAGAGTGTACATCCGGGAAGAACCTCAACTCCACATACACTCAAAGGAAAAGAGAGAAAGAGCATGAGCCCAAGAAGAAGTGTTCAAGCATCTGAAGCCCTCAATCTTCAAGCTCCTTCTCCTCTCTTCACTCTCTCTGTGTGCATCTTTGTAATCTGGGGAGAGAGTCTTTTGCTGAGAGTTCTTTTAGTTGGTTTTTATTTGTTCCAACTCTCAGCTTTATTCTTTCTTTTCTAAGAAAGATTTCTGTCCAGCTGTAGGACTGTATACAGTGTAGAACCTAGCTAGAGGTTTGTGTCTAGCAGAACCGCACTGGGGTTTGTACCAGGAGGTTGGCTTCTTTACCTGTAAGAGAAGTGGGCTACCTTCTTGCCCGGGAAAGAGAAGAAGACCAGCCGGGGTGCTGGGTGTTGTAGTGTCCTTAAGGGGGACTGTACCCTTGGTTAGTGAAATCCCAAGAGGTTGCTTGGGGACTGGACGTAGGACTTCCATGTGGGAAGAGCCGAACCAGGATAAATTCCTTGTGTCATTTGTGTGATTGTTTATTTGCTTCCGCACTACTACTATTTATCACACTAAACTAACCAAACCTTCAAGTGTTAATTTCTGTGTTTAAGTTTCTATTTCAGAAAAACCTATTCACCCCCCCTCTAGGTTAGCTTGCTGCCGTACCAAAAGGGCCAACAATATCTTCATTACTTACATGGTCTCTGATGAAATGATGTCTGACCTCAATGTACTTGGTTCTTGAGTGTTGGATTAGATTTTTGGTTAAGTTGATTGCACTTGTATTGTCACAAAGCATTAGAATTCCATGCAAAGTATGACCATAGTCTTCCAGTTGATGCTTAATCCACAGTAGTTGAGTACAGCAACTTCCAGCTTCAATATATTCTGCTTCTGTTGTGGACAAGGCTACTGAGTTCTGTTTTTTTTAGGCCCAAGAGATCAAACATGTAGCACCCCGAAAATTTTAGTATATAAAGGATTGAAGTTTAAATAAAAGTGTTGGAGGGACTTCCAACATTATATATTAATGACCAAATATCATAAGCGGGTCAATGGACATCAATTGGCCCAATAATCAAATAAAGCTAGAAAATGCATGGAAATTCGTAACTCTAAATAGGCTGAAATTAGAAAGAGACAATTTGAGTTGAATTGGGATGCAATCATGCATTCTTGGCAACCCAAATTCGTGCCTATCTATGGTGGGAGGTTTCCTAAAGCCTCACACACTCTAAGGGAGGAGGGAATCCTCAAAAGATAGGAAACTGCCCTGTCAAAACCGCAGCTTAGCTTTCCTAGTTATAATAGAACTCTTAAAACACCATGGTTGCTTAAATACTCTTCACCAAACCTTAGGAACGAGTTTTAGAACTTTCTAGGGTCGTGTGGAGGAGATTTTGGCAACGGGGGAAGCAGGAGATCCCCACACCAAGTCGTTCTTCTTCCCCTGTTTCGTCTGCTGCGACCTGCACAGACCATCATCTTGAAGTCGACCAAAGGTAGGTCAAACCTAAACCAAACCTTGCAAGGCTTATACCCCTGGAAAGCGGGTCAAGTCTACGTTCTAACCCAAGTGGAACGCCCAAATTCCATGCAGTATATACGGAGTGGTAAGTGTTCTCCTCCTAGTGGTCTGAACACGGGTTTTTCTGGAACAACGAGACTTCTTCAACCCAAAAGGTAGGTTTTCTCGAGACAAACCTTAATATATCCTATACCAATGTGTAGAGCATCAAGTTAACTTTCGTTTCCCACTAGAGTCATCGGATTCTAATGAGTATATTTTGAGTTATAAGTGTTTTTCCAAAGTCGCGCACTGTTAGGGTTTTTTCCGTTCTCCTATTTATGTACATGATTCAAGACCAAATTTGACTAAACTTTCTTCATAAAAGTTTTCCTACATGAAGTCATGATCATCTTTTATGTTGGACGTTTTGTCCAAAAGTCCTTGGTTAGAGAGGTACAGGCGTGGAAAGGGAGTCACTGCATGATACTGGGGTTTCGGGCTACACTTGATTTTCTGTGCTTCATATGTTTTTGCGGGATTAGAGACCGAATTAGATCAAACCCTTAACATCAAAGTTCTTCTACTAGTTGTCCTCTTCATCTTTCATGTTGAACGTTTTATCTAAATATCATTTGTTAGATAGTTATATGAGGTAGAAGTGAATCGCTGCATGAGACATGTTTTCTGGTTACACCTGACCATGTGTTTTGTTCTGGAAGGGCCACTAGTGTCGACACTGCCTGTGCTAGTGTCGACCTGCTGTCCCAAAACAGCCCAGAAGGTGTTATGGGAAGGTCTCTAGTGTCGACACTACCTGACCAGTTTTGTCCAAAAGGTGTTCTGGAAGGCTACTAGTGTCGACACTACTTGGTGTAGTGTCGACACACTGTCCCAGCTTGGCCAGAAGGTGTTCTGGGAGCTGTCTCTAGTGTCGACACTACCTGGACTAGTGTCGACACTACTTGACCTTTTTGCCTTGTATTTGAAGCACTGTGTCAACACTACCTGAACTAGTGTCAACACTACCTGAACTAGTGTCAACACTACTTGACGAGTTTTTCATTATTTTGCAAAATATTGCATGTCTTGGGTCTGATCATTGCATGATGTCTATTTAATGGCTTAAAAGTGTTTAACCCATTGAAAAATCCTTAATTACATAAATATTATTCTAATTACTTTCTTAATGATATTATCATACATGAAACTTGTGATTTACTCTTGTTACCATTCTAGCTTGCTTTAAATGATAAATTTTATCTTAAAATCTTGTAAACCCATATGTAGTTAAATGCATTGTTCATTGCATGCCATCACGTTAAGTGTTTTTCCGAGAGTTTGAGACCGACAGATTGTGAATTGACACACATACATTACTCCACACTTTACATCAAGGGCGTGCACTTCTTTTCTCTTCTTGTTCTCGTGAGCGTGATTTACACTCTAGACTAAAGCTGTTAATGTAATGATTGAACTAAATTATGAATTGTACCATTCTACTGCCAAATTTATCTCTTGACCATTGTTCTCATGAAATCATGTTCAAATTAATTATTTACTTCTTCTCATCATCATCGTGAACATGACATTACACATGCTACATTTTGAAACTCTCATTGGCCATTATTTATGACTGTGGGTATCTACATTTAAAAATTTACATGAGATGGCTGACAGGGCACGGAGTGTGTCCAAGGGCTCCAGTCTAGCCCCAATGACGGAGAGTCATAAATATACTGTTAACCATGGGGTATAATGATTACTGGCGTTGCATCTGCACTAGGAGTACTTTCTTGCTTGTTGAATGTTAGATACATAACCACATACACGTGTCCTGTTGTACATTCTTGATGGATCTTTTCTTGGTGTACATTGGTGTCTACGTGCCTGATTAGTGTTATTTGATCGTGCTTGTGCAATCCTGCTTGCTTGCTTGCGTGATATGGCCATTCTACATTTATTGCAACTAATGATATCTTGTTTTCTTGAAAAACTATTGACATCAGGTGAAATCTTGTGTGCTTGTGCAAAGTGAGCTATTGCTAGTTCTTTCTTGTCATCTTGTTCAAAAATCTTATTCTATCTTGTTCACTCTATCCAGCTTGTTTTATATATCATGTTTTAATGAGTTTTCATTCGTACATGCACATCATTCATCGTGCTTACCTAGTTCTAAAATGTTAATCACTTATATCATTGCCCGCACATTGAGATATAAATCCTACTGGGCTAGTTTGCTCATCCCCTACCTTTTCCCAATCTAGGTGACTATGATGTTCAAGAGGAAGAGCCAGTCGAGGATGGGAATGCATCCGAGTGATGAGCGTCTCAATTATGAGTCTTGTTATCGTAGTTTATTTTGAGAGTTAGAACATGTAGTAGGAAGTGAGGGGTGAATGTACTTTCCTTTTTATTTGAGTCTCAGTTTTGTACTATTTTCCAACTTTTATAAGTTGAGTTGAAGTTAAAAATGCAGTTTTTATTGAGTTCAACATTTGGGCCCTATTATTATGTTGTGTTGATACACGTTTAGTGCGTGCTAGCTAGAGGCTTATTTGCCGACTGTCCACGTCTCGGAATATCGACTCTAATTCTTCGAAATAACATCCGCTGCGTAATTCTCGGGATGTGATAGTTTAGTGGTATCAGAGCCTCGGAATACCAAATAGGATATGTCTCAGGAATAGGAGATACCTATGGAACCTAGGTCATGAAAATTTAATATGGTACCTAGTGAGGATGGGTAGAGACTAGGAATTTGTTAGAAAGAATTAAACAATCCTACCCATTAACTCTTATAATGTATCTAGAGACATTAATTGGTTTCCATCCTTTTCTCAGGAATCCTCATAACACTTTCACACAACTGCAATGGCTCGCAACCAGTGGCAAGCTATGCAAGACACTGTGGCTGGACTTACTCAGGCCCTGCAAAATGTAGTTCAGGCTGGGAACCAGGCTGCAGTTGCAAGGAATGGAGCCGGTGATCTGCACCGAAATTTTAGGAGTTTAAACCCTCCTCGTTTCTTTGGATCCCCTGACCCTGATGAAGCAGAAAATTGGCAAGAGGAAATCGAAAGGATTTTCCAAGTAATGCAATGCAACAATAGGGAGAAAGTGGTACTGGCCACTTTCCAATTTACCAAGGATGCTCGAGCATGGTGGAAGGCTACATCGGCCCACCTGCCAAACGTAGCTGAACTAGAGTGGGCCGGATTCCTGGAGATATTTCGGGGAAAATATTTCTCTAAGAGAGTGAAGGAGAAGAAGGCAGCAGAGTTTGCTGCACTAAAACAAAAGAGCATGTCTGTGGCTGAGTATGAAGCTCAGTTTGCTCGTCTGGCAGTGTATGCCCGACATATTGTGGGCACAGTAAGGCTGAAAGCCAACCGTTTCATGGATGGACTCAGGCCCATGTTCATTGAAAGGCTTGGACCACACAACATTCAAACTTACACTGAGATGGTCCAAAGAGCTCAGCTGGTAGAAGACACCATGGCCAAAGTAGAGAGCATGAGGGGCAAGGACAACTCTAAGCCGGTCTTTGTCAAGAAGGGAGCACCTAACAATGTTCCAACGTTTCGTAGCAACAATAACAACTTTAACATCAACAACAAGAGGCCAATTGCTGGAAGAGATGCTGCGGGAGACAAAAGAGTCAAAGTGGAAGGTAGGCAGTTGTCTGAAAACTGCAAGTTCTGTGATAAACCAGGACACCGAGCTGAGGAATGCTGGAAGAAGCTCGGGGCATGCTTGAGATGTGGTGGTCGTGACCACCGTATTCCGGATTGTCCTATGCTGAAGGACCAGCCCGGGAGAGCCCACAATGTACCACGGCGTCAGGGACGCCTTAATGCGGTCATAGAAGCTGATCTACCCGAGGAAGGGGGTATGGTGGAATGTACCATTTCCATACACTCTCAACCCGCATTTGTGTTTATTGATATGGGAGCTGCATATTCTTTTATTTCCACCACATTTGCTGCAACTTTACCTGTCAAACCTGTACCCTTGAAATCCAAGATCACTGTAGCCTCTCCGTTAGGCTCAGAATCTGAACTCATCCACTACTTGCCAAAATGTGAAACTATAATTGGAGGACATAATCTCCCTGCCGACCTTATCTGTTTAGACATGAAGGGTTATGATGCCATTCTGGGTGTCGATTGGCTAATTGAATATGATGCCGATGTAAACTGTCGCCATAGGAGGGTTACTTTTAAAAGATCAAACCTTCCAACTCTATCACTACTTGGCACCCGTTATCACAAACACCCTATCTTGATATCCTCCTTGAAGGCTTCTAAGCTGATCAACCAGGGTTGTGATGCTTTCATAGTTTCTGTCTTGACTACTGAAAAGAAGAAACTGACTTTAGAGGACATTCCAATAGCCAGGGAATATCCTGATGTATTTCCAGAGGAATTGCCTGGTATAGCACCTGAGCGGGAGGTAAACTTCACCATTGAGTTACTCCCTGGGGCAGTCCCTGTTTCAAATGCCCCGTATCGCATGTCCCCTGTTGAATTGCAGGAGTTGAAGAGACAGATCCAAGAACTGCTAGATCAAGGTTTTATCAGGCCTAGTACATCCCCGTGGGGAGCGCCAGTACTATTCGTCAGAAAGAAGGACGGATCAATGAGGCTTTGCATTGACTACCGTCAGTTGAACCAGTTGACAATAAAGAACAAGTATCCACTGCCCCGCATCAATGAACTGTTTGATCAGATCTCTGGCGCACAATATTTCTCTAAGATAGATCTAAGATCTGACTATCATCAACTAAGAATAAAGGAAGAGGATATTCACAAGTCTGCATTCCGGAGTAGGTATGGTCACTATGAGTTCGTGGTCATGCCGTTCGGATTAACCAATGCTCCAGCGGCTTTCATGCAACATATGAACAATATTTATAGGCCCTACTTGGACCAGTTCATAGTGGTGTTCATTGAGGACATCCTTATTTACTCCAAATCCAAAGAAGAACATGAGGAACACTTGAAGGTTCCTCTGCAAGTGCTCAGAGATAACCAACTCTATGCTAAACTTAGTGTGAATTCTGGATGGAGGAAGTATCTTTCCTTGGTCACATCATATCCAAGGAGGGAATCTCTGTAGATCCATCTATGGTGGAGGCGGTAAAGAATTGGGAAAGGCCGACAACTGTGTCGGAGATTAGAAGCTTTCTGGGGTTTGCCGGTTATTATCGTCGCTTCATTAAAGATTTCTCAAAGATAGTTGTACCAATGACCAGGCTTACCAGGAAGGAGAATCCATTCGCATGGACTAATGAATGTGAAGAAAGTTTCAGGGCATTGAAAGAACACCTTACCTCAGCACCCGTACTAACCTTGCCAATTGTCGGGGGTAGTTTTGAGGTTTACACCGACGCATCCGGGATCGGCCTTGGCTGTGTGCTGATGCAAGAAGGGAAAGTTATATGCTACGCGTCCAGACAATTAAAGAAGCACGAGGACAATTATCCCGTACATGATCTGGAGCTAGCTGCGGTGGTCTTTGCTTTGAAGATATGGCGTCATTATCTTTATGGTGAGAAATTCGTTGTGTTTTCTGACCATAAAATCCTGAAGTATCTGTTTTCTCAGCAGGATTTGAACATGAGACAGCGGAGGTGGTTGGAGTATCTCAAGGACTTCGACTTCTCTATTCAATATCATCTAGGAAAAGCAAATGCCGTGGCAGATGCTCTAAGTAGAAGGCCAATGATCACATTGTCAAGTTTAATGGTAGAAGAATGGAAGTTATTAGAAGACTTCCCCAAGTTAAATATTGACGCTGACATCAAAGAGAAGGGATGCTTTGTTGCTAGTGTTAGAGCACAACCAACACTATTGGAGGACATCACAACACTCCAAAACAATGACCCTGTACTTGTGGAGATTAAGGCTAATTTGGACCAGAGGCCAGATTTCTCATTAACTGAAGATGGAAAGCTATTGTTCCGGGAACGAGTCTGCGTACCCGACCATGTAGAGACAAAGAAAATGATTATGGACGAGGCTCACAAGACCAGATATACTATTCATCCTGGAACTACCAAAATGTATCAAGATTTGAAAAGAAGCTTCTAGTGGCCTAATATGAAGAGAGAGGTGGCGGAATATGTCGCCCGATGCTTAACATGTCAAAGGGTCAAGGCAGAACACTTGCGACCCGCAGGTAAACTCAAACCCTTAGAAATTCCGGCATGGAAATGGGAAGGTATAGGAATGGACTTTATTTTCGGACTACCTAAATCTAGAGGTGGATTCGATGGTATCTGGGTTATAGTCGACCGCTTAACCAAGTCAGCTCACTTCTTGCCAGTGAAGAATAAGTGGTCAGTAGATGTTCTGGCTGCATTGTATGTGAAGGAAATAGTCAGATTACATGGAGTACCGGTGTCTATCGTGTCTGATAGAGAACCCAGGTTTACATCCCACTTTTGGAAAGGACTGCATTACTCCTTGGGATCTAAACTAAATTTTAGCACGGCTTTCCACCCACAAACAGATGGACAGATGGAGAGAACCAATCAGGTAATTGAAGATATGCTCAGAGCATGTGTCCTAGATTTTGGAGGTAGCTGGCATGAACACTTACCTCTTGTGGAGTTCGCCTACAATAATAGCTATCAAGCTAGCATTCAGATGGCACCGTTTGAAGCACTTTATGGCAGAAGTTGCCGATCTCCAATATGCTGGTATGAAGTTGGCGAAAAACAAATGTTAGGACCTGAGATGATAAGGGAAACCACAGAGAGGGTAAAGCTTATTAGAGAAAGAATGGCAGTGGCGCAGCAAAGACAAAAGGTATATGCAGATAATAGAAGAAGAGACCTGGAGTTTCAGGTGGGTGAACATGTATTCTTGAAAGTGTCTCCAGGCCGAGGGATCAGACGTTTTGGCATTAAGGGCAATTTGTCACCAAGGTTTGTCGGGCCATTCAAAATCCTTGAAAGAGTCGGCGAAGTGGCATATCGTCTCGCTTTACCACCGCAAATGGATGGAATACACAATGTGTTCCACATATCCATGCTGAAAACGTATGTACGAGATCCATGGCATGTTATAGAATACGAGCTTCTGGAGTTCAACAAAGACGGAACATATCAAGAGAAGCCAATTAAGATTGTGGACCGGGAACTGCGCCAACTAAGGAACAAGGTTATCCCACTAGTAAGGGTTAGATGGAATCAACGCATGGATGAGGACGACACGTGGGAAACCGAGGAAGCAATGCGCAAAAGATTTCCGGAGCTATTCACAAGTAAGTACACCTCACTTGTACAATAACTTGTTATACATGAATTTGGGGACCAAATTCTCTTAAGAGGGGGAGGGTGTAGCACCCCAGAAATTTTAGTATATAAAGGAATGAAATTTAAATAAAAGTGTTGGAGGGACTTCCAACATTATATATTAATGACCAAATATCATAAGCGGGTCAATGGACATCAATTGGCTCAATAATCAAATAAAGCTAGAAAATGTATGGAAATTCGTAACTCTAAATAGGCTGAAATTAGAAAGAGGCAATTTGAGTTGAATTGGGATGCAATCATGCATTCTTGGCAACCCAAATTCGTGCCTATCTATGGTGGGAGGTTTCCTAAAGCCTCACACACTCTAAGGGAGGAGGGAATCCTCAAAAGATAGGAAACTGCCCTGTCAAAACCACAGCTTAGCTTTCCTAGTTATAATAGGACTCTTAAAACACCATGGTTGCTTAAATGCTCTTCACCAAACATTAGGAACGAGTTTTAGAACTTGCTAGGGTTGTGTGGAGGAGATCTTGGCAACGGGGGAAGCAGGAGATCCCCACACCAAGTCGTTCTTCTTCCCCTGTTTCGTCTGCTGCGACCTGCACAGACCATCATCTTGAAGTCGACCAAAGGTAGGTCAAACCTAAACCAAACCTTGCAAGGCTTATACCCCTGGAAAGAGTGTCAAGTCTACGTTCTAACCCAAGTGGAACGCCCAAATTCCATGTAGTATATACGGAGTGGTAAGCGTTCTCCTCCAAGTGGTCTGAACACGGGTTTTTCTGGAAAAACGAGACTTCTTCAACCTAAAAGGTAGGTTTTCTCCGGACAAACCTTAATATATCCTATACCAATGTGTAGAGCATCAAGTTAACTTTCGTTTCCCACTGGTGTCATCGGATTCTAATCAGTATATTTTGGGTTATAAGTGTTTTTCCAAAGTCGCGCACTGTTAGGGCTTTTTCCGTTCTCCTATTTATGCACGTGATTCGAGATCGAATTTGACTAAACTTTCTTCATGAAAGTTTTTCTACTTGAAGTCAGATCATCTTTTATGTTGGATGTTTTGTCCAAAAGTCCTTGGTTAGAGAGTTACAGGCGTGGAAAGGGAGTCACTACATGATACTGGGGTTTCGGGCTACACTTGACTTTCTGTTCTTCATATGTTTTCTCAGGATTCGAGACCGAATTAGATCAAACCCTCAACATCAAAGTTCTTCTACTAGTTGTCCTCTTCATCTTTCATGTTGAACATTTTGTCTAAATATCATTTTTTAGAGAGTTATAAGAGGTGGAAGTGAATCGCTGAATGAGACATGTTTTCTGGCTACACCTGACCATGTGTTTTGTTCTGGAAGGGCCACTAGTGTCGACACTGCCTGTGCTAGTGTCGACCTGCTGTCCCAAAACAGCCCAGAAGGTGTTCTGGGAAGGTCTCTAGTGTCGACACTACCTAACCAGTTTTGTCCAAAAGGTGTTCTGGAAGGCTACTAGTGTCGACACTACTTGGGCTAGTGTCGACACACTGTCCCAGCTTGGCCAGAAGGTGTTCTGGGAGCTGTCTCTAGTGTCGACACTGCCTGGACTAGTGTCGACACTACTTGACCTTTTTGCCTTGTATTTGAAGCACTGTGTCAACACTACCTGAACTAGTGTCAACACTACCTGAACTAGTGTCAACACTACTTGACTAGTTTTTCATTATTTTGCAAAATATTGCATGTCTTGGGTCTGATCATTGCATGATGTCTATTTAATGGCTTAAAAGTGTTTAACCCATTGAAAAATCCTTAATTACATGAATATTATTCTAATTGCTTTCTTAATGATATGATCATACATGAAACTTGTGATTTACTCTTATTACCATTCTAGCTTGCTTTAAATGATAAATTTTATCTTAAAATCTTGTAAACCCATATGTAGTTAAATGCATTGTTCATTGCATGCCATCACGTTAAGTGTTTTTCCGAGAGTTTGAGACCGACGGATTGTGAATTGACACACGTACATTACTCCACACTTTACATCAAGGGCGTGCACTTCCTTTCTCTTCTTGTTCTCGTGAGCGTGATTTACACTCTAGACTAATGCCCTTAATGTAAAGATTGAACTAAATTATGAATTGTACCGTTCTACTGCCAAATTTATCTCTTGACCATTGTTCTAATGAAATCATGTTCAATTTAATTATTTACTTCTTCTCATCATCATCGTGAACATGACATTACACATGCTACATTTTGAAACTCTCATTGGCCATTATTTATGACTGTGGGTATCTACATTTAAAAATTTACATAAGATGGCTGACAGGGCACGGAGTGTGTCCAAGGGCTCCAGTCTAGCCCCAATGACGGAGAGTCATAAATATACTGTTAACCATGGGGTATAATGATTACTGGCGTTGCATCTGCACTGGGAGTACTTTCTTGCTTGTTGAATGTTAGATACATAACCACATACACGTGTCCTGGTGTACATTCTTGATGGATCTTTTCTTGGTGTACATTGGTGTCTACGTGCCTCATTAGTGTTACTTGATCGTGCTTGTGAAATCCTGCTTGCTTGCTTGCGTGATATGGCCATTCTACATTTATTGCAACTAATGATATCTTGTTTTCTTGAAAAACTATTGACATCAGGTGAAATCTTGTGTGCTTGTGCAAAGTGAGCTATTGCTAGTTCTTTCTTGTCATCTTGTTCAAAAATCTTATTCTATCTTGTTCACTCTATCCAGCTTGTTTTATATATCATGTTTTAATGAGTTTTCATTCGTACATGCACATCATTCATCGTGCTTACCTATTCTAAAATGTTAATCACTTATATCATTGCCCGCACATGAGATATAAATCCTACTGGGCTAGTTTGCTCATCCCCTACCTTTTCCCAATCTAGGTGACTATGAAGTTCAAGAGGAAGAGCCAGTCGAGGATGGGAATGCATCCGAGTGATGAGCGTCCCAATTATGAGTCTAGTTATCGTAGTTTATTTTGAGAGTTAGAACATGTAGTAGGAAGTGAGGGGTGAATGTAGTTTCCTTTTTATTTGAGTCTCAGTCTTGTACTAGTTTCCAATTTTTATAAGTTGAGTTGAAGTTAAAAATGCAATTTTTATTGAGTTCAACATTTGGGCCCTATTATTATGTTGTGTTGATACACGTTTAGTGTGTGCTAGCTAGAGGCTTATTTGCCGACTGTCCACGTCTCGGAATATCGACTCTAATTCTTCGAAATAACATCCGCTGCGTAATTCTCGGGACGTGACAAAACATCCTGCAAGAACTTGACAAGTACCACTGGTGCATTTTCTATCTATCTTGCATCCAGCATAGTCAGCATCACTATATCCAAGTAATTTAAATTCAGAGCATCTGGGATACCATAGACCCAATTTACCTATATTTATAAGATATCTAAAAATTCTTTTAACAATATTGACATGTGATTCTTTAGGATCAGCTTGAAATCTAGCACACAAACATACACTGAACATTATGTCTGGTCTACTAGCAGTAAGATAGAATAGTTATCCAATCATTCCTCTATAGATCTTCTGATCTACCTTTTTACCAAGTGGATCACTATCTAACTTGTGCCTGAGCTCATGGGTGTTCCTAAGGGCTTACACTTATCAAAACCATATTTAGATAGTAGATGTGAAATGTATTTGGTTTGACAAATGTGAGTACCCTCCTTGGTCTGCTTGATTTGCAACCCAAGGAAGTAATTAAGCTCACCCATCATGCTCATTTCAAATTCACATTGCATAAGTTTTTCAAAGAGTTTGCAGAGTGATTCATTAGTAGAACCAAAAATAATATCATCAACATATATTTGAGCAATTAAGATTCCTTCTGAAAATTTCTTAATAAACAGTGTGCTATCTACTTTACCTCTTGAAAAATCATGTCATATAAGATAAGCACTTAGTCATTCATACCAAGCTCTTGGAGCTTGTTTCAGACCATATAATGTTTTCTTTAAACAGAAAACATGATTTGGATACTTAGTATCTTCAAAGCCTGGTGGTTGCTCAACAGACTTCTTTTATAAAACCATTTAGTAATGCACTCTTAACATCCATATGAAATAAGTTGATATTAAGGGATAATACATAAGCTAATAAAATTCTAATTGCCTCTAATCTAGCAACTGGGGCATAGGTTTCATCGAAATAAATGCCTTCCTCTTGGGAGTATCATTGTGCTACCAGTCTAGCTTTATTCCTTATGATCACTCCTGATTCATCCATTTTGTTTCTGAAGGCCCATCTAGTCCCAATAACTAGATGGTCAGATGGTCTGGGAACAAGTGTCCAGATTTGGTTGCGTTGGAGCTGGTTAAGTTCCTCTTGCATAGCTAGGATCCAAGATTCATCTGCCAGTGCATCATTGATTGTTCTAGGCTCTATTTGAGAAACAAAATTAGTAAAGTCATAGGGAATGGTCATACCTTTTGTCCTCACCTTATCTTGAGGATCACCTATTATATTTTCTTTTAGATGATCATTGTGATACCTCAATATTTTAGGTAGTCCTTCCTGTGTATCTTCTTGTTGTTGAAGTTGTTCTAGTGGGGGATCTTCTTTATCTTCTTCTTTTTCTTCAAGTGAAGCTTGTTCCAAATCCCTACACAATTCTTTAACAATATATTCTTCTTCTATTTTCCTAATAGAAGGATTAATTTCATCAAATAAAATATGAACATATTGTTCTATAGTTAGAGTTCTTCCATTAAACACTTTATAACCTCTAGGTTTTGAAGTGTACCCTAACAGGAAACCTTCATCACTTTTCGCATCTAATTTACCTAGATTGTCTTTACCATTATTTAAAATGAAACACTTACAACCAAAACGTCGGAGATGACTGATGTTTGGCTTCTTTTCCTTGTAGAGTTCATAAGGTGTCTTCTTCAAGATAGGTCTGTTCATACATAGGTTGATAATGTAGCAGGTTGTGTTGACTGCTTCTGCCCAGAAGTACTTTGGTAGATTATATTCTGTAAGCATTGTCCTGGCCATGTCCAACAGTGTTTTATTCTACCTTTCTGCTACTCCATTCTGTTGACGTGTTCTTGGTGTGGAGAAGTTGTGTTTAATGCCATTTTCTTCACAGAATCTGACAAATTTTTCATTCTTGAATTCTCCACCATGATCAAATCGAATACTAATTATTTGAAATTTTTGATTCTTCTGTACTAACTTATTGAACTTCAGAAAGGCTGAGAATGTTTCTGATTTGGCTTCTAAAAATGATACCCAAGTGTGCCTTGAGTAATCATCCACGATTACATAGCCATAAACCTTTCCTCCAAGATTGACTGTCCTCATTGGTCTAAACAAGTCCATATGAATGAGTTACAAAGGTTTGGAAGTTGTTACCACTGTTTTGGACTGAAATGCAGTCTTGGTCTGCTTTCCTTTTGCACATGCTATACAGATTCCAGATTTCTTTAGCTTTAGCTTCGGAAGACCTTCCACTAGATCATGCTTGATTAGTTTCTTGATCACTAAAGTACTAGCATGTCCTAACCTTCTGTGCCAAAGATTTGTTTCCTCACTTTTTGTGGTTGCAAGACATAGATTGACTTCTTTTAATTCCACTAACTGTAGAGTGTAAATATTTTGACTCTTTAAGCTTCAAACACTGTTTTTCCATCTTTTTCTATTATACACTTATCATTCTGAAATTTGACTAAGTGACATTTGTCACAAAGTTGACTGATACTAATCAGATTGTGCTTTAGACCTTCTACATACATAACATCTTCTATCAAATCTTTTTCTTTTGATCCTATGGTTCGACAACCTAGAACTTTTCCTTTTCCATTATCTCCATATGTAACTTGACCAATTTCATCTCTAAAGCTTGTAAACAGTTTTTTGTCACCTGTCATATACCTTGAGCACCCACTATCCAAATATCATTTGGATGCTCTTAGGTGTCCCTGCAAACAGAACTAAGCTTTAATTTTTGGTACCCAAATTTTCTTGGGTCCTTGATGGTTAGTCTTTGGAATCCAGTGCAAGTGTCTGGTTGTGCACCTGCTGATCATGTGTCCTAATTTATTACAATGACTACAACACATATGATATGTATTCTTTGTATGTATAGTCCTATTTGATTTTTGTTTTTGTCTATAGACATATTGATTAACTTTTATGGGATTTTTAATTTCCTTTTCTTTCACAAATTTTGGAGTTGGATATTTTTCAGGGTAGATGATTTTCTCTTCATTTAATGGTGGTATGTAACCCACTCCATATTTCTTCTTGCTTGTTCGAGCACCTTTTAATTTTACAACTAATGATGTTTTACAACTGGTAAGTTTGTCTATAGTTGTTTTTAGATAAATATTTTGTTCTTTTAGTTTTTCTTCATCTTGTAGTTCTTTTAGATTTGCTTCAAGTTCCATAAGTCTTGTGTTTTTTATCTTTAGATCTTCACACAGTAGTTCATTAGATCTTTTAGTTTCAGTTAGATTTTGTCATAACTTTTCTACTTCATTTTTTAAAGAAGTGTTGGACTTTTCTTGATTTAGTAGATTTAACTTAACTATTTTCATTTCTTTAACGACGGTTTTATATTTGTCATACAATTCATTGAATGCATCTTCAAGATTATCAGAGTTAGATTCTAAACATGAAGTAAAAGATGTTTCAGAGTTTACCTGGTATATTCCTGCCATGCGGGCTAGAATGACTTGTTCCTCTTCTTCTGATTCTAAACTTGAGGAATCTAAAGTTGTAGCTTCTTCATTATCCAAGGTTGTGGCCATAACCTTCTTCTTGTATTTTCTGAATCTTCTTCTTTTCCTTTCTTCTTATCAAACTTTTCAGCAGGTTCTTTCTTCTTGAGTTTTGGATTTTCTGACTTGTAGTGTCCAGGCTGATTGCATTCATAGCAGGTTGGCTCCTTCTTCTTTTCCTTTTTGAAGTATTTCTTTGAGCCGAATTTCTTTTTCTTTGTAAGAATTTGTTGAATCTTTCTTGACAGCATGTCTTCATCAACGCTGTCATCTAATTTTTCCTTTGACTCTTCAGAGGAGGAGGAGTCTGCAACATTCAAAGCATTTGGCATTTTCTTTTTCGAAGTGCTTTAAGAAAATCTTTCCATGTTTATTTCATGGGCCATAAGTGAACCAATTAGTTTATCAATGGGATGTTTTATTAGATCATGAGCTTCCTCTATAGCAGTGACCTTAGGGGTCCAAGAAAGAGTTAAGGATCTAAGTATTTTCCTGACAGTTTCTTCATCAGAAAGAGTTTTTCCAAGAGAGCTTAGACCAACTACCATGTTTGAAAATCTATTGTACATTTGAGTAATATTTTCATTTGGAAGCATTTTAAATTGTTCATATTGTGAAACAAGAATGTCTATTCTAGTTTGCTTAACTTTGTCTATTCCCTCATATGTTACTTGCAATTTATCCCACATTTCTTTTGCGGATTTCATGCTGATAATCTATTGAATTATCTTTTTGATAAGGCATGGTATAGATAATTTATATCTTTAAAGATTACAGATAATTTAACCTTATCAGCTGCTGTAATTATAGTAGTACCTTCAGCAGAAACAATAATGAAATCACCTTGTTCTAATACCTGCCACAGATCAAAGTCTGTGCCTCTGATGAAGCATTCCATTCCCATGTTCCAGTATTGGTCATCCTTACCATCAAAGATTGGTTGTCTGGTAACTGACTAACCTTCATAGTTGTGAGCTACAGCTGCCATCTCTTCTCAAATCTTTCGATTCTTCTGAGAAGACCTCGCTCTGATATCAGTTGTTGGATCGAGATGGCACTATAGTTGTCCTAGAGGGGGGGGGGGGGTGAATAGGACTTCTTTGCGCTTTTAAAATTTTTATCTAAAAGATAAACAACATTAAATAATTTTGTTATTACTTAGTGTGGTGTGTGAAACATGTGAAAAAGTTGGCGGAATCAATCACACAAGAAGGCAGAAGAATTTTATCCTGGTTCGGCCCCTCCTACATGGAAGTCCAACGTCCAGTCCCCGAGAGACCACTTGGGATTTCACTAATTGCCAATAAACACTTGTCCTTCTCTCAAACCCGAGAGGAATTACAAACCCACTTGCTCCCAGCAAGTCCTCCCTTAACTAAGGGGTACATAGACTATCTACACTTGTAGATCTTCCCTTCACAAGAGGGGGTACAGCAGGATACAAACCTCCTGCAGATTTTCTTACACAAAAGTATGAAAGCTTGTGTGTCTGCTCAACAACAACGAGCAAACAGAGAATTCAGAAAGAAAAACAGATGAGAGTGAAACTCAATTTCTTTCTGAAACAAAGAGGTGGACTGAAGAAGATCTGAATTGCAGTAGTCCACCAAGCGAAGAAGACTTCAAATTGCAGAAGGAGAGCAGAAGTCTGAGACTGAGGAGTGGCTCTCTTTTTCTTTGAGTGGCTCATCTAGCATTCGGATGGGAGTGAAGTGTAGGCTCTCTAAGTCTTCTAAGTATGTCACTCTATGTATCTGCTCTTGTGTATCTTCTATTCTTTATATCTATTTATCTCCAAGCTTCGGCTTCATATATATGCTTCAAACTTTGTCCGTTTGATTTTTGGTCGTTAGAAGCTAGCCATTTGAAGGAGATAGCCGTTGAGAGGAAGCTTTGGACTTCTTAGGTTTGTCTATCAAATCTTTAGCTTCATGAGTCCCAACGTCTTTAGGCTATATGTTGTAGCTTCATGCTTGAAGGGCTCTCTCATGATTGTTCTACAAGTTCCATGCTCAGTGCAGAGATCTAGCCATTCTTCATTAAATATTCTTCAAACCTGAAAGGACAAGATACGAGCAAATGCCTCCATACATGCCTTCGGAGGTAGGTAAGATAAAGGATAAAATATGAAATTATTCGGACAGAAGTTCAGAACATTTAAGAATAAGCAGACAATTGCACACGTTTGTCTTCTAAAAGTCATGGTATTTCTGATAGCAGCAAGTAGGTTCTGACAGATAGCCCATTATACTTATCAAGCATTTAATTTTTGACCATCCGTCAACCAGAGATCAGCTTATCTTCCTGTCAGTAAAAGAGATAGCAAATATATCTTATATATATATATATATATATATATATATATATATATATATATATATATATATTCTAGATCCCAAAAGAGATACTACTCAGATAACATAATTTTGAATAAAATATTTTTCACATAGAAAAGGATAATTGAATTTTTTACTAATTTGTTTTTAAAGGAAACTGTCTCAAAGTCAAAGATATTTCAATGCAGATTTTGTGTAATGATGTATGTTAACTAGTACTTACTAATAGAGGCTTGAATTCACAGCTAAGTACAAATATACAACATTTGATAAGAAATACTTTGACTTTTAAGAAGTTGGAGTAAGACAGTAGTAGAGACAATAAACTTCGACTTTAGGAGGAATACAACTACTTCGACTTCATTGAAGTCGGAGTGAGAAAGCAATGATTCTTTGGGAAGTCGGAGTGCCAACAAATAGATAGCGGACTTTGACTTATATGAAGTCGGAGTATGTCAAACTTTCACTTTTTAAGAAGTCGGAGTTTCCTCAGGATTCGACTTTTCAGAAGTCGGAGTATTGCTAGACTTCAACTTCTCAAGAGTCGTAGTCAGTAGTCGGAGTTAGTGTGATATACAGTATATGCTATGGACTTAGAAATATTTAACTGTGATGATGCTTAGGTTCTGAGTAGGCATAGTCTTTGACAAAAAGTATGTTTGTATAATAGCTTTTTTATTTCTATAAATAGTAAAGGCAAAAATATTAAAAGGTTTTGTCATAATAAAAAAATATTGTGATAAAAGGTTGCTCAACACGACGATGTATAGAGTAAACTAGCCGATGTAGATCTCTTCAGAATGGAGCCTTGAAAGCAACAACACGTATTCCATGCCTTTCTGATGAAGAACACCTTTCAGGTACGTCTGAAGGGCTTCTGGATGATGAAGACTTGTTCTTTAGACTTCTACAGGTTCAGAGCATCTGTTGGCTTTTCCTAGGGCATCACGATCCTCTCTTGAATTCTAGGGCTGGAGTTGGATTCTTGGAGGCGTGTTCTCCTTCTCCAAAACATGAAAACATGTTGTATTTATAACCCCAAAGAGTCCCTCTATGTTTGACAAGAGTTGGATTTTCATAGGACTCTATTTAAGAACGACCGGAATCGGTCGACCGAATTCATCGGATCGGTTGTCCGATTTCAACTTTTCTTCGACTAGGCTTCGACTAAACGTTTGGATGGACAATCAGTCGTCCGATTTTGTAGAATCAATCGTCTGACTTGTGTCTCAGCTTCGACCAGTGCTTCAGATGGTGAAGATACAATGTGAACATCCGAAGTCACCTTGCTTCGACTGGCGAATCGGTCAACCGATTTCTTCAAGTCGATTGTCTGACTTTTTGACTGTCCCACTACAAGACCTACTAGCTAGGTCGGTCGTCCGATTTTCCCAAATTAGTTGCCCAACTTCTGCTTGGTCATTAATCGATTGTCCATTGATTTCCCTTGATCCACAATCAATTGGGCATCAATTGGGCTTTCATTATCGATCGACCGATTTTTGCAAGTCGATCGTCTGATTGACAGTTTTGCAGCTGACCTTCTAGTCTTGACTTTGTTGTTTTGTCAAAGTCTTGGGTTTTGTATTATCCACTTCAAATGTGACTTTTGGACAAAATTACTACACACTTAACACACAAATTAGACCCGTCAAATTAAATAAACATAAATCTAATGCTTGGTCATGAACATGAATATATTCAGTGTTTTGTGATTTTCTGAACATGAGTTAAATTTAGTATTTTTGTGATCATCAAAATCTACAGAGTACAACAGTTGATTGTGTAGAGATTGAAGGCAGCGCCAGATCGTTAGAAGAGCTACGCCGACACAAGGAGGAAGGATTTGGCTTTTGAGATTGGTGATTATGTGTTTCTCAAAGTTTCGCCGACCAAGGGTTTGGTGAGATTTAGAAAGCGAGGCAAGTTGAATCCTAGATTTATTTGTCCTTTTGAGGTATTGAGGAAGATGGGGAACGTGGCATATCAGCTAGCTTTGCCACCATCTGTGATCAGTTTTGAGCCAGTGCAGTTTCCCCCAGATATATCATATGAAGAGCATCTGATAGAGATTCTAGATCAAAAAGTACAGGAGCTGAGATTGAAGTCTATTACACTTATGAAAGTGTTGTGGAGGAATTTCTCAATAGAAGAGGTGACATGGGAGCTATAAGAGGAGATGAAGAAGAAGTATCTACCATTGTTTGGTAAGTACCCTAATCCAATCTTTGAAGATGAAGATTATTTTAAGGGAGAGAGGGTGTAGTGCCCTAGATTTCTGTTTGCTTATTTTATCGAATTATGTAGTTAGAACAAAGGTGGGAAGCGAAGAATAACAATAGCAAGTTGGCTTGACCCGCCAACCAAGCAAGCAAAGCAGAGTGGCACATTAGAGAAGGGGGGAGTCAGAGGGGGGTTGGCACTTCGATCAAGAGGCTAGCTAGCGTCCTATGAATTTTAACTTTTGGGACGTTATTGACATAGTTCACTGTTGTTTACTATAGTAAGCGATGACATCGGTTGTTGTCTACCCACTGTAGACGGTAGAGGACTTTCACATTTATATTATTTTTATTTTTAGGTTTCTTTAGTCAGGCCTGTTAACGGCATGATCGATTGCCATTTACCTTCAAGGTAAATGACAACCTATGTTGACGTTAACTGGTGCCAATTATTGCTGCCACTGTTATGCAGCGTAATGAGCGAACATTTCCTTTGATTGCTATCCATTAGATCACGTCATTTTGATATCAAGGCTTAGGATTACATGTTGTAAACCAATTGTGGCCTTTAAAAGACCCAGATTCGGCTCTTGGGAAGGGTATTTTGTTTTGCCTGTGAGAAAGAGGGTCGAGTGTTGGGTTGCAGTGTAGAGATCCAGGTGATTTCTAGAGTTCTGGTCAAGGGAAAGGCTTCAAGGATCTTCCATGAAGGCTTCTTGGATAGAGGCGTGCTACAGAGTCTCCTGATCGTGCAGATCAAGGCGATTGAAGGGGGTTGTCTTGTGAACAAGGCGGGCTTCATCGGGCATCTGTTGCTGCTCCTTAGGGAGATTTCAGAGGCAAGTAACATGGGGGAATAGTTTAGGGTCTTAGATTCTACAGATTTATATTTATTTTTCAATTTTTAGATCCATGTTTAGGGTCAGATTTAAGGGGTTAAAGGCCTGATATTTCATGTTAGTTTTCTGGGTGTTCAAACCTATAGTAGACGACGGTCGAGATTATCGTCTACTTATATATTAGTGGCGCTATGTGCCACGACCAATTGGAATAAATGATGTAGGAGACCGCCGTTTACTTATAGTAAACGACAACTTTCTCTACCAATTAGTTCATCAGGTTCTATTTTATACATTTTTGAATGAAATGCTTATGCCTTGATTGTTTAGGGTTTAATTTGTTTTTTTTCACTGATTATGTTATATGAATAGGGCATCTTGCTACAAAAACAATGATGGTTTTATTTTAAGATCTTTAGGATTTATTTTAAGGTTTTTGTTAATAGTGTAAATAGGAATGAACAATGTTCAATTCTGTAAATTCTATCATGATATTGATATTCTGAGTTTGTCACTATTGTTGGGACATATTAGAGAACAATATGTTTAAGATTTGGTATAGTTGTTTTCAGTAATGTTTAAGATATTTTATTATCTTAATAAGTTGTCTGACAATGATAAATAAACAATGTAAATGATTTCTGATCTCAGAAAATTAGGAAACTTAGTGTACATGATTCATGTATAGGGTCTGAATTACTGTTAATGTTTCAAGAGTTTTTTAACATTGTACACATTATTAGGATTTTCTGATCAAATTTAAATATATATGCCATCATGAAAATGATAAAATAAATACATGAGAAAAGAGTCTTGATTTCAGGTTTGATGTTATAATATCATGATAGGTCACTGTTGTACAGTAAGTTTAATTCCATAAAGGAAAATGTTATGTGGCTGGGCAATTGGGCAAATCATTTGCTCGATTATGCCAGCTGATTGGCTGGCGCGCACGCCCCACCTGCGCGCGAGGCAATCGCAGGGGGCATGGGGCAAATGATTTTGCCCGGTGCCCTGTGCACCTAACATTGCTCTTCTAGAAATGATAAGAATGTATATGTATGTATATGTTTTGAATGCATGTCATTATAAATGTTTACTATTAGCCAATAAGACATTGCTATCATAAAGATTCCTACATTGAACTACACCATTGAATGCCCCTATAGTTATGGTTCACCTACATGAAATTTGGCTACATGAATCCATAGGCAACTGATAAATCTTGGAGGTAGACATGTTCCACTGGTAATGGTAGGGAGGGCTTCCCTTGGTATTGCGCAATAACCAAGACTTCATCATTACTTTACCTTGGTGATAAGTGAATGTTACATGACTACATGATCTTTATAGATAGTTGGGTTGTGTCTTGGCATATTATATTATATAAACTGTGTACATGCTACATGATATGTCTACATGCTACATGCCACTATTATACATCATATGAACTATTTACATGCTATATGAAAATGTCTACATGAAATGATAAATGTTACATGAATCGTAAATGTTACATGACAATGGTTCTATTGTAAATGTCTTATTCCAGATTTTTAACATGCTATGTGTGGTTTGATTCACGAGATATGCTTGCCATATGTTTATGTTGTTAATTGATTTTTCTTTACATTTTTAAATGTAAATTTCATGCTATAATATGTGAAATGGGAATGACCACTGATGAATGATTTAAAATGCATGAATATGAATGATCTATATGTATAATGCTATGTGTTTAGAATATGTATACATGTTTTAAAGTTTAGCTATATGATAAATCTTAGAACTATTTTCCTTGTTGTTTGCTGAGTCTTGTAGACTCACACTTGATTAACTTTTCAGGAGAGGCTGAGGACGTTGGTACTGAAGAGTTAGTTCACACTGATCCTGAGCTTGAGGATGTGGAGGCTTAATTGTTTGTTTGGAGTGTTGATTTGAGTGATTATGTATGTGAGAATAATTTGTAATTTGAACATTGTATTATCTTTACTTTATGGATTTGTGGGCTTGTTGATTATGTAATATGTCAGTTTATTTTCTTTGTGCCTTAGACTTGGTATTTGAATACAAATGTTGATGGAAATTAATTATCCCGCTATGATAATTGCTGATATAACTCATCATCTATGTACAACTCAACTTGAACCGATTACGTTGGATATGTTCCACTGTAGTGCTACCCCTTGGACTCGATGTGAGTTGGTACGACTGTACTGGGTCTAAGAGGGGCGTTACATAAGGATTGTGTTTTAGGTGCTGAGAGAGCATAAATTGTTTACCAAGCAGAGTAAGTGTGATTTCTAGATGAGTGAGGTGCATTTTCTAGGCCATGTTACCTCTGGCAGTGGTGTAGCAGTTGATCCAGCTAAGGTGAAGGCTGTGCTTGCTTGGGAGACTCCTAGATCACCCTATGAAATTTAGAGTTCCTTAGGATTGGCTTATTACCATCGATGTTGCTTTGAGGAATTTGCTTCTATTGCAGCGGCTTTGACTAAGCTGGCTAGGAAGGGTGTCAAGTTTGTTAGGACCGAGGAGTGTGAGAAGAGTTTTTAGAAGCTCAAGGCAAGGTTCACTTTTGCACCGGTATTGGTCTTTCCTAATGGTTCAGATCCTTTCTCGATTTATTCAGATGAATCGACTATTGGATTGGGTTGTGTGCTGATGCAGGATGGGAAGGCAGTGGACTATTGTCACGCCCCTCCAATTTAGCAGCGGAATAAATCGGGGAGACGTGAGCAAGGTAAATAGTAGTGTAGAATGCACAACCAGTAGAAAGGTTTAGAGCATCTAATGAACAATACTTGGAATAAACTCCTCATTTTATTGATAATTCATAAGAATATTTACAACCACTAATTCGGAGCTAGTACATAGGGCTCAATGACATCATTACATTGGAAAATAAATTTAAGCAAATATCTAACTAGACTCTATTTATACTAAGGTAATTTCGACTATCTAATGCTAGGTCGCTCATCACTCTAATCATGTCACATTTGTGTGTATAACGTCATCATCCAACTTACTTGAGACACAATAACAGGTAACGAAGGGTGAGTGATAATGCTCAGTAGGACTTAAATCTCATGAGCCAAGCATGCTTTAAATGATTAATGCATTAAAGAGCAGAGTAACTAACGATAGAGAGAGAGTCAAGTAATGTCGAATTGGTAATAGCAAACCGATATCAAGTAAAACGTCAATGTCAAGCAAGCAGTATGTAACATGTATAGCAAAGAGAGAGAAATCGGCCATATCACGAGATAGCACAATAGCACGCAAGTCAAGATAGTACTTTGATTGATTTTCTTATCAATTGAAAGAGTATAGAACTTTGTTTGATTGTCTTCAATTAATCTTGATAGTATGGCACTCTGGATGCATGCCTAACATCCTGATCATTAAACTCCCGCGGGCAAATGGCACTTTCGAGCGCACCTTTCAGGACCAGATCGGGCCCTTTATAATGTTGTATGGCATAGTTATATTTGTTATCTTAGATAGTAAATAGATGGTCAAATAGAGTACCAAGAATAGATGAGAGTAATTGAAGAATAGACGAGAGTATAGAGAGAATGGGAATATATGAGAAAATATGGAATAGATGAGATCTATAAGTCAATGCACATAAAACAATGTTAAAACAGGCGATAGTCACAGTTGCACCATACACATAGTTGTGTGCTGATAGTCAGGTAGAATTCACTAACCGCCCACTGGTCATGCTACGAACACAGTCTAGAGGTCCGACTTGATCTCAAGGTAAGAGAGAAATCTAAGGTCGTTGGATCATGCTGATCCCTAAGGGTATCATGGGTATTGATGGTAAAACCTACTCGTCGGCAATGGACGTCTGCTAAAGCCAAAGAGTCTTATGGAGGCCTTGACAAGGAGTTTCTAGTCTAGTCAAAAGTATTCCCAATAGAGAGGTTGTCCAAGTCAAGAAAAGTGTGTATAGAAAATAATTACTCGTCGTGCCTTGAGTGTTCGAAGGTAGGGGAGCATCGATGATGGTATCCCAAACACGAGAGAAACAAAGACAAGTCCATTATTAAGATAGGGTAATGATGTACATTTATTGAAGTAATTTACCAGATATATTATAGAATATTTTAGTACCATGGCTAGTCACATTGGATGGTTTTATAGTGTGTGCAAGTGAAAGAGAATTAAAGGAGAGTGAATTAAGATCGTGCACAAGTCTTTTAAAAGAAGATATAGCATGGTTAATATTAATTGTCAAGTGTGACTTTATTTCAGTAATTATAGGAGATTATCAATGAACAATATGGTGAAATAAGTATGAAGAGGCATTTTTTAGGTTTCTGGAAAAAGACGTAGTCAGGTCGCGACGTCGGCCAGCAGCACGTTCAGGTCACGACGCACTGGGCCGACGCGACGAGCTTCTTCTTGTCGCAACATGTTGGGGCGACGCGATCCACAAATCACATCCACCTAAGCCAACGCGATCTTCTTGTCATGACTGGTCGGTTTTGGCGTAGCCGATGTGACGCAGTGTCCCGTCGCCTTATCAACACGACGTGATACCTTGTTGCGACCCGATTGTGAACGCGACCTATCGGGTCGTCGTGTTCTTAGGGTCTCTGCCTGAGCCCAAGAGAAAAATCAGAACACCTTGGATTGCGGTCCAATCTTCCAAGGGTTTGACACAGGGGCCTTTAAAAATAGAAATCAAATCATATAGTTTATATAAAATCATGAAATTAATTTTAAACAAAACTAGACTCACATGAATACTAACAGGAAAGAGTAATCGGGTTTCAATCATGGTATTAACATGTTGTGAACATGTTCTTTCACGATAAACCACAAATATGACATAGTGATAAAAAGGGATTTAATTCAAAAAGACTACTTGATAGAAATTGGGGAAAAGCATGTCAACAGGTTCCTGACCTCAAGTAACATATACAGTAAAAGTTCCATGCCACGAGGTCAAGTATACACAAGGAATTAAAGAGAACATGAGCGGTCAGGTACATATTCTTAACAGAACTGCAAGCATGAAATTGACAACATTGACATGATAGAAATTGGGAAAAATAGAGGGCTTTTCTTCTTGATATCACGAACAATCTACAGACGGGTTTAATTGAGTTTTGCTTGTGAGAATGCCTACCTTTGGAAGAGTTGAACTTTGGGGCTTAAAAGTGTGAAGAATGCTTGAAGCTCTCCCTCCAAGTCTTCTCCTCCACAAATTCCTCCTCCTTTGGCCTCCTTCCCACCTTCAAGAGATCTCAAATGAGCATTAGGGTCGGCCAAGAGGGGTTTGAGGGTTTATTTAAGGGTCTTGTGTTGATATTACCTAATGCAATTCTAATTCTCTTCCAACTCTGAATTTTTCATATTTATCTACCATTTCCTAGTATAAAACCTCTTATTTAGGTCAGATAAGACTCCAATTTCGTGGCTAACAAGTTAGGGTAGGGTTATGACTCTTTTAAGGATATTTATGAATCATATTAGTGATTTACTTGACCCTTTTTAATTTTCCAATAATTTAGTCACGAATTTTGACCTATTTATCTCTAATCCATCATTTGGACTCTTGTTTTTTTTTTGCCCAATAACTCACATATGGACTAATTATACAACTCATGTACCTAATTTGCTTAATGAGTTTTAATTACCCCTTTTTAATTTAGAGAGTAATAGAGTTACGAATTTTATAATATTTTCTTACTTGAATTTTTTCATGGGTCAAAAGTTGTCCATTGGTCCAATTCCCATGATGAGCTATCAACACACATTGTTTGGAGTCTACCCACATGTTTATTTTAATTTATGATTCACTTTGGCATACATGATAATGGGTTCTCCGACATATTCCTTAATTACGATAATAAGTCACAATAATTCTTAAACTTGGCCCAAATTTGTTGATGGGTCATTAGAGGATATTATTTAAGTATAACTATTATTCTACAATGTTTTTAGATGTGTTTACACACATGTAATAATGATGTGTACCTTTTAACTAGTTTTGAATTATTAATAGACAAAATTTTAATTTATCTATAATTTTTAATTAATGAAATTTTTGGGGTACTACATCCTCCCCCTATTAAAAAGAATTTGGTCCCCAAATTCCATGACTCCTTCGGTTAAATATGAATGATCATTTTATGCTGAAAGGTATTGATCAAGATGAGTTTAGAGTTACCTTCCATGGTTCCTACTTCATCTTTAGGGGCGGGTTGTGCCAAAGCTTCTAGTGTATCTTGATGTTTTGATTCTTCATGACATTCGTTCTCCTTTTGTGGGCATCTTCTAATCCTATGGTTTGGGCTACCACATTGAAAATATTTTCCTTGCTTCTTCCAACAATCCTTCGACATATGACTTGCCTTATTTCAGTGCTTGCATCGACCTTTGTGAATAAGAGCTAATCGCCTGTCCTTCTTCTTATTCTTTAGTTTTCCCTTACCACTGTTGGGTCACTTCTCTCTTGTCATAGGTTTGAGGTCTTTTGCGCTAGTAGGTGATTCTTTGAGTAGAGGGCAATCTCGCATCTGATGCCCCAAATCGCCACAACGTAGACATGCTCCAACTTTTCGTCAACACTCCTTGTTCGAATGACCTGGCTTACTACAATGAAGACAGATGATCCTGAAGAACTCCTTGTTACATTTCTTTTGCTGGTTTGCCTACTTGCCATGATGGTATCTTCCTTTCCCATTCTTACTAGTCACTTTTCTAATCTTTTTGGTCGTCTCCAAAGCTCTTTCTAGTAGTTGGGCACCTTGTTGACATGCTAGAACTACCTTTTGAGTTGACTTCATTTCCTCTTGCAATGGCATACGTTTGGCACCCATTAAGAGTCCCTTCAAGAATAAGGTTGATATTAGGATACTAAAGTAGCATTGAGCTGATAAGAGTATGTATATATATATTTAGATCTTAACCCTGGTTCTACCCAATCCTCACTTAGGTATGGTGCTTGACTTATACACGTGTCATGTCAGTCCATCCTAAAACATCTTAGACCTAAGAGATCTAATAAGGACATCTTAGGCTCTGATACCAAATATCACGCCCTGCCAATTTAGTAGCGGAATAAATCGAGAAGACGTGAGCAAGGTAAATAGTAGTGTACAATGCACAACCAGTAGAGAGATTCAGAGCATCTAATGAACAATACATGGAATAAACACCTCATTTTATTGATAATTCATAAGGACATTTACAACCAGTAATTCGAAGCCAGCACATAGGGCTCAATGACATCATTATATTGGAAAAGAAATTTAAGCAAATATCTAACTATACTTCATTTATACTAAGGTAATTCTGACGATCTGACGCTAGATCGTTCATCACTCTGATCCTGTCCCATTTGTGTGTGTAACATCATCATCTGACTTACCTGGGACATAATAACAGGTAATGAAGGGTGAGCGATAATGCTCAGTAGGACTTAAATCTCATGAGCCAAGCATGTTTTAAATGATTAATGCATTAAAGAGCAGAGTAACTAATGATAGAGAGAGAGTCAAGTAATGTCAAGATGATAATAGCAAACCGATATCAAGTAAAACGTCAATGTCAAGCAAGTAGTATGTAACATGTATAACAAAGAGGGAGAAATTGGCCATATCACGAGATAGCACAATAGCACGCAAGTCAAGATAGTTCTTTGATTGATTTTCTTATTAATCAAGAGAGTATAACACTTTGTTTGATTGTCTTTAATTAATCTTGATAGTATGACACTTTGGATGCATGCCTAACATCCTGATCATTGAACTCCCATGGGCAAATGGCACTTTCGGGCGCACCTCCAAGTACCAGATTGGGCCCTTTATAATGTTGCCTGATGTAGTTATGTTTGTTATCTTAGAAAATCAATAGATGACCAAATAAAGTACCAAGAATAGATGAGAGTAATTGAAGAATAGACGAGAGTACATAGAGAACGTGAATATAGGAGAAAATACAGAATAGAAGAGTTCTATAAGTCAATTCACGTAAAACAATGTTAAAATGGGCGATAGTCACAGTTGCACCACATGCATAGTTGTGTGCTGGCAGTCAGGTAGAATTCACTAACTGCCCACTGGCCGTGCTATGATCACAGTCCAGAGGTCCGGCGTGATCTCAAGGTAAGATAAAAATCTAAGGCTGTTGGATCATGTTGATCCCTAAGGGTATCATGGGTATTGATGGTACAACCTGCTTGTCGACAATGGACGTCTGCCAAAGCCAAGGAGTCTTATGGAGGCCTTAACAAGGAGTTCCTAATCCAGTCAGGATTATTCCCAATGGAGACGTCGTCTAAGTAAAGAAAAGTGTGTATAGAAAATAATTGCTCGTCATGACTTGGGTGTTCGAAGGCAAAGAAGCATCAATGACGGTATCCAAAACACGAGAGAAACGAAGACAAGTCCATTATTAAGATAGGGTAATGATGTACAATTATTAAAGTAATTCACCAGATATATTATGGAATATTTTAATACCATGGCTAGTCACATTAGATGGTTTTATAGTGTGTGCAAGTGAAAGAGAATTAAAGGAGAGCGAATTAAGATTGTCCACAAGTCTTTTAAAAGAAGATATAGCATGGTTAATATTAATTAGCATGTGTGACTTTATTTCAGTAATTATAAGAGATTATCAATGAACAATAGGGTGAAATAAGCATGAGGAGTCATTTTTCGGGTTTATGTAAAAAGACACAGTCAAGTCGCGACGTCGGTCAATAGCGCGTTCAGGTAGCGATGCACTGGGCTGATGCAACGAGCTTCTTCTTGTCACGATGTGTCGGGGCGATGCGATCAGGTCGCGATCGACAAGCCGACATGATCCACAGGTCACATCCACCTAAGCCGACGCAATCTTCTTTTCGCGATAGATCGGGCCGACGCATTCTGGTCAGTTTTGGCAGAGCCAACGCGACACAATGTCCTGTCGCATTATCAACGCTACATGATACCATGTCGTGACCCAGTTGAGAACACAACCTATCGGGCCGTCACATTCTCAGGGTCTCTGACGGAGCCCAAGAAGAAAATCAGAACACCTTGGATTGCAGTCCAATCTTCCAAGGGTTTGACACAGGGGCCTTTAAAAATAGAAATCAAATCATATACTTGATATAAAATCATGAAATCAATTTTAAACAAAACTAGACTCAAAGGAGTATTGACAGTAAAGAGTAATCGGGTTTTAATCATGGTCTAAACATGCTGTGAACAGGTTCCATTACGACAAACCACATATATGACACAGTGATAAAAAGAGATTTAATTCGAAAAGAGTACTTAATAGAAATTGGGGAAAATTATGTCAACAGGTTCCAGACCTCATGTAACATGTACAGTAAAAGTTCCATGCCACGAGGTCAAGTATACACAAGGAATTAAAAAGAACATGAGGGGTCGGGTACATGTTCTTAATAGAACTTCAAGCATGAAATTGATAATATTGACACGATAGAAATTGGGGGAAATAGAGGACTTTTCTTCTTGAGATCATGAACAATCTATAGACGGATTTAATTGAGTTTTGCTTGTGAGAATGCCTACCTTTGGACGAGTTGAACTCTAGGGCTTAAAAGTGTGAAGAATGCTTGGACCTCTCCCTCCAAGACTTCTCCTCCATCAATTCATTCTCCTTTGGCCTCCTTCCTACATCCAAGAGATCTCAGATGAGCATTAGGGTCAGCCAAGAGGGATTTGAGGGTTTATTTAAGGGTCTTGTGTTTATATTACCTAATACAATTCTAACTCTCCTCCAACTCTGAATTTTTCATATTTATCGACCACTTTCCAGTATAAATCCTCCTATTTAGGTCAGATAGGACTCCAATTTCGTGGCTAACAAATTAGGTTAGGGTTATGACTCTTTTTAGGATATTTATGAGTCATATTAGTGATTTACTTGACCTTTTTAAATTTTCCAATAATTTAGTCACGAATTTTGACCTATTTATCTCTAATCCATCAATTGGACTCTTATTTTTTGGCCCAATAACTTACATATGGACCAATTATACAACTCATGTACCTAATTTACTTAATGGGTTTTAATTACCACTTTCTAATTCAAAGAGTAATAAACTTATGAATTTTATAATATTTTCTTGATTGAATTTTTTCATAGGCCAAAATTTGTCCATTGGTCCAATTCCTATGATGAGATGTCAACACACATTATTTGGAGTCTACCCACACGTTTATTATAATTTCTGATTCACTTTGGCATACATGATAATGGGTTCACCAACTTATTCCTCAATTACGATAATAAGTCACAATAATTCTTAAACTTAGCCCAAATTTGTTGATGGGTTATTAGAGAATATTATTTAAAGTATAACTATTATTCTACAAAAATTTTAGATACGTTTACACACATGTAATAATGATGTGTACCTTTTTAACCAGTTTTGAATTATTAATTGACAATTTTTAATTCATCTATAATTTTTAATTAATAAAAATTCTGGGGTACTACAACTATGCTTCTCGCTAGTTAAAGGAGCATGAGCGCAACTATCCTACTTATGACCTTGAGCTAGCTACAGTAGTATTTGCTCTAAAGATCTGGAGGCATTACTTGTATGGTGTGAAATTTGAAGTCTTTACAAATCATAAGAGCTTGAAGTATCTCTTTTTCTAGAAGGACCTGAATCTTCGGCAGAGGAGATGTATTGAGGATTATGATTTTGTTCTGAGCTATTATTTAGGAAAGGCTAATGTAGTGGCTGATGCACTTAGCAGGAAAAGATAGCTAATGCAGAGGGATTGGAAGATGTTTGAGGATGCGACATGTTCTATGGCAGTAGTTGAGCCTCAGTTGTACCAAGATTTCTTGGCCTAGTTGACTATTAGATCAACGTTGCATGATGGAGTGCTGAAATTGCAGAAGGATTGTAACACCCCGGAAAAATTTAAATGATTTAAAATATAAAAATAGCAAATAAATAAAAGTGGTGAATCAAAAATAAAATAAATGACATGATTAAACTCCCAAAGTGCGAAATCAGCTAGCTAATAATATTGGGCCAATACAACTCTAAATGGGTCAAAGATCAAAACCCAATGGCAATAAACACTAAAATTTATGACCCTAAATATGCAGAAATTAGGAAAGGGCAAATTAGGGCTAAAATTTGGGTGATTAACCATGGATGGCAACCAAAATCGGACCAGCCATAGGAGGGTGTTTCCGAATGCCATTACCACTCTAATTGGGAGAAGAAATCCCAAAACATGGAAGGTGCCATGCAGAATTCGCAACCCACCTTTCCTAGCCTCTTTAGGACTTGAAATAAACCCTAAATCTATAAGAGATTGTCACAAAACTTTTAGGGGAAGTTTACCATCGTGCTGGGGTCATGAGGAGCAAGTTAGGGCACTAGGAGGAGAGGAGAACGGCTGGGAAACCGAGCTACTTCCTCAACCTTGCTCTGCATCGACCTGTGCATTTGCTTCTCTTAGATCCATTCAAAGGTAGGTGATCTCGGGCCAGAACTAAACAAAGCCTTTACCATTTGAAAGGGCATCGTGTCTAGTTTATTTTGCATCTATTTTTCCCAATTTCCATTAAGCATGTTCATCATATTAAGCGTTTTCCCTAGGTCACGCAAGTCTAGGGCTTTTGATAGTTCTACTATGTTTTACGCAAATTGAGGTTGTTTTGGATCAAACCAAAACCATAGTTCGATTCTCCTAGATGTATTGAACACTTTTCATGTTAAGAGTTTTGTCTAAATGTCGTTAGATTTCAACTTATAGGTCTATCATGAAGGTTGTAATGTTTTTTCTGCGTTTTCGGGGATGATCCAAGAACGCGACGTATCCAGACGTTCCGATTCTGCATGCATGAACATGATGTACTGGTACGTCGCGATTCAGGAAAAGGCGACCAAGTCTTTTGTCGCAATTTATGGTCTGACCGGCCAACCCTGACACCTCAAACTGTGTGTCGCGTGGGTTTCTAGACCCATCGTAAATGCAACGGCATGTGCCGTCGCGATTCGACAGTTTCCCGCCCATCCGATTCCGTACTATTTTTTTATATTCGAAGTTTGAAATCCATGCATGAACGCGACGCAGAGAAGCGTTGAGATTCAGAGGTCGTCGCGACATATCGTTCTATCACGTTGTGAACACGACAGACAAGGCTGCTGCGATTCTGGTTAGGCAATCGATCAGGTAATCGATTGATGTAAGGAAAGGCGACCTTCTATCCTATCACGATTTAAATGTGACAAGAAGGTCCATCGCGATTTTGTGTCTTTATATTGATTCTTAGTTATCGATGTATGGTTCTTTGAAAGGCAACGTCTGAACCCGTCACGATTCAAAGGCCGACCCGAGACTGTTCCTTTCTGCCAGTCAGTCAGCATGTGTATTCTCTTAGTCTGCAAACGTGTTACTTAGTTATGCATTGGCCTAAAATGGTCAACCCATTTGAAAAACTATAATGACATGAATATGATTCTAATGCGTAATATGAAGTGATTGATATTCAATTCATTTGATTGTCATCTTGTGATCTTGCTTGATATGAAATCTGTCATGATAAGATGTGATATAAATCTGTGGAGGATACATGTTAGAAGAACTTGTTTGGTTTAAGAGCTGTTCTATTATGTTACTTGCTGCATGTGGACTTTCCTTATTTAGATGCTATCCGAGGTTTCCATATTTTGTTCATCCATTGCACACATGATGGGAAAGTTCTATGACACGACACCTACACGTTTACATGATTAGGCACACCCCTCTTGGGGGATTGGAAGCTCTTTACAGGTCACTCCGTATTGGCAGACTAGCGACCTTTTCCCTAAGACCTCCATAAGTCTCTGTACTCTGTGGATTCCCTCATAGAGACCGAGCTGGTTGTACCATGAAGTATCCTGAAGATAGAGAGCACTTGTACCGTGTACGATATGTCATTAGTCATCCTCTTGTCAAGACACTAAAGGTTTATGAAACATAAGATACATCGTTATGATGTCCAATTGATCTTTCGAGCTTTTGTCATACCTTGAACTCTATGAATGATCATGTCCTATTACTATGAGCTTGTTATTGGAAATCTGTGGCCATAATATGTATATGTTTGATCGGCACAATGAGGGACTTCGGTCCATTTGACTAATGCCTGTCCAAAAAGGGCCCTGTCTGGTCTTGGGGAGTAGCGACCCATCGTCCTTATTAACCGCAGGCGTATGGACTTGTGATGTTTGGCATGGCACTAGTATGTGTGTAAGATTTGTGTGAATGTGCCTTCGTTTGATATGATATGTTCAATAAGATACATGTGACCATGTGAATATGTGATATCTGTGTGAATATGGCCAAATCCTTGTGATATGATAATATTCTTGAACTACCTGTCCATTGTATATGAAGATCAGTATTTGTTTCATTATGATATTTGTTCTATTCCACCATTTGACTTGTTAGAAATGCATACGTGTATAGTCATCATGTTCTTGTTAATATCTTACTTATTTAAAATGCTAATCATGTATATTAGTGACCGCACATTGAGATGTAAATCCTACTGGGCTAGTTTGCTCACCCTATCATCATGTCCATTTCAGGTAGTGATGAGGATCTCGTGGACACCGATGAGGCAGGGCATGAGTGAAGAGCACCTGTCATATGAGGAGTTGAAAGATTAGAAATAGATGTTTGAGTAGCATGTGTAATGGTGATACACTTTCATGGAGTTTATATTTGAATAATGGACCCTTTAGTTGGTTCTGTTGATGTAAGATTTTTTTAATTAGTTGAATGGAATGAAATAAGGAGTATTTAGTGGGCAATATCATTGTCTCAAGTCCGTTGTTATATTTAGTTGTGACTCTGTGTTACTCAACTGTGATACTTCTATTCGTACCGTTCACACATCCCGATATTTATTTCCGCTGCAAAATGTTGGGGCGTGACAAGGATGACCTTCAGTTGTAGGATTTAGTTGGGAAAGTCAGAATAACCAAAGATGAGGATGGAGCTATTCACTTTCACCATAGAGTCTGTGTTCCTTGTGTGGCAGAATTGAAGAATGTGATTTTGGAAGAGGCGCACAGGTCAAAGTTTTCTATTCATCTAAGTAGTGGAAAGATGTATCAGGATTTGAAGCATTTTTATTGGTGGCAGGGTATGAAGCAGGATGTGGCAGACTTGTAGCGAGATGCCTAGTGTGCCAGCAGGTTAATGTAGAACGTTAGAGACCATATGGATTGATGCATAGGATGGATGTTCCTCAGTGGAAGTGGGAAGAGATTACCATGGACTTTGTGCCAAGTTTGCCTTGTTCTATTAAAGGCAATGGTTCCATTTGGGTGACTGTGGACAATGTTTTCAAATTTGCACACTTTCTGGCAATGAAGAAGAAGCAATCAGTGGAAAGTTTGACAAAGCTATATGTGGATAATGTTGTTAAGTTGCATGGGATTCCCAAGTCAATTATTTCAGATCGTGATCCCAGTTTATCTCGAGGCTTTAACAGGATTTGCAGGAGTCTTTTGGGTCGCAATTGAAGCTGAGTTCAACATTCCATCCCCAGACTGATGGGTAGTCCGAGAGGACTATTTAGACTTTGGAGGATATTCTTAGAGCTTGTGTTTTGCATTGGAGAGGAGATTGGGAGCGCATTTCCCACTCGTGAAATTTGCTTATAATAATAGTTTCCACGCAAGTGTTTGCATATATGTGTGTATGATACTTTAACTTTAGTCCGGTGCCTAGATATGTAACAGCATGATGGGAACCCCATGAGGGAACCGGATGGTCATAATCATGGCTATGGACATAGAAATCACGCATGAGGCGAACTTGTGAAACTAGCGATAGCGAAGCATAAACTGATGCTTAAAACATGAACACCCCGAAGGGGGCCACAAATTGACCAAATGTTGGATCTTCTTGGATTAGACCCTTCAATCACATCATGATTATATTGAGGGTTAGATTTAGAGACTTGAAGAATCTATTCAAATACAAAACATGGCATGTTACCAACTAAGACATGGCACACATTCCCGGGGTGATGTATCAATGCTTAAGAAGCATAAGCCCAATGGAAAATGGAGGCTCATCGGAGATCCAACCTTGCTGGAAGGGTCCAACAAAAATGAGGCCATAGACCCCTCCGTGGCAATGACTCGATGTCTTTGAAGCAGGTAAAACAACAAAATGAACATCGAAAGCTAGTAAGCAGAAAACTCTGCACAAGTGTATTTGAGTCTTGGAGAGTAGAGGCACATAACATGTATGCGTAGTCAATGCCATCATGGAACTTACAAGGCCAACCTCCCATCTTTGTGGGAAGGAAAAAACACAGAGCTGACGCCATATGGATGCGGCACCCCTCATAGAATGGAGAAGACCCCTTATGTCTTGGTATGCACCCTAAGTAGCAAAGGGTGCCCTAACTCCGGTGGTACAAAAGCATAAAAGAATGGCTAAGTGACCAAAGAAGATAGATAGGAAGCATATGTAATATTAACATGAACATAAAGTGTGTGAATTAAATAAATAGAAAATCCTCTTGCATAAAATCGGCACCTGGAAGACAAATTATGCCAAGGACTTGTGTATGATCATTGAGCATTAAGATCCTACACACCAAGTGGATAAATCTTAAACCCCAATCAAAAGATAAAATATGCCATGATCAAAGAGGTGAAAATTAGATCATAGGGGAGAAACATTAGATAATTATAACCAAGAAATCAACTCATGAGAATGTTAGAGCTATGCTAGACAAATAAGACTATGGGACTCTACTAATCAATTGAGTAAATCCCACACCTATTGGGTCTGATTTGGGCCGAAAATGAAAGCATATAATGGCTAAAAATGTAAAAAGAAAATAACTCAAATGTGAAGGACTTCAAGAGAGAGATCCGTAATTGCATAAATATGAGGAACATAAGGGAATCTTAGTGTGAATGAAACATTGAATTGATATAAAATCCTGGAGTTACACGAGGGAGATCATAGACAAAGAAGAAAGATGATCAGAATAGAAAACTGCATCAAGGCCGACCTCTCTCTTCTCTCTTCCACTTACTTAAAGCTCTCAAGAAATCCCCTTAAGAAAGAGTCAAAGGGATCCAAACTTCTATGCTTGAGACCCCAAAATATGGCAGCATCTGTTGTACTTTGTAGATTTTGATGATCATAAAAAACTAATTCTTATTCATGTTGATAAGTTCACAAAGCACTAGTTAATGTCCATATTAATGATCCAAGCATTTGATTGTTATATATGATTTGAGGGTCTAATTTGTGTGTTAAGTGTGCAGTTAAGAAGGCCAAATTCATCTTGGTATGTGAACATTACAAAGGCCAAGGCCTGGACAGTACATAAGAGAAGACTGACTAAAAATTGACGGTTGGTCGACTGAACTCTGGGTTTCATTCGACCAAATATCTCAGTGAGTCCATGTAGAACTCTAGACCAAAACGGTCGACCGAACTCTTGCTTCGATCGACTGATTATTCCAGATATCTGCATCTAAGGTCAAGATCAGAAATTGTAGACTGAACTCTGGGTTTTGGTCGACCAATATTTGTAGAGCTCCACGGTCCAAGGTCAAGACAAGTGCAGATGATCAAACTCTGTGTTTCGGTCGACCGATACTTCCAAAGCATCTAGGTTCTACATCTAATGGAGAATGGTCGACCGAACCGAGAAGAAAGGTCGACCAATGCACATATGATCTTCGACTTGAGACTGTTTTAAAGAACAGTCGATCAAACCCTTGAAATGGGTCGACCGATTCAGGTGATGTGGTTTCCATATTTGAGAAGGGCTCTTTCCACCATCAAAACTCTTGCCAAAGTTGCGGTCTTTTGGTGTTGCACTATATATACCAACATGTCTTCATGATGGTAGAGAGCCCAAGAGATTATTTATTGCCCTGGAGATCTAAAGGGGTTCTAAGCACCCTAGAGAATATGTGTTGAAGTCCTGGACATATACAAGAGAGGAGATCAAGGTGTTCTTTGTCCAGAGGACTTCCAGGCATCCCAACTTGCTGATCTACACCAGAAAGGTGTGGTCATGCTTCCTAAAGGTGAAGGAACATTGTTCTACATGAAGTTGATCTTCAGGAGCATGTATGTGGAGCATTGTGTTGTGTCCCTGATTTTGATGATGTCATAAGTCAAGAAAAATGTCATAAATATCTAATAAAAGTTTTCATATGACAGGAAAAATTCACAAAGTCAAATGATATCATGACAATTGACCCTGATTGCTTAATAGGTCGACACATGTCTTAGTGAATGAGTTACTGGAATTCTGTGAAGCACTTGAGTCGACACTACCCAAAGAATAGGTTGACATTGGATAGTCTTCCACTAGCGTAGAAGTCTAAAGTATTTCATAAGGTCAACTCTAGTTGAAGAATAGGTCAACACTGGTTGATCTTCTAGTTAGCGCTGAAGGAAAAGAACTGCGTAAGATCGACTCCATCAGTCCACAAGGTCTACTCTACACCAGTCTATGAGGTTGACTCCAGATGAAGGTTAGGTCGACTCTACCACTATGTAAGGTCGACACTAAGATGCTGCGAGGTCAACTCTATACTCATGAACAGTCAGTCTGAAGAGTAGTTAATTGTATGAGGTCGACTCATGAAGGCATGGAGTCGACTCTACTGAAGCATCTTCACTAGTCCAAGTGAAATTCTTTGTGTGCGTCGACACTATGCTCAAGGTGTGTCGACTCTCTGACTCTTATATTCCAGTGATGAAAAGTATCTGCCAGCGCATTAGTTCTAGGTATGTGACTCGAGGCCCAATGATTGGAATTTCGGGTACACCTTACAAGGTTCTGGAAGATACCCTTTTTGGCAGCAAAAGTATCTCCCAAAGAATTAGGATTATGTTGGGGCCCAGATAAAAAGATTCCATGATTCTAATAAAAAAGGGTGTGTCGTCCTCTGTAGAAGATAACACATATAGAGAAAAAGTGCAGAGCATGTGAGGAGCTTGAGTTCAGAGAGAAGTGCAGGCTTCAGAGCAGTCAACTCATCAAGAAGAAAGGATGCTAGATCGTATCTTCTTCCCGTATGAAGACCTGTTTTTGATCAATTGAAGTAGAGCATCAGAATTCAACTCGATTCAGAGAGAATTGATCCTTAAGCTGCAGCCAGAAGAGGAATCTGATGAGCTCAAGCCTGAAGAAGATGCAATTGGGAGTTTGATGAGAAATCTAATTAGATCTCAACTCCAGTGAAACTGGAGATAGAGTGTTTGCAATATTTCTGCATTTCTTCATAAATTTCTTTCTTTTCATTTTTCCTATTTCTTCTATACACCAATCTGCTTGGTTGTCTACTTCAGTTGAAGTAGACGGATTGATCCTACACTTTGTGTGTAAGGATTGTGAGATTGATACAATCTTGAAGCTGTGAATCAGCAGACTGTAAGAAGTTGTGAATCAGCAGTTGTGTGAGTGTTTCACACATTTGAGTTGCTAGAGAAGCCTCACCTGGTTTAGTGAGGGGTGGATGTAGATCTCCACACTGGAGCCGAACCACCTTAAAAATTTCACTTGCATTGTGTGGTGTGTTATGCATTGGCTAACTTGCTTCGTCTAATTTGATCATAGTCTCGAGTTTTTTTTTTAAGTGGTCAATATTTATTCACCCCCCCCTCTAGATATTCATTCCATACACAACACGTGGTATTAGAGCTAGGCTCTCCAATCTTTTGGTTTAACAACCAGGAGAGATCTGTGTGAAATAGATTCTAGAGGATATATTGCAGAAGGTCATTCTGTAAATAGACCCCCCCTATTTTGATGGAACTAACTATGCATACTGGAAAACTCGCATGCAGGTGTTTTTGCGAGCACAAGATCATCAAATCTTGACGGTGGTGAGTAATGGATCCTACGAATTATCAGAAGATGAAGAGAAGTGGACTCCGGAAAAAATAAAGAAGTCAAATGCAAACTCGAGTGCTATGAATATCATGCAGTGTTCACTTCACCCCATAGAACTTTCAAGGGTCTCATCATATGCTAGTGCAAAGGAAATATGGAATCACTTGATGGTGATTTATGAAGGTACATCGGAAGTAAAAGAAACAAAAGCCAACATTCTAGTTTTAGAATATGAAGCATTTAAAATGAAGCATGATGAAACAATTTCAGAGATGTATGGTAGATTAACTTTGTTAACCAATGGTTTAAAGAATCTAGGAAAGACTTATACAGAACAGGATCTTGTCAGAAAAATCCTTAGATCTTTAACCCCTGTATGGCACACTAAGGCTACTATAGTCGAAGAATCGAGAAATTTATCTACCACATCTATTGATGAATTAATTGGATCCTTGATGATTTGTGAGTTGGGTTTAAAGAGAGCTGAAGAAGATGTCAAGAAGAAGAAGCTGCTTGTTCTTAAGGCAAGCCCCAGCATCAAAGAAGCTACTTAAAAGAGTGAGTCATCTACCTCTGAAAATGATTCAGGTGAGTTTACCCTTATCACAAGAAAATTCCTAAGAAAAAAAGGTAAGGGATTTCTGAAAAAGAAATAATAGGTAAAGAATTTCTCAAAGCCTAAATAGTATGTGAGTAAGAGATCTGACAGGGTGGTATGTTATAATTGCAGGAAACCAGGACATGTGAAATCAGAATGCCCTGAACCCTTGAAGAAAGCACAACCTAAATGGACAAAAAATAAACAAAAGGCTATGGTTGGAACATAGAGTGAGGAAGAAGATGATGATCAAGAAGAGAGTTCAGAAGCTGAGTAATCATATACTAAAATTTGTCTAATGACAAGTGTAGAAGAAGGAGATGAAGAAGAGGTAATTTCTCCATTCAAAGATTTTTCTTTCAGTGATTGGGAACATGTGTATTTTGAATTGCTTAATCAATATGATGAAGTTAAAAAAGAAAACAAAGAGCTTAAAAGAAAAATAAACCATATTGTTCATGATACCTCAATGTAAGAAAAAGAAAAAGAACATGTTCAAGAAATCACTGTGTTAAAAGAAACAATTTGTGAACTAGAAGACAAGAACAATGAAAATGTCAAGGAGATGGCTCTAGCTCCTAAAAATTATGAGGCCTTGAAAAGTGTGAATACTAAGATGAAGAAAGAAATTGAAAATCTTTAGAAAGAAGTGACTAGAAGACAAGAAGCTTTGGAAAAAATGGTAAGTGGTAAAAACAATTTAGAAGCCTTGCTTGGCACAAAAGTGAACTTCAACAAAGAAGGGTTGGGTTTCAATCCTTTAAAGAAGAAAGAAATAGGCTTGAAAACCATCACGTTTGTTTCTTCAACAAATTCAGAAACCTCCTCATTTAGAAAAAAGCTTAATAGGATAAAAACTCAAAGAAATGAGAAAAGAGAAACTGTTAAAAATTCTGAAATTGGAAAATTCAATAAAAAAGATAAGGCAAGTGCAGGAATCAAACCAACAAACATATCTCAATGGAACAAATCTTGGCACTCACATGAGCGGGTAGGTCGACACCATTCCTATGGTAGGTCGACACCTTCATACACCAGACCACAGAAAATGACTAGGTGGACTCATTGTAGATCAACACTTTCATACACCAGACTTCAGAACATGTCTAGGTGGGCTCACGCAGGTTGACACTATCCCAATAGAGTGTCAACACACTATTACAGCTTTGCTAGATTTGGTCAGTCAGGATATCCTAAGAGGTCTAGCTATGAGAATTATTCTTGGTTTCATCAAAAGAAAACTGGAGGCAAGTCTGAAAGTAATTTCATCAAAATGAAAAGAAACTGTGATTCAAAAATTCCTAAAAATATTAAAAAAAATCAGAAACAACATGAAACCAAAAATATCATTAAACCCACAGTAAAAAGGCAAGCTTGGATTCCAAGAAGTTTGCTTTCATATGTTCTTGAATTGGGTGATGTGTACAGACATGTTTTTTTTCAAAAAAACACCTCCCACAAAGAAATGATTTAAAAAAGAGGATTCCTATGAAAGAAAAATAATATGAAAGGCGAAAGGGGGTGGAAAGAAAAAAGACGTGTTTTTTTCTTCAAAACACCTCCCACAAAGAGATGATTAAAAAAAAGAACTTTTGATTGGCGGATGAAAAGAAGGGTGAAAGGGGTGGAAAGGAAAAAAAAATGTGCATGTGTGCACAATAAAGAGGTGTGATCGCCAGACACGCGAGGCTGTCGAAGGAGATGGGCGAAGGGGAAAAGTGGGTACTTTGGTTGCAACGGTCCTCTCTTGAAATGTTCATATAAAGTCCATGTGAGTGGCCGCCCTTGTTGATGATCTGCCTTGCCTGACCTGTACCCCAATCCTGCTTTAGGCCTCATCTTGCTGTCCTTCACTGCCTCTGTCCTCCCCTACAATTGTGCCCCCAGCCCTTTGCCTAGCTGATACCCCATTTGCAGCATAATATGACAGCCCTTCTCAGTCATGATTTTGCTCCTCTTCACAGTATTGACAGATGAACTAGCGGGTCGCGGATACATGTTGACTGTGTCTAACACAGACATCAATGGCTTGTTGCTTGGCCAGATGGAAGGGACTGAGTTGTCAGTCATAGCATCTACTTCCAAGATAGTAAGCTTACTGGCGACCTTGATGACTCGCCCCTTGTAAGGAAACTTGAGGCATTGATGAACAGTTGATATGACGGCACTAAGTGCCTAAATAAATGGTATCCCTAGAATCATACAGAAACTCGAGTCCATGTCTAGAATGTGAAAGTCCATTTCCGTGAAGAACGTTTCCAGCCCTACCTTCAAAGCGACGACCCATTTTGGCACCCTACTAGTATTGTCGTAGGCTATAACAGTGATAGCAGAGGGTCGAACCGACTATAATGAAATTCCACAGAGATTTAACGTGTCCACTAGGCACTGAGACACGCGGACCCCATTGACATTGACTGTTAAGTATAGGGCGTACCGCTAGGATTCCACGGATGCAAGCTCGGACTCGTGGAACTCGATGGCAAGATGCTTGCTGGTGGGAGTCAAGGCTGCACTGATTTGATTTACTGGAAAGACTTCATTCACCATCACCTTCTGTAGGTAGTGCATGAGGGCCTCCTGATGCACCGGTGACCTCTTGATCAGTTCTAGGATGGATATCCGGGACAGTGTCTTGTCCAGATGCTTAAGCAAATCATACTGGGTCCCTGGTATGGACTCCTCTGCTAGTGCTTCCTCTTCTTGGGGCATGGATACATGTTCCTGCTGCTGGGGGAAGATTCTGTTGAACATACGCCCACTCCGGAGCACCATTGTTTCTTCTAAATTTTCTCACGCTGTCATTGCCACGGCCGGCAGAACGGAAGGTGGAGGGGAGGTAAAAGGTTGAGGGGTGAACATTTGGTGTGTCAATTGGATACTTGCCGCGCTCGGGGGTGGAATGGAGGTACAAAGAAAGGGGGCTTGGGGGTTAGGTGTAGTGAGGGAGGTGGTTGGTGGAGTGCGTAGGAGAGGTGGATTAGATGGTGTCAGCTGTGGTGAGGTGGTGGTAGGGGGTTAGCGTATGAGAGGGTGATTTGGTGGGGGAGCTATGGTGGAGGGGTTGCGTAGGAAGGGAGCTTGAGGATTGGCGTGATGTGATGTTGTAGAGGTAATGGGGGTTTGGCGTATAAGTGGAGGGTTGGACAATTGGTTAGCGGGTGCTGGTTGGTGGGTAGCAGTTGTAGGAATGCGTAGGAAGGCGGGTAATGGGTTAGAAGGGGTAGGTACTCGGATGAAGGGAGGCAAGGTCAATGATGATTGGGATGTGGAGGTGGAGGCTACTTCCATGGGCCGGCCAAGCATGTCATTAGTGTGGGGAGATGCCGTGAGGGCGTTCACTTGCTGATTCGGAGCCTGGTGCTCTGAGAGGTGGTTCTGAACTATGCCCATGTTGCGCTGCTACTGGTGTGCTTAAATCTGTTGCTACTGCTGTTGCTGCTGATCCTGCCTAGGTGGTCTCCTCGCCTTCATCTCGGAAATATATTTCTTCATTTCCTCCCAATCTATTCCTCCATTGTCGTTCAAATCATATATATAATCCTTAAAGCGGAAGCATGCTTCTAAAGTGTGGCCCGGTCCCCGAAGGAATGCACAATAATGGGAGGTGTCAACATTGGGAGGCCAATGTAGCCTTTCCCTTGGCAGGGTGAGTGCATTGGCGGCCATGAGACCGTTGAAGATATCAGTCAAGGTCTCCGGCAGCGGAGGATATTGGGCTCTTCTTGGACCAGGGGGACGTCTAGGCTATTGGGGCTCGTAGGTGCCTAGGGGAGGAACTTGGTTGTATTGTGGGGGAGGTGCAGAAGCAGGTTGTTGTTGTTGATATTGAGGAGGGGCAGGTTGCTGGTATTGTGGCGGTTGTGGTGTCGGGCAGTACTGAAGCTATTGGGGTTGCTGAGGGTGCTAATATTATGGAGGCTATTGGGGTTGCTGAGGTGGTGTCCTAATTATGGGAGGGTTGTTTGGCCTGGACTGGGGCTGTTGTGGCTGTTGGGTTTTAGGGTTGGTGTTAGGACGGTAGGTAGAAGGACTAGGGTTGCCCATAGCACTCACCTGCTCATTTTGTATGACCCCCTCGGTCGTGGGACCACCAGTAGGGGGAGCACCACTACCTTTCTTAAACGCCCGAGCCTTAGGCTCAAACATAGCCATAATCGGAGAGTCCTTCAGTTGAGTCTGGATATAACGGGCTCTCTCATACAACCCCTCCATTGTCGTTAACTTATTCATCGCCAAAATATGCCTGAACTGCGGCGTGGCATTCATCGTAATCATTTTTACTTGCTCCGGCTCAGACAATGGATCCCTCAGTCTTTCAGCCATGGCTCTCCATCTGTCAGCATAGTGCATGAAATCCTCATCTGCCTTCATCCTCTCAGCCATCAGATATGTGATAGATAGTGCAGGACCAACCCGGTCCTTGTAACTTTGCAGAAACTTCCTCTGCACCACCTCAAAATCTTCGGCATCTGCGGGTTCCAGTGAATAAAACCACTCAAGGGCAGGCCCATCTAATGATCGGCGGAAGAGAAATGCAAGGGCATGATTATCGTTCTGCTAGAAGGAGGACTCGTACATGAATTCTTTAATGTGTACGAATGGGTTTCCAGTGCCATTGTAACGGCTGTAGACCGGCAGCTCAGAGGGGGGAAGGTGAAGGACTGGCATAGAAGGGAGTGCCAATTCAAATGAATCCTTGGGTGCGAACACCCTCTTCAAGTATTGCTCCAAACGACTACCCTTTGCCAGGAGGGCTTGGGTTAGTTGATCGGAGGATGGTTTGTGGGGCACCCCAGAAGAATGAGGTTGGGGTGCGCTCAATTGAGCGGAATGGTAACGGGGGTGTGCGCCCGTGGGTGCAAAAGCATGGGCTGGAGCCCGAGGAAGATAAGTGGGCCTTGCCGCATCGTGGCTTGGCCGGAAATAAGAGGGCCTCCCAGTGGGGTTGTGGGGGCGAGAGTCGATAACAGAGTTGGCCCGCGAGGGGGCAGGAGAGGCTTGGACCATCGAGTCACGAGCAGGTTCAGTATAAACACCCGCGTTTGGGTGGAGAGCTTGAATCGGCTCGGGGATGGATTTCCCCTTGAGAGCAGTCTGAACCTCCTGAAGTTAACAGGCTTGGAGGCCTTGGAGAATGTCCACAAGTTGGGACAGATCAATGGAGGTGGAGGCATTTGCAGTGTTATGCCTCAAGGAGAGTTGGGGAAGTTGGGAATCCACCGTATGAGCATGCGAAGTGGATGGAACAATATGAGGTTGGTTATGGAGTTGGGGGAGTTTTTGATTGGAGTCATACACCTCATCGTATGTGTAACGGCCCTGGATATTTATGCCTAATAAGGCTCCATATCCAAGTCCGCCTCCCGCGATCAGACCGAAGTCTCGCAAGGGATAGCTCGTACACGTGTCCAGTAAGAATATAAAGGCAACCACAACAGTATAAGACACAAGATAGTACATGTGCTCATATCTACATATAATAATTTACAACTGTCCAAATACATTATTACATGTCCAATTTAAAAGTACAACTACCTGGGGCATATCCCGAGGGAGCATAAGCTCACACAACACAACTAACACTACTGCTGGTGGTCCAAGTCTACCACAATGTCTTCACAAGACAAACCAATGGTAAACCCTAAAAAGAACTATAGGGGAGTGAGCCTCAACAAGTCATCGGCTCAGCAGGGACCACCAAAAAATAACACATGAAAACTAATAAGACCTCAACCCCATGGGGTCTCACTGGCAACAACGATAGCCAAACCATATCATGCTCACAACCATCATAACAAAAATAATTAAACATAAACATGTCAATAAACATAAAGTCCTCAAAAAATAAAAGGAACCACAGGACTAGCATAACACAACTAGTCCACCCAACAACAACAACAATGCCTAGGCCACAAGCCTCACAGGCACACTACCACAACAGCTGGTCGCCTAGGCTACAAGCCACACAGGCGAACCCCTGTCTAGGCAACAAGCTTCACAGACAAATCTCAAACACACGGGTAACTGGACTGCTAACCAAGAGTTGTTCCATTATGCCCCAAACCACGGTATGTCAAATGCCACACACAAGGTAGCAAGACTGGCGACAACGAGCCATTCCATCACACACTAAAACCATAATCAAAAGTTTACCCAAAAATGGTAAAACACCACGAGTGGGAGGTCTTACCACATGACCTCCACGGAGCACAGCTCCACCACACCACCTGAAAAAGCTGGTACATAGTGCACCATGAGAAACTGACACCCACAAAGGGTACAGGTACCTACCACTGCGAGGTACCACTACAAAACCTCAGTACAACTGTGCCTCCTACCAGGCACACCAGAACGGGTCAAACCACAACCAATGAGTTACTATACACTAGCCGCGACCACTGGCAAAGCACGAGTCAGAAAGGAACGACGCCACCACACGGGAACGAACTACTGGTTCATGACGCCAGTATCCAACCCAGACAACACATCACAAGAACTACCTCTCAGTCTCGCAGTTACGGACGTAAGGTCCAACTGCTGCTCCACAAACACAGGCCAAAGAATAGTGGAGACCAACCAACACCCCGTAGGTGCATGCCTGGCACCTTTAGGGACTCTGGCCTGAGCTCCCTAAAGTGAAACACTGGAAACATAGGACAAGTCGAGGACCAGTACGTCTACTGGTGTTTGTACCCCCAACCACGAGCGCGCTACAAATGACTACACACCCACAAACACAAGTCGCTGCCCACTATCGTCTTTCCCTCAGCCGGATGTAGTACTCAAACACAGGAGTGAGGGTGTCCAAGAAAGACGACTCAGACCTCGATGGTACACATAGTACTGGGACAAACCCCGAGCACTAACGTTCCTGGCTTACACAAAACCTGGGGTACCCAACTAGAGAGGTATTTCGGAATAGGCGCCGGACCACCACACTCGGCAATGCACAAACCATGATATATACTTATATATTCATTATTATAAACCATGGTTCAAATGTGAGGAAGAGCTTGTCTTGGTCACACTGTGACCTACAAGCTAACCTACACAGACACATACATAAATCACAGTAGCCAATCATACGTGGCCTATCATCGGTCATCTCATAACCTCCCTTACCACATAAACACAATACACCATAATCGTACACTAACTCTTAACTTTACTGAAACTATACTAATTAAACCACATTTAATAACCTATAAAAGATGTCACAAGACTGAGGCTAGGTTCACGCTGGAACCTTACTGCCTAACCATCACCACTAACAAGTTAAACCACGATAGAGTATATGCCATGCACATACTCAAACCACACTAACTACATAATCAACTTGCAAACTACGTAAACGACCCGCTCAAGGAGTGCGACAGGTGCCAATGCACCACACACCACTGCCATGCACAACGAACCACGATAATCAGACAATCATGCCAACATGCACAATATAAAACCCCTCGAACCTGTTTACGCGATAGGGTCCAACATCGCCATCAGAACGCAGCCCTTTGACATGTTGCGTTCAAAAGCTGAACGCGACGGGTCGTGCTGTCGCGTTCCGAATGCGACACCCCAGGCCGTTGCCTTCACAGGCGAAAACCCTAATCCGGGATCCTCTCCCCGGATTACCCCCGCAAGCCATGCAAACCATGCTTAATTATCATTTTTCATGCTTTAATGAATGCCCTAACATGATATCTACTCTTCTTAAAGCATTAAACAATTCAAACATGCGCCACATGCAATTCACGCAATAAAACGAGGTGGAAACTCCCTACCTACATGAAGAACGTGCAAACCAACCACGGCACGGCGTCTCCCGTGCGCCATGCGACGTCCTCGCGGCGAGAGCACGCCGAAAACCACTCCAAAACATTGAATCACCCGGAAGTCCGCTGCAACAGCCTCCCCTAGCCGAGCAGAGCTTGTGAAAGCTCTGTTCGGCCGACCTTGCATAAAAATGCATCACAGTTGAGAACGCGACGTAGCCCTATGTCGCGACCTGAACACGACGTAGGAGGCCATCGCCTTCTCAAGACTGACGTCAGCATGCCGCCCAACGTGCGACACATGGCGCACATGCTGACAAAGACCGCCTCTCGATCGGAAAGTAGAACGTGACCACCAGGGCCGTCGCATTCAGAATGCGACGCACACCCTCATCGCATTCACAACCAGTGAACCAACGGGTGCTATGGGCCCAAACTTTCGGCCCACTAAGCCCCGTACACCGCACGGAAACCATGATTAAGGCTCAATGACCCCACATTGGCCATGAGCACCACACTAGAGTCAGTAAACACGGATCCAAACGACCACTAAGCGAGGATCCACGAGGATCTAAAAAATGCGCTACGTTACATTACCATCACCGAAAAAGGAATGTCATCCTCGACATTCAGAACGGAACCACGGTAAGCCGGACTATCACCTAAAAAGGAACAAAGCCATACACAGAACAAATAGGACACGCTTTCTCTGTATTTGCCTTTCAATTCATCTGCACTAACTAAATCTGCTCATTTCCATTCTTATTCTATTTTCCCTTCTCTTTAATTCATTTCATATCTGTGCTACCCAATTGTCATATTCTTCCCTTTTCAAGTTAATCACATGATCTATCTTGTCCATGATTTTCTCATAACACATGCACACACTTGAACCATCCAATTTGGCTTAATTTGGCATGAAAATATTTCATAATGTATCTGGTAATTTATGTAATTAAATTGTTATATTTTAAAGAGACTTGTCTACGTTTTCTAGCGATATTTTGGGAATACCGTTATTGACGCTCCACTGTTCTAGAATTCCTCTAGGGCGTCGAGCATTTGTTTCTATATACACACTCTCTCTTGACTTGGACGAACTCTCTGTCGGATACTCCTTCTGCCGGACTAGTGAATCCTTGTTCAAGGCCTCCGTAAGTCTCCTCTGTCCATGGATTCCCACATGGTCGACGAGCCGGTTGTACCCGAACACCCATGATACCCTTTAGGGATCAACATGATCCAAACGGCTATTAGAATATCACTCTTATCTTGAATCACGCTGGACCTCTGGACCTATGTGTAACATGGCCAGCGAAAAGGTAGTGAATTCCACCTGACTGCCAACACCAATAGCACGTGTTGTGCAACTGCTACTATTGCCTGTTACTCGATGTGTTACGTGCATTGTCCACTAGTTCTCATCTATACTCTACTCGCTCATCTATTCACACTTTCTCTACTATCTCTTCTATTCATCTAGTGCTCTTATCTATTTCTTGGTACTCTCTATTGGCCATTAATTGATTGTCTAAAGATAAACAACATAACCAATGCCAGTGCAATAGGGCCCGATCTGGTCCTGGGGAGAGCACCTGAAAGTGCCATTTTCCTATGGGAGTTAAATGATTAGAATGTCGGCATTACATCCAAGTGCCATACTATCAAGATTAATCTAAGACAATCAAAACAAAGTGCTATATTCTCTCGTTGTCTATTGACGACAAAAGTGCTATATTTTCTCTCGGCTATCTACGGATAACCAAAGTGCCATTACTATTTCGATTGACAAAAGTTAATCAAAAGTGCTATACTATTTCGATTGATAAGAAAATCAATCAAAGTGCAATTTACTCTCTATATGGCCAACTATTTTCTCTCTCCTTGCTATACATGTTGCTTGCTATTGTTTGACGTTGACGTTATTTGCTATCGTGTTGTTATCATTTCTATCGTGACTAGACTTTAATCATCGTGCTATACTTAATTCATCTGCTATCTGAACCATGTTACTTGTGCTATTACTTTCTCGACTTTACATGACTCGCACTATCATTTATTACTCTGACTTTTAAAGCACTAATTATTTAAAGCCTGCTTGATTCACGAGATTTAAGTCCTACTGGGCGTTATTGCTCACCCTTCGTTATTTGTTATTGTGTCTCAGGTAAGCTAGATGACGTCACACACACCAATGGGACGAGACCAGAGTGATGAGCAACCTGGAGTCAATTTGTGAAGTTGCCCTAGTACTATATAGTCTAATAGTTATTGCTTTAGATTTCTTTTTCAATGTAATGATGTCAGTGAGCCCTATGTATTGGCTCCGAATTATTGGTTGTAATAGTCTTAGTGATTTTATAATGAAGTGAAGAGTTTATTCCAATTATTGTTCATCAGATGCTCTGAATCATTCAACTATTGTACATTCTATTCTACTATGTACTTTGCTCACGTCTCCCCGATTTATTCCGCTGCTAAATTGGCGGGGCATGACAGTTGGTATCAGAGCCTAGGATGTATTGATAGGATATCTTAGGTTTAAAATGTTCTAGGGTGTCCTCATTGGATCTCTTAGGTATAGGGTATTCTAGGACAAACTGCCATGACACGTGACTAAGTCAACCACCATACCTATGTGAGGATTGGGTAGAACCATGGTTAAGATCTGAATACATTCATCTATACATATGTATCAACTTAATATTACTTTAGCATCCTAATGTCAACCTCAATCTTGAAGGGACTCTTAATGGATGCCGACATGAGATCAACCCAGAGGCTAGTTCTGGCATGTTAGCAAGCCGCTCAACTGCTAGAAAGAGCTCTGGAAGTGACTAAGGAGATTAAAAAGGAGACTAATCAAAATGGGAAGAGAAGATATAACCATAGAAAGAAGGCCAACCAGCAAGTGAATCATAATGATGAGATCATTTGCCATCATTGTCACAAACCAGGTCATGTGGCCAAGGAGTGTTGGTGAAGAATTGGTGCATGCTTACGTTGTGGCGACTCGAGACATTAGCTACGAAACTGCCCTCTTCTAAAAGAACCATCCGCTAACACAGAAGAACTCAATTCCATGATGAAAGGGAACCAACCAAACGGTGATAAGAGAAAAATAAAGAAGAATAAGAAGAACGACATAGAAGTAGCCGTTATTCGCAGGGGGCGATGCAAGCACTGCAACAGGAGGGGCCACACGTCGGGGAATTGCTAGTGGAAACAAGGAAAATGATTGCGATGTGGTAGCTCCAACAACAAGATGAGTGACTGCCCACAATTTGAGAATCAATGTCATGAGGAATTAAACCAGCAAGGTACACTGGAAGCTTTGGTGCAACTCTCTCCAAATCGAGAAGTGGGAACCGTGGAAGGTACCTCTAAACTCACAATGGTTAATGCCTTTCACAATAAATGATTCACATGTAACCAAAGGAGTCATGGAATTTGGTCGACGAAATTCTTTTTAAGTGGGGGAGGATGTAGCAACCCGAAAAAATTTAGTATTTAAAAAATTGAAATAATAAATTTCTATAAAAACAGAATAATAGAAACATACATACCATTATCGTGTGTGCAGAAACACATCTAAAAATTTCGTAAAAATTATAAATCAACCCCAAATATTATCCCTAAGTGTTCCAAGAAGAAATTTGTGCAACGAAAAGTCCAATTGGCCAAGCGTACGTCACAATGTGACTAATTATCTAAATTAGGAAACTAAGTCAGAAAACCGTTAGCACAGAAAGATAACACGCCCATAAATTAAACGAACTTGTCGGAGAGACTTCCAACGTCATGTAATGATGACCCATTAAGAAAACTGAGCTTAGAAAAATAAGTCGGACCAAGTTTTAGAATTTGAGGTGACTTATTATTGTAATTAAGGAATAATTCAGAAAACCCATTATCATATGAGCCAAGTAGATTAACAATTAAAAATAAAATGATAGGTAGATTCCAAATAATATGTAATGATAATCCATCATGAGAAATTAGATCAATGGACCTCCCATAGCCCATGAATAAAAATTCGAAACTCTAATATTTTGTAATTTAAAAAGGGAATTTAATAAATAAAACCCATTAAATGAAAAGAAGTAATGGGCTTTGTTAAATAGACCGATTAGAAATTAGTGGGCCAAAATAGAGATTTTTAAAAGAAGAATGATAGAAAAATACCTTAAATTCGTAACTTAATTATTACTTAAATAGAAAAGAGGCATTTAATGCATTAAATAAGAAGTTTGGGTTGGATTTGGATTCCTAAACCTACCCTAGTTGCTTAGCCATGAATTTAGCTCCCATCCTAACCCAATTAGAAGTTCTCATGCTTAGAAAGGGAGGAGAAATAGGAAATCCCAAAATTTAGTAGTAATTAGAGTCCTATTAGGAAATAGAAACCCAAGAGACATAAATAGTCTCTTAAAGCTCCATGGGCGGCCCTAGCTCGTTGACAAGGGTTTCTGGACCAGGAGGAGAGGCCAAGGAAGTGGAGATTTCATGGGAAGAAGCCTCTCTCAATCTCTCTCTCTCGTTCTTCAAGTTCTAGCCCTAGAAGAGGAAAACAACCAAAGGTAGGCATTCTCATGAGCAAAACTAAATCAATTTCGTCTGTAGGTTGATCTAAACCTCAGGATTCAAAACCCTCTTGTCCCATATTTTTCCATCAAGCAAATCTTTTGTTCTTAATTTTTGAAGTTCTGTAAACTCCATGACCCCGAGCTCCCTTCTTAATTCTTGATCTCCATATATACTGAACCACATGCTACGAAATTTTTATTAGGGATATTGATGCATGTTAGGCTTGTTTTGCCCCTAAAAGCCCTAATTTTTATCCATCGTATCTTGTGAATTAAATCATTGATCTCAACCTGTTTCATGTTCATCATGAATACACATGACCAAAGCATGTTGAAACCCTGTTTGTTTTCCAATCCCTATTTATTGTAAGTACCCATGCATGTCTAGATCAATTTGCAACTTGTTTCATGATTTTTCATAGCTTGTAAAATTAGTTATGATTTTTTTAATCACCCTATGTCAAATAGGGTATGTCTGGCCCGTAATCCAATACACTGTTCTTTCCCTGTCAGACTCGGGCGCAGACCCTGTGAACGTGACAGCCCGATAGGCCGCGTTCTCAAGGCCGTCATGACAGTGCCTTCCATCACGATCTGATCGCGACAGGGCCTGTCGTCGCGTTCTATTGCCCGATCTGACTAGGCCGTCGCGACCCTCAAACGACCCCGTCGCGATCTGCCTGCCCGAACCGACAAGGCCGTCGCATTCTGTACAAGACCCCGTCACGATCACAGTTGACCCCGTCGCGATCACAGTTGACCCCGTCGCAACCCTTACAAGGGTCCGTCACGACCTCAGCTTTTTGCATGAAAACCCACCTAGAGTGACATACTTAGAAGACTTAGAGAGCCTACACTTCACTCCCATCTGAAAGCTAGATGAGCCACTCAAAGAAAAAGAGAGCCACTCCTCAGTCTTAGACTTTTGCTCTCCTTCTGCAGTTTCAAGTCTTCTTCGCTTGGTGGACTACTGCAATTCAGATCTTCTTCAGTCCACCTCTTTGTTTCAGAAAGAAATTGAGTTCCACTCTCATCTATTTTTCTTTCTAAATTTTTGTGTTTGCTCATTGTTGTTGAGCAGACACACAAGCTTTCTTACTTCTGTGTAATAAAACTCGTAAGAGGTTTGTATCTTGCTGTACCCCTCTTGTGAAGGAAAGATCTACAAGTGTAGATAGTCTTTGTACCGCTTAGTAAAGGGAAGAGTTGCTGGGAGCAAGTGGGTTTGTAATTCCTCTCGGGTTTGAGAGAAGGCCAAGTGTTTATTGGCAGTTAGTGAAATTCCAAGTGGTCTCTTGGGGACTAGAAGTAGGACTTCCATGTAGGAAGGGCCGAACTAGGATAAAATTCTTGTGCCTTCTTGTGTGATTGATTCTGCCAAGTTTTTCACTTGTTTCACACACATCACACTAAGTACTAACAAGGTTATTTAGTGTTGTTTATCTTTTAGATAAAATTTTTAAAAGCACAAAGAAGTCCTATTCACCCCCCCCTCTAGGACAACTATAGTGCCATCTCGATCCAACACGTCGAGCAAAGACGAACACAAAGGCCGACAAGAGAACTCTACACCTTAGTGTTTAGATTGTTGTCTCTCCTGTCCATGCTTTATTGTTCTTTCTAGAACCCTGATCATACTCTGTGTGTGCTCTGTCTGTGAGCATGATGTTTGTTGGTGTGTAGTGCATGCGCGCATACATGCTAGGTTGTCTCATCCTCGGGAAACGAGGTGGGGTTTGTGTTGTCCCCATAAACAACCATGTGTGTGGGTTTTCGCTTGTACCTGGGAAACAAGCCAGTGGAAATCCTCGCAGGGGTGTGGGGTAGTGGACGTAGACGCACACAGGGGAGTGTTTTTCGAACCACTATAAGTCATGTGTGCATGTGTGGTTTGATCCCTCTTTTCTACCTCTGTTCTATACATGCTAGGATATTTGGTTTCGTCTATATACTTGTTTTATTCTGTTGTGCATATCACAATCTAGGTTTGATTGATTGAGTCTAATCTGTTCTGTGTTAAGAGAATTTTTTTATTGGGTGATAACCAATTCACCCCTCCCCTCTTAGTTGTTCATCGCATCCCTACACATCATCAATTGGATCTTCGCTGAAGTCTCTTGCACCAACTTTGGCCCAACATGATGCCGATCTCCTAACTCCTCCCAACACAATGAGTGTAATACCCCAAAATTTTCATTAATTAAAATTTATAGATAAATTGAAAATTTGTCAATTTCATAAGTCAAACTAGTTAAAAAGGTATGCATCATTATTTCATATGTATAAACGCATCTAAAAATTTTGTAAGAATAATAGTTATACTTTAAATAATATTCTCTAATGACCCATCAAGAAATTTGGGCTAAGAAAAATCATTTAGACCAAGTTTAAGAATTATTCTGACTTATTATCGTAATTTAAGGAATGAGTCAGAGAACCCATTATCATTTGTACCAAAGTGAATCATAAATTAAAATAAACATGTGGGTAAGCTACAAATAATGTGTTGACAGCCCATCATGGGAATTGGACCAATGGACAATTCAAGTAAAGAAAATATTATAAAATTCATAACTCCCTAATTCTCTAATTAAAAAGACGCAATTCTCATAGATTAAAATCCGCTATTTTTAAATTTCATAAACTTAATTTCATGAATGAAGTAAACCCACTAAGCAAAAATAAATGATGGGCTTTAATAAAGGGTTCATCTAAAAGTTATTGGGCTAAAATAGGAATTTTAAAAGATATAATAAATGAAAATACTACAATATTCGTAACTCTAGCATTCCCTAATTAAATAGGGGCAATCTCCATAAAATAAAACCCAATAAGCCAAAAACAAGTGATGGTGTTACTAATTGGCCCATACATGAGTTATTGGGCCAAAAACAAGAGTCCCAATGATGGATGAGAGATAAATAGATCAAAATTCGTGGCTAAATTATTGGTAAATTAGAAAGGGTAAGAAAATCCCTATACAACTCATGTAATTATCTAATAAAGAGTCCTAACCCTAGTCTAACCCAATAACCATGAAATTTGGCCCTATCCTAATTTAAAAATGAGATTAAATAAGAGAAAATTGGGATAAATATAGGAAACTCATAATTAAAGGAGTTTAGAATGACATAATAAAAGAAAATACTGTAAAATTCATAATTCCACTATTCTCTAATTCAAAAGGGTCAAGTAAATCACTAATATAGCTCATATATATCCCAAATAGACTCTTAACGTTGCCCTAACTCGCTGGCCATGTAATTGATTCCCATCCTAACCTAAATAGACGGATTTACACTAGAAAAGGCTAGATAAACATAGAAAATTCGGAGTTGGAGGAAGGAAAGAGTTGTATTAGGAAATAACACTACAAGACCTTTAAATAAACCCCTCAAACCCTCATGGCCGACCCTAATGTTCAACTAAGATCACTTGGACATGGGAAGGAGGTCAAAGGAGGAGGAACTCGTGGAGGAGGAGGCTAGGAAAAGGAGTTCTTCATGTTCTTCAAGTTCTTGCCCTAGGATTATAAAAGTGCTCAATGGTAGGCAATCTCTTATGCAAAAGTAAATTAAACTCGACCCTAGATGGTCCATGATCCTAACTACGAAGTCCCATGTTTTCTCCAATTTTTATCATGTCGTTTATGTGTATTCCATGTCCAAAGTTCTGTTAAGAACATGTACCTGACCGAACATGTTCAACTTAAACCCCTATCTATGTTTGATCTTGTCACTCCTCGACGCGGAATATCGGAACGTGAGGCAGTTGCAAGTAAATGGGTACAGAGCGAGTACTAGACATCAAACCATTGGACAAGAATAAATATAAAGCAAATGCATCTCATTAATAATTCTTCAAATGTCTAGTTACAACCACTAATATCAGAGCCATTCTATAGGGCCCATGTACAATGAATATAGTAAAAGACTAAACTTCAACTCTAACATAATACTATGATGCTAGGGTACTCTTGACTTCACTCTTGGTCGTTCTCGTCCTCTTGAGTGTAAGTTTCATCCTCGGTCTCACCTGAGAACACATAACAAATAATGCAGGGTGAGCGATAACGCCCAGTAGGACTTAAATCTTAGGATCAAGCATGCTTTAAATGATTAATGTATTAAAAAGGCAGAGTAACTAAGGATAGAGCGAGAGAGTCAAGTAATGTAAGAGATAGCATGATAGCATGTTATTGAAATAGCACAAAGCACTAGAGTATAGCACGACAAGTACGATAACATATTGGCCATATAACGATATATCAAGTAAAGTTACACAATAGTGCACAAGTCACGATAACATGTGTTGGTCGTTATTCTTTCAACCACAAGTTCAAGTAGTGTATATATATCATGAATGATCAATGATTGTCATAGATTAAATCTTGCGAGTCATGCATTAGGTGTATGCCGATTACTCAGATCATTAGACCCCCGCGAGTTAGAGTTTTTCGGGTGCTCTCCCCAAGGACTAGATCGGGCCCTTATAATGTTTCCTAGCATAGTCATGTTTTTATCTTAGACAATCACAAGATGGCCAATAGAGTACCAAGAAATAGATGAGAGTAACAGATGAATAGACGAGATAGTAGAGTGAACGTGAATAGACGAGCAAGTAGATTATAGATGAGAACTAAGGGTCAATGCACATGAAATGTCGAGTAAACAGGCGATAGTAACAGTCGCACAACACGCACAATTGGTGTTGGCAGTCAGGTGGGATTCACTACCTTTCCACTGGCCATGTTTTGCACAGGTCCAAAGGTCCGATGTGATTCAAGATAAGAGCGAGAGCAAATCTAAGGCCGTTTGGATCTTACTGATCCCTAAAGGGTATCATAGGTGTTAGGATACACCCAGCTCTTCGACCATGTGAGAATCCATGGACAGAGGAGACTTACGGAGGTCTTGAACAAGGATTCACTAGTCTGGCAGAAGTAATATCCGACGGAGAGTTAGTCCAAGTCAAGAGAGAGTGTGTATATAGAAACAAGTGCTCGACGTTCTAGAGGAATTCTAGAATAGTGGAGCATCGGTAACGGTATTCCCAAAACATCGCGAGAATCGAAGACAAGTTCATTTAAAATAGGGCAATTTGAATACAATATTGAGGTAATTTACCAGATATTTTATGAAATATCTTCGTGCCAAATTGAGTCATATTGGATGGTTTCAAGTGTGTGTATGTGATATAGAAACTTATGGATAATTAAAATGTGTCCACATTAAACAACTTCGTGTACTGTATTTAAGAGAGTTAACAGGGCATGTAGTTACTGTAGAAAATCAAGACTTGCAGAAATATGCGGTTTCCATGCAAAACTCCAGAAGGCGACATACCCATGTAAGAGTCCCGATGGGGTACAGTTAGAACGCGACAGGGTCAAACAAGGGTTGCGACGGGTCGGTCAGAGCAGGCTGCCAGAACTTGACGGCAGGCCTTGTCGCGTTCATAACTGTGTTCTCAGGTCCTGCACCTGAGCCCGAGCGGGAAAAGGACCTTGCATTGAATTGCGGTCCAGGTTTCTATATTTTGACACAGGGTTGTTTAGAAATTAAGAACTAAATGCATAGTCGATTAAAAATTACGAAACCATTTGCAAACCGATCTAGACATGCGATAGTACGTACAGTAAATAGGAATTTGAAAACAAACATGGTCTTGATAGGTTATAAACATGATCTAGCACGAGTAACATAGAAAAGGGTACAGTGAAGATACAAGATTTAATTCGCACAGTATGATGGAAGAAAATTAGGGTTTTCAGGGACAAAAAATTCCTAACATCAAACAGTATCTCCAGTAAAAGTTTTGTAGCATGGTGTCAAGTATACATGGAGATATAGATTAAACATGAGGGTTCAGGGTCATGGTGATTGTAGAACTTCAAAAATTAAGAACAAAAGATTGGCTCGATGAAAAATAGTGAAACAAGAGAGCTTTTGATCTTGACATTGGGAACAATCTACAGACGAATTTAATCGAGTTTAGCCTGTAAGAATGACTACCTTTGACTCATTTGATCTTCTAGGGCTTAGAACTCGATGTGCAGCGGTTGGGCTTGAGAAATCCTTCTCCCCACGAGTTCTTCTTCTTCTTGGCCTCCTCTCCTCGTCCAGCAAGCCCTAGCAACGAGTTAGGGCCGGCCATGGAGAGATTAAAGAGTATTTATGCTCCTAGGGTTTCCCTTTCCTATTAAGACTCTAATTCCCCTTTAATTCCGAGATTTCCTTTTTCTCTCAACCTTCCAAGCTTTCCACCTCCTATTTGGGTTAAGATGGGATGCAATTTCGTGGCCAACTAATTACGGTAGGGTTAGGAATCAAATTCCAACCCAAATCACTTATTTTAATACTTTAATACCCCTTTTCTATTTAGGTAATATTTAAGATACGAATTTAGGGTATTATTCGATTATTCTCCTTTTAAAAATCCCTATTTTGGCCCAATAAATTCTAGAGGGTCCATTTAACAAGGCCCATTACTTCTTTCATATAATGGGTTTTAATTAATCCTCTTTTCTATGATTTTCCAATTGACCAAATTTTTTTAATATTGTTAAATTTTTATTTTTTGAAAAATTCAAGTTGCTACATCCTCCCCCTCTTAAAAGAATTTGGTCCCCAAATTCATATGACCATAATGGAGAGAATGTCTTACCGAAATGATCGGGGTAATTTTGCCTGATGATCCCTTCGAGTTCCTAGGTGGCTTCTTCCACTCCACGGTTATTCCACAGAACTTTCACCACATGAATGGGATGGTTCCTGAGTTGTTGCACCTTTCGTTCTAGTATCTTGACAGGCTTCTCTTCGTATGTCATGTCCTTGTTTAGCACCAACTTCTCATGGCGAATGATGTGCGTAGGATCATACACATATTTCCTAAGCATAGAGACATGAAACACATTGTGTACACATGCCAAATTCGGTGGCAACGCCAGTTGGTAAGCAACTTCACCAACCCTTTCGAGCACTTCAAAAGGGCCGATGAATCTAGGGTTGAGTATCCTTTTAACACCAAATCTTTGGATACCACGGGTAAGTGATACCTTTAAGAGTACATGGTCACTTACCTGAAATTCCAGATCTCTCCTTCTCTTGTCAGCATAGCTTTTCTGTCGAGACTGAGCAATCTTGAGTCGATCTCGAATCACTTGTATATCCCTAGTTGTATTTTGTACCATGTCTGGGCCTAGCCATTGCTGTTCTCCAACCTCATTCCAGCAAGCAGGGGATCTACAGTTTCTGCCATATAGTGCTTCGAATGCTGCCATCCTAATACTTGCCTGGTAACTGTTGTTATAGACAAACTCAATTAGAGATAGGTGCTCATTCCAATAACCTTGGAAATCTATAGTATAGGCTCTCAACATGTCTTCAACAATTTGGTTGGTTCTCTCAGTCTGCCCATCAATTTGTGGGTGAAATGCAGTACTAAAGTTGAGCTTAGTACCAAGGGCAGCTGGCAATCCCTTCCAGAAGTGAGAGGTGAATCTCGGATCTCGATCCGAGACAATGGATGATGGAATTCCATGCAGTCTCACAATCTCTTTGACATATAGGGCGGCTAATACTTCCACTGACCACTTACTCTTTATAGGTAGGAAGTGGGCGGATTTGGTTAATCGGTTGACAATGACCCATATGGCGTCGAGTCCACCACGAGTCTTGGGTAAACCCATGATGAAGTCCATGCCAATGCTTTCCCATTTCCACTCCGAGATATCTAGTGGTCTAAGTATGACAGCAGGGCGCATGTGTTCTGCCTTTACCTATTGAGAAGTAAGGCAATGAGCAGCATGCTCGGCTACCTCTGTTTTCATGTTCGGCCACCAAAACGTTCTTTTCATGTCTTGATACATTTTAGTACCTCCAGGATGAATAGTGTACTTCGCCTTGTGAGCTTCATCCATTAATTTCCTCTTCAGTTCTTCATTGTCGGGTACACATGTCCTTCCTTGGAATACTGGCCTCCCATCCTCGGTCATAGCAAAGTCCGGCCTTTCGGCTAAGGTTTCCTTGATGTCAACCAAGAATGGATCAGTGTCTTGTTGAGCTTTGATCTCTTCTAGAATATCGGATTGGATCTTGATATTGGAAACCAAGACTTGATCATCCCTATGTTCAATATTCAAGTCTAGCCTTGCGAATTGGTCTAGTAGCTGCATCTCGCCAAGAACTAGACTCGATACAGATGCTATCGGCTTTCTACTAAGAGCATCATCCACAACATTTCCCTTGCCTGGATGGTACTGGATGTTGAAGTCAAAATCCTTAAAGTATTCAAGCCATCTTCTCTGCCTCATGTTAAGTTCCTTTTGAGAGAATAAATACTTTAGGCTTTTATGGTCTGAATAGACTCTGAACTATTCACCATATAAGTAATGTCTCCAGATTTTCAAGGAGAAGACCACGGCAGCCAATTCTAGATCATGCACCGGGTAGTTGACTTCATGCATCTTCAGTTGGTTGGAAGAGTAGGCGATTACTTTCTCCCTTTGCGTCAATTCGCAGCCTAGCCCAATCCCTAAGGCATCGGTGTAGATAGAGAAACCTTCTGCCTTTATGGGTAAAGAGAGAATAGGTGTTGAGGTAAGACAGTCTTGTAGAGTTTGAAAAATCTTCTCACACTCCTTACTCCAGGATTTGAGATTCTCCTTTCGTGTTAGACATATGAGAGGTACGGCGATCTTTGAGAAGTCCTTTATGAACCGCCTGTAGTAACCAACCAGTCCTAAGAAGCTTCTGATCTCTGTGACGTTGGTTGGTCTCTCCCATTTGAGTATGGCTTCGACCTTGGAGGGATCAACGGAGATGCCATCCTGGGAGATGACATGGCCCAAGAAAGACACTTCTTTAAGCCAGAATTCACACTTGCTTAGATTTGCATACAATTTGTTGTCTCGCAAGACTTCTAGTGCGATCTTCGGATGTTCTTCATGTTCTTCTTTGGTCTTTTGAATATATGAGGATATCATCGATGAAGACGACCACAAACTTGTCAAGGTAGGGTCGATATATGATGTTCACGAGTTGCATAAAGGCTGCAGGAGCATTGGTCAGACCGAAAGGCATAACGACGAATTCATAATGTCCATACCTGCTCCTGAAAGCCGTTTTGAAGATATCGTCATCCTTGATCCTCATTTGGTGATAGCCAGATCGAAGGTCGATCTTGGAGAAATATTGAGCTCCAGATATTAGGTCGAAAGTTCATCGACCCGGGGCAATGGGTACTTGTTCTTGATGGTTGGCTGATTGAGTTGACGATAGTCGATGCATAGCCTCATCGATCCATCCTTCTTCTTGACGAATAGCACAGGTGCTCCCCATGGGGATGTACTTGGTCTGATGAACCCCTTCTCTAATAGCACCATCAGTTGTGCTTTCAGTTCTTTTAACTCGGTAGGTGACATCTGGTACGGTTGACGTGATACTGGGGCAGCTCCAGGGATCAACTCAATGGCGAAGTTGACATCACGTTCAGGGAGAATCCCTGGCAGATCCTCGGGAAACACATCTGGGTAATCCTAGACTATGTGGATGTCATCTATCTTAGAACCCTTCTTTTCAACTATTACGGCTGCAATGAAAGCAAAGCAACCTTTCCTTATCATGTTGTGGGCCTTTATGGCAAAGATTAGAGACATCCGTCTCTTATGTCTGATCCCAGTGAAGGACAACTTGGGGAAATCACTAAATCTAACTTTCCCTTTCTTACAATCGACACTTGCCCCATAAGTGGTCAACCAGTCGGCTCCCAAAATTAAATCATAGCCTTCCATGGGCATAAACACAAGGTCGGCTTTTAGGTTATGTTCTCCGATCATTACATCGGCAGATGGAAAGTATTTGTTTAATTTCTCTTTCTCCTACTCCTTCAACATAGGACACTCGGAAATGCGATGATTATGATTTCCTCAACGTAGGCAAGCGTCGGCTTTCCTCCAGCATTCAGCGGCAGTATGACCAGGTTTGTCACAATGCTCTCATTTGGTCTTGTTGGTGTTTGGGGGAGTAGGTATCTTGGGCTTCCTATATTGGCTCGGCCCTCCAGTGATGTTGAACGGCCGCTTCTTGTCAATTGTGGGCTTTCTTGAGGAACCAGATGCTGGTTCCTTCTTGACCAGTCTACCCTTGATGTGATCAGTAAGGTTGGTCGCATCCTCCAGCAACTTTGCCCTCTTGACTATCTCGGCATAAGTCTGGATGTCGAGTGGTGCAAGTTGTGTAATATATGAAGGCTTAAGCCCATTAAGAAATCACCTAGCCTTCATCTTCTCTGTGCTGACAATATGATTGGCATAGCGTGCCAATCGAGAAAATTGCACTTCATACTCAGCGACGGTAAGGTGCCTCTGCTTTAGTGCAGCAAATTCAGAGGCCTTCCTCTCCTAGACTCTTTTAGAAAAGTATTTGGAGTTAAAGTGCTCTTTGAATTCTTCCTAGGTGAACTGTGCATCGGCCCTGGTGGCCTCCACGGACTCCCACCAGGCACGGGCATCTCTTTCTAATTGAAAGGTTGCCAGCAATAACTTATCACCATCCGCGCATTGCATGATGCGGAAGATGCGTTCTATCTCCTTCAGCCAGTTTTTCTGCCTCATCGGGATCAGTAGTCCCACTGAAACGAGGCGGGTTCTGTTGGATCTCTTGTTTTGATGATGTTCAAATATTATTCATACATATGTGGATATCATGCTTCATTTATGTTTAACAATATTTTTCCATGTGTTGCTCAAAGGAATGCTCAAGTAATGACAGTGGTGTCGACACAACTCGAGTGGTGTCGACACAATCCATGCATCCAGCAATTTGTAAAGAAAAAAGCATCCAGTGGTGTCGACACAGAAGGCTTGTGTGTCGACACCATGTCCCTCCCAGTAGCATGTTTTTTGAAGAAGCATCCAGTGGTGTCGACACAGGACCCCTGTGTGTCGACACTCTTCCACTGTCCCAGAAGTCCAGTTTCAAGCCAATGCATTGTGTGTCGACACATGCTTGTGTGGTGTCGACATACTTCGGATAATTTTCCAAATCTAAAATGCAGGAACACGTGGATGGTTTTCATTGAAGAATTTTGAGCAGGAATCTTTGTACCCCCAAATCCCAAGAGATCTTGTGGACCCATGGGACTATAAATATCCCTTATCCACTTCACTTGGGCGCGGCACACACATCAGTTCTTCCAACTCCAGAAATTTCCAAGCGATTTCAGAAGAGGGCTTCATCCTGGAGAATTGCTTCCAGATCTGAAGGAATTTAAGCTTCGAGCATCTTGGATGATCCATCTTAAGAAGGATGTCCAGTCTTCAGAGCCTTCTTCCGGGAGCTAAATCCGAAGAGCTAATCTCTCATCTTGAATCAGAAACAGGGAGATTCGAACCAGGCATCTCCAACTTGGAATTCAATTGTTTAGTCTGGTTCCTTACTTCAAACTCACTCTATTGTGTGTGTTTTGTGAGTTTGGTGCAATCCTCGAGCTCAATCTCTTGTGTGTGTGGTTTGATCTGATATCTCTATATCTCAGAGTGTGTATGGTGTTTTGTTTCTTTTCTGAACTGGCAAGATAAGCCATAATTGTGTGTGTGTGTGGATGGTAGATGTAGGATACACTGTAGCAACCTTGATTTTTAAATCCCAAATAAAAAAATTAATTAATAAATGTGATAAATAGAGTTAATTTAGATTAAAGAGAGAATAATTGAAATAAAAGAGAATTAAAGCAATGCCCATTAACCAAAATTAGGAGTGGGTTGTAATAATGGCCCAAACATGAAGGAGTGGGACCAAATGTGGAGAGCCCATCATGAGATGGGAGCTAATTAGGTGAAATTCGGATTAAAAATAATAGTAATTAATAAAAGGGGTAAGATAAATATTAAATAAGCCATATCTATCCTCAAAAGAGTCCTAACCTTACCCTAACACTTCTTCCCACGAAATTGGCCTCTTCTCCACCCTAAATAGGAGATAATTGCTAGGAGGGAAGGTGATAATTATGGAAATTTGCAACTAAAGGGGAGGAGGAGTTTTAGAAGGGGAATGACTCTTAAACCAAACAAAACACCCCCAATTCGGCCCTATCAACCCATAGATCATTTCTGGAGTTTTGGGAGACGAAGGGAGAGGCTAGTGGACGAAGGAGCAAGGTGGAGAAGGCTTGGAGCAAGGGATTTTTAATCTTCGCTTCGTCACCAAACATAGGTTTTCATTACAAAAATGAAAGGTAGGCAATCTCTCAAGCACAAATCGTGTGAATTTAACACTAGGTAGCACACATGATCCTCTTTGAAAGCCCCATGATTTCCCTATTTTTCGTGGCTCCATGAAGGAGTATTAAATGTATCAATCCCTGTCATCATCTTGTACTTGAACCCTAAAGTTTGCTTGCAGTCCTCGCATGTACTTGATCCCAAGTCCTGTAAATATTCTCATAAGTACTACATGCTCTTAGCTTTCAAACACCCCTATTTGCCCCAATTTTCATGCTGTATATGTTGCCAATAAAATCATTTTTCCTTGACTGTGGATATTTAGGTCACCGTAATGTGACCCTATCAAAGCATGCCCTATACATGTTTGTTTTCTAATTAATTGTACCTAGTAATAGACCTCCTTGTCTTTTTTCGTTTAAAATTAGTTTCATGATTTTTGGATCACTGTGTGATTTTATATCGATTTTTGAAATACCCCTGTAGCAAGATTGGGAGGGATGGAACCCACCTGGAAAAAGGGAAAACCCCTTTTCTGGGCTCGGGCCACCTTCTGGAGTCGCGACGGCCCGACCTGTCGTGATATCAGAGGGGGTCGCGACACCGGGATCTGTCGCATTCTGAACGCGATGGGTCGACTGGTCGCGACCTACCCCCGGTTCACCCTAGCGGCCGGTTCAAAGGAACGTGACTGGGCCTGGCGTCGTGACCTTAACGCGACAGCCATCTGCATCGCGACCTAAGAGTCTTGGCCAGAACCTAAAATTACACTTATACCCCTACTGTATGTGGTATTTAACCTATTTAACCCTAAATAAACACTGACATGACTATTAACGACTGATTACTTGTAAATCGGTTATTAATATATGAAATTCATTAATTTAAAAGTCATGTGCACAATCATACATGCTCTCTTGATTTCTTACACTTGCACACACTTAACAATCATGTTTGCCATTAAACCCTGTTAAATTACTCAATAACGTATCTGGTAATTAAGTGAAATTAATTACTAAACTTCCCTATTTAATTATTTACACTTGTCTTCATTTTAATCGCATGATTTGAATACCGTGATCTCGGCCTTCGAGCACTCGAGGCACGACGGACCCTAGTTTTCTACACACTCTCCTAGCATGGACCACCTCTCTGTTGGGAATACTCCTGATAGGACCAGGGACTCCTTGTCAAGGCCTCCGTACGTCTTCTTGACTTTGGCGCACGTCCTTAGCCGACGAGCTAGTTGTACTCTTAAAACCCGTTACACCTTAGGGATTAGCACGATCCATGGCCTTAGTGTGTATCCTTCTTACCTTGTGATCACGCCGAACCATATAGCCTGTGTTCGTAGCACGGCTAGTGGGTGGTGGTGACTTCTACCAGACTGTCGGTCCCCGACATGGTGCCATGCAACTGTTACTATCGTGGTTTAACGTTGTTTTACGATTGCACCCCTATCTCGTTACTCTCATCTGTTCATGTTCACTCTATACTCTCATCTATTCGTCTATTACTGTCATCTATTCTTGGTACTCTATTTGGCCATTTACATTGATTGTCTAAAATAACAAAGAATACTATATGCCAGTGCAATAGGGCCCGATCTGGTCCTGGGGAGAGCTCCCGAAGAGTGCCATTTTCTCATGAGGGTTACATGATCAGGATGTGTACGACATGCATCCAGCGCCATTTAATACTATAACAATTAATCGTTGACAATCAATGTGCTATCTATTCGAGTGCTATACAAGTGCTATCGTTACATACTATTGTCGTTACATGGCCATTCCATTATCGTTCTCGTTGTGCTAATTTCACTGTACCAGTGCTATTATTCTCTTGTTATCGTTACTTGCTCTACATGACTATACTCTTAGTTACCCTGCCATTTAAGACATTAATTATTTAAAGCATGCTTGTTCTCATGAGATATTAAATCCTACTGGGCGTTATTCGCTCATCCTGTGTATTTATTTCATGTGTTCAGGTGAGTCGGATGGCGAGTACCACACTCACGAGGATGGGAATGCGGATAATGTCTAGGAGTGACCCTTACAGCAACTACTGCTTAGTATTTAGTATAGTTATGAGTCAGTTAGTCCTTGTGTAGTTAGTTTGGAGTCCAATAAAGTACTCTGGGCCCTAGTTATGGCTCTGATAGATGGATGTAATAGATATTTGATGGATTATTAATGAAATTGGAGTCAATTGATATTATTCCCATTTGTGCAATGGTTTGTTATTTATTTCTCACTCTGTAGTATTTAATAACTGTAATTCCGCTCCGATATTCCGCGTCGGGGCGTTACAGTTTTGTGGTATCAGAGCCTAGGTTATTCTTAAGTATAGGATGATCTAAGTTTGACCTGCCTTGACTTAGAGTCTAATTCCGTACCTATGTAAGATGGGTAGGACCAAGGGTAATGAGATAAAATCAACTCACACATGCGCACACTTAGTGCAACCTCAATGACTTACATTAAGAATTTTCTTTTTGAAGGAACTTAAACACTAGCAATGGCAGCGGAGTGTGCACAACTCCGTGATATGTAGCACACCATCCAGCAGCTTACCCAGGCTTTACTTCAGGCTGCTGGAGCGAATAATAACAATAATCGAGGAGCCAGAGAATTACATCGGAATTTCCACAACTTAAATCAACCTCGTTTCAGTGGGACTACTGATCTCGATGAGGCGAAGAATTGGCTTAAAGATATTGAATGCATCTTCTGCATTATGCAATGCGCGGATGGAGATAAGCTGTTACTTGCAACCTTTCAGCTTGAACGGGACGCCTGTGCATGGTAGGAGTTCATGGAAGCCACCAGGGCTGATGCACAATTTACTTGGGAGGAGTTCAAGGAGCACTTCAACTCCAAGTATTTTTCTGAGAGAGTTCAAGAAAGTAAGGCCTCTGAATTTGCTGCATTGAAGCAGAGAAACCTCACAGTTGCTTAGTATGAGGCTCAGTTCTCCGGGTTGGCATGATATGCCAATCATCTAGTCAGCATGGAAAGAATGAAGGCCAAGCACTTTCTTAATGGGCTTAGGCCCGCTTATATCACACAGCTGGCACCTCTAGACATTCAGACGTATCCAGAGATGGTCAGGATAGCCCAATTACTGGAGGATGCGACCGACCTTACTGAGCGCATCAAAGGCAGAATGGTAAAGAAGGAACAGACCTCAGGAGCACTGAGCAAGCCCACTAACGGCAAGAAAAGGCTGTTAAGTATCACTGAAGGGCTTAACGGCCAAGCTAGGAGTAGAAGCCCAAAGTTTTTACCCCCACTAGCCTGAACAAGCCAAGATGCAAGCACTGTGACAAGCTGGGTCACACTGCAGAGGAGTGCTGGAGGAAGGTAGGCGCATGCCTACGCTGTGGGAGTAGAGATCATCGTATTCCCGAATGCCCCCTGCTCAAAGAAAATGAGAAGCGTGATGCAGGACAGAAGAAGCCTGGCCGACTGCAGGCCCTGCAAGAGGTAGAAACCACCGAGGAGGGTGGGGTCGTCGAAGGTACTCTACCAATCTTTTCTTGATCAGCTTTTGTTTTGTTTGACACTCGTGCAACACACTCGTTTATATCATAAGCATTTGCTAATACATTAAAAGAAAAACCTGCATCTATGGAATTTGAATTACCTGTTACTACACCATTGGGAGAAAAAGCTCAATTAAATAAATACTTTCATTAGCTGATGTTAAGATTGGTGATCTCAATCTGAGAGCTGACTTGATCTGTATGCCCATGGAGGGCTACAATGTTATTCTGGGAGCCGATTGGCTATCCACTTATGGGGCTATCGTGGATTGTAGAAGAGGGAAGATCTCCTTTAGTGAATCCCCTAAATTGACCTTCACAGGACAAAAGCACAAAACATGATAAGAAAGGGCTGTGTGGCATTTCTTGCCACAATTGTGGTTGAAATGAAAGCATCCAAGATATCAGACATACATATAGTGCAAGAATACCCCGACATGTTCCCCGATGAGTTGTAAGGCATTCCACCACAGAGAGATGTAAATTTCTCAATTGATCTAACATCTGGAGCTGCACCGGTGTCACGCCAACCCTACAGAATGTCCCTGGCTGAATTGAAAGAATTGAAGGAACAATTGATGGAACTGTTGTAAAAATGATTTATTAGACCAAGTACTTCTCTTTGGGGAGCACCAGTATTGTTCGTCAAGAAGAAGGATGGATCATTGAGATTATGCATTGACGACAGGCAGTTGAATAATCTCACTATCAAGAACAAATACCCTCTGCCTCGTGTTGATGAGTTATTTGATCAAATCTCAGGAGCTGAGTATTTCTCTAAGATTGACCTTAGATCGGGATATCATCAGATGAGGATTAAAGATGCAGATATTTAGAAGACGACTTTCAGGAGCAGGTACGGTCACTATGAATTTGTAGTCATGCCTTTTGGACTAACCAATGCTCCTGCAGCTTTCATGCAACTAATGAACATTATTTATCGGCCCTACCTCGACAAATTCGTCGTGGTATTTATTGATGATATTCTCATATATTCCAAGACTAAGGAAGAACATGAGGAGCATCTGAGGATCACTCTGCAGATCTTGAGGGACAACAAGCTCTACGCCAAATTGAGCAAGTGTGAATTTTGGCGCGAGGAGGTGTCATTTTTAGGCCATGTTATATCCAAGGATGGTATCACTGTCGATCCTTCCAAGGTTGAAGTTATGCTAAATTTGGAGAGACCGACTACTGTTACCGAGATCAGAAGCTTTCTTGGACTAGCTGGTTATTACAGACGGTTCATAAAATACTTCTCTAAGATAGCTGTACCTCTTACTCGCCTTACGCGAAAAGAGAACCCCTATGTCTGGAGCAAGGAATGTGAGAAGAGTTTTCAGACATTGAAGCAATGCTTGACATCTGCACATGTCCTCGCGTTGCCAGTCGAGGGTGAAGGATTCTCAGTCTACACTGATGCATCTGGAATCGGTCTAGGCTACGTGTTGATGCAGAACGAGAAGGTCATAGCTTATTCATCAAGACAATTAAAGCCTCATGAAGTCAATTATCCTGTCCATGACTTAGAATTAGCTGTTGTGGTATTTGCATTCAAGATATGGAGGCATTATCTTTATGGTGAGCAATTTATTGTCTACTTCGAGCACAAGAGTTTGAAGTACTTATTTTCCTAGAAAGAGCTTAATATGAGACAAAGGAGATGGCTGGAGTACTTGAAGGATTTTGATTTCAACATTCAATATCACCCAGGCAAAGGTAATGCAGTAGCTGATGCACTTAGTAGGAAGCCAGTGGCTTCTTTATCATGTCTGCTCATGGGTCAGATGCAATTGTTAGAGCAATTTTCCAGTCTGGATCTAAACATTGAGCAGAGAAGTGATAAGATGTTTGTTGCTAACCTTAGGGCACAACCTGACATTTTTGCCGAAATCAGGGAGCAGCAGGATAACGACCCATTCTTGATCCGAGTCAGGGAGACCATAGCAGACAAACCTAATTTCTCCATCACTGAGGATGGGAGAATATTATTCCAAGCCAGGACATGCGTGCCTGACAATGAAGAGCTGAAGAGGAAATTGATGGACGAAGCCCACAAGACTAAATACACCATACACCCAGGAGCAACCAAGATGTACCAAGACATGAAAAGGTCATTTTGGTGGCCAAACATGAAGCGTGAGGTGGCTGAGCATGTCGTGCACTGCCTCACATGTCAACAGGTAAAAGCTGAACATCGTCGTCCTGCGGGTGTACTCAGACCCCTGGACATACCTGAATGGAAGTGGGAGAGTATTGGCATGGATTTCATCATGGGTTTACCTCAAACTCGTGGTGGACTTGATGCTATTTGGGTCATTGTGGACCATTTAACTAAGTCCGCACATTTCCTTGCAATTAAGAGTACCTGGAGTGTCGATGTATTAGCAGCATTATATGTAAAGGAGATAGTAAGACTACATGGAGTCCCCGTGTCCATTGTTTTAGATCGTGACCCTAGATTCACATCTAGGTTCTGGAAGGGACTTCAGGCAGCCTTAGGCACCAAGCTAAAGTTTAGCATAGCATTTCACCCACAGACGGATGGGCAGACGGAAAGAACTAATCAGATAGTGGAAGATATGCTGCGAGCTTGCACCATAGACTTTGAGGGGTATTGGAATGAGAAATTGTCATTGATAGAATTTGCCTACAACAACAGTTATCAAGCCAACCTTAAGATGGCACCATTTGAAGCACTGTACGAAAGAAGCTATAGATCGCCAGTTTACTGGAATGAAGTAGGTGAACAATAATGGCTGGGACCAAATATGGTACAAAATACCAGCAGATATATACAGATCATTAAGGACATAATTAAGATAGCCCAGTCCAGGCAGAAAAGCTATTTAGAATTCCAAGTCAAAGAACATGTGATGCTGAAGGTATCTGCGACCCGAGGATTTCAAAGGTTTGGGATGAAAGGCAAGCTAAGACCAAGATTCATAGGTCCATTTGAGATCTTGGATAGAGTTGGCAAGGTGGCGTATCGACTGGCACTACCTCCCAAGTTCTCAACCATACACAACGTCTTTCATGTATCAATGCTGAGGAAGTACGTGTATGACCCCTCACACGTAATCAGTTTTGATGATATTATTTTGAACAAAAATATGACCTATGAAGAAAGACCGGTGAGGATATTAGACAAGAAGATGCAACAACTTCGAAATCAAGCTATACCCATGGTCAAGATACTTTGGAGAAATCATGAAGTCGAAGAAGCCATGTGGGAATTTGAAGCAATAATGTGACGAAATTATCCAGAATTATTCGGTACATCATTCTTCCTCTTACGACCATATGAATTTGGGGACCAAATTCTTTTTAAGAGGGGGAGGATGTAGCAACCTTGATTTTTAAATCCCAAATAAAAAAAAATTAATTAATAAATGTGACTTGGGCTTCCTATCTTGACTCGGCCCTCCAGTGATGTTGAACGGCCGCTTCTTGTCATTTGTGGGCTTGCTTGAGGAACCAGATGTTGTTTCCTTCTTGACCAGTCTACCCTTGATGTGATCAGTAAGGTCGGTCGCATCCTCCAGCAACTGTGCCTTCTTGACCTTCTCGGCATAAGTCTGGATGTCGAGTGGTGCAAGTTGTGTAATATATGAAGGCTTAAGCCCATTAAGAAATCACCTCGCCTTCATCTTCTCTGTGCTGAAACGATGATTGGCATAGCGTGCCAATCAAGAAAATTGCACTTCATACTCAGCGACGGTAAGGTGCCTCTGCTTCAGTGAAGCAAATTCAGAGGCCTTCCTCTCCTGGACTCTTTCATAAAAGTATTTGGAATTAAAGTGCTATTTGACTTCTTCCCAGGTGAACTGTGCATCGGCGCTGGTGGCCTCCACGGACTCCCACCACGCATGGGCGTCTCTTTCTAATTGAAAGGTTGCCAACAATAACTTATCACCATCCGTGTATTGCATGACGCAGAAGATGCATTCTATCTCCTTCAGCCAGTTTTCTGCCTGATCGGGATCAGTAGTCCCACTGAAACGAGGCGGGTTCTGTTGGATCTCTTATTTTAATGATGTTCAAATATGATTCATACATATGTGGATATCATGCTTCATTTATGTTTAACAATATTCTTCCATGTGTAGCTCAAAGGAATGCTCAAGTAATGACAGTGGTGTCGACACAACTCCAGTGGTGTCGACACAATCCATGCATCCAGCAATTTGTAAAGAAAAAAGCATCCAGTGGTGTCGACACAGAAGGCTTGTGTGTCGACACCCTGTCCCTCCCAGTAGCATGTTTTTTGAAGAAGCATCCAGTGGTGTCGACATAGGACCCCTGTGTGATGACACTCACCCACTATCCCAGAAGTCTAGTTTCAAGCCAGTACATTATGTGTCGACACATGCTTATGTGGTGTCGACACACTTCGGATAATTTTCCAGAACTAAGATGCAGGAACACGTGGATGGTTTTTATTGAGGAATTTTGAGCGGGAATCTTTGTGCCCCCAAATCTTAAGAGATCTTGTGGACCTATGGGACTATAAATATCCCTTATCCACTTCACTTGGGCGGGACACACACATCAGTTCTTCCAACTCCAAAAATTTCTAGGCGATTTCAGAAGAGGGCTTCATCCTTGAGAATTGCTTCCAGATCTGAAAGAATTGAAGCTTCGAGCATCTTAGATGATCCATCTCAAGAAGGATTTCCAGTCTTCAGAGCCTTCTTCGTGGAGCTAAAGCCGAAGAGCTAATCTCCCATCTTGAAGTAGAAATAGGGAGATTCAAACTAGACATCTCCAACTTGGAATTCAATTAATTGTTTAGTCTAGTTCTTTACATCAAACTCACTCTATTGTGTGTTTTGTGAGGTTGGTGCAATCCTTGGGCTCAATCTCTTGTGTGTGTGGTTAGATCTGAGATCTCTGCATCTCAGAGTGTGTGTGGTGTTTTGTGTCTTTTCTGAACTGGCAAGATAAGCAACAATTGTGTGTGTGTGTGGATGGTGGATGTAGGATATATTGTAGAAACTTTGAATTTTAAATCCCAAATACAAACAATTTAATTATTAAATGTGATAAATAGAGTTAATTTAGAATAAAGAGAGAATAATTGAAATAAAAGGGAATTAAAGCAATACCCATTAACCAAAATTAGGAGTGGGTTGTATTAATGGCCCAAACATGAAGGAGTGGACCCAAATGTGGAGAGCCCATCATGAGATGGGAGCTAATTAGGTGAAATTCGGATTAAAAATAATAGTAATTAATAAAAGGGGTAAGATAAACATTAAATAAGTCATATCTATCCTAAAAAGAGTCATAACCTTACCCTAACACTTCGTCCCATGAAATTGGCCACTTCTCCACCCGAAATAGGAGATAACTGCTAGGAGGGAAGGTGATAATTATGGAAATTTGCAATTAAAGGGGAAGGAAGAGTTTTAGAAGGGGAATGACTCTTAAACTAAACAAAACACCCCCAATTCGGCCCTATCAACCCATAGATCATTTCTGGAGTTCTGGGAGACGAAGGGAGAGGCTGGAGGACGAAGGAGAAAGGTGGAGAAGGCTTGGAGCAAGGGATTTTTAATCCTCTCTTCGTCACGAAACTTAGGTTTTCATTACAGCAATGAAAGGTAGGCAATCTCTCAAGCACAAATCGTGTAAATTTGACCCTAGGTAGCCCACATGATCCTCTTTGAAAGCCCCATGATTTCCCTATTTTTTTGTGACTCCATGAAGGAGTATTAAATGTATCAATCCCTGTCATCATCTTGTACCCAAACCCTAAAGTTTGCTTGCAATCCTTGCATGTACTTGATCCCATGTCCTGTAAATATTCTCATAAGTACTACATGCTCTTAGCTTTCAAACACCTCTATTTGCCCCAATTTTCATGCTGTATCCGGTGCCAATAAAATTGTTTTTCCTTGACTGTGCATATTTAGGTCACCGTAATGTGACCCTATCAAAGCATGCCTTATACATGTTTGTTTTCTAATTAATCATACCTAGCAATAGATCTCCATGTCTATTTTCTTTTAAAATTAGTTTCATGATTTTTGGATCACTGTGTGATTTTATATCGATTTTTGAAATACCCTATAGCATGATTGGGAGGGATGGAACACACCTGGAAAAAGGGCAAACCCCTTTTCTTGGCTCGGGCCACCTTCTGGAGTCACGACGGCCCGACCCATCACGATCTCACAGGGGGTCGCGACACGGGGATCCGTCGCATTCTGAACACGACGGGTCGACTGAGAACGCGACGGATCCCCATGTCGCGACCTGCCCCCGGTTCACCCTAGCGGCTGGTTCAAAGGAACCCGACCAGGCCTGGCGTCGCGACCTTAATGCGACAGCCATCTACGTCGCGACCTCAGAGTCGTGGCTAGAACCTGAAATTACACTTATACCCCTTCTATATGTGGTATTTAATCTATTTAACCCTAAATACATACTGACATGACTATTAACGACTGATTACTTGTAAATTGGTTATTAATACATGAAATTCATTAATTTAAAAGCCATGTGCACAATCATACATGCTCTCTTGATTTCTTACACTTGCACACACTTAACAATCATGATTGCCATTAAACCCTATTAAATTACTGAATAACGTGTCTAGTAATTAAGTAAAATTAATTACTAAACTTCCCTATTTAATTATTTACACTTGTCTTCGTTTTAATCGCATGATTTGAATACCGTGATCGCTTCCCTCGGACTTCGAGCACTCGAGGCACAACGAACCCTAGTTTTCTACACACTCTCTTGGCATGGACCACCTCTCTATTGGGAATACTCCTGACAAGACCAAGAACTCCTTGTCATGGCCTCCGTAAGTCTTCTTGGCTTTGGCACACGTCCTTAGCCGACGAGCTGGTTGTACCCTTAAAACCCGTTACACCTTAGGGATCAGCACGATCCATTGCCTTAGTGTGTATCCTTCTTACCTTGTGATCACGCCGAACCATCTAGCCTGTGTTCGTAGCACGACTAGTGTGCGGTGATGACTTCTACCAGACTGCCGGTCCCCGACCTGGTGCCGTGCAACTGTTACTATTGTGGTTTAACGTTGTTTTACGATTGTACCCCTATCTCATCTATTATCACGTTACTCTCATCTGTTCATGTTCACTCTATACTCTCATCTATTCGTGTATTACTCTCATCTATTCTTGGTAATCTATTTGGCCATTTACATTGATTGTCTAAAATAACAAACAATACTATATGCTAGTACAATAGGGCCTGATCTGGTCCTGGGGAGAGCTCCCGAAGAGTATCATTTCCTCATGAGGGTTACATGATCAGGATGTGTACGGCATGCATCCAGCGCCATTTAATACTATAACAATTAATCGTTAACAATCAAAGTGCTATCTATTCGAGTGCTATCGTTACATACTATTGTCGTTACATGGCCATTCCATTATCGTTCTCGTTGTGCTAATTTGACTATACCAGTGCTATTATTCTCTTATTATCGTTACTTGCTCTACATGACTATACTCTTAGTTACCCTGCCATTTAAGATATTAATTATTCAAAGCATGTTTGTTCTCATGAGATATTAAGTCCTACTGGGCGTTATTCGCTCATCCTGCGTATTTATTTCTTGTGTTCAAGTGAGTCGGATGGCGAGTACCACACTCACAAGGATGGGAACGAGGATGATGTCTAGGAGTGACCCTTACAACAACTACTGCTTAGTATTTAGTATAGTTATGAGTCAGTTAGTCCTTGTGTAGTTAGTTTGTAGTTCAATAAAGTACTCTGGGCCCTAGTTATGGCTCTGATAGATGGATGTAATAGATATTTGATGGATTATTAATGAAATTGGAGTCAATTGATATTATTCCCATTTGTGCAATGATTTGTTATTTATTTCTCACTCTGTACTATTTAATAATTGTAATTCCGCTCCGATATTCCATGTGGGGGCATTACATAGACGATTGTGTAATCCGAACCACCCTAAATCTTCTTGTCTCTGTGGTTTGATTATCTTTTGCGCTAGATGCTTGATAGGCTCGTTAGTATTTCACCATCTAACCTGTCCGAATTGTTCAGAATTGTGAGTGAGCTTTAGATTTAAGTCTTAATTCAATCTCTCAAAGAGTTTAATCCAGTGATTTTTAAAATCCAGAGAAATCTATTCAACCCCTCCCCCTTCTATCTCCTTTTTTCGATGGATCTGATTATGCCTATTGGAAAAACAGGATGCAGGTGTTCTTAAGAGCTCAAGACTATGAGCTCTGGAAGATTGTTGACAAGGGACCTGCTGAACTCCCTGAAGATGAAGATCTATGGACCAAGGATCAGATCAAGAAATCCACCCTCAACTTAAGTTCCATGAACATGAGGCAGTGTGCCATTCACCCCAAAGAGTACTCCAGAGTATCTTCATGTAATTCTGCTAAGGAGATGTGGGATAAGCTCCAACTCATCTACGAGGGAACCTTTGAGGTAAGGGAAACCAAGGAAAGTATCTTAGCCTCAGAGTATGAAATGTCTAGAATGAAGAGTGATGAGACTATCTCTGAGATGTTTGCCAGATTTATGCTCATTGTGAATGGTCTTCGAGGCTTAGGAAAGGATTATTCAAATAGTGATCTTGTTAGGAAGGTTCTTAGGTCACTTCCTTCAACTTGGCAAACAAAGACCACAATAATTGAAGATTCAAAGAACTTGCCAACCATGCAATTAGATGAGCTAATATGTTCACTAATGACATATGAAATTAACTTTAAAAGAAATGCATCTGTAATTTCATCTAAGAAACCTATTGCATTAAAAGCTTCATCTAGTTCAAAAATTGTTGTTGACCAATCTGATGAAAATGATGAGTCTTCTGATGAAGAGGATGATCAAGAATTGGCCTTACTGACAAGGCAATTCAAAAAGTTCTTGAGAAAGAAAGGGAAAGGTAAGTTCAAACCTTTCATGAAAAAGGATGTTTCAAAGAAGAATGTTTTTAATAAAAAGATGCAAATAAACCAAAAGATTGACATTATTTGTTATGAGTGCAGGAAACTAGGACACATGAGAGGGGAGTGTCCTGATCTAAAGAATAAATTGAAGAATCAAATGCTCAAGAAGACAAGAGCTATGCTGGCCACATGGAGTGATGAGGATGATGAAGAGCAAGAAGAAAGTAGATCTGATGAGGAAGAAGTGACATGTCTTATGGCTAGACATGAAGAAAACAGTGAGGTCAGTTCTTCTTTTGAAGATTTCACAACTGATGATTGGGAGGAAGCATATGCTGTTTTCTTTGAAAAATTGTGTGAACTGAAATCTGAAAATAAAACCTTGAAAAAGAAGATTAACAGCATATTGCATAACCCACAAGAATCTGAGCAAAGGAACAAGAATGTTTGAATGAAAGATGCCAGTCCACCGAAAAAGAAAAACAAATTTTGGTAGATGAAAATGGAAAACTTAAAAAAGAAAAAGAGGTAATTCAGGAAGAACTGAAAATTGCCCAAAACGAACTGAATGACAAGAAAGAAACCTTGTCTAAATTTGTCAAAGGCAAAGAAAACCTAGATGTTATTTTAGGAGTTCGGATGAACATTACCAAATATAGTTTAGGTTTTCAGCCTGAGAACAAGAAGAAAATTGGGCAAACCCTGATAACCTCATTTGTTCAAGGAAGTACCTCCTATAGTAAGTCTAAGAAGAACATCAAATAAAAACCACAAATAAACTCAAAACCTAAAAATCAAAATCAACTCAAAAACCCCAAAACACAATCCAAACATGAAAGAGTTCAAGGTAAAAATCAACGAAATTTTAAATCTAGTGTTAGACCAACCTCATACCCAAAGAACAATAGAAACTCTTCAGTTGGACCTAATTCAAATGTCAAAAAGAATAAAGATTTCACACCACAAAGAATCATGGCATGCACAATCTGCAAGAAATCTGGTCACACTGATGATAAATACAGATCAAAATTAAATTCAAGGAAAATGAAACAAATCTGGATTCCAAAATAACTTGTTGTTGAGTTGAGGCAACTGATGGGACCCAAAGCAATTTAGGTACCAAAATTCTCTTTCTAAATCTTTTTGTAGGAATGTCTTACAGCCCACAATAAAGATAAATGGTACCTTGACAGTGGCTGTTCAAGACATATGACTGGAGATAGGGACAAATTCTCCACATTGACTGAAAAAGATGGTGGACAAGTGATTTTTGGAGGTAAAAACAAAGGACAAATCATTGGAACTGGAAGAATTGGTAAGAATCCTTCAAGCTCAATTGAGAATGTTTTGCTTGTTGAAGGCCTTGATCATAACCTACTGAGCATCAGTCAACTTTGTGATAAAGGTCTTAAGGTAATTTTTAATTCTGAACCATGTGAGATGTTTGAAAAGTATTCTGGCAAAATAAAATTTCATGGTCAAAGAATTAACAATGTTTATTTAGTTGACCTGAATGATTATCAACATGAAAATCTTTGTCTAGTTGCTAGTCAGCATGATCTGTTTCAATTGTGGCATCGAAGGTTAGGTCATGCTAGTGAAAATATTTTGAATAAATTGTTAAGACATGCTCTTGTGAATGGTTTACAAAAAATGAAGAAAAAAGAAAAATGTAATTATATGTGCTGCATGTGCCCAAGATAAACAGACTAGGAAATCATTCAAATATGTTGCACCCTTAATCACTTCCAAACCCTTTGAACTGTTGCATATAGATTTATTTGGTCATACTAGGACACTCAGTCTTAGTGGACATAGATTTGGGTTTGTGATTGTGGATGATTTCTCTAGGTTTACCTGGGTATATTTTCTGTCTCACAAGAGTGACACATTGGAAAACTTTAAAGAGTTTGTCAATAAAATTGAAAATGCAAAAACAAATAAAATCTACTCCATTCTTACTGATCATGGAGAAGAATTTGACAATAACTTGTTTTTTGTTTTTTGCAGGAATAAAGGAATTGATCACAAATTTGCTTCTCTAAGGACCCCTGAACAGAATGGAATTGTTGAAAGGAAGAATAGGACATTGGTGGAGATGTCTAGAACCTTGTTGATTGAAAGTCAGCTTCCAAGGAAATTTTGGGCAGAAGCTGTCAACATCTCCTATTATGTTCTCAACAGGGTTATGGTAAGACCTGTCCTTAAGAAAACTTCCTATGAACTCATGAAAGGTAAGAAGCCTCACATTGCATATTTTAGAGTTTTTGGAAGTAAAGTCTTCATTCATAACAATGATAAGCATGATCTAGATAAATTTGAAAAGAAAAGTGATGTAGGTATTTTTCTAGGATATTCTGAGAATTCAAGGTTATATAGGGTTTTTAATTATGAATCAAAAACTGCGGAGGAAACTCCCCATATCATCTTTGATGAAAATTGTGCGAAACCTACTGACCATGATTCTTGTAGGAATCAAGAAGAAGATGCTGACATTCTTGTACAAGAATTGGATCAATCAGTGGAGAATGAAGAACTTGATGAACATGAAGTTGTGTCGACACAACAAACGTTGAGTCGACACCAGAGCAGGTAAGTACAACAACAAGAGGTAATTTTAGATATTTCAAAGATCATCCACTTGAGAATGTTGTAGGAAATGTCAATGATAGAGTTCATACTAGGTCTTATTTCAGAAATATCATTGAACAAGGTCAAATGGCTTTTATATCTCAAGTGGAACCCAAAAACATTGAAGAGGCTTTAAAAAATAATTCTTGGGTAGAAGCAATGCATGATGAATTGAATCAATTCAAGACAAATAATGTTTGGTGTCTAGTTTACAAAAATCCTGAAATCTCAATAATTGGAACTAGATGGGTTTTTAGGAATAAATTGAATGAGGAAGGAAATGTTGTTAGAAATAAAGCTAGACTGGTTGCAAAAGGATATAATCAGGAATTTGGAGTTGTGCAGCTCATGTGTTGTGGATTAAAAGTCAATTACTTGACTATAATATTGATATTGGATGTTCATCTATCATGTGTGACAATACTAGTGCAATTAATCTTTCCAAAAACCCAATTCAACACTCCAGAACAAAACACATTGAAATTAGGCACCATTTTCTTAGGGATGAAGTTGCAAACAAGAACATTGAACTAGAATTCATCCCTACTAAAAAACAAAGTTCAGACATATTCACAAAACCATTGGCTGAAGACAGATTCACATCTTTAAGAAGGGAACTTATAATAAAAACTGAAAAACATCTTGATTTCTTATACAAAGATTATGTGGTATATCAAATGGTGATTTGTGGAAGGACAAGTTATGCTTGTCTGAAAGCTATCATTATGTGTTGAGGGAAATCCTCTACCAAGTACCAATGATCTACCTTGTGTAAGAATCATTAAATTTAGAGAAAAAAAAAATTTGTTTTGTGGCTGCATTTGAATTTTGAAACATGCTTGAGTTTGATTGATTGCATGCTGAAGTTGAATGCTACAATTAAGTGTATTTGATTTGAATGTCATATTGGTTCATTGATGCACATGTTGAGGGGGAGTATTATTGCTTGAAAAGTGAAAGTGAGCTCTGAAAGATGGTTTCAAGGGAATTAGATTTACACTTGGAGTATTTCAGAATAAGCCACTGTGGATTGATCAGGTTTGCTAAGAGAATGTGAGTTTTTGCAATGCTATCAGGTCGGGTTTGCTGAGAGAATGTGAGCTTTTGCAATGCTGTTAGGTCGACACACAACCAGTGTAGTGTCGACACTAAATCTCTATTCTTCAGTTATAAGTGAGTCTTTCATAGTTTCTGTGCTATAGTATCATTTCCATGGTATTCTCAAATCTTTCAATCTGATTCACATTCATTTCATTTGATTATCTTGGCAATTCTATGATTGAAGAAGGACTTTCTTTATTTTTGATAAAAATTGATAAAATCAATAATTCAGGGGGAGCTAAAGGTTTCAATACTTTTTCCTCTCATCAAACCAAATCTATTTTAGTGATTTGATGAATATGTAATTCATGAAATGCTCATTAATTATTCTAAAAACAACATGGAATGAATTCTTAATTGTCGTAACATATTTCTCCAGTCAATATTCTTTTATTTTTTGAACTTCTAAAGTAATTTGATTTCTTTAGTTGAAAAATGTTAAATTGGTATTGACTTTATACATTTCTATTAAGATTGATGAAGGTCAAAGTTGTGTCAACCTCTAGATGTTTATTAATAATTTCTTTTTCTGGCAGAGCAATGGCATATTCACTGAGAAACTGCACACCTTCACAAAAAAGAATGAAGAGCAATGCATGTCATGAGGTGTTATGTTATCTCTGCTCTAAGGGATAAAAACAAAATATTCAATTTCATGCTAACTGAGTAACTGGAAATATTGGCATCTAATAAATGTATATTTCCATGTAAAAAGGTTATCATAAATCCCTTGAAGCAGGATAATTGGTAAATCTTCAGTAACCAGGGACTCTGGTGTATAAAAAACATGTGTACTTGAGTGAAAAATATTTACTACATTTGAATGCTCATTGATTCATATTAAAGAAAAATCAATTTAACAAATGAACAGTTTATACCTAAATCAAATCTCTTAAAGGTGTTTAACTTCAATACAAATTGCATTTATCCAAAAGAAATCACATTACTTTAGTTTAGTTAGGTGTAAAAGAATGAATTTGACTAAAGGGAGTACCTTATTTCAATAAAGATGTCATCCAAATGCTTCAGAATTTTTTAATGATCAAATCTTGAATGATATTTCTCAAACAAGTGAATTTGTAAAGGAATGATGATGAAAAATTGGATATGAAATCTTTAAAAAATTAAAAATCCTTTAATAATTGATTTTGAACTATTTTTATGAATATAAAGTTATTCCTTCTCATCTTTTTCATAAATTCCACAACTTTTTGCCGAATCAGATCGACACACTCTCATTTCTGTGTCGACACCATATCCTGTCTGGTCGACACACATCTGCTATGTGTCGACACCACAAAGCTTAATCGTTGGTTCCAATTTAGGGAAAATCAATTGGGGGTTCATTGTATCTTCTCTCTTTTGGTGTCGAACCCATTTATAAATACCCAAACCCTTAGGTCGACCCTACCTCTTTGAGTTTCCCAACCCGTTTGAACTTCTCCCTCCTCCAACTCTCAAGGAAACGATTCTCTGCATTTCCAGAACTTCTCCTCCAACCTCCAAGCCTCATCTTCTCCTTTCCTCTCCTTCCATCATGCCTCCCAAGCAAACTCCCAAGCGAGGGGCCAAGTCCAGGGCAACTGCAAGGGGAGTGGTCATCGAGGAACCCCAACCAGAAAGAAGAAGCAAGTTCCGGCATGATCCGTCCAAGAGGAAAGTAGATTCTAGTCCGTCTGGCACTCCATCCAAGCGGGGAAGATCTTCCCCACAGAGTAAAGGCAAGTCACCTATGACATCAAGATACCCTAGACGGAAGCTACTCCCTGATTCTAGTGACTCCGATGAAGAAGGTTCATCCTCTGAGTCTTCTTCTGACACATCTGGGACTCCAGTAGTCACCCCATCTCAGATTGCCACTATAGGAAGATCGATTCACAAACCTAGGGCTGTGGAGTTATCTGACCAAGCATTTGTTGATGCATTTCCTGAGGTTGTCTCTTTCTTTGAGTTTCAAGGATGGTTGCAATTTATTTCTGAGTTCAAAACTTTATGTCCTAGATTGGTTCAAGAATTTTATCTAAACATTGTGGATGCTACAGAGGGGTTCAAGTCAGAAGTTAAAGATGTTTCAATTCTTCTCTCTCCTGAATTAGCCTCTGAATTATTTCACTTTCCGAATTCTGGTGAGGATTATTGCAATTATGCATTTAATCTTCATGAAGCCTACACTCTTCTCACTAGTCTACCTCATAATAAGAACGATTCCAGACAAACTCATGTCACAAGGTTCAATACCAGTCACTTTTCTCCTACACTCAGATTGATTCATCACATTCTTACAACCATCATAACTCCTCAAGGTGGTGGAAGGAACAGGCTAATAGATATTCAGCGTTTTGTCATGTATTGCATGAAGAAAAATGTGAAAGTGAACTTGAATTTAATCATGTCTCAAATCATGTCTGAGACAATTAGGAAAAACTTTCACAGATCTTTGCCATATGCTGCTCATCTGACAGCTGTCTTCAAGCATTTTGGAGTTTCATTTTTGAATGAAAAGGTTCAAAAAATCCCTCAGAACAATATATATTGTTTGCATCATTTGCAATAATTTATGAGGTTCAGAGTTGAGGGTGATCAGGTGCTAAGAGGACCGGTTGTTGAACCACCAGCAGAGCATGTAGAAGAAGAACATGCTCCAGAGGTTGAAGCTCCTCAGGTTGATCCGGTGGAATAGCCACATGTTGAGCCTGAAATTCCACATGACATACCAGTTCCACCTACTCCTCATGCATCTCCACCTCCTTCTGAGGTGATTGTCCCTTCAACCTTTTTCCAACAATATCACAGTTCAGCCTCCACTTCATCTGGTGGATCCTCTGTTCCTCCTGAGTTGTATAAATTTCTCCAAGTTCAATTTGATAATCTCAACTCATCCATGAGAGAAATGTCTGCCAGTTTTGAACTTCGAATTCAAAGTTTGGAAAATACAGTGAATGGACAGTTTTTAAGACACAAGAAATGTCTAAACATGCTACTCGAAGGTTCAACAGGTTAGTTGGAACCTTGGGTGATGCTTCTACTCAGTTACAAGGTCTTCAGTTTGATTAGCAAGCAATTTTGTCTACTATTTTGGAGCACACTCAACAAAGTATTCAAACTGGCAAAGATGTTGTGAGTCAAGTGTCCAAGTGCCGCCTATCATTTGCTCATTTTGTTGAAGACATGGAAACAATGAAGGCTCACACTACACACATTGATCAAGAGATAGCAGATCTTCAGACTAAGCTTAGCAACTTCTGGCAGCATGGCACAGTTCCCAGCTCATCATCTACTCCTCCACCCATGACTCAAAGCTTCAGTGTCTTCCAAGAAAACATGTATGAAAACCATCAGAGGATGGAATAACTTTTGCATACCACGCTAACTACTATGCAAGCTCAAATGAGATCAAATTTAAGTGCTCTGGAATCGAGGATGAAATCTATTCAAAGCATATTACTACCTCTTCCTCCTCCACCTCCATCTTCATGATGGTTGTTTTATTTTGATGATGTCAAAGAGGGAGAAGGGTTCTTTTGTATGCAATGGATGCTATTGGATGCTACTACTATATACTTTTTGGTTGTTGGATTACATATTACGCTTTATGCTTGTATGCTTGATCTTTTTGAAAGTGAAAACTAAATGACATAGTTGTTATTGATGTGATGAAAATTTAGATGTCATTGTCATTTTGTATGCCATGGAATAATGTGAATGAATGTTTTAAAATCTCATGTGTGAGAAAAACAAAGTTTGTTTAATAAATCATAGTTGCCATCATCAAAAAGGGGGAGATTGTTGGATCTCTTATTTTGATAATGTTCAAATATGATTCATACATATGTGGATATCATGCCTCATTTATGTTTAATAATATTTTTCCATGTGTAGCTCAAAGGAATGCTCAAGTAATGACAGTGGTGTCGACACTACTCCAGTGGTGTCGACACAATCCATACATCCAGCAATTTGTAAAGGAAAAAGCATCCAGTGGTGTCGACACAGAAGGCTTGTGTGTCGACACCCTGTCCCTCCCAGTAGCATGTTTTTTGAAGAAGAATCCAGTGGTGTCGACACAGGACCCCTGTGTGTCGACACTCACCCACTGTCCCAGAAGTCCAGTTTCAAGCTAGTGCATTGTGTGTCGACACATGCTTGTGTGGTGTCGACACACTTCAGATAATTTTCCAGATCTATGATGCAGGAACATGTGGATGCTTTTTATTGAGGAATTTTGAGCGGGAATCTTTGTGCCCCCAAATCCCAAGAGATCTTGTGGACCCATGGGACTATAAATATCTCTTATCCACTTCACTTGGGCGCGACACACACATCAGTTCTTCCAACTCCAGAAATTTCCGGGTGATTTCAGAAGACCGCTTCATCCTGTAGAATTACTTCTACATCTGAAGGAATTGAAGCTTCAAGCATCTTGGATGATCCATCTCAAGAAGGATTTCCAGTCTTCAAAGCCTTCTTCCTGGAGCTAAAGCCGAAGAGCTGATCTCCCATCTTGAAGCAGAAACAGGGAGATTCGAACCAGACATCTCCAACTTGGGATTCAATTGTTTAGTTTGGTTCTTTACTTCATGATGAACAGTCCATCCCCATATACTTTTAAATTAATTACTTGCCTATTTTGGTGATAAACAAAACACTGTCAAAAGTTTCACTAACCTTGTTTATCTAGCCATAAGCACAGGAATTACCCAGAGAAAGTCAAGCATTTGTGGTAAGTCTCACTTTCATCTTTTTCAGAAGAAGCCATAATACTCTCTGTAAGTTATCGTAACGACTTCTTCAGAAAGTTATAACGACTTGCTCATTATAACGACTCTGTAAGTTATCGTAACGACTTCTTCAGAAAGTTATAACGACTTGCTCATTATAACGACTCTGTAAGTTATCGTAACGACTTCTTCAGAAGTTATAACGACTTGCTCATTATAACGACTCTGTAAGTTATCGTAACGACTTCTTCAGAAAGTTATAACGACTTGCTCATTATAACGACTCTGTAAGTTATCGTAACGACTTCTTCAGAAGTTATAACGACTTGCTCATTATAACGACTCTGTAAGTTATCGTAACGACTTCTTCAGAAAGTTATAACGACTTGCTCATTATAACGACTCTGTAAGTTATCGTAACGACTTCTTCAGAAGTTATAACGACTTGCTCATTATAACGACTCTGTAAGTTATCGTAACGACTTCTTCAGAAGTTATAACGACTTGCTCGTCATAACGACTCTATAAGTTGTCGTAACGACTTCTTCAGAAGTTATAACGACTTGCTCGTCATAACGACTCTATAAGTTGTCGTAACGATGTCTTTAGAAAGTTACAACGACTTGCCATGTTTCATAACGACTTCTTTTATCATCTGTTATAGAACGACTTGGTTGTGGTAACGATTTCATAAGTTATCTTAACGACTTCTTATCAGTCTACAGCAACTTGATCATAACGCTTCTATCAGTTTTTCACAACGACTGCATAAGTCATGTTTCCATTTATCAAGTGTTTTTCCTTGATTTAATATACGTTGAATAGTCAAAGTCGCATCTCGTCTGATTGACTGCCTTGCATTTAATGAAGACTGAACGTATCTCTGCATGGACACAGAACATATCTTCCATTCTCGTGTATTCTCTACATGCATCGTTTAGAACGATAAAGTATTACTACTATATTTGTGTCTATCTGCTTTGACGTTGATTGACATCTGGAGATAGTATAGCTGTCTACCATTAAAGCTCAACCTTGTAGAACCGTAAGGATGTACTATCCTACAACAACGGACACAGAAGGAACTACAAGCAAACTCAGAAGATCTTATCTCTTTGCGTGCTCCAAAAGACTGTTGACAGGAAGCTTCCACAAAAACCTTCAGTCTAACGTACACCAAAGCTGTGAGACAACGGTCATCTCCTTGTCCTCATTCAAATCGGAGATACAAATATAAGATGAAGCTGGGAAGACAAAGGTGCAAGAGAATTCAATTCATATTGAAGAGCGGCTAGAACTCTACAGCTTTCAAGTCTTCAAATTTTCTCTAGAGCCACAATTTCAGTCTTTTCGATCTTGGCTCTTAGCTTCCTGTGCTGTGAGAAGAAAAACTAAGGAAGAGCTAGTTTAGTTCTGAGAGAGTGCACTTTGTGTAGATCTTCGTCTCTCAGTGCTTGTAGCTTCAGATTGAGTTTTGTAAAAGCTTGATCTAGGGGCTAGCCTTTTTCTCTAAAGATTTTTCCTGTGTTATTCCCTTCGTGTGTGAAGGAAGACCTGGTGGTTTCCAGGGTGGCGTTTATTCCCTTCGTGTGTGAAGGAAGACCTGGTGTTACCAGGGTGTTGTGTTCCCTTCAGGGGTGAAGGAAGACCAGCTAAGCTGGGTGGTTGTTTTTGTCCATAGGGGGACTGTACCCTAGTTAGTGAAATCCTGAGGGTTGCTCAGGGACTGGACGTAGGACTCCTAAGGAGAGGAGATCCGAACCAGGATAAATCTGTGTGTTGTGTGATTGTCTTCTTTGTGTGATTGTTGTTTTTACTAACCATTACTAATCCCTTTCAAGAACTCTTATGTTTGTTTAAGTTCAGGTTTTTATCTGATAAACTTTTAAGGACCCATTCACCCCCCCCCCCTCTGGGTTAGCCAACCGGGCAACAAGTGGTATCAGAGCGAGTCTCTTCGACAAAGAACAAGATCCAACGATCTGAAGAGTAAAGATCCATGGCAGCCCAAGGTCACTTCGAAGGTCAGTCTGTCAACAGACCTCCTTTGTTCGACGGTGAAGGTACAGACAAAGTAAAGGAGACAAGAATCGACATTCTTGTCACTCAGTATGAAAGATTTCAAATGCAAACAGGTGAGTCTATTACCCAAATGTTTAGTAGATTTACTGACATCACTAATGGCCTAGCAAGTCTAGGAAAGTCATATGAGAATGCAGATATGGTAAGGAAGATTCTCAGATCCTTGCCATCTTCATGGACGGCAAAGGTCACAGCTATCGAAGAAGCTAATGATCTTAAGAAAATGTCAGTAGAAAAACTCATCGGGTCTCTCATGGCCCATGAAATAAACATGGAAAGACTAGGAGAATCCTCCAGTAGAAAGAAGCAGTCAAATGCGCTTAAAGCTAATGGGGACTCATCAGAAGAATCCTTAGATAACAGTGAAGATAGCAAAGATAGTGATGATGAAGAAGCCATGCTCTCAAGAAGATTGCAGAGAATCTTGGCAAAGAAGAAGAAGTTCCAGTCTGGTAGGAGGTACTTCAAGAAAAACAAAGATCTCAAGAGACCAGATGGAAAAGATCAGAAGAGGAATGAGCCACTTGCTATGAATGCAAGAAACCTGGACATATCAAGGCAGATTGTCCAATGCTAAAGAAAAATGATCACAAGAAGAAGGACAGCTCCAAGAAGTTCAGAAGATTCAAAAAGAAAGCCATGGCAGCTGCATGGGACAACAGCAGCGACTCAGACAGTGAGTCAAGCTCCAGCAGTGAAGAAGAAGAAGCCAACCTGGCTCTTATGGCAAATACCGAGGATAAGGTAACATCTGATTCCTCTTTCGATTCCTGTAATGACTCAGATTCGGATAATTTGGAAAGTGCATTTAATGAACTCTATGATAAGTATAAAGAAGTGTGTAAACTACTTAAGCTAAGCAAGAAAAATGTCACATGTCTCGAAAATACCAACTCAGATTTAAAATCTGAAAATGAAGAACTAGAAAAACAAATAATTGAGCTTAAGAGAAGAAATGAATTATTATGTGAAAACTTAAAAGACAAGAACAGACAAATCATTGACCTAGAAAAACAGGAAAGCTCAGATGATTTAAGAAAAACGGTAAATGAATTAAATGAAGAAAACAATACACTAGCAAGCACCTTAGAAAAGTTTACAAATGGAAAGAATTCCTTATTATTAAAAGGTGCTAGAAGATCTGGTAAGAATAAACGAGGTTTAGGTTACATACCGCCAGAAAATGAAGAAGAAATAATCTATCCAGAAAAATATCCAACTCCTAAGTTCACTCCAGAACAAGATGTGGCATATAAAGCGAATTTTAAATACATAGAAAGAGTGACAATAACATCATGTTGTAATCACTGTAATAAGCTAGGACATTAAAATCCACCTGTCCAACAAACATAAGAAGTGGATAATAAAAAGTAAAAATAATGATACTGACCCATCAGGACCCAAAGGAACTTGGGTACCTAAATCTTGATGTCTTTATTTCAGGATAACCTTCGAGCATCCAAATGGTATTTGGATAGTGGGTGCTCAAGGCACATGACAGGAAACCTGAAGCTTTTCTCCCATCTTCAAGATGAAGAAGGAACAGTCATTATGGAGATAATGGAAAAGGAACTGTAGTAGGCAGTGGATCAGTTAACAGCAAAGGAAAAACAGTCATAGAAGATGTACTGTTAGTCAAAGGTTTAAAGCACAACCTCATAAGTATTAGTCAGCTGTGTGATAGAGGACATCAAATCAAATTTCAAGAGTCAAAATGCAGCATACTAAAGGATGGAGCAGTCATCTTTGAAGCAAATAGAGAGAAGAATCTGTACGTGCTCTACCTTGAAGAACTCAAAGAGCAAAATGTGTGTCTGGCAGCCAGCAAAGACAAATCAACCGATCTGTGGCACAGAAGGTTAGGCCACTGCAGCTTGGATGGCATGAGCAAGCTCAGAAAGAGAAACCTTGTGGAAGGTCTACCGAAAATCAATGGTAAATTAGAAAGTGTTTGCAGACCTTGTGCTAAAGGAAAGCACACTAAGAGTTCCTTCAAGTCAAAGACAGTGGTGACCACCTCAAAACCCTTAGAGCTCCTACATATGGATCTATTTGGGCCAATGAGAACTACCAGTCTTGGAGGAAAGAATTTCGGATTTGTTATAGTAGATGACTACTCTAGATTCACATGGGTGTCTTTCTTAGAACATAAAAATGACACTTTTGATAATTTTGTTAGTTTCAGCAGAAAAATCCAGAAAGATCAGAAGTTCAGCATAGTATCCATTCGATCTGATCATGGTGGTGAGTTCCAAAATGAAAAGTTTGCTAGATTCTGTGATGATCAAGGAATTCAGCACAATTTCTCAGCACCAAGGACACCGCAGCAAAATGGTATAGCCGAACGGAAGAACCGAACTCTCTTGGATATGGCAAGAACTATGCTTTGTGAATATGAGTTACCAAGATATTTCTGGGCAGAAGCAGTCAACACAGCCAGCTACATTGTCAACAGAGTCATGATCAGGCCAATCCTGAAGAAGACTGCATATGAGCTGTTTAAAGGGAAGAAACCAAAGATCAGCCATTTCAGAACTTTTGGATGTCCTTGCTTTATTCACAACAACGGAAAAAGGGATATTGGTAAGTTGGATGCCAAATCAGATGAAGGCATCTTCATGGGGTACACCTCTAAACCCAAAGGCTATAGAGTATTTAATAAACGTACTTTATTGATTGAACAGTCTGTACACATTATTTTTGATGAAACTAATCCCTCCTTGAGAAAGGAAGTAGAGAGTGATATCGATGTCGCAGATGAACTGTCAATAAACTGAAAGACACATCACTTGAAGATAAGGATGATCCGCCTCTGGAAGAAATGCAACAAGAAGAAATTTCTCATGAAACTCTTCCAAAGGAATGGAGATACAAGAAAGATCACCCACCTGAAAACATTATTGGTGATCCATCGGTAGGGGTAAGAACAAGAGGTAACTTGATTCCTTGTGATTACCTCGCTTTTGTTTCTCAATTAGAGCCTAAGACAGTCAATGAAGCCCTAACTGACGAATCTTGGATAATAGCAATGCAAGATGAATTAAATCAATTCAAGAGAAACCAAGTATGGTCACTTGTTCCTAGACCATCAGACCATCCTGTGATCGGCACTAAATGGGTGTTCAGAAACAAATTGGATGAATCTGGTGTAATTCTAAGAAACAAGGCCAGACTGGTGGCTCAAGGCTATTGTCAAGAGGAAGGCATAGATTTTGATGAAACCTATGCACCAGTGGCTAGACTTGAGGCCATTAGAATGCTACTAGCTTATGCTTCTGCATTAGATTTAAAGTTATTTCAAATGGATGTTAAATCTGCATTTCTAAATGGTTTTATAAAAGAAGAAGTTTATGTGGAACAACCGCCGGGTTTTGATGATACAGACTTTCCGAATCATGTTTTTAAGTTGCATAAGGCTCTATATGGTTTAAAACAAGCACCTAGAGCCTGGTATGAAAGACTTAGTTCTTTTCTCACAAAACATGGTTTAATAGAGGTCAAGTAGATAGCACTCTTTTTATAAAAACAAAAGCCAAAAATATACTGTTGGTTCAAATTTATGTGGATGACATCATCTTTGGATCTACTGATGAATCCTTGTGCAAGTATTTTGAAAAGCTAATGCAGGGGGAATTTGAGATGAGTATGATGGGAGAGCTCAACTACTTCCTTGGACTTCAAATCAAACAAGGAAAGGAAGGAATTCACATCTGTCAAGCAAAGTACACCAGAGAACTGCTGAAGAAATTTGGATTTGAAAACACCAAGCCACTGTCAACACCAATGAGTACATCAACTAGGTTGGACAATGACAAGGATGGTAAGAAAGTAGATCAAAAGATCTACAGAGGTATGATAGGTTCATTACTTTATCTAACCGCAAGTAGACCTGATATATTATTTAGTGTATGCATGTGTGCTAGATATCAAGCCGACCCTAGAGAATCACATTTAATTTCTGTCAAAAGGATTTTCAGATACTTAGCCAGGACTCATGATCTAGGACTATGGTATCCCAACTCCTGTGATGTAAAATTAGTAGGGTATTCTGATGCTGATTATGCTGGATGCAAGGTAGATAGAAAAAGCACCAGTGGTTGCTGTCAATTTCTTGCAGGGTGTTTAATCTCATGGTCCTCAAGGAAACAAAATTCAGTAGCACTATCTACAGCTGAAGCAGAGTACGTAGCTGCTGGAAATTGCTGTACACAACTCTTATGGATAAAGCAACAACTTGAGGATTTTGGACTCAAAGTCAAGAAAATTCCTCTGCTATGTGACAACACCAGCGCTATCAACCTCACCAAAAATCCAATTCAGCACTCCAGGACCAAACATATTGAGGTCAGATACCATTTCATTCGTGATCATGTAGCAAATGGCAATATTGAAATATCGTTTATTGATACAAATAATCAGCTAGCAGATATTTTCACAAAGGCCTTACCTGAAGAGAGATTTACATCTCTTAGAGGGAGTTAGGCATGTGTATTTTGTGAAAAGATCTTCATTTAAAGCTGGTATAAAAATTCTCAGAATTTAAGAAGGTTCTCTCTCTCTTTCTGTGTCAAAATCAATTCAAAAGTTTCAGTTTAAGCGTTCCGTCCGATAAGTCACAGTCCTTCAAGGTGGTCAACCTCGCTTGTCGTTTTCTGACGCCTCACCTTTTGGAGCATTTATATTCTTTAAATCGATGCGTTAACGATTCCTCTTCCTCATTCACTTTTTCCCCTCTTTCGTCCCGACGCATGAGCCGATGCCCTAGCGACTCTTGCCTCTACCCTCTGCAAATTTGAAGCTTCCATCTCCTTCCCGCGAACGTTTGAGGGTTTCCTTTCATCACCCTTCTCGTCACCCCTTCAAACCTTCTCCCACCTGAATCCATGGCCGCACCAGCTATTGCCGGAAGTGTGGGTGGCTACAGCGCCGAATACCTCTCCCCAGCGCAGAAGGAGCGTTTCACCTTTGTGAAGACAAAGCTCTGTGGTCACAAGGAAGTAGATGTTTCAGATCTGCAGAAAAATGGAATGAGCAGCCTCATTGAGAAATCGACCAGATGAAGTGGAAGGGCTTACCACTTGCTCAGAGGTAAGTTATCCGGACCTGGTAAAGGCGTTCTTTGTATGCTTAAGAACAGAAGAAGATGGGGCCCTCGTTTCTTCAGTCAAGGGCACCGTAATCAGAATCGACCAGGAATTGCTTAGGATGCTATTTGGAGTAAGCATATCGGGCTTCAGTGGAATTCATTCTGTAGATACCCAAGAAAAGGGTTTGGGGATTGTTGGGCCAGGGTTCAAGATGAGGGATGGCAAGCTAGATATCAATCAGTTAAGTGCCTTCAACCGCCTCCTTCACTTTATTGTTTGTCAGATTTTGGTTCCCCGAAGTGCAACCTTCTCCGCTTGCACTAAGGCTGACTCCGATCTGATGTACTGGGCCATTAAAAATGAGGAAATCAATATGGCCGCAGTGATGATGGAGAGAATGAAATTTGCCAGGGAGCAGATTTGGGACACTAAAAGCAAGTTGAATGTGTCCCTTCCCTATGCACATTTACTCACCAGAATCTTCAGACACTTCGGTGTAGATGTCTCAGGGGCAGTTGTGGAGAAGATGGGCCAAGCTATCAGGTCCAGAAACTTAAAGAAGAGTGGTTTTTCAGTAGTCAATGGGTCTGGTTCAAGGCTTCAGTTGCAGAAGGTGAAGGTCTCATTGGTGAGCCTTCAGTTACTCAAACCCAGTCAGAGGCAGATTCTGTGATGCCCGAATTACCACTGGAATCAGGTTCTGTTCCAGTCTTGGTAGAAACAGAGCAGGAAGGGCCATCTATGGCCAGAAATCAGTCAGAGGCAGCAACAGCAGTGAGGGCAGAGGAAGACAGGCCAGCTACAGCAGATCCAGTTGTGCCTCCTGTTGAAAGGAGAATTGAGGACATTCTTCCTGAAGACATCCTGCCTGTTATGGAGCAGTCTGTGGCATCAGGCCACATCTTTGAAGTCGGTCCAGTAGAAGAAGAGCAGCAAAATCCTAAGGAAAATTCAATGGAAATGGATGCTCCCTATCAGGGGGAGACTGGTGCAGTTGCAGAGGATGCTCCACTTGAGGGGGAGCAATCCCAAGAGACACCAGATGTTGCACCTCCAGCCACCAGCGATCAGGAGGAAGACCAGAGAGAGTCTGAAAATTTGGATGCGAGAGAAGGGGAGACAGCTAGTTCATCCAGCTCTGATGAGGACAATAATCCACCTCCTCCAGCTACAAAGGGCAAAGAGAAAGTTATAGCTCCTGAAGTACCCCTTTTAGCTGATGCACCATTTGAAAGACAGGTCAAGCAAAAGATTATCATCAATTTAAAACCTGTGATTGAGAGGTTGGATGCTCAGGGTGAGCTGCTTTGCTCACTTCAGACTGATGTGAACTCCATCTTTCTAAGCCAAGCTTCAGCCCGCAAGGAATTGGTTCAGATTCGCTCTGCCATGACATGGTTTCATCAGGAAATGGGGACCATGAAGAATATGCTATCTGACATCCTTCAGGCAGTTGGATCTCAAGCTCCTGCTCCTCCAGGGCCAGCTGAAGAGTCAGGGCCATCAGGGCCAGCTGAAGATTCAAGGCCATCAGGGCCAGCTGAAGAGTCAGGGCCATCAGGGCCAGCTGAAGAGTCAGGGCCATCAGGGCCAGCTGAAGATTCAAGGCCATCAGGGCCAGTTGTGATGGAATCAGGGCCACCAGGGCCGTCAGTGTTGGATCCTTTGCCTCCCTTGCCTGAAGAAGTGGTTTCAGATCCTCCACCCCTTGCTCCCACTTCTACCAACACTCCCATTCCTCCTTCTCCACCCTCTAACTCCACAGCTCCACCTGCTCCACCTCCCTTCAAAAAACCCAGATCCAGGCCCATTTCCTCTCCCACACCTTTTCCTCCTCATCCCATTACATCCTCTCCTGTTTCTTCTACCTCTCATCTTTCCTCTGCTCAAGAATTTGAGGCCCCTCCAGCATCCTCAGCTGGAGCCTCATCCTCTTCTGGTACATCTTCACTCCAGAAGTAGGATCTCTCAATTCTGATGCTTTTCTGAACCCCCCTGCACCTCCCTCCTTTATCACCTTTATTCCTACAGATGTCCAAGTCGACTCACCCTTTCTTGATAAAATCAAGGATGAGTTTGAAGAGGTCATTCTTAAATCTGTGCTAAAGGTAGGTGACCACCTTTCCAAGACAGACTCTTCCAGTACTGTCTCCAAGAAACGAAAGCTTTCTTCCTCCACATCTCCTCTTTACCCTCCCTTGTGGTTTTCTCTTACAGTCACCCACAAGCATACCTCTCTGTACAAAGAATACCTTCAAAAGTTGTTTTGCCACTCTTCACAATCTTCCTTTTCTTAACCTCTCTGACCATTTAGATGTTATTCTTCCCTATACTCCTCTGTCTAAATCCGACAAATCCAAAATCTTCTCCTCAGCCCACTCCAAAACTGAGGAGCAATGGGCTAAATCTCATAAAGATCTGTACAGTCGCTTCCTTTAGGCTAAGGCAGCAAGGTTTCCACCCAGGGATCACTCCTTGACCCTTTCTGAGTGGTTCTCATTTCACCACCAGAACACCTGGGCTCCTGCCATTCAGAAGTTCATCAAGCTGGTCAGGCACTTCCAATCATTCAACAACTACAGGTATCTCAACAATTTACCTGAAGTTCAGCTCAGCCAGTTCCAGAGAGCCATCAAGGTCCTAACCCCTTCTGAGCAGTCTGAGGAAATCAGAGTAGATTTTGCCACTCTTAATTTACCTGAAGAGATTTTCCTGCCTCAGATTCATTTCCTGATTATGGAATCTTCGGTTGGTTCCATCATTTTTGAGCGTTTTGCAAGGGTTATGGGCAGAATCAAGATTCAGAAAGGCCTTCAGGTTGGTTTTCCTAGATTTCTTTTCCGGGAATACCATAGAGGGTTTGTCAACTCTGCTGTCCTTGCCCCTCTCCTCTCAGAATGTGAAAGGCTGAATGCCTCCGATTGGTCCAAGCTTTACTCTCTGTCTGCTCAGCAGCTTGCACATCTGAATGCTGCTCAAGCCAGGGAAGGAAAAGCTCCTATCTCTCCTGCAACCTTCTTGGATATGAATTCAATTCAGCTGGTCTTTGATCCCTACCTCGTTTGGGCTGAAAGATACAAAGTATTTTTAGCTCTTCGCCAGGAACTCAAGGACAAACAGATTTTCTACCCTGTCACCATGGATCAGTTTCTTGCCTGTGCAAGTTTTGGTAAAACAATCATCACCTGCTCCTCCATGGATCCAGACGAGTATGACCTGTTTCTTACCAAGCAGCGCAGCCTCTATCTATCCAAGATGGCTCCAATCATGGGACCATCCTTCTCCATTGAGAGCGGTGCCTTTAGGCAATTCTTCAAGCGTCAGGAAGAGCAAGCCCGGGAAGCTATTTCTCATTATGCCTCCCTTCTCTCTCCTGCTTATTATTTGCCTGTACCTCCTCAATCTTAAATAAATGGATTGTGCTCCTTCTCCTCATTGTCTCTTATTCTTTGTCTCTTTCCTTTTGCTTTTTGCTTAATGACAAAAAGGGGGAGAATGATTACCTACTTGTGTCTGACACATTCCTAAATCATGACTCAAGTACTTTAATTCCTGTTTAATACTCAGTACTACTTAAATATTGATCATAGTTTTGTCATCACCAAAAAGGGGGAGATTGATGAACAGTCCATCCCCATGTACTTTTAAATTAATTACTTGCCTATTTTGGTGATAAACAAAACACTGTCAAAAGTTTCACTAACCTTGTTTATCTAGCCATAAGCACAGGAATTACCCAGAGAAAGTCAAGCATTTGTGGTAAGTCTCACTTTCATCTTTTTCAGAAGAAGCCATAATACTCTCTGTAAGTTATCGTAACGACTTCTTCAGAAAAACGACTCTGTAAGTTATCGTAACGACTTCTTCAGAAAGTTATAACGACTTGCTCATTATAACGACTCTGTAAGTTATCGTAACGACTTCTTCAGAAGTTATAACGACTTGCTCATTATAACGACTCTGTAAGTTATCGTAACGACTTCTTCAGAAGTTATAACGACTTGCTCATTATAACGACTCTGTAAGTTATCGTAACGACTTCTTCAGAAGTTATAACGACTTGCTCATTATAACGACTCTGTAAGTTATCGTAACGACTTCTTCAGAAGTTATAACGACTTGCTCATTATAACGACTCTGTAAGTTATCGTAACGACTTCTTCAGAAGTTATAACGACTTGCTCATTATAACGACTCTGTAAGTTATCGTAACGACTTCTTCAGAAGTTATAACGACTTGCTCGTCATAACGACTCTATAAGTTGTCGTAACGACTTCTTCAGAAGTTATAACGACTTGCTCGTCATAACGACTCTATAAGTTGTCGTAACGATGTCTTTAGAAAGTTACAACGACTTGCCATGTTTCATAACGACTTCTTTTATCATCTGTTATAGAACGACTTGGTTGTCGTAACGATTTCATAAGTTATCTTAACGACTTCTTATCAGTCTACAGCAACTTGATCATAACGCTTCTATCAGTTTTTCACAACGACTGCATAAGTCATGTTTCCATTTATCAAGTGTTTTTCCTTGATTTAATATACGTTGAATAGTCAAAGTCGCATCTCGTCTGATTGACTGCCTGCATTTAATGAAGACTGAACGTATCTCTGCATGGACACAGAACATATCTTCCATTCTCGTGTATTCTCTGCATGCATCGTTTAGAACGATAAAGTATTACTACTATATTTGTGTCTATCTGCTTTGACGTTGATTGACATCTGGAGATAGTATAGCTGTCTACCATTAAAGCTCAACCTTGTAGAACCTAAGGATGTACTATCCTACAACAACGGACACAGAAGGAACTACAAGCAAACTCAGAAGATCTTATCTCTTTGCGTGCTCCAAAAGACTGTTGACAGGAAGCTTCCACAAAACCTTCAGTCTAACGTACACCAAAGCTGTGAGACAACGGTCATCTCCTTGTCCTCATTCAAATCGGAGATACAAATATAAGATGAAGCTGGGAAGACAAAGGTGCAAGAGAATTCAATTCATATTGAAGAGCGGCTAGAACTCTGCAGCTTTCAAGTCTTCAAATTTTCTCTAGAGCCACAATTTCAGTCTTTTCGATCTTGGCTCTTAGCTCCTGTGCTGTGAGAAGAAAAACTAAGGAAGAGCTAGTTTAGTTCTGAGAGAGTGCACTTTGTGTAGATCTTCGTCTCTCAGTGCTTGTAGCTTCAGATTGAGTTTTGTAAAAGCTTGATCTAGGGGCTAGCCTTTTTCTCTAAAGATTTTTCCTGTGTTATTCCCTTCGTGTGTGAAGGAAGACCTGGTGGTTTCCAGGGTGGCGTTTATTCCCTTCGTGTGTGAAGGAAGACCTGGTGTTACCAGGGTGTTGTGTTCCCTTCAGGGGTGAAGGAAGACCAGCTAAGCTGGGTGGTTGTTTTTGTCCATAGGGGGACTGTACCCTAGTTAGTGAAATCCTGAGGGTTGCTCAGGGACTGGACGTAGGACTCCTAAGGAGAGGAGATCCGAACCAGGATAAATCTGTGTGTTGTGTGATTGTCTTCTTTGTGTGATTGTTGTTTTTACTAACCATTACTAATCCCTTTCAAGAACTCTTATGTTTGTTTAAGTTCAGGTTTTTATCTGATAAACTTTTAAGGACCCATTCACCCCCCCCCCCCTCTGGGTTAGCCAACCGGGCAACACTTCAAACTCACTCTATTGTGTGTGTTTTGTGAGGTTGGTGCAATCCTTGTGCTCTATCTCTTGTGTGTGTGGTTAGATCTGAGATCTCTGCATCTCAGAGTGTGTGTAGTGTTTTGTGTCTTTTCTGAACTGGCAAGATAAGCCACAATTGTGTGTGTGTGTGGATGGTGGATGTAGGATACATGATTATGTAATCCTAACCACCCTATATCTTCTTGTCTCTGTGGTTTGATTGTCTTTTGCACTAGATGCTTGATAGGCTCGTTAGTATTTCAACATCTAACCTGTCCGAATTGTTGAAAATTGTGAGTGAGCTTTAGATTTAAGTCTTAATTCAATCTCTCAAAGAGTTTAATCATGTGATTTTTAAAATCCAGAGAAATCTATTCAACCCCCCCCCCCCTTCTAGATTTCTTCATAGGAGTTTTTCCGCAATATTTCAGGTTCAAGTTGTGAAAATTCCTATGCAGATCTCCAGCTCCCTGGTTTCCACGAGCTCTAATAGCCTGAAGTAGTGCTTGAGTGAGCTACTGGATAGTTTGCTGCATGTCACAGAGTTGTGCATGCTCCGCTGCCATTGCTATGGTTTAAATTCCTACAAAAGAGAATTTTTTTAATGTAAGATATCGAGTTTTCACTAAGTTTGTGTGTGTGTGAGTTTATTTTAAGTTATTACCCAAGGTTCTATCCATCTCTCACATAGGTATGGAATTGGACTCTAAGTCGAGGTTGGTCAAACCTAGATCATCCTATACTTAAGAATAACCTAGGCTCTGATACCACAAAACTGTCACGCCCTGACGCGGAATATCAAAACGTGAGGCAGTTGCAAGTAAACGGGTACAGAGAGAGTACTAGACATCATACCATTGGACAAGAATAAATATAAAGCAAATGCATCTCATTAATAATTCTTCAAATGTCTAGTTACAACCACTAATATCAGAGACATTCTATAGGGCCCATTTACAATGAATAAAGCAAAAGACTAACCTTCAACTCTAACATAAAACTATGACGCTAGGGTACTCTTGACTTCACTCTTGGTCGTTCCCATCCTCTTGAGTGTAAGTTTCATCCTCGGTCTCACCTGAGAACACATAACAAATAACGCAGGGTGAGCGATAACACCCAGTAGGACTTAAATCTGAGGATCAAGCATGCTTTAAATGATTAATGTATTAAAAAGGCAGAGTAACTAAAGATAGAGCAAGAGAGTCAAGTAATGTAGGAGATAGCACGATAGCATGTGATTGAAATAGCACAAAGCACTAGAGTATAGCACGACAAGTACGATAACAGATTGGCCATATAACGAGATATCAAGTAAAGTTGCGCAATAGTGCACAAGTTAGGATAGCACGTGTTGGTCGTTATTCCTTCAACCACAAGTTCAAGTAGTGTATATATATCATGAATGATCAATGATTGTCATAGATTAAATCTTACGAGTCATGCGTTAGGTGTATGCCAATCACCCAGATCATTAGACCACAACAAGTTATAGCCTTTCGGGTGCTCTCCCCAAGGACCAGATCGGGCCCGTATAATGTTGCCTAGCATAGTCATGTTTTTATCCTAGACAATCACAAGATGGCCAATAGAGTACCAAGAAATAGATGAGAGTACCAGATGAATAGACGAGATAGTAGAGTGAACATGAATAGACAAGCAAGTAGAGTATAGATGAGAACTAAGGGTCAATGCATATGAAACGTCGAGTAAACAGGCGATAGTAACAGTCGCACAACACGCGCAATTGGTGTTGGTAGTCAGGTGGGATTCACTACCTTTCCACTGACCATGTTTTGCACAGGTCCAAAGGTTTGGCGTGATTCAAGATAAGTGCAAGAGCAAATCTAAGGCCGTTTGGATCTTACTGATTCCTAAAGGGTATCATAGGTCTTATGATACAACCAGCTCGTCGACCATGTGGGAATCCATAGACAGATGAGACTTACGGAGGTCTTGAACAAGGATTCACTAGTCCGGCAGAAGGAATATCCGATGGAGAGTTTGTCCAAGTCAAGAGAGTGTGTGTATATAGAAACAAGTGCTCGACGTTCTAGAGGAATTCTAGAACAGTGGAGCATCGGTAACGGCATTCCCAAAATATCGCGAGAATCGAAGATAAGTTAATTTAAAATACAATATTGAGGTAATTTACCATATATTTTATGAAATATCTTGGTGCCAAATTGAGTCATATTGGATGGTTACAAGTGTGTGCATGTGATATAGAACCGTATGGATAAGAAAAGATCATGTGGATGACTTTTAATTAATTAAAACATGTCCACATTAAACAACTTTGTGTACTGTATTTAAGACAGTTAACAGGGCATGTAGTTACTGTAGAAAATCAAGACTTGCAGAAATATGGGGTTTCCATGCAAAACTCTAGAAGGCGATGTACCCATGTAAGGGTCGCGACGGGGTACAGTCAGAACGCGACAGGATCAAACAAGGGTCGCGACGGGTAGGTCAGAGCAGGCTGCCAGAATGCAACGACAGGCCCTGTCGCATTCAGAACGTGATGAGTTTCTCTGTCATGATCAGCCCTGAGAACGCGGCCTATCGGGTCGTTGCGTTCTCAGGTCCTGCGCCTGAGTCCGAATGGGAAAAGGACCTAGCATTGGATTATGGTCCAGGTTTCTATATTTTGACATGGGGTCGCTCAGAAATTAAGAACTAAATGTACAGTTGATGAAAAATTGCAAAACCACTTGCAAACCGATCTAGACATGTGATAGTACATATAGTAAATAGAAATTTGAAAACAAACATGGTCTTGATAGGTTTTGAACATGATCAAGCACAAGTAACATAGAACAGGTTACATTGAAGATACAAGATTTAATTCGCACAGTATGATGGAAGAAAATTATGGCTTTCAGGGGCAAAAGATTCCTGACATCAAGCAGTATCTCCAGTAAAAGATTCGTAGCATGGGGTCAAGTATACATGGAGATATAGATTAAACATGAGGGTTCGGGGTCATGGTGATTGCAGAACTTCAAAAATTAAGAACAAAAGATTGGCTCAATGAAAAATAGTGAAATAAGAGGGCTTTTGATCCTGACGTTGGGAACAATCTACAGATGAATTTAATCGAGTTTAGCCTATGCGAATGCCTACCTTTGATTCGTTTGATCTTCTAGGGTTTAGAACTCGAAGTGCAGTGGTTGGGCTTGAGAAATCCTTCTCCCCACAAGTTCTTCTTCTTCTTGGCCTCCTCTCCACGTCCAGCAAGCCCCAACAACGAGTTAGGTCCGGCCATGGAGAGATTAAGGAGTATTTATGCTCCTAGGGTTTCCATTTTCTATTAAGACTCTAATTCCTCTTTAACTCTGAGATTTCCTTTTTCTCTCAACCTTCCAAGCTTTCCACCTCCTATTTGGGTTAGGATGGGATGCAATTTCATAGGCAACTAATTAGGGTAGGGTTAGGAATCCAATTACAACCCAAATCACTTATTTTAATGCTTTAATACCCCTTTTCTATTTAGGTAATATTTAAGATACGAATTTACGATATTATTCTATTATTCTCCTTTTAAAAATCCATATTTTGGCCTAATAAATTCTAGAGGGTCCATTTAATAAGGCCTATTACTTCTTTCGTTTAATGGGTTTTAATTAATCCTCTTTTCTGTGATTTTCCAATTGACCAAATTTTTTTAATATTGTTAAATTTTTATTTTTTGAAAAATTCAGGTTGCTATAGATCTCGTGCCCTAAAACTTTTATTGGACATATTACATGATGTCAGGAATCTAATGACATGCTTTTCCCCAATTTCTATCAAGTACTCTTTTCGAATTAAATCATTTTTCATCATTGTGTTAGATTTTTAGTTCATCGTGAATTACCCTATTCATAGCATGTTCATACAATGTTGAAAGTCTAATTACTCCTTACTATTGATACTCCTGTAAGTCTAGTTTCGTTTAAAACAGATTTCATGATTTTTCGTTAGGTATACAATTTGATAATAATTTTTAAAGACCTCTATGTCAAGCCCTTGGTTGCATGGACTGCAATCCAAGGAGACCTGATCCCTTTTTCGAGCTCGAACTGAGACCCTGAGAACGCGACGACCCGATAGGTCGCATTCTCATCCTGGTCACGACAAAGTATCGCGTCGCGTTCTTAATGAGACGGGACCCTGCGTCGCGATCTTCAGATCACATCAGCTCTGTCAACACCTGATCTGAACGTGTCGCCATGACCCGTCACAACGAGAACCACGTCATCACATCGGCGTCTCGGTTGCAACCCGAACAAGTCGGCTCGTCGGTCGCAACCTTAACGCATCACCCCGACCCATCTCGACAAGAACATGGCCATCGCGTCGGCCCAGTGCACCGTGACCTAAACGCGACCCTGGCCGACGTCGCGACCTAACTGTGACTTCCAAAACCCTAATTTATCAATTAAATCATGCTAATCATGCTCTATAATCATGCTTAAATCCTTGTAATGCTCTGCTATGAATAATAACATCATGTTAATACATTTTTTATAATATTCATGTGATTTTATTATTTAAAAGATGTGTATACGACTCTCACATGCTATCATTGATTCTCTCTCACATGCACACACCAATATGAATTTTTGTTATGAAACCTTACATAAATTACTCAATAATATATCTGATAATTAAGTGTAATTATTCATGTAAATTCTCCTTTTATTTTAAATGGACTTGTCTTCATTTTATTCGCTTGATTTGGATACCGTTATTGTTACGGTCCTCCTTATACCGGTACGATTATACCAATCCATGTCGGTACAAAGGGTGTCGTCACAGTGGGACATTTACCCAACACTAAACAATAGATTGAGATTTGCACAAATATCAAAAGAGTACAGTGGAAATAAATACTTATTCTCATTCCATCATCATCACATAATCCACAGTCTATATAGTGGTGAAAGAAATAACAATGTCCATCTTATTACAACTCCAAATAAAATACATTGTCCATATGAAATATACAATCACATTGCATTGTTTACATACTAATGAAAGAAAAGCAAATGTGTAGCAAGTCTACAAGTAGAGCTACTCCTCGCACTCGAAGTCGCTCCTAGCTATGTGTTCCTCAAGAACAGGGACACCTTCCTCACCTATACGCCAAAGCAAGTATGAGTCTTCTAAAAGACCCAGCAAGAAATCCAAAGATACACCCTTACACATATCACACACACACACTAGTCTTTTAAACATGAAAGAAACACATGATGCATGCTTCATATCAATTAAACCACTATACATGAAAAACCTATAGCATGTTTTCTACACATTATATCCACATGGTTCAAAGGCTCAAATTTCATTCAAATCATTTCACAATTATATGCAATTAAAGCATGCAATTATGTACATGGTGGATAACACACCTAGCATGATATCTAATCACTTTCACATGCTATGATAACACTTATTCACATGTTTAACTTTCCGTTTTAATATAAATAAATCATGTTTACATATATTCACATCTTTTCACATGCTAACATATTCACATTACACTATCACATGTTCACTTTTCACATTTGCACATTTTCACATTTCACATATTCACACCTTTTACACTTAGTTGCCGTGACACAGAGTCCAAACCACCATAAAAAGGACACACATCACATATACATACCCGTCACCATGGCAACACAGTGACAAATCTTGGTTAACTGCGCAGAACTGGGAGAAGCCCTCTCCACTCTAACCAGTGGTACTTGTCCACCTCTAGGATTTCATCCTAATACCCATAAGATATCACACACATTGAGCCTTCCCATAGGGACTTTATTATAGTACGGCTCCACAGCCCACTATGGTAGCAGTGTCAATATCGACTCAATTTTACACATTATCACATTATCACATTGTTTACATAATTCACATGCACTATTTAACACATTTACACACACTTTTAAATAACTACACAGGTTTTAGTTTACAAAACATGATACTTATGTTTCACAGTGATAATTAAATCATAACATAATCCTAATCATGCTACTAATCACTGAATTTCACATAATTAAAATTAACATGCTTAACATGGTCAATTACCCTTGTTAAACTAGTAACAGTGCCTACTATTGTCAATATAGCATGGAATTTTTATCACGGGTTATATATATTATACCTAAATTTTCATATTTTTTTGGAATAGTAAACAAATTTTAATAATTAAAATAGATCTCATGCAGATTTATCAAGAATTACATTAAAACATGGTTCACATCAATACAGTCGCTTCTAATAGTTCCTAAACCTGAAGACAGTCATCCTAAGATCATATAAAATTTCGGAAATCTTAACTTGTAACGAATCAATTTGTTTAGAATTAACACTGGTAGATCATGCTTATTTTCCCATTTCAGAAATTACCCTAATTTCTATCATGCTTAGAAAATTGTCAAATCCTCATGATATGACCTACTGACTGTACTTGACCGACCATAAAACAGAAGATCAAAACATCTGTTCTGAAAAACCTAAAGAACTTGGCGGCAAAGGGGTTGCCGCCAACCGGGATTAACACCACACGATGTTGCTGCCAACTCAAGATCTTGACGGCAGTAAGCTTGCCGTTAAGTTCCTATCTGTAGAAACACAAACAGACCGCACATAACTTGACGAATTGGGGGTTCTAGGACACGAAGAAAAATCCATAAAAATCCTAGGACCTAAAGGACATGTGCAGGGATGAAATCCCTCGATTACTTGCCTCTGGAAAAATTGTATAATTATTTAATTAAGCCGACAAAGCCCTCCTCGGCCAAGCCAAGAAGGTGCCCAAATTCCTCCCAGATCCGGTCTTTCTGTCGATGCAGATCGATCACCGGGGTCGGGGAAGCTTCCTCAATGCTAGGTGCACCTCCCAATCGATGAAGATTGTCAGAAGACGCACAAAATCGCAAGATTAATAGCTCCAATGTTCGGGCTTTTCTCACAAAAAGCCCTAGTTTTCTCAAGAGTCCAAAAGACCTAATCTGAGCGCAAGCTAGGTGTTTTATAGGGCCAATGGGTTAGGGTAATGTGTAGGTTGGAATCCTACCATTGGAGGGTAGTTTCCAAATCCAGAACTAGGGAAAATGTAGTAATTTCCCGATCTGAAATCGCAATAGAAACAGAGAAGTAGACATCCACAAATCCTGCCGCCTACAGGAAATAAACGTCCATCGATCTCGACGCCGACTCTGAGTCAACGGCACACTGGTTGCCATCAACCTGCCCTCAACGTCAAGGGATATTGACGTTAACTGGCATTTTGGCCAGAACACAGAAAAGTTAAATAAACATACATTCACATATTAAGTACATACACTATGCACCATATTATTTAAATATAATATGTACAAAATTAAACATGTATGTATATAAGTAAATGAATAATATGCTACTTACAACAAATATCATATGCACATATATACATATACAAACATAACAAGAACAAAGTTCAAGTAAAATAAACAAAGTTCGAGGGCCTTACAGTTATTGTCTCCCTCTGCCTTCAAGCACTCAAGGTAGGACGGACAAATATTTCTATACACATTTTCTTGACTTGGACGACCTCTCCATTGGGAATACTCCTGACTGGACTAGGAACTCCTTGTTAAGGCCTCCATAAAACTTCTTAGCTTTGGCGGACATCCATTGCCGACGAGCAGGTTGTACCATCAATACCCATGATACGTTTAGGGATCAACACGATCCAACGGCCATAGATTCTCTCTCTTATCTTGAGATCATGTCGGACCACTGAACTGTGTTTGTAGCGTGGCCAGTGGGCAGTTAGTGACTTCCACCAAACTACTAACACCAAATAAGTGTGTTGAGAAACCGTTACTATCGTCGTTTTATCGTTGTTTTACGAATATGACCCTCGCTCTCATCTAATATCTCTATCATCTCGTCTGTTCACGTTCTCTCTATATTCTCGTCTATTCTTCAAATACTCTCATCTATTCTTGGTACTTTATTTGGCCATCTATTGATTATCTAAGATAACAAAACATAACCAATGTCAAGTAATATTATAAAGGGCCCGATCTAGTCCTGGGAGGAGTGCCTGAAAGTACTATTTGCCCATGGAAGTGTCATGATCAGGGTGTATGGCATAACATCCAAGTACTATACTATCAAGATTTAATCTAAGGCAGTCAATCCAAGTTATATATTCTCTCAGTTTAAAAGAAGATCAACCAAAGTACTATCTTGACTAGTGTGCTATCGTGCAATTTTACGCGCTATCTTGTTATATAGCCAATCCTTTATCATGCTAGTTGTGCTATATTCTTTTAAAAAGTACTATTATTCTCTTGTTGTCATGTGTTATTGCTCTCTCGACTATACTTCTAGTTATAGGTGCCCTGCAAGCCAATTCACGTGAGTGATGGCACTTGTAATTATGTACAATATCATTTGGTAATATTATAATGGTATTTTCTCACTGTATATTCCATGCGTATGTATACTGTGATGTCCATGGGTCTGTGCAATGGGAATTGGATCATGATGAGATCATGATAATGAGGCCGATCCTCTTTAAACATAGATCCTAAATATTCCTAGTAATAAGTTAATCAAGAAGGACATTGAGATGACCGGAAAGATCGGTGTGCCACATACCTGTCCATATGATGGAAGCAGCTGATCTCATAGCTGCTTGAGTGGAGACACTAGGGATATGGTGCAGGTTCTTATTGGAGAATGAGTTCACTGAATGATCCGTTCTCGGAATGCTATATGGTTAATGATACCTGATTGTCAGATAGAGATTTTGTAGTCTCAGTTGTGTAACTGGTCCTTAGGCTTGAGACACCAAAGATGTCTTGTTTGAGTACTCCATTCTTTGATACTGGATTTATAGGTCTGGTTGTTCCAGGTCTAGTATAGCTAGTCATTGGGAATGGTAGCCAACCTTACGAAGGTAATTATGTGTCAATAAAAGATCATCCACTCTCGGTATCGTGAGAGGAATATCCCATATTGTCTTACTCAGGAAAATCCCTGGCCAGGGTCAATTGGATTTAGTGAGAAGGAGTTTTCCGAGAGAATCCGATAAGAGTTTGACTTTAACAGATTCCATATAGACCTAACGACACCATGCCTAATATATGGTCTCTGGCATAATAGATGGATGAGGGACTACAGGTACACGGTAACTGTGGGCAGATAGGTCTAATGGATTTGATCACTCATATTGTCTGGGGATTGTGGCATAGTGGCCTAGTATGTTCATAATTGATGAGTTGAGTGAATTATTATGGAGATAATAATTCACTAAGTCAGAAGGAGTTCTAACGAGTACAACTCACGGCCTACTCGATATTGAGCCTAGAGGGTCACACACAAAAGGTGGATAACGCGATGAATAGAGGATTGGATAAAAGTTATACAATAATCCTTATTTAACCCATTATGGACCTATTGGGTAAGACCCAATAAGCCTTGATAAGGATCCATTAAGGGAGCATACTAGGATCATGCCACCTCACCCCTTCTGGAAGGAGGACACCTCATCATCATTAACCATCATTACATGGTGAGGTGTCCCTGCGAGGTGTCTCTTGTCATGATTACATGACGAGGTGTCCTTGCAAGGTGTCCCTCTTGTCATCATGACATGGTGAGGTGTCTCTGCGAGGTGTCCCTTGTCATGATTACATGACGAGGTGTCCTTGCAAGGTGTCCCTCTTGTCATCATGACATGGTGAGGTGTCCCTGCGAGCTGTCCCTTGTCATGATTACATGATGAGGTGTCCTTGCAAGGTGTCCGTCTTGTCATCATGACATGGTGAGGTGTCCCTGCAAGGTGTCCCTTGTCATGATTACATGACGAGGTGTCCTTGCAAGGTGTCCCTCTTGTCATCATGACATGGTGAGGTGTCCCTGCGAGGTGTCCCTTGTCATGATTACATGACTAGGTGTCCATGCAAGGTGTCCCTCTTGTCATCATGACATGGTGAGGTGTCCCTTGTCATCATGACATGATGAGGTCTCATTTAGGCTCTCTATAAATAGAAGGGGTTCTCTTTGAAGTTTATGGGCTAGAGCTTGAGAAGAGAAACCACCTACTTCATCCCCCCTTCCCGTCTCACCCTCCTGTGCTCTCCCTAGGCAAGAGGAGAACTTGGAGGGCCGAGCCCTCTTGCTGTTGCTGCTACTTGCTGCTGTTGGCCGCTGTGTGGTGTTGCACGACTAGGAGGACTGGCACCATCGGTGTAGGAGGGGTCATCGTCAACGCCGATCATCCACTGTGTGGATACCGCTAGAGGGAGTCTCGCAAGAGCTCCTTCAAACAAGGACTAGTTCTACGCTTCAGGGGATATACGATGCACTTGTCTACACCTTATTTGTATGTATGTTTACATGCACCGTACATCATAGCCCGATCAAGTACATCGATGGAAATCGATTTTTTTTGTTTTACTTCCGCTGCGCATGTGATGCCTCAAGTCGATTTCCAACAGTGGTATCAGAGCTAAGGTTAGGCTATGATGTTTGTGTTTTGATATTTTGATCGATTCAGATTGATTAAGAGTTAATCCATGTATTAGATTAACAGTTAATCTAATAGTTTTATTAGTTAAAGTGTTTAATTAATTTCTAGTAGCTTATATATATCCATGTGATGTGTATATTGTGGGCGGATGATCATGGACCTATATGTGGATGGTGATTCATTGGGGTCTGTGTGCCCCCTTCTCTTTCTCATTAAAATCGTTGTGTATTTCTACCTCTCCCAATGGTGTAATTCCCCTTGATATGATCAAGGTTTCTTAATTTATTAAATGTACATTTTTGGGTCTGCATGCCTATAGTCATTTGTAATTATTGTAATTATTTGAAATCACTCTCGGAGGCACGGCGGAAGCGTGGAATCACCGACGGAGCTAATGATGAAGAGGAGGATGAACACCGTGCATGGGATGCGTTGGGAACACACATAGGGCTTAGTGATCAAGTCTTTTGGCTCAGGCTTGATCACGCTAGAATTTGGTCCATGGTCATCTGGTGTGGTTATGTATATATATGATTTATATTCATTTCCGCACCTACTAGGTACATATTTGCATGCGATGTAAGTATATGCTAAATATATGTGTGGGACGTGTATTATTTAGCTATGAGACCACTCAAATAAAATAAAAACCCCTCTGCTTTTAATATATTAAGTCGACAAGCATGTAGCAATAAGATTGACTCACGTGGCCTTCCATCATTATAGGGAAGACGTCTTTTCTTCATATAGAGTGGGTTGGCGGAGTCACTCCGGGCTCACCTATATTTGAATTTGATATCTGGCCTACGACATGGAGATGTTACCGGTGACTTGAGGACAGGGTATGTTTGGCCGAGTCTCTCGGGAGCATATCACTGAATCAAACTCATCTTATAATGATGGTGTTGACTTAACCAAACATCATGGTTGGCGGAGTCCCTCTAGGCCATGGTGATTTGGAGGCCAAATTATGAGAGGAATCACAAGAGTTGTGATTGACAAGAGTTGCCTACCATTTGGCCTTGGTATGATTGGTCGAGTCCCTCGAGGTCATGCCAAGATGCCAAATTGGACCCCGATCCCCACTAGGAGTTTGGAGGAAACTTCCAATTCACATGCTAGAGGGTGTCATGTGTCTTGCGAGAAAATAGTGGGATAAAATTGAGATAAAAATCCATGTCTTAATTTGCAACAAATCCAAAAGTCTGCATGTTATTTATTTCTGCTACATCTTTATTTTTCAGAAAAATGTCGCTTGCAAACCCACTCCGTAGCATATTAGATGCCAATCGTCTCACTTGTCCTAACTACGATGATTAGCTTTGGAACCTGAGAATTGTTCTTATGGCGGAGAAAATTGCGTACGTCCTCGATGAGATCGTGGCCGAGCCAGTGGAAGGGACTAGTGAGGAAGTTATTTCTCACTATAAGAAGTATAAGGAGGACTCGGTTCTTGCTCAATGTTATATGTTAGCCTCTATGACTCCCGAGCTGCAAAGACAACATGAAAAGATGGAAGCTCAATCCATCATGCTGCATCTTCGCACCTTGTTTTAAGAGCAAGGACGGACTCAAAGATACAAGATATCAAAGAGTCTGTTCAGGATGAGGATGTCAGAAGGGGCATCGGTTCAGAACCATGTCCTAAAGATGATTGAGTGGATCGAGAAGCTCACAGGTCTAGGACTTGTCCTCGAGGATGACTTGTGTGTGGATCTAATACTTCAATCCCTTCCAGATTCTTTTTCACAGTTCATTATGAATTTCAATATGAACAAGATAGTGGCAACCCTGCTTGAGCTCCTTAATATGTTGAGGGAAGCTGAGGGTTCCATTAAGAAGGAGAAGCCAGTTCTCCATGTTGATGAGATCAACAAGAAGAGGAAGGCACGAAAGACCCTTAAGAAGGGCAAAAGCAAAGGCAATAAAGCGGGCAAGGCAAAGGTTGCCAAGAAAGACCCGGCCAAGGATAAAGGAAAGTGCTTCCACTGTGGCAAGGATGGGCATTGGAAGAGGAACTGCAAGGAATACCTAGTAGAAAAGGCAATGCAGAAGCTTGGAGAAGCTTCTGGTATATTCATGATTGATCTCCATTTGTCAGAAAATTATGATAATGCATGGGTATTAGATACCGCATGTGCATCTCATATTTGCAATTCGTTGCAGGTTCTGACAAAGTGTAGGAGACTGGCAAAGGGTGAGATTGACTTAAGAATGGGGAATGGCACAAAAGTTGTTGTTGTCAGCGAAGTCAACCTACTACTACCTCGTGCAGCCGCACTTGTGTTGGATAAATGTTACTTTGTTCCTTCTATCATCAAAAATATCATTTCCATTTCATGTTTGACTAAAAATGGATATAAGTTTGTTTTTGAGAACAATGGTTGTTCACTAATTTTGGATGATGAGATCATTAATAAAGGAACATTGTTCAATGGTTTGTTTACATGAGATGTTGCTTCACATGTCATGAATGTTAGTACGTCTAAAAGAAAGAGAGATGAGGTGAACGAAGCTTACCTATGGCATTGTAGGCTAGGTCATATCCATGAGGGTAGAATTCAAAGGTTGTTAAAGGATGGAGATGTAGACCCATTTGATTATGAATCATATGCAACCTATGAATCTTGCCTTCAAGGAAAGTTGACCAACTCTTCATTTAGTGGAACTGGAGAGAGAGCTTCTGAGTTACTAGAACTCATACATACTGATGTATGTGGACCTATGTCCATACAAGCCAGAGGAGGATATTCTTACTTCATTACATTCACTGATGACTTCTCAAGGTATGGACATGTGTACTTAATGAAGTACAAGTATCTGAGGCCTTTGCAAAATTCAAAGAATATAAGAATGAAGTAGAAAATCAGACTGGAAAGAGTATTAAGATTCTTCGTTCAGATCGAGGAGGAGAGTACTTGAGTATAGAGTTCACCCAATTTCTAAAGGACCATGGGATTCTATCCCAATGGACTCCTCCTCATACACCTCAGCTCAATGGTGTATCGGAAAGGAGGAATCGCACATTGTTGGATAGGGTACGATCCATGATGAGTTTTACCAACCTACCCATGTCATTCTGGGGATATGCCCTACAAACCGCAGCTTACCTTCTGAACAGAGTTCCAACTAAGACGGTAGTGTCCACTCCATATGAAATATGGAAAGGGAAGAAGCCCGATCTTAAAGTTATTAAGATTTGGGGCTGCCCTACCCACGTTAAGAGACACAATCCTAATAAATTGGAATCAAGGTCAGAACGGTGCATATTCATGGGATACCCCAAGGAAACTTGTGGGTATTATTTCTATCACCCCGAGGACCAAAAGGTCTTTGTTGCCAAGAGAGCAGTGTTTCTTGAGAAGGAACACATTCTTGGTGGAAACAGTGGGAGTGTGATAGAATTGAGTGAGGTTGGGGAACCTAGCTCAAGCACCATTCTGCAAGAAGAGTCTGTTCAGGTACCTATCACACAAATTCCAAATTTTCGTAGGTCAAGTAGAGTTCCTATCCCTCCTGAAAGATATGTGGGACATATCAAGGGACAAGACTCCGAAGATATTGATCCTCAAACCTATGAGGAGGCTATTATGAGCATAGACTCCAGGAAATGGCAAGAGGCCATGAATTCTGAGATGGATTCCATGTACTCCAACCAGGTTTGGAACCTAGTTGATGCACCTGAGGGTATTGTACCCATTGGGTGCAAATGGATCTTCAAGAAGAAGATTGGAGTAGATGGAAAGGTAGAGACCTTTAAGGCAAGACTTGTGGCAAAAGGATATCGTCAAAGGCAAGGTATTGACTATGATGAAACTTTTTCGCCCATCGCCATGCTAAAATCTATCAGAATTTTATTGTCCATTGTAGCATACCATGACTATGATATCTGGCAGATGGATGTAAAAACCGCATTCCTCAATGGTAACCTCGAGGAAGAGGTGTATATGATACAGCCTGATGGATTCATTTCAGAGAAAAGTCCAGATAAGGTGTGCAAGTTGCTTAAGTCTATTTATGGACTAAAGCAAGCTTCCCAAAGTTGGAACATAAGGTTTGATGAGGTAATCAGATCTTATGACTTCGTTAAGAACGAAGATGAGCCTTGTGTATATAGGAAGGTAAGTGGGAGTGTTATCATTTTCTTGGTGTTGTATGTGGATGACAATCTCATCATTGGAAATGATATTGGCATGCTATCCACAGTTAAGACTTGGTTATCAATGAACTTCTCTATGAAGGACTTAAGGGAAGCATCCTACATTTTGGGGATTCGGATCTATAGAGATAGATCTAAGAGGATGCTTGGCTTTTCCGAGTCCATGTACATAGACACCATAGTCAAAAGATTTGGCATGGAAAATTCCAAAAGAGGTCTCATACCACTGAGACATGGAAATTCTCTTTCTAAAAGTATGTCTCCAAAGACTCTAGAAGAAAGGGCATACATGGATAGAATACCCTATGCGTCTGCTATAGGATCTATCATGTATGCAATGTTATGTACTAGACCTGATATAGCGCATGCTCTAAGTGTTACGAGCAGGTATCAGGCAGATCCAGGTTTAGAACACTGGAAGGCAGTAAAGTGTATCCTTAAGTACTTAAGAAGGACTAAGGATCTTTTACTAGTATATGGAGGAGGTAGCCTCAAGGTTGAAGGCTACACAGACTCAAGTTTCCAGTCTGACATCGATGATAGTAAGTCTAACTCTGGCTATGTTTTTACCCTAAATGGAGCAGCAGTAAGCTGGAAGAGTTCCAAGCAAGAGACTACTGCTGACTCGACTACCGAGGCAGAGTACATTGCTGCTTCAGAAGCAGTAAAAGAAGCTATCTGGATGAAGAAGTTCATCACAGATTTAGGAGTGGTGTCTGGCCAAGAAGAGCCAATTTCATTGTTATGCGACAACAACGGAGCGATTGCTCAAGCAAAGGAACCTAGGTCTCATCAGAAGTCTAAGCATGTTCTAAGGAGGTTCCACTTAATCAGAGTGATTGTGGCCCGTGGAGATGTAGCATTAAAAAGAATTTCATCCGATGATAACATTGCAGATCCACTGACAAAGCCACTGACTCAAATTGTTTTTGAGCGACACCGAGGTCTGATGGGAATCAGACATGTAGGTGATTGGTTTTAGGTCAATTGGGAGATTGCTAGTTATAGGTGCCCTGCAATCCAATTCACGTGAGTGATGGCACTTGTAATTATGTACAATATCATTTGGTAATATTATAATGGTATTTTCTCACTGTATATTCCATGCGTATGTATACTGTGATGTCCATGGGTCTGTGCAATGGGAATTGGATCATGATGACATCATGATAATGAGGTCGATCCTCTTTAAACACAGATCCTAAATATTCCTAGTCATAGGTTACTCAAGAAGGACAATGAGATGACCGGAAAGACCGGTGTGCCATATACCTGTCCATATGATGGAAGCAGCTGGTCTCATAGCTGCTTGTGTGGAGACACTAGGGATATGGTGCAGGTGCTTATTGGAGAATGAGTTCACTTAATGATCCGTTCTCAGAATGCTATATGGTTAATGATACCTGATTGTCAGATAGAGATTCCGTAGTCTCAGTTGTGTAACTGGTCCTTAGACTTGAGACACCAAAGATGTCTTGTTTGAGTACTCCATTCTTTGATACTGGATTTATCGGTCTGGATGTTCCAAGTCTAGTATAGCCAGTCATTGGGAATGGTAGCCAACCTTACAAAGTCAATTATGTGTCAATAAAGGATCATCCACTCTCGGTATCGTGAGAGGAATATCCCATATTGTCTTACTCAGGCAAATCCCTGGCCAGGGTCAATTGGATTTAGTGAGAAGGAGTTCTCCGGGAGAATCCGATAAGAGTTTGACTTTAACAGATTCCATATAGACCTAACAACACCATGCCTAATATATGGTCTCTGGGATAATAGATGGATGAGGGACTACATGTACACGGTAACTGTGGGCAGATAGGTCCAATGGATTTGATCACTTGTATTGTCTGGGGATTATGGCATAGTGGCCTAGTATGTTCATAATTGATGAGTTGAGTGAATTATTATGGAGATAATAATTCACTAAGTCAGAAGGAGTTCTAACGAGTACAACTCACGGCCAGCTCGATATTGGGCCTAGAGGGTCACACACAAAAGGTGGATAACACGATGAATAGAGGATTGGATAAAAGTTATCCAATAAGCCTTATTTAACCCATTATGGACCTATTGGGTAAGACCCAATAAGCCTTGATAAGGATCCATTAAGGGAGCATACTAGGATCATGCCACCTCACCCCTTCTGGAAGGAGGACACCTCATCATCATTAACCATCATTACATGGTGAGGTGTCCCTGCGAGGTGTCTCTTGTCATGATTACATGACGAGGTGTCCTTGCAAGGTGTTCCTCTTGTCATCATGACAAGGTGAGGTGTCCCTACGAGGTGTCCCTTATCATGATTACATGACGAGGTGTCCTTGCAAGGTGTCCGTCTTGTGATCATGACATGGTGAGGTGTCCCTGCGAGGTGTCCCTTGTCATGATTACATGATGAGGTGTCCTTTCAAGGTGTCCCTCTTGTCATCATGACATGGTGAGGTGTTCCTGCGAGGTGTCCCTTATCATGATTACATGACGAGGTGTCCTTGCAAGGTGTACCTCTTGTCATCATGACATGGTGAGGTGTGCCTGCGAGGTGTCCCTTGTCATCATTACATGACGAGGTGTCATTGCAAGGTGTCCCTCTTGTCATCATGACATGGTGAGGTGTCCCTGTGAGGTGTCCCTTGTCATCATGACAAGATGAGGTGTCTCTGATGAGGTGTCCTTTAGGCTCTCTATAAATAGAAGGGTTTCTCTTTGAAGTTTATGGGCTAGAGCTTGAGAAGGGAAACCACCTACTTCATCCCCCCTTCCCGTCTCACCCTCCTGTGCTCTCCCTAGGCAAGAGGAGAACTTGGAGGGCCGAGCCCTCTTGTTGTTGCTGCTACTTGCTGCTGTTGGCCGCTGTGTGGCATTGCACGACTAGGAGGAGTGGCACCACCGGTGTAGGAGGGGTCATCGTCATCGCCGATCATCCACTGTGTGGATACCGCTAGAGGGAGTCTCGCGAGAGCTCCTTCAAACAAGGACTAGTTCTGCGCTTCAAGGGATATACGATCTCCCTTAGGTGAGATTGTCTCATGCTCTATTTGTATGTATGTTTACATGCACTGTACATCATAGCCCGATCAAGTACATAGATGGAAATCGATTATTTTTTGTTTTACTTCCGCTACGCATGTGATGCCTCAAGTCGATTTCCAACATATACTTGATCGTTATGTCTAGTTATCCTACTATACAAGACATTCATCACTTAAAGCATGCCTTTGTTTGAGATATTAAGTCCTACTAAGCGTCATCGCTCACTCTTCATTATTTGTGATATGTGTTTCAGGTAAGTCGAATGTTGACATTTCATATACAAATGGGAAAGGATCCGAGTGATGAGCAATATGACATCATAGCGATGGAATTACCCTAGTATAATAGAGTCTAGTTAGATATTTGTTTAAATTTTATTTCCAATGTAATGATGTTTTTGAGCCCTATGTATTGGCTCCTAATTAGTGGTTCTATTAGTCTTGGTGATTTATCAATAAAATGAAGAGTTTATTCCAAGTACTGTCCATTAGTTGCTCTGAATTATGCGACTGTACGTGCAATTTACATTACTATATACTTTACTCGCGTCTCCCCAATTTATTCTGCTGCTAAATTGGCGGGGCGTGACAATGGGTGTCACGACCCCGATTTTAGTAGCAGAATTAATCGAGAGTGTGACGAACAAGCAAGCATTTAGAAGCCATAGACAATTGACTAATATCAATAGGGCCCATAATTCAATAATCAAAACTCATTTACTCATCATAAATAAATGTTACAATCTCCAATGTCAAAATAAGAACATCTCTTACTACTAGTGACATATATCTCTCAAAGGAGGACAAGATTACAATGATGGTCAATCTCTCACTAACTAGAATAAAGAAAGACTCTCTAAAGTGTTCTTCACAGTAAACATACTCTTCATCGTCACTACCTGAAATGTTAGGAAGCATGTATGAGCAAACTAGCCCAGTAGGATATATATCTTGATGTGCGGGCAATGATATAAGTGATTAATGATTTAAGGACTAGGCAAGCACTAGTAACAAGCTAAATCTAGGAACGATAAAATCGATGACAAAGTGCTAGCAGGATTTCATGCAGACAGGAATGTGTCAACATGATAGAATTTAGACTGTCAATGCATAAGGTGTTTTTCACGAGACGAGCAAGTACTTGGTTTCAGTCAAGTAATAACATGTAAGAGAAATAACAGTAATTGAATAGTAGCAGTGCAGTAGGAGAGCATTGGCAAGACAATAATAGTTCAGTAATAGTCAGAACAGTGGCAGTACAGTAACAGTGTAGTATGTCTGAATTAACAGACTAACAGTAATGATATAACAGTCAGATGTCTAGCTAAATTAGAACAGTCAGAACCAGTGCAAATGTCGACACCATCATTAGCCCCTGCCGGTATTTTCGGGTGGCTCTTTGTCCCCAGGCACTGATACCAATCTCTGTAACACCCCTCTTCGACCCAGTCCATCCATACCGACTCACATCGGATACAAGAGAGACATTACAGTGGGAACATACCCAACAATAGCATATAATACTACATGGTTGAGTTATACACAAATAAGATAGCAAATAGCAGCGGAAGTAAAAATTTCATTCCTTCAACATAGTATTCAACACTGCATTGTGAATAAAAGAAATGCCCAACATATAACCAATCCATAATCGAGATATAACAAAGTTCAGTTATATTTATTCCGTACATACAAGAGTCACTCTCAACACTCTCAAGCACTAATCCTCTTGCTCTGAGTCTGACTAAACTCGCTCCTCGGTCTCGGGGCCCTCAGCCTCTCCTGCAACGTTAGCAAATATGAATCCACATAGACCCATCAAATAACCAATAACAATGATCATGATTTACATATATATATTTGTCTTAAACATTCTATTACATATACTATTTTCTTCAAACATGGCAAATATTCTATACACCTATCTTACATTCATTCTAACATGACAATTTTCACATGATCATGAACCATTCTACTATTATGTGGAAATGTATAATTCAGATGTAAGCATATGGATGATCATACAAATATGAACTAACTATCATGCATGACATATATATATATATATATTTTCCTTTGAATATCATGGATCAACATGTATCATATGCTTTTGTACAAAAGGAATAACAATATGACAGATCTACAGTAGGTCTCTCATGTTTGCACTAATCATTTGCATGCAACTTTATTTTAGAAATTAACATTTTCAATCATTTCACAATCTCTTCACTCTAACATTCCATTTACAGTGCAGTAACATTGATAATAACAGTGGTACAATAATTTTCAAAATACAACCCTAACCACCATTAGAGTCTTGTCAATCATTTATTCACTTATCACCTAGGCAATTCGTGAGTAAGTCTTAGTTATTACACAAAATCGAGGGAAGTTCTCCCTACCATATACCAGTAGTACTTGTCTACCTCCAGGATTTCATCCTCGTTGCCCTCGGGACCAGTAGTCATGTAGGCATATAGGTGAACCATTTCATAGGGGCTTTCCTATAGTAAAGTTCCATGTAGAATCATCTATGGTGGCAGTGTCTTATTGGCCATAATATCAGTAGCATTCATTCATATAGTTCATGTAGGTGTTTACATCTTTGTTTGTATGCATTTCATGGAAATATTCATATCTAATCACATGCTTTAAAATAAACACATATAAACTCATGTTCAGATTTATAAGAACTAATTGTAGGATCGAATATGTAGGTTGAACAGATCTAGAAGGGGGGGGTTGAATAGATCTATCATAAATCTAAGCGGAAGCTTAAGAATTTTAAAAATCACTTCAAATTATAGATCCATTCCTGCAGACAATCTTACTAATCTGATGTGTGGGTGTATGTAGTTGATATGTGAAGCAATTAGACAATTAGTGTGAAGGCGAAATTCTTATGCATGCATCTAGCGCAGAAAACAGATCAAACCACTGCACAGGATAATTTTGGGTGGTTCAGAAATCACACAAGTGATTCCTACATCCACCCGTCACATAGTGAGGCAACACTACTGGAAACTGAGTACAACACACACACTTGAGCTCGACGGCTCAAACCACACACACACTTGAGCATGACGGCTCAAACACCCTTGAGCTCGACGGCTCAAACAATACACATGACCATGACGGCTCAACCACACTAGCTAGATCAAAATCACAAGAAATCAGATCCTCTAGCACTGATCTGATTCACACCCTTACATGCACACAAAAATTTGCACAGAATGCATGTACAGATCTCACGAGCACTCAAAGATAAATTAAGAAGAACACTCCAATAAAAATGAATGAAAGAGAGGTGAATTGGATGTTCCTTGTCGAAGATGATTTTCATATCTGTTGTTTGCACGATTCCTCATTCTTCCTCTGCTGCTTTTCTTCTTCATCTACTCCTCTTTCAGCACTCCAATGCTTTCTCTCACTGCTTGGCTTGATCCCCACATCCTCCGTGTTGGGATTTTGATGGATGGCTGCTCCAGATGAGATAGGACCTTTTATAGCCTCTGTGCAGTCCCTTTACGTGGGAGAGATGTGCACAGAAACCTAGAATGCACCCAAGGCTGCCACGTGTCCAAAAGTCCTTCTCCTCATTGCCACTTGGATGGAAGGGCATTTTAGTAATAATAGAATCTCCCAAACAGTCTCCAGAGATAAATCACAGCCATTGGATATGATACCCTTTGTGTTTCTAAATTTTCATGCAATGTGTGTTGACACTAGTTTGCATGTGTGTTGACACTACTGACTAAGTAACAGTTTCAGCTGACCGGGCAGGACACTAGTGTCGACCTGACTTTCAACTAGAGTCGACCTGACTGGCAGCTAGTGTCGATTTGACTTTCAACTAGTGTCAACACTATTGTAACTTGTTCTTCAGGAGCTTACTCGGCAGACTTTGTGTGTCGACTTGATTGTCAACTAGAGTCGACCGGATTGGCAGCTAGTGTCGACCTGACTTTCAACTAGAGTCGACACTACTTTGACAAAACTTTGTTAGCCTGTATATATGAAGAGTGGACCATCAAAACATGTCATTATTAGTAAAATATGGAATTTTAAGTATCAAAAACATGTTGTTTAGTTATTATTGTAATATGTACAATATGTCATCATCAAAATCAAAGTATGAGTGATGTCCATTGGTCATCATTAAAAATCATCATTAAGAAATTCAAATACACACTCAACACAACATTCTCCTCCTTTTTGATGATGACAAAATAAGTGCTCAAACTTTTTCTCTTCATACTTTTTCTCCAAGAGACTTACAATTTAACTCCCCCATAAGCTCCCTTATAAGCCTAAGCCCATAAGAGCTCATGCAATTTCTCCCCCTTTTTGATAACATCAAAAAGTTGGACATGAAATATAAATGGTAGGAGATCAGGAAATGAAGTGGTGAAAAGGAATGTTCAGGAATGATCAAAATAAGTGAGGCAAAGTGATATTGACAAATGAGAGAAATTATTGTGTTTTCTGATTGTGCATCAAAGTTTAATCACAAGGACACACTCAACACAAAGTATAACAAGATATAATGATCTGAATGTAGTTAAAAATAATGATGCAAATGTGAGTCAGTGTGACCTATATGAGTGAGCAGAAGTATCTAACAAGGAGGTTATGAGTTTTATATTTAACACAGTGCAGAATAATAGATCTAAATTCAGTAAACATGAACTTTATTCGGGTCTTGAGCTTTTTTGTCTAGTCCATTTGAAGTTCCTTTCATTTTTACTGGAAAAAAATATAAGAATAAATTAGTTAAATCTTACTTTTCAGTGCAAGAGATCACATTTACCAGATGCAAGACCTCCTGATTACTCAGTGGTTTAACTTTCATTATCTTACACAGAGTTGAAATTTTTGTTTTCCACTTTTTGATGTGAGACAAATCATTTTTTAGGTAAGATGGTCCGGTTACTCAGTGGTACAAGAATTTGCATTGCTCTGTTTGTATATTTCCATATTGTTGTTCATTTTATTTTGATGTTTTGCAGGATTATATTTTCTTTGACCAGAAAAATCATGGCTACCAACGTAGAGATATTATTCATACCTTGTGGTAAAAATGAAGCTTAAACATGCACATGTTAAACATTAAAGCCACTCATGTGCCTACAAGTGTTTTGCAAATCATTTAAAAGATATTTAGTATTAAGATGGCACAACCTTGATATGAAAGTGAATCTTTGAAATTAAACTAAATGCACAATTAGTTTAGTTTCAATGTCTTAAGTCTCTCATATAAAACTAGCACAAAGACTCCAAAATTCTGATTGTTCGGGCTTAAGATAGACAAGCAAGATCAAGGAAAGTCAGTGAAGAATTAACAGTGACTCCCCCTTTCAAGTAGCTCCCCCTCACAAGGTGAACATGAAGATTTTTGATGAAAGAATAGTTAAGTGAAGTGAGAGTAGAATCGTCAAGAGTGTTTTATTGAAAGACAAGGCTCCCCCTCATCAATTGCATAAAGGATCTTGATACTTGGCGGAGACATATACTCATGCATAGTGAAAGTGTCCAGACAAGCCTGACTTGCCTTTCTTCAAATCACTATTTGATATACCAAGAATTACATTACAATGTAAGAAGTAGGAATTTATTAGAAAGAGCAAGAATGTAAGACCCAGCTTCCCGACTTTCCGTCCGGTGTCTTGGATGACTGGCCACTAACACGTCCACGCTAGGCAATGCATTATTGTCACGTCGTGGGTGTCCAACGCGACAGTCATCCTTGTCACAACCATCCTATGTGTCGCGTTCTTGTCGCGCCCTGCTTTCCCATCACGTCTTCGTGTCCGACGTGGTAGGTTACCTCGCTACGTTCAGTGATTGAAGGTGACACCTTCGTGGCTGTGTCCTGGTAGCGGTGCCAGGAGGGTCGTGTCTGTCTAATAATTGATTGACTGGCAGTCAATTGATTATTAGCAGAGCGATGGGTTTTCCATGCTACTGGTGGTGTTCCGAGGTTCTGGCTTGTTCGTGTATGCCTTGTTTGGCCGACGACCCTCTTTAAGGGTCCGTGCGTGCCTCGTGCTTGCTGGGCTTGTCGTGGGTTACAAGCCAGCGGTTCGACGTGGTTCTTATTGTGCTTGCCCCGCCTATTCCCCCAGTGCTTGGTACTTGAAGACTTGTCATGTTCAGAGGTTGTCTCCGTTGCTTGGGACCCCCATCCTCGGGAGCCTATTGAGGGAGTGTTTTGGGCTACGAGCGTGCTCGAGTTGGCAGCTGAGTTGGCGGACTCTAGAGCTGAGGGGAAAACAAGGTTTGGAAACTTGCGCTGAGTTGTTTGTAGAGCTCTCTTGTCTGGGGCGGGACGCTGAGGTCGTTGAAGTGTTTTCTTTCCAGCACTGCTCAGACAGTTCTTTGTCTCACTACCTCTCTTTGTGTTGGTTCCGGAGACACGTAGTGGTGCTAAGCGTGGGGCTGTAACTTGGCCAGGCTGCGGTGGTGCGTGCGTTCTTGTGGTGTTCTGTGGCAGCTCTGTCTCGCTCTTCTGGGGAGGTTAGAGGCAGGAGCCAGGCTGGCGAGCAGAGGGAGTGGCTGGTGTGTCCTCCTCTCGACTGCCAATGGCGGTGTCTTGGTTGTTCTTGCTGTGACAGCGTTTCCTCACGATGTTTCCGAGTGCTATCCGTTGCCCTAGCCGGCACGGCGGTTGTAGCCTAGTCGTGTTTAGTTTCCGTGGGCGTTGTTGGTTTGGCCTTGTTGGCACATGCTTTTGGTGGTTCCCGCTTCAATGTTCTCTCGCTTCGGTAGTCCCGTTCTTTGGTGCCAATCCGTGGTGGCACTGACGTGTGTGGTTTCTCGACCTCGTGGTGTGTCCGGGGTCCAGGGTGGTTCTGCTTGTGGGCCCTCGACTTGTGGAGGTCTGAGGTGGCTGTGCATGTGGTGAGACATCCTTCTCACGTGGCTGCTTAGTGGTTTCCATGAGACCCCTGTCTCGTTAGGCGTGCTAAGACTTGTTTCCATGTTGTGCCTAACTTCGTTGGTTTCTGCGGGAGTCGTGTGTGTGTTGCAACCTTGTTGGTTGCCATGGCATTGCATTGTTCTATTTCACTGCTTTGTAGTACCCTGCTGTAGGTGTTTCTCACTTTACAGCTTTCTAGTGCAGTTTCCTATTTTCGGAGTTCCTGCTGTTCTGGTCGATGAGGGACTGGTAATCCCTACTGAGCCTTGTTCGCGAGGCTCAACCACCCTACTCTCTTCAGCTAGGGGCTCGTCATCGCGGGAGCTTAGTGTCAGACAATTTGCGGAGGCAGTTGTGGTGCCGTGTGCTGTCAGCAGTAGTGAGAGTGAGTGTTGTGAGCTCTTATACCTGAGTGAGTTGAGAGTTGTGCTTTCCAAGTTCTCGGGGTATGCCCCTTAAGGACTGGACCTTTCTTCTTGTACATGTGCTTTTATTTAGGACATGTTGTACAGACTTTTGTATATTTTATATCTTATTATAATTATTTAAATTCAATACATATCTCACTAGACTATTTATTCTAACCCTTCCGGGTCTTTAGATGCTTGGGTGGCGACGCAAATTTCGGGGTCCCTTGCGGGGGGCCAGAAGGTCAGGTTGTTACAATAGGCTTTTATTTGTAAAAAAGAAAGGAGATGGAAGATATCAAAGATGTGAAAACTTGCACAAACCAAACTATCTCCTTAAAGATGAAGATTTATTTTTTGAGAGAGGCTTAGTGAAAATATCTGCAACTTGTTTTACTATTTCAATGAAGTGAAGCTCAAATGATTTCTTAGCAACCTCATCTCCTAGAAAATGGTGCCTTATTTCAATGTGTTTTGTTCGTGAATGCTGAATTGGGTTTTTAGACAAATTGATTGCACTAGTGTTATCACACAGAATAAGAATACAACCAAATTTGTGATTATAGTCTAGGATCTGGTGTTTCACCCAAAGAACTTGAGTGCCACAACAACCAACCACAACATATTCAACCTCTGCAGTGAATAGAGCTACCGAATGTTGCTTTTTAGAAGCCCAAGAGATTAAGCATCCACCTAGATATAAACACAAGCCACTAGTACTTTTTCTATCAAGCTTGAAACCAACATAATAAATATCACAATAAGCAATTAAATCTAATTTGCAACCAACAGGATACCATATTCTAAGTTCACATGTTCCAACAGGATATTTAAAAAAAATTTTACAGCTGACATGTGACTTTCCTTAAGATTCGCTTGAAATCTAGCACACATGCACACACTAAATTAAATATATGGTCTAGAGGTTGTGAGGTAAAGTAGAGAGCTAATCATACTTCTGTAGGTCTTTGGATCTACTAACATACCAAATAAATCTTCCTCTAATCTTACATTTATTGTCATAGGTGTGCTTGAGTGCTTGAGGTGCTAAAAGTCAAATCTCTTCAGAAGTTCTTTCACATACTTTGTTTGACTTATGAATATCCCTTCATTGGTTTGATGTATCTGCAATCCCAAAAAGAATTGTAAGTCACCAATCAAACTCATTTCAAATTCAGTTTTCATATGATTAGCAAATTCAGTGCACATGGCTTTATTTATAGACCCAAAATATATGTCATCAACATAGATTTGGACAACAATGATCTGATTATTGACAATTCTTGTAAATAAATTTTGTTCTACACTACCTCTTGTGTATCCTTTATTCAGCAAAAATTAGCTCAAGCAGTCATACCAAGCTCTTAGAGCTTGCTTAAGACCATAAAGAGCCTTATTAAGTTTGAAAACATGATTAGGATATTTTTCATTTTCAAATCCAAGAGATTGTTCCATAAAAACATTTTCTTTGATGTACCTATTCAAGAAAGCATTTTTTACATCTATTTGATAAAATTTAAATTTCAAAGATGATGCAAATTTAAGAAAGATTATTACAGCTTCTAGTCTAGCTATAGGGGCATATGATTCTTCAAATTCAATGTCAAACTCTTGATTGTACTCCTTGGCAACTAGTCAAGCTTTATTCCTAATAACCTGTCCATTTTCATTCAATTTATTTCCAGACATCCATCTAGTGCCAATCATAGATTGATCACTATGTCTAGGTACTAATTCTCATACTTTTTTTTTAATCAAAGTAGTCCTTACGGCCTCAAACTAGGAGAGTGCACCCTCCCCCAGAAAGAGAGAGTGTTCTCACTCCACCAGTGATATCACATGGGCCAACAATATATAAAGAAGCATTAACGATACAACAACTTAGGGGCATACCCCATTCAAACCAGTCTAACATGTAGAAGACCAATTTTATCAATGACAACAGGCCCTTTACAAGAATGCGGTAGATTATGAGGCACCCAGAAGGCTTCATTTTGCCTAGAACAGACCGCATAATTAGCAAGGGAGTCAGCAACTCTGTTGGTTTCCCGGAAGACATGGAAAAGCGACAGAGAGTCTCTAATAATCACATTTCTAGCTTCCCGCCACCACCTATAAGAACTCCAGGATAAGGACCTGTTCTGCGGGAGAGAATTAACTAGAACTTGAGAGTCTGAATATACAATAGAAAGACGATAGCCATGAGAAGCTTCCAAACGAAGACCATCGCAAAGGGCACAGATTTCTGCGATCATGCTATTACCAACTTCATAGAAATGAGCAAAAGCCACATGAACATTACCCAGCTTATCCTGGATACAGCCACCACCTCCACACTCCCCAGGATTGCCTTTACAAGCACCATCAACATTAAGGCTTAAATCAGATAGGAGGGATCTATCTGATAAGTTTCAACTACTTAGAAGGGCAATGAGGAGCAAAGCCAAAGTCATTGAGGATCTGTAACTCATATGGAGTAGGAGCGACCTTAAAATAAACTTTAGTAAGGGAAAAGGTAATCTTGACTTGATGTTATTGATAATAACCCCAACCGAAACAGTCTTGGATTCAAACCTTGTCGAACACCTCCCCTTCTAGATTTCCCACATCATTAGGATCAGGCAATAGAGAGAAAAAAAACCAAAGGAAAAGTGAATGTTGGAGTGCATAATAAAACTCCAAACTCTAGCTGTAATCTGACTATGAAGGTTGACCCTGGAGCTTATAAGCGGCTGGAACCAACGCCGAAGGATGTTAGTAGTGTCACTGTGAATAAACAAGTGGTTCAAATCTTCAAAATGGGGAGGCCTACAGCAGGAACAACATGAAGCCATGAGGATACCACTCTCCGAAACTCTGCTATCCATAGGTACCGCCCTGTTCAGGATTTTCCAAGAGAACAATGACGCTGTACGATAATAAAAATTGTGCAAAATTTTCAAGAGAGCCGGTCTCTCGACCCCAACAGGCCTATTCAAATTATAGGAAGATTTAGTAGAAAAAGAGCCATTATGAGAGGCCACCCAAACACACTTATCCTCTTCTTCAGACAACACCAATCCTTGCAACAAGGCTCAGAGAATGATGGATATAATAGGATGTGTAGCATCTGAAACCACCTCCTACAAAGAAGCACCGCAACCCTCATAGGAGTCCTAGAGTATGCTACAGAGAGGTTTTTCACCAATCCAAGTATCATTCAAGATATCAATGTTGTTACCCTTACCATGAATTCATCTAGTATTTTCATGGATAATCCTCTCAGCTTCCATACAAACAAGCTTAGGCAACCGAGGAAGTTTAGTAATGTTGCCAAGGGGGTAACGCCTTCTCGCTAAAGAAGCCCATATGGAAGAGCCATGGCGGATATTCCACAATTGCTTGACAGCCAGGGAAATCTGAACATGCCACAGGCTGTGAACACGCAGACCACCTTCAGCTTTAGATGTTGAATAGAAGACCAGGCCACCCAATGATGACGGCAGACACCATCCGTGCCATTCCATAAGAAGGCAGCAGAAAATTTTTCAATATAGGTAATGATAGATTTCAGAATAGAGGAAGCAGCTGCCAAGTAGACTGGTAGGGAAGATATCATAGAGCTTAACAACGTGACCCAGCCTGCTTGAGAAATTAACGTTGATTTCCAGCAAGCAAGTTTGCCATTCACTTTATCTATATGGGGTTTATAGTCCACAGCAAGAATCCTTCCAGATCTCAACGGAACTCCCAAGTAAGTGAGAGGGCTACCTTGCCTCATGTATCCAGTAACCTCCTTGATTCTATTAATGGCTTGAGACGGAGTCTTGTCAGATATCATAAAACAACTCTTGCTAGGATTAATATGCTGACTTGAGAACTGTGCATACTTCTTCAAAAACAGCATCAATCTTCTAACATTATTAATTCCCCCATTCAAGAAAATGAGGGTATCATCCGCATACAAGAGGTGGGATGGGGGCGGACAACCTCTAGGACCAGCATATGGAAGGAGATGGCCGGTAGAAACCATGTGCCTAAGACCACTGCTGAGGGCTTCTTCCATAATGATGAATAAGGCAAGAGCAATGGGATCACCTTGCCTTAAGTCCTTGGTTGATTTAAAGTAAGCAGTGGGAGAACCATTAAAAAGAACAAAAAACTAGCAGTTATAGATCATCATACCAATATATGAAATGAATTTCGAAGAGAAGCCAAACTTCTTGAGGACAGCGAATAAAAAATCCCATTTCACATTGTCATAAGCTTTCCTGATATAACATTGTTCCCTCTGATTTTATGACCAATATCCTTGACAATTCGTCTAGCCAGGGATACATTATCCAGAATGAACCTACCTTTAACAAAGGTGCCTTGCTCCTCAGAAATAATCACAGGGAGAATATTAATAAGCCTATCATAGAAGATCCTGGACACAATTTTATAATAGAAGTTATACAAGCTAACCGGTCTGAAGTCACTGAAGGACGCAGGTTGATTGTTCTAGGGGACAAGAGCTATCAAGGAAGATGTAACCCCTCTAGGAAAAGGAAACCCATGGAAGAAGCCAGTGACCGTAGCATAGACATCTTCATGAACAATATCCCAGAAAGAGGTAAAGAAATGCCCAGTAAAACCATGCAGCCCTGGAGCACTGTTGCCATTCAAGCTCCACACCGTTCTTTTAACTTTTTCCTTGTTCGAGAAAGCACACAAAGTGAGGTTTTGATCATCAGAAATAAGCGAGGGGATAACATTCAGAAGGGACTCATCTATTACATGATCTGTAGAGTGCAAGAGGTCATCAAAGAAATGAACAGCCTCATTACGAAGAACCTCCTGGTCCTCATTCCATCTCCCATTAACTTGAAGCCTGTGAATACTATTCCGTCATCTGTTACCTTGAACCACCGCATGATAAAAAGCAGTGTTGTTATCACCATTTTCCAACCACTCCAGACGACCTTTTTACACCCAAAAGACTTCCACACAGTGCATGGCCCTTCTAAGATTAGCATTAGCAGCCCCAAGAGCAGATCTGTTAGCTGGCGTTAGATTACTATCAAACTTCTCTGTCTAAGCACATTTTCATTGATATTACCAAAAGTATCTTTGTTCCAGGAGCGTAAAGCGCCCCTGACCGCCTTCAGCTTAAGTTGCAAAGTGATAAAAGGGTTGGGATGCCATCCAACCACCTCTTCCAATGCAGCTTGGACAATGTTCTTAAAAGATTCATGGGAGGTCCACATAGACTGGAAGGTAAACCTGGCCGGCGCCCGAGTGGAATTAGAAAATCTAGCTAGCATAGGAGCATGGTCTGACGGACCTCTGGGAAGGTGCCTCACCCTAAACCCCGGGAACAAACTATCCCAGGTATTGTTCATAACAAACCAATCCAGTCTAGCCTTAACAGCTGCTTGCCCAATTTTGTTATTAAACCAAGTGAAATGAGGGCCAATGTAACCAACGTCCAATAGGCAAGTAGCAGAAATGAAAGCATTGAAATCGACCATAGCTCGTACATTGGAAGGACGCCCTCCCATCTTCTCAGACAGCTGAGTGACATAGTTAAAATCTCCTCCAACAATCCATAGGACATTAACATTACTGGACATGTTGAGGATATCATCAAAAAGAAGACGTCTTCTGCTATAATCATAGGTAGCATAAACCACAGTTATCATAAACTAGACGTTGTCATCCTTCAAGGTAGTCAAAGTAATCTGCTGATCAGAGTGACTAACAGTATGCATGGAATGATTTTGCTAGAAAACCCATATTTTGGACTCCTCTCCATTATTGTCGGTAAAAGAATCCATGTTAAGATATCTGCACAGAGAGGTCGCCCGAGCCAGTGGAACTAGGGGCTCAGCAATAGCAATAAAGTCAGTGTTATTCTTCTTAACAATTCTCTGAAGCGAACGCCTAGAGGCTAAGTTGGAGGTACCTCTAATATTCCAGTATAAAAGGGAACTATTCATGAGGAAGAATACTCAGAGGAGCACCCAGCAACCTTAGCCTTAGATCTTGTTCGGGCACCTACCTTCTTTTGAACAATCCCGTCATTAAGGACAACAGAATTCGACATGAATATTTTTTTTTTAGTAGCAAGATCAAAAACCATCCTTAGGGAAATATTCGGTGGTTTAAGTTTGGAAAGGTGAGACTGAGAAGGAATATCCTCCAGCATACCTTCTTCCCTGATGGGAGCCATCACTGGAGACACCCTGGTTGTGCCACCATCAACCACCACAGCCTCTTCATTCATAGAAATGCAGACCGACGCAAGGCCATGCACCCCATGCATCGTGACATCCCCATGCAGTCCATGCAATGTAGATTTAATTAGGGCAGCTATAACCAGAGCATCGTGAATATCGGAATCATCACGAGAGTCCAAGAGGATATCCTGGCCTGAATCCAGGGCCCCAGTAGCAGTTCTCTTGTGACCCTCCTTGTCAGTTGGCTCAACCGATTCCCCCCAAGCCGGATCAACCGAAATATCCTGAAGCGGAGAGAATCTATTGCCCGACGCCGTATCAACCGGATCCTCCCAGGCCACCTTCTGGCGCCAAGTTCTCTTCGAGTTGTTGTTAATGTCCTTCTGAAATTGCTCTTGAACAACCAATGTCTTTTGAGGAGCCTCTTGCACATCCAGTTTCTTATTCTTCTTGGTACACTCTGAGTCTGCATGGCCAAGTTTATGGCAAAAACCACAAACCACCAGAATTCTGTAATAATTGATCTTCTACCAGAACCCATCAAAACCACAACCTATCCATATCCTCTCCGGTCTAGACTTCACAATGTCCAATTTGACACAAACAAAGGCTTTATGAGTTTGTGTTAACGCCAAAGTAGGTTTATAGATCCTCAGAACTTGGCCCAAGTTGCCAGCTATAGACTTCAAAAAATCCTCATAGTAGTAATTGACCGGAAGCATCGGAAAGCCTACCCATATAGGCATGACAGTAGGATCAGAATTGAAATCGAACTGGGCATCCCACTTAAAGAATCTATATAAAAGGCCTATGATGTACAGGCTCCTTCTCATAATAACTCTTAGATAGTCCTCCTCAACATCAAAGCGTAGTAGCAAATGTCTATGGTTCAAGACACTGATGATGAAATCCCGCTTTAATAGAAGCCTTTGCAAAAGACAAGACTTGAACTACAGGATAGAGCTCCGACCATATGCGCATCTGACAATCAAAGCCAGCTTAAAAGTTTTAAGAGACATGCCTACCTCTTCACGGGAAAAGAAAATAGACTGCTTTCCAGAATCCGTGAAGCTTGGAGGTTTAACACCTATGTTAACAGGCGGAGGTGGCTTAGTTGCTGTAATGATCTAGGCATAAGACCACCTCCCAGGAAGAGCCGTGCCATTAGCAACATCAACCAACCCTGCTACAGCAAGAACCTCCATGGAAACCAGCAAGCCCAGCACTACCGCCAGCCACCAGGGCCAGCGGCCAGGGCCTGAACCAGCGAGAGGACCCTAAAACCCCATAGCTTCTCTCTCTAGAAACCTAGAGGGAGAGTCACCATAAAGAGAGATCTAATTCTCATACTTGATTTCTGTCAAATTGATGAAGTTCATCATGCATTGCATTAATCCAATCTTCACTGGTTAGAGCTTCATCAATAGACTTAGGTTCAATCTGGGAGATTAGTGCCAATAGATCTTCATTTATTACATTCTGAAAACAAGATCTAGTTCTAATTCTATCATGCATATTGCCAATTACATTCTCAACAAGATGATATTTTAAGAGTCTGGTTTCAGAAATTACCTCTTAAGTTTCATTCAGTTCTGGAACAATATTACCTGATCCATTTGTGGTAGGTGTTGGATTGTCCATATTTTTAAATGCATCTTCATGCTCCTCAATAGTTGCTGAAGACTCGACAATGAAGTCATCTTCTTCATCATTTTGTAGAGTTCTGCAAGATGTAGAGTCATCAGTTTTATAAGAATTTTCATCAAAGACTACATGTGGAGATTCTTCTACAATTTTATTCTTAAGAATGTAAACTCTATATGCTCTAGAGATTTCAGAATAACCAAGGAAAATTGTTTCATGACTCAGCATCAAATTTGTCGAGATTTTCTTTATTGTTGTTCTGTAGAAAGCATTTGCAACCAAAAACTTTAAAGTAAGACACAGTTGATTCTTTGTTTTTCAAAAGTTCATAAGGAGTTTTTCCGATTTTTAGTTTGATCAATGCTCTATTCAAAATGTGATTTGCTGTATTTATAGCTTCAGCCTAGAAGGATTTAGACAGTTTACTTTCCAAGAGCATAGACCTTGCCATTTCCTAGGGGTGTTCACTATTCGGTTCAAACCGAAAAACCAAACCGAACCGAGCAATTCAGTTTGGTTTGGTTCGGTTTGAACATGAAATTTTTTTTTTTTGGTTCCAAACTAAAGCAAAAAAGAAAATTCGGTTTGGTTCAGTTTCTAACCTCTAGAAACCAAACCAAACTGATTAAACCGAATTACAATAATAAATTTTAATTTGTATATATCTATCAAGTTTTTTGAATATATTTACGTAAAAATACATATTATGGAGGTTAATATGGTCATCAACATTTAATACTTCATTTCAAATATTATTTGATAGTCATTTATTAGAGAAACAAGTGATTAAAATCTTATTTACGACCAAGAGAATCTAAATGCCCATTTTTTTCAAGTTAAACCGAACCAAACCAAACCAAACTGAATTTAATTCGGTTTGGTTAGGTTTGGTTTCAAGGGACTTTGGTTTGGTTTGGTTCGGGTTGAGTCCGAATTTGGTTTGATTTGGTTTCCTAAAAATGCCCTATAAACCAAACCAAATCAAACCATGAACACCCAATCTTCACTAGTTAGAGCTTCATCAATAGACTTTGGTTCAATCTGGGAGATTAGTGCCAATAGGTCTTCATTTATTACATTCTGAAAAGAAAATCTAGTTCTAATTCTATCATGCATATTGCCAATTACATTCTCAACAAGATGATCTTTTAAGAGTCTGGTTTCAGAAATTAGCTCTTGAGTTTCATTCAATTCGGGAACAATATTACCTAATCCATTTATGGTAGGTGTTGGATTGTACATATTTTTAAATGCATCTTCATGCTCCTCAATAGTTGCTGAAGACTCGACAATGAAGTCATCTTCTTCATCATTTTGTAGAGCTCTGCAAGATGTAGAATCATCAGTTTTATAAGAATTTTCTTCAAAGACTACATGTGGAGATTCTTCTACAATTTTATTCTTAAGAATGTAAACTCTATATGCTCTAGAGATTTCAGAATAACCAAGGAAAATTGCTTCATGACTCTTAGCATCAAATTTGTCAAGATTTTCTTTATTGTTGTTATGTGGAAAGCATTTGCAACCAAAAACTTTAAAGTAAGACATAGTGGATTTTTTGTTTTTCAAAAGTTCATAAGGAGTTTTTCTGATTTTTGGTCTGACCAATGCTCTGTTCAAAATTTGATTTGTTGTATTTATAGCTTCAGCTTAGAAGGATTTAGACAGTTTACTTTCCAAGAGCATGGACCTTGCCATTTCCACAAGAGTTCTATTCTTTCTTTCCACAACTCCATTTTGTTCTGGAGTTCTTGGAGAATAGAATCTGTGGAAAATATTCAATTCAGCACATAAATTAGAAAAAGCCTTGTTCTCAAATTCACCTCCATGATCAGTCAAAATGGACTTTATTTTATGTGAAAAACTCATTAAAGCAGTGTTACAGAATTTCCTGAATTCTTGACAAGTATTACTTTTGTGGGATAGAAAGATAACCCAAGTATATCTAGTAAAATCATCAATGATGACAAATCCATATCATTTGTATGACGGCCCTAGATATTTATGCCCAATAAGGCTCCTTATCCAAGTCCGCCTCCCGCGATCGGACCGAAGTCTCACAAGGAATAACGCGTACAAGTGTCCAGTAAGAATATAAAAGACAACAATAACTGTATAAGATACAAGAAAGTACATGTGCTCATACATGTATACAACAATGTACAACTGTCCCAATACATTATAACTGTATAAGATACAACAATGTACAACTGCCCAACCACTGACACACCTGAACCACAAGCCTCACCGACAACCTATTGCCTAGGCTACAGGTCTCACAAGCAAACCACGGCCTCGTCTACAAGCCTCATGACAAACCACTACAACAACTGGTCGCCTAAGCCACAAGCCTCACAGGAAAACCACTGCCTAGGCTACAAGCTTCAGAAGCAACCTACCCATGTAGGGTAACATAGCTGGTATCGGCAAGCCAACCCACCACACAATAAAATCATAATCGGAAGCTTACCCGAAGAGGGTACAACACAATGATTGGAAGGTCACACCACCCGACCTCCACAGAACACAAGTTCACCTCAACACCTAAAAAGTCTAGTATACGACGTACCATAACACAAAGCTACCCACGAAGGGTACAGGTACCTACCACCAAGAGGTACCACCACGGAGTCACAACCACAACCGTGCCACCACCAGGGCACACCATAACGGTAAAACCTCAACCAAGTCAGAACACACAAGCCACAACTAGTGTCAAAGCACAAGTCGGAAAGGAATGACGCCACCACACGGGAACGGACTACTGGTTCATGACGCCAATATCCAACCCGAACAACACAGCACAAGAACCACCTCTCAGTCTCGTAGCCACGGACCACACAGTCTAGCTACAGCTCTATAAGCACACAAAGTAAACCAACCAACAGTGGAGACCAACCAACACTACACCTGTAGACTACACAGCTGCAGGCCCATGTCTGACACCTTTAGGGACTCTGGCCCAAGCTCCCTAAAGTGAGGCACTGTAAACACATGACTAGCTGGGGACTAGTACGTCTACTGGTGTCCGTCCCCCAACCATGAGCGTGCTACAAGCGACCGCACACCCACAAACACGAGTTGCTGCCCACTGTCGTCTTTCCCTCAGCCGGACGTACAACTCAAACTCAGGGGTGAGGGTGTCCAAGAAGACGACACATACCTCAACGGTACACACCGTACCGGGACACACCCAGAGCACAACAAACACACGTGCCTGGCTCACACAAAACCTAGGGTACCAGACCGAAGAGGCATTCTAAAATAGTCGTCGGACCACCAAACTCGGTAAACGCACCAATCACGATACAAACTTATATAACCTTTATTATAAACCACGGTACACAAGTGTCATGATTAGCTCATCACCGCTCATCAAGTGACCTCCAAGCCAACCTACACCAATACCCACATGAACCATAATAATAGTAAATAACCTTGCCTGTCATTGGTCGTCTCACGACCTCCATGGCAATACTTAAACCATAATGGACATTGATCACTTAACTTAATATAATAACAAGCTTAACAGGAATCACACGATTCACTAACTATTCATATAACATCCTTTAAATCCTACACATGATTTACTAACATTAAACAACTTAAATCACTTTAACTAATATCAAATAACCAGGGTTGGGTTTACACTAGAACCTCGCTGCCCAGCCACCACAAACAGACCACGGAAGCTAAACCGCGACGGACACAGGCATTGCCTTTCAAATCGCGACGACCTGTCCAGACGCAATTCAAAACCTTAACGCGACAGGACCCAGCGCCACGACATAATCGCGACGGCCCGATACGTCACCTTTATGCTCAACGGGTTAACACCGACAGTCAACATATTAATCACGACGGAACGATGTGTTGGGATTAAGACCACACAAAACATTACACTGAATCGCGATGGACCACACCATCGCATTCAACAAGAATGAGATGGGTCAAGTGGTCGTGTCCAAACCACCTCCACAGCACACCAGACAAAACCAGAAGTGCGACAATGAATGGCGTCGCGTTCATGGTGCACTACGTCGCGTTTCAAACGCGATAGTGAGCTCAGTGCACAGGCTGAACCCACCTTCACCACTGGGAAATTCCACACACATCCGATACAAATACCAAATTAAAGTAGTAAACATGATATCCATAACATGGAAAACCACCCAAACATGCTTTCCACCCTTTAAACCATTTAAATCAAATTAAAATGAAAGGGTAGTCGCCTTACCAACCAAACGAGCTCGAGGAACACCTCGTCGTTGGCGCACCCACTCTCCGGACTCCATCCTCGTGTGGAACCAGGAGGCACCGCAGCAACCTCCCCCATCACCGGACAGAGCCCCTCTGCTCTGTCTGGGTGAAACAGAGCACTAAAACCATATTTAAAATCGCGGCGGAGGCAGACGTTAGGTTTCACTCTTAAATGCGACCACCCTAGCCATCGCCAATCGAAACCTAAAGCACCGCTCAACATAAAGGCGATTCAGTGAATCGCGATAGGAGAGACCGTCGCATTTCAAATCGCGACGACTTGCTCCGTCGCGTTCACAACCAGTGTACCAATGGGCTATTTGGGCCAGAACCTCTGGCCCACAACACCCACACAATGCACAGAAACCACGACTAAGGCCCAATGACCACCTCTTGGTCAAGAGCACCAGACACATAACCCGTTAAACTAGATCCGAACGATCGTGCTATTACAATTTGCCACTAAGACTAAGATTTTTTGTTGGCCCAAAAAGATCCATATGAAGTAATTCTAGTGGCTAAGAAGTAATTATATCATTGAACATTTTAAAAGACTTTCTGGTTTGTTTTCCTTGAGCACATATCCCACAAAGTTGATTCTCAACATTTGGAAATGATTCAAGAAGTCCTTTAACTAGATTTAACCTTAAGAGTTTATTTATGATATTGGAACTTGCATGACCAAGTCTCTTGTGCCATGTCCATGTAATTTCATTTTTATTAGCAACCAAACAGATGTTTTTAGCAAAATTTCTATCCAAATTCATCATGTACACATTGTTCTCGCTTTTTCCAAAGAATTTTATTTTCTCAGATAATGAATCAATTATTTCGCAGAAGTCTGATTCAAACACAATCTTGTGACCTTTGTCACACAATTGACTTATACTCAAAAGATTATAGTCTAAACCATCAACTAACAAAACATTTTCAATTGAGTTTAAGGAGGATTTACGAACCTTTCTAGATCTAAATATTTTCCCTTTATTTTTACCTCCAAATGTGACAGATCCTCCTTCCTTTTCAATCAGAAATGAGAACTTTGTTTTGTCTCCAATCATGTGCCGTGAACACCCACTATCAAGAAACCACACATTGGAACTGGGTACACGACCTTCCTACACAATTCAGATCAGAGGAGATAAGATTTTGGTACCCAAACATTGTTGGGACCATCAGTTTGATTGAACATAAACAATATGTAAGGCCCTCAAACTTTGTTATTTTATTGTACTTTGTCATATGGTGATTAGTTGCCTTGTGTATATAATTATGTATATATATACATATATATATATATATTCATATGATGTTGTACATATTTATATATGTGTTTATTTATGTACATATTATTTTATTTACGTTGTACATATTGTAATTAAATAATATGATGTATAGAGTATGTAAATTATAAGGTGATTAACGTCAACATGTGTGGACATTTATGGGGAGTGGACGTCCAAATCGATGGATGTTGATTCCCAGTAAACGGCAACAACATGGCCGTTTATTTCCCAGAAATTGTTGCAGTTTCAGATCTAGAAATGGCCGCGTTTCCTTCGGTCCCGGTTTTGGAAACTACCTTACAACAGTAGGATTCTAACCTAAACGCGTATCTTGACCCCCTTAGCTTATATAAACACCCAATTTCGGCCGGATTAAGTCTTTTTGGCCTTTGAGAAACCCTAGAACTTTCTGTGCGAAAAACTGATCTTTGGCGACTTCGATCCGGTGATTAGAGAGTTCTCTTGGCAATTTGCATCGACTGGGAGAGGCTCTGAACTTTAGTGAGGCTTCCCCAACTCTAGTGTGCAGCCTACATCGAGACAGAAACTAGTTCGGGAGGAGATTTGGGCGCTTCTTGGCTTGACCGAGGAGAGCATCTTCGGCAAATTTAATTCCCTTTGACAATTTTTCTGAGGCAAGTAATTGATGGATATCATCCCTACCCATGTCCTATAGGTCCTAGGATTTTATGGGATTTTTCCTCATGCCCTGGAACCCCCATTCGTCGAGTTTTATGCATTCAGTCTACACTTCTGCAGACAGGAACTTAATAGCCAGCTTGCTGCCGCTAAGATCCTGAGTTGGCGGCAACATCGTGTGTCGTTAACCATGTTGGCGCAGAACCCTAATTTTCATATCTGTGTGCTTTTATTCAGACTTGTGGTTATCTGTGCATGTTGTAAAATTTATATATGGTTAGGTACAGTCAGTAGGTCATGTCATGTGGAGGTGTCGAATTTCTGTAATTAGTTTTATTTATTAAAATTTTTGTATTAGGACAATGAGCATGACCATGATTAAACTTCTATAAATAAATCCATTGTGATTTAGGGTTTCATAAATTTTCCATGTTCGTATTATGACTATTTTTAGGATTTGAAACTGTTAGGTATGACTGTCTTACTGTGTACCATGTGTAATTGGAATTGTCAATAAATATGCCTGGAATCGGTTTTAATTATTATAATTAATTTACAAATCTGAAAAATCTGAAAAATTGTGCATGTGACATGTTATCTGTTTAGAACCTTTGATAAAAATTTCGTTTTGCTTTCATTACAGTAGGTACTGTTATTGATTTAACAAAGGAAAATGACCATATTGAGCATATTAAGTTTAATTATGCGTAATTCAGAGATTGGCAGCATGATTAAGATTGTGTTATGATTATCATGAGAACAGTAGCATCATGTTGGGAAAACTAAAATATGTGCAATTTTTATATAATGCATGTAAATTTGTTAAATGATGCTTGAGAATCATGTAAACAATGTGATAAAGTGGAATGTGAAAATTGTGCCGATAGTGACACTGCTACCATAGAGGGCTGTGGAACCGTACTATAGTAAAGTCCCTACAGGAAGGTTCAATGTGTGTGATATCCTATGGGCATTAGGATGAAATCCTAGAGGTGGACAAGTACCACTGGTTAGGGTGGAGAGTGCTTCTCCCAGTTCTGCGTAGTTAACCAAGATCCGTCACTGTGGTGGCTAGGTGATGGGTATGTGTATGTGAATATGTGTGTCCTTCTAGTTGTGGTTTGGACTGCGTCACGGCAACTAAGTGTAAAAAAAAAGTGTAAATATGTGAATGTGAACATGCAAATTGTGCAATGTGAAATATGAGTATGTGATAGTGTAATATGAAAGTGTTAGAATGTGAAAATGTGATACCATGTGTAATTGTGATTTATTTACATTAAAATAGCAAGCTAAATGTGTAAATAAATATGATAATTGCATGTGAAAATGGTTAGATATCATGCTAGGTATGTTATTTACCTTGTACATTGTTCCATGCTCTAATGGTGTATAATTGTGAAGTAAATTAAGTAAGATCTGAACCTTTGAATCATGTTGGTTACAATGTGTAGAAAACATGTTATAGGTTTCATATTTAGTTGTTAAGTAACATGAAGCATGTACCATGATTATTCCTAAATGTTTTAAAAGGCTAGCATATGTATATCATATGTGTAAGGTTGTGTCCTTAGATTGCTTGCTGGGTCTTTTAGAAGACCCATCCTTGCTTCGGCGTTCAGGTGTGACAGGTACCTCCATTCTTGAGGAGGACATTGAGAGGAGTGACTCCGAGTGCGAGGAGTAGCTGCACTGTTGGACTTTACTTCATTGTACTTTTCTTTCACTAGTATGTAAACAATGGAATTATGTAATTCATGTGGGCAGTGTACTTTACTTGGAATTGTAATTAATGTGGACGTTAGTATTTTTTTTACTTGCTATACAGACTGTAGATATGATGATGATGATGGAATAAGAATAGTTCTTTTATTTCCACTATAATCTTTTGTTATTCATGTACATATCAACCTATTGTTTAGTGTTGGGTAAATGTCCCTTGTAATGACGCCCTTTGTACCGACGTGGATTGGTATAATCGTACCGGTATAAAGAGGATCGTTACAGAGATTGGTATCAAAGCCCACCAGGTTGAGATTGTACATGAATACACCATCATCTTCGCAATATGCCAAGTCTTTATAGTATTCGTCCACATATGTAGAAAATGTTTAATAATGAATGAAAGATAGTTAAGAAAATTGTTAGGACTAAGTAACTTAGTTTCTAACTAGATTAAATTGTTTTTTAGGCTATGGCTTCTCATGGTAGGCGTGGTGCTCATGCTCGAGATGACGAGTAGAGGCGTGAGGACCGAGGTGAGCAGTAGGCCGCAGCACCACAGGGTCCTACAGTACTTCCTCCACCACCGCCTGTGAATTATGGTGTGTTCGTGCAAGGCCTGGTGCAGGCTATGCAGACTCAGGCACATACTCAGGCTGTACTTCATGCTCAGCTAGAGGCTTAGGTTAGAATAGTTAGATAGAAGTAGCCTGTTTTTATTAAATGTATGATTGTTATATGTGTTGCTTATATTGTCTGTTGTGGCAGGCTCAGGCTCCAGCTCTAGTTACTCAGAAGCAAGGCCATGGTGGTCCTTCCATCATGGAGCGATTCAAGAGGATGGCTCCACCCTCTTTTAAGGGGGAGAGTCAGCCACTTTTGGCGGAGAGATGGATGAAGGAGATTGAGAAGATCTTTCGAGCCATTAGGTGTGCCAAGGAGGATAAAGTCAGCTTGGCCACCTACATGTTATACGTATTAATATTTATGTGCATGCATTTGTGTTAAGTTTAGGTTTTGTCTAGATTGGTGCTTATGGCTTATATCTTGCTGGAGAGAGCCGATGTGTGGTGGGCCTCTTTGCTTCGCACCAGGTTTGAGGATGGTGCTATCGAGGTGTCTTGGGATGAGTTTACGAGACTCTTTTGGGCCAAGTTCATCCCAGAGCATATCCAGGATAAGATGGAGCATGAATTCCTTACTCTTACTCAGGGTGTAGGATCAAATAGGTGGATGGATCAGATCTAGAAGGGGGGGTTGAATAGATTTAACACCAATTAATGCGGAAGCTTAAGCAATTCAAGATTACTTCGAATCAGAGATCAATTCAGACAAACAATTTACTGATCTGAAGTATAGGTGTGTGTAGATGATGTGTGAAGCAATTAAACACTTAGTGTGAAAGTGAAAACCTATGCAAGCATCTAGCACAAACAAGCAGATCAAACCATTGCACAAAGGATTTTTAGATGGTTCGGAAATCACACCAGTGACTCCTACATCCACCCCTCACACAGTGAGGCTCCACTACTCAAAAGAGTACAACTCACACTGGAGCACGACGACTCCAAACACCCTTAAGCACGACGGCTCAACACACAACCTTGAGTTTAACGACTAATAAACTGAGCACGATGGCTCAAACAACAACTGGAGCACGACGACTCCAAATTGAGTACGACGGCTTAAACCACACAGTGAGTGCGACGACTCACAAACCACAGCTCGACGGCTCACAATACAAAAGCTAGATCAAACACAAAAGAGATCAGATCCTCTAGCAATGATCTGATTGACATTCTCAATAAACTCAGAAATCTGTACAGAACTTCATGTACAAATCTCACAAGAGGAAATAAGATGAACACTCCAAGAGTTAGGTGAAAGAAGTATGAATTGGATGTTCTTCGGTGAAGAGGTCTTGTAGATGCTTGAATTGAGTGGCCTTGATGGAATTCGGTGGAGATTCTCCTCAGTTGGTGATACTCTGCTTTGATGGCATCTGAAATGCCAGAAATCCCTCTTCCACTGTTGCTCTTCAGTTGGATCTGCTCCTTTTCCTAGCACAGCAATCTTCTCTCCAGAGATTCCCCTTAATTCCCACATCCTTCCTCTTCAAAGGATGGCCTACAGCTTCTGGAGATGGAGCAAGACCTGGAAGACCCTTTTTGCCGCAAAAAAGCTTCTTCTGGAAGTGTATGGGCTCTTCTACCTTTGGGATACAAGGAGCATGGGTATTTATAGCCCCATATGTCCATAAGGTGCCTTGGGGTGCATGGGCATGGAAATCTAGGTCAATTCCCTTGATTCCCAAGCAGCCACGTGTCCAGAAAAATTCACATTTTTTAGTTTCAGTCGAAGTGTGTCGACACCACATGACACTGTGTCGACACCACAGGCATTGTCTTCAAACTGGGCTTCTGGGACAGTCATCTAGTGTTGACACCACATGGCACTGTGTCGACACCACAGGCAGACTGTGTCGACACCATAGGGCATTGTGTCGACACCACAGGTTCCTTCTTTCAGAACATGCTTTTGGGACAGTCATCTAGTGTCCACACAAAGGTGGACTGTGTCGACACCACTATGACACAAATGTGTGAACCTGAAAATATAAAGTGTAAACCATTAATACAAGATATTTATCATTAAAATGTGAGATATTAATCATCAAAAACATGTTTTTAAGCATTGTTGTGATATTTATAAAATGTATAACATGTTCAATATGTCATCATCAAAATCAAGGTTTGAGTGATGTTCATTGGTCATTATTAAAATTCAACTTTAGGAAATTCCAAAACACACTCAACCCAACACAGGGCTCCATGACGGTGCTTGAATATGAGGCCAGGTTTGCAGAATTGTCTAAATATGCACCTCATATAGTTGCTGATGAGCGCAGGAAGGTGAAAAAGTTCGTGATGGGTCTTAAGCCATCACTGAGATCGAGGCTTGTGGTGTTTGACCACCGTACACTGGACGAGGCTCTCAATGTTGCGTGTAGACAAGAGAGAGAGATGGAACAGTATCTGGAGGAGAAGAAGGCGTCGCCGAAGAGGTCCGCGCCACCGTTCTAGCGACAGAATAGGAATAAGGTGGCGTACCAGTCACCGTAGCGTCCAGTGGCAGCTAGCAGTCAGTAGACAGTTGCACCGCGATCCCCCGGCGTCAGGCCCAGCGATAAGAAGATGTGCCCTCACTGCGGAAGAGCACATGGTGGTACCGAGTGCTGGAAGTTAGCGAGGAAATGTCTCAAGTGCGGTAGTAGAGAGCATCAAATCAGAGATTGTCCCAGGCTGCAGTAGGGAGTTCAGCATGGAGCTCCAGCCCCAGCACCAGTGGTAGCAGCAGCGCCATCTACAGGAAGACCAGGAAGGCCTCGAGCCCAAGCTCGAGTGTTTGCTTTAGCATGTGAGGATGCCGAGCAGGCAGAAAATGTCATGGAAGGTAGGGTTCTCTTCATGGGTGTGGATGCTCAGGTTTTGTTTGATGTGGGTGCCACTTACTCGTTCATTTCCGAGCAGTTTGCGAGGCAGTTACCAGTAGAGTCAGGAGTAGAGGCTGAGGAGTTAGAAGTTCCTTTGTCTGTGCACACACCAGCTAGTACGGTATCGACTAGGAAGTGTATTCCGTCTTTACTTTTGTGCATTGAAGACCGAGGCTTAGATGAGTGCTTCTTTTTGCTCGAGATGAGGATGGTGTTATTAGATTTCATCACCGAGTTTGTGTTCCCGATATCGCGGATGTCTGTGAGCATGTTCTAGCAGAAGCTCATAGGTCGAGGTTCTCTATTCATCCAGGTAACACCAAGATGTACCAGGATTTGACGAGATCTTTCTGGTGGTCTGGAATAAAGAAGGATGTGACTGAGTTCGTATCCAGGTGTTTAGTATGCCAGCAAGTGAAGGCTAAGCATCCGCGACATCTGGTCTTATGTAGAAGATGGAGATCTCAGTATGGAAGTGAGAAGCAATCACTATGGATTTTGTGATGGGTTTGCCCATATCAGTGAAGGGCCATGACTCAATTTGGGTGATTGTAGATCGTTTCTCCAAGACGGCTCATTTCTTGCCTATAAAGAAGAAGCAGTCGGTGGAGAGTTTGGCTAGGTTGTATGTTAGTAGCATTGTAAGGTTGCATGGTGTGTCAAAGTCCATTATTTCGGATCGAGACCCGAGGTTCACTTTGAGGCTGTGGGAGGGTCTTCAGGAGGCTTTAGGTTCCGAGTTGAAGCTTAGTTCGGCGTTCCATCCCCAGACAGATGGGCAGTTTGAGAGGACTATCCAGACGCTCGAGGATATGTTAAGAGCGTGTGTATTGGATTGGAAGGGTGATTGGGAGTGTCATTTGCCTCTCGTACAGTTCGCTTACAACAACAGCTTTCATGCGAGCATTGGTATGGCTTCGTTTGAGGCTTTGTAACATCCTGTTACCTTTAGGGGTTGCTCTCGCGGCTGTGGTCGCAACGTAGCGACCCGTCGCGTTCTGCAGGCGACGCAAGTGACCGTCGCGTTCTGGTTAGGAACACGTCGGCCGCTCCTGTCGTGACAAGACCGTGACAGCAGACTGTTCCCTTGTCGTCTTGCTGTCGGGACAGTTGAGCCACGTGTCGAAGTGCATGCATGAACGCGACATGGTTGGCCATCGCGGTCTTGCTGTCAGTTTTGCATGCACGTCGATTGGGTGGTTGACTGGCTGATTGTTCCAGATCGCGACACAGGTGGGTGTCGCGTTAACGTTGGTAACATGACGGCTAGGTCCGTCGCATTCTCAACGTCTGTGTTTAAGTGCCCAAGCCCGAGAGCACAACCTCTTTTCGCCCTTTTCCTGTGTTCTTTCTCCCTCCGGCGATCTCCTCTGCGATTGGAGCTTCGTGGTGAGCTTGGAAGGGGAATCGTGTAGCTTGGTTTTGGTAATTGTTGGATTGCGCTTGTGTGTTTGTTTGTTGGGTTGATGGTGAAGATCTTCTCTTCTTTCTCCCCCTCTCACTATGTGTTCTTCATGCTTGTGTACATCTCTCCATCGGCTCAAGGAGGAGTTGTTCGGCACGTGAGAGGTGGCTCTTGGAGCGTTGGAGCTCGGGGAGGGGTGCAATCCTACTAGAAGGCTCATTGCGGGTGGATCTTCAAGTTGAGGTAGGGACCCCCAAACCATCCCCTAGTTCTACCATGCTAGGGCCAAACCCCTCCCTTCTAAGCCTAGAATCATGATAGGTGTTTCTTGGTTACTTATGATCCATGTATGAGGTTTACATGATGTGGGTTGCATGATTTCATGCTTGGAATGGGGTGTTCATGAAGAGTGCTTCATGTGGTGCATGTGAGGTTATGTGAGAGTAGTTGGCTTTTCCTTGCATGCATGTGGGTTGTTTGGGGTGGTTTGGATGTTATTGACTGTTTTCCATCGTCTCCATGATCCCCTCCCCTTCATGTTTGCTTTTTGGGTGCTTTGGGGTAGTGGCTGATGCCTTGTTTAGGCACTCGGCTGTGGTCGCGACGGGCTTCCCAGTCGCGACCAGGTTGCCACGTATCGGTGCGTCGCGTTCTCTTGAACACACCCCAGACCCGACCGCGTCTTGCTAATGCGATGGGTACGTGTCCGGAATTTAGTTGTTCGGGGTCTTGGCAGATCGCGACCGCTGTCTCCATCGCGATGAGATCGCGACGGGGTACATGTCGCATTCAGAAGAATCAGGCTTGTTGCGGCCCTCTTTGCCGACGTGGTGTTGTCGCGACGTGCTTACGGGTTGCCGTCCGTTTTCCTTGTTGCGACAGGTAGAACCGTCGCGTTCTGGTTGCAATGGGTCGTTACGTCGCCTCTCTAACCGAGAGCTGACTGTCGACCTGTTGTGTTTCCGCTTCCGCTGCGACTCGGTTTTCTTGGCACCTGTGATGTTCCTAGTGCAGTGCTACTCTAGTCTCTTCGCCCGGTGCTCAGCACTTGAGGGCTTGTCCACGAGACAGGTTGTTTCCATTGCCTGGGACCCCCAGCCCCGCGCATCTGTTAAAGGGAGTTCTCAAGTCACGGAATTGGAGTAGAAGGGGAAAACGGTGGGGACAACAGCGTGGAGTCATTTGTAGAGCTCTCTTAGCTGGTCTGGTTCTCCAAGGTAGTGTGGTGCTCTTACGGTGCGGACCAGCTAGTCCTTTCCCACTGCCTCACTCTACGTGGTTCTGGAACCATTTAGAGGGGTTAGGCGTTGGACCGTAGTCTGGCCAGACTACGGTAGTTGTGGTTTTTCTTAGTCCGTGTCTCACTCCGACGGGAGGTGCTAGACATGGACTATTAGTTGAGGGTAAGGCGCATGGCGCACCTGACCGGCTAACTAGTGTAGCATTCTGTAGCTAGTGTGCTTGTCCAGGCAGTGTCCACTGTGTGTGTTTATAGCTGGGTTCTTGTGGTGCCTTGGTGTACACGGGTTTTCCGGTTCCGCTGAGTAGCTTAGACCGACGACCGTGTAGTTTCTTTCACGCTTCCGCACTTGACTCTATTTAGTAGAATAGACTTTACTGCTTTATTTAATTATTGCACATTAATTCTATTCTGCTATTAGAATCGGTGGGAGATTGGTAGTCCCTACTGGGCTTCTTTGTGAAGCTCACTCCCTGTTTTGTAGGTGAGACTTCAAAGTAGCTCCCTCCGCGGCAGACTGAGGAGATGGGCACGCAGTAGTCGGTGTCTTTAGTGGCAGTGTTCCCCCAGCAGTTGTACTTCACCCTCGGGGTTTGCCCCTAAGGGACGTGTTCCTTCCCGTTTATTTCAGCACTTGTACTTTATTTACTTTGGGTTTGTACTAGACTGTTACTTAGTGTTGGACACTCTTCGTTCACTTGTGGTGCACTTTAGTACGTTTGTTGTTATTTATTTCTATTACATATCTTGTTAGACCGATCCGTTAGCCCTTCCGGGTCTCCGGACCCGTGGGCGGCGGTGTCGGTGTTCGTATCCTTGGTGAGAATCGGGGATCCGGGCGCCAGGGCTGTTATAGTGGCATCAGAGCTCAGGGGTCTATCAAGACTTGTAGTGGAAATAAGTAATGACGTAAAGTCCCTTAGGAAGTACAAGTAAACACTGCTAGCCGCTGAAGTTTTATTTGTTAACTGCTTATTGTGTTTGTTTTGCAGAACATGCCTCCACGCACTCGCAGGCAGGTTCGTGAGCTGGTGGAGCGTCAAGAGTTCGAGTCGGACGGGTCGGTTGCAGCCGACCACGTGCCGATCGATGCTTAGCCCCAGCAGTTCGAGCAGCCTGGGGACCTATTGCCCTAGGGTGTTCCGTTGCGGCAGGGAGAGCCACAGTAGCAGCAGCAGTGGTTTCCGCACCAGCCCCTGCCGGCCGTCATGGAGCAGTGGTGGAGAGCGGTGTTTCAGAGTCCTTGGTAGTACCCGCAGTGCCAGCAGTACCCACAGTACCCATAGTACCCTCAGTACCAGCCGTACCAGCAGATGCTAGCTGGAGGATAGCAGTTTGCACAGATGGCAGCAGAGGAGCAGCCACCACCGACCCCGCAGGCAGCACCTGATCAGCCAGAGGTACCCAACTGGTACGGCAGCAAACTCCAGTTGCAGCGACAACACCTGAGGACCGCACGGCGCTTCTGGAGATGTTTCTTCATCTTCGGCCTCTGACTTTTTCTGGTGACCGTGATCCAGACCGTGCAGAGAGTTGTGTCCATGAGCTTGAGCGCACCTTCGAGACCATGGACTGTGCAGAGGTGGATCAGGTCAGATTGGGAGTATGTCAGCTGAAGGGGTCAGCCCACGAGTGGTGGAGAGCTATGAGGCAGATCAGTTTTCAGGGCAAGAGGCTGGACCAGATCACTTGGGCAGAGTTCCTAGTGGCCTTTCATGGCGAGTTCTTCCCCAACTACGCTTGTCATGAGAGGAGGGACCAGTTCCTTGAGTTGGTGTAGGGAGACTTGACTGTAGCACAGTACCACCAGAGGTTTGTGCAGCTACTTCGACACATCCCTCACGTGGCAGCTAGTGAGCAGGCTCGTACCGAGTGGTTCATTAGCGGGCTACGCTCAGAGTTTAGGTGGGCCATGGCTGGCCACCTCGGTGACACTTTGGGGATGGCAATGGCGAGAGCCACCGCCATGGAGTGGGAGTGTCAGTTTCAGCCGCAGCAGAGTGGAGGCTCGGCGAGGTCCTCTCCGTACCAGCACCCTTCGGGCAGTCGAGGGTGTGTTTCTTCTTCTTCTTTTTAGGAGACAGGCGGTGCTGGCCTGACCTCGATGTTGTCGAAGTTGTTCTCTCGTGGAGGCAGGGGTCAGTACAGGCAGCAGCAGCAGCAACGTCAGTCGGAGCAACAGCCAGTGGAGCAGTCGGTGTAATAGGGAGCAGAGGAGAGCCAGCAGGACTCGGGTTGTTACCACTGTGGGCAACCGGGTCACTACAGGCGAGAGTGTCCATTGAGGCAGCAGCAGCAGGCACCTCAGGTTCAGTACCGTCCACTCCAGCCAGCGCAGCACCAGCAGTAGCACCAGGGTCAGTACCAGCAGCCGCAGCAGCAGCGCCAACAGCAGCACCAAGGTCAGTACTAGTAGTGCCAACAGCAGCAGCCTCAGCGAGGACGTGGTCGCAGTCAGGTGATAAACATCACCAGAGAGGAGGTGGAGGCCTCTAATCTGGTCGTCGATAGGGTTTCCATCCTTGGTGGAGCTGCTAGAGTTTTGATTGATCTGGGTGCCACACACTGTTTTACTTCTGAGGAGTTCTTTGCTTCGTTGTCTGAGTTTGCTCCGGAGCGGGCCTGTGACCTTGGAGTTGAGCTGCCAACGGGTGTCTTTGTGCGTACCCTTGGTTACTTGGAGGGTGTGACCGTCGAGGTACAGGGCCACCAGCTACCAGCCAGACTGTTTGCCTTGCAGCTCCATGACTTTGATGCCATCATTGGCATGGACTGGTTGGAGGCACACTCTGCACTAGTAGATTGTCAGCGGAAGACTGTGAGGTTCGAGATACCTAGAGCACCTGTGCTTTGCTTCCGAGATACCCGGTCTGTCTGCTGACCCTTTGTCTCTTTCTGTAGAGCTCGGCGCCTCATCCGAGATGGTTGTGTTACTTTCTTGGCCTCTGTTTGTGTCTCGGATTCTGGTGAGATTTCTGTTTTAAATGTGCCTGTGGTTTGTGAGTTTGCCGACGTGTTTCCGGAGGATCTACCTGGCTTGCCGCCTGAGCGGGAGGTAGACTTCTCCATTGTGTTGCTTCCGTGGATGATGCCTGCGTCCAAGGCACCATATTGGATGGCGCCGGCGGAGCGGCAAGAGTTGAAGCGCCAACTAGAGGAGTTGCTTGCATTGGGCTTCATTCATCCTATCCGTTCGCCATAGGGAGCGCCTGTTCTGTTTGTGAGGAAGAAGGATGGCAGCCTCAGAATGTGCATTGATTATCGATAGCTGAATCAGGTGACCGTGAAGAACAAGTATCCTTTGCCCAGGATCGATGACCTGTTCGACCAGTTGCAGTCAGCTTTAGAGTTCTCGAAGATCGACTTAAGGTCGGGTTACTACTAGTTGCGGATCTGCGAGTCAGTCATCCCCGCGCGTCTGTTAGATGGAGTTCTCAAGTCACGAACTTGGAGCAGAAGGGGAAAACAGTGGGGACTGCAGTGTGGAGTTATTTGTAGAGCTCTCTTAGCTGTTCTGGTTCTCCGAGGTAGTGTGGTGATCTTACGGTGCGGACCAGCTAGTCCTTTCTCACTGCCTCACTCTACGTGGTTCTGGAACCATTTAGAGGGGTCAGGTGTGGGACCGTAGTCCGGCCAGACTACAGCAGTTGTCGTTGTTCTTAGTCCGTGTCTCACTCCGACGGGAGGTGCTAGACATGCACTATTAGTTGAGGGTAAGGCGCATGGCGCACCTGACCGGCTAACTAGTGTAGCGTTCTGTAGCTAGTGTGCTTGTCCAGGCAGTGTCCACTGTCTGTGTTCACAGCTGGGTTCTTGTGGTGCCTTGGTGTACACGGGTTTTCCGGTTCCGCTGAGTAGCATAGACCGACGACCGTGTAGTTTCTTTCACGCTTCCGCACTTGACTCTGTTTTGTAGAATAGACTTTACTGCTTTATTTAATTATTGCACATTAATTCTATTCTACTATTAAAACCAGTGGGAGATAGGTAGTCCCTACTGGGCTTCTTTGTGAAGCTCACTCCCTGTTTTGTAGGTGAGACTTCAAAGTAGCTCCCTCCGCGGCAGACTGAGGAGACGGGCCCGCAGTAGTCGGCGTATCTAGTGGCAGTGTTACCCCAGTAGTTGTACTTCACCCTCGGGGTATGCCCCTAAGGTACGTGTTCCTTCCCGTTTATTTCAGCACTTGTACTTTATTTACTTTGGGTTTGTACTAGACTGTTACTTAGTGTTGGACAATCTTCGTTCACTTGTGGTGCACTTTAGTACATTTGTTGTTATTTATTTCTGTTACATATCTTGTTGGACCGATCCGTTAGCCCTTCCGGGTCTCCGGACCCGTGGGCGGCGGTGTCGGTGTTCGTATCCTTGGTGAGAATCGGGGATCCGGGCGCCAGGGCCTTTACAGTGGCATCAGAGCTCAGGGGTCTATCAAGACTGGTAGTGGAAATATGTAATGACGTAAAGTCCCTTAGGAAGTACAAGTAAACACTGCTAGCCGCTGAAGTTTTATTTGTTAACTGCTTATTATGTTTGTTTTGTAGAACATGCCTCCACGCACTCGCAGGCAGGTTCGTGAGCTGGTGGAGCGTCAGGAGTTCGAGTCGGACGGGTCGGTTGCAGCCGACCACGTGCCGATCGACGCTCAGCCCCAGCAGTTCGTGCTGCCTGGGGACCTGTTGCCACAGGGTGTTCCGTTGCGGCAGGGAGAGCCACAGTAGTAGCAGCAGTGGTTTCCGCACTAGCCCCTGCCGGCCGTCATGGAGCAGTGGTGGAGAGCGGTGTTTCAGGGTCCTTGGTAGTACCCGCAGTGCCAGCAGTACCCACAGTACCCGTAGTACCCTCAGTACCAGCTGTACCGACAGATGCCAGCTGGAGGATAGCAGTTTGCACAGATGGCAGCAGAGGAGCAGCCACCTCCGACCCCGCAGGTAGCACCTGTTCAGCCAGAGGTACCCCACGTGGTACGGCAGCAGACTCCAGTTGCAGCGACAACACTTAAGGACCGTACGGCGCTTCTGGAGATGTTTCTTCATCTTCAGCCTCTGAATTTTTCTAGTGACCATGATCCAGACCGTGCAAAGAGTTGGGTCCATGAGCTTGAGCGCACCTTCGAGACCATGGACTGTGCAGAGGTGGACCAGGTCAGATTGGGAGTATGTCAGCTGAAGGGGTCAGCCCACGAGTGGTGGAGAGCTATGAGGCAGATCAGTTTTTAGGGCAGGAGGCTGGACCAGATCACTTGGGCAGAGTTCCTAGTGGCCTTTCATGTCGAGTTCTTCCCCAACTACGCTTGTCATGAGAGGAGGGACCAGTTCCACGAGTTGGTGCAGGGAGACTTGACTGTAGCACAGTACCACCAGAAGTTTGTGCAGCTGCGTCGACACATCCCTCACGTGGCAGCTAGTGAGCAGGCTCGTACCGAGTGGTTCATTAGCGGGCTACACTTAGAGTTGAGGTAGGCCATGGCTGGCCACCTCGGTGACACTTTAGGGATGGCAATGGTGAGAGCCACCGCCATGGAGCGGGATTGTCAGTTTCAGCCACAGCAGAGTGGAGGCTCGGCGAGGTCCTCTCCGTACCAGCACCCTTCGGGCAGTCGAGGGTGTGTTTCTTCTTCTTCTTTTTCGGAGACAGGCGGTGCTGGCCTGACCTCGATGTTGTAGAAGTTGTTCTCTTATGGAGGCAGGGGTCAGTACAGGCAGCAGCAGCAGCAACGTTAGTCGGAGCAACAGCCAGTGGAGCAGTCGGTGTAATAGGGAGCAGAGGAGAGCCAGCAAGACTCGGGTTGTTACCACTGTGGGCAACCGGGTCACTACAAGCGAGAGTGTCCATTGAGGCAGTAGCAGCAGGCACCTCAGGTTCAGTACCGTCCATTCCAGCCAGCGCAGCACCAGCAGCAGCACCAGGGTCAATACCAGCAGCCGCAGCAGCAGCGCCAGCAGCAGCACCAAGGTCAGTACCAGCAGCGCCAGCAGCAGCAGCCTCAGCGAGGACGTGGTCGCGGTCGGGTGATGAACATCACCAGAGAGGAGGTGGAGGCCTCTAATCTGGTCGTCGGTAGGGTTCCCATCCTTGGTGGAGCTGCTAGAGTTTTGATTGATCTAGGTGCCACACACTGTTTTGCTTCTGAGGAGTTCTTTGCTTCGTTGTCTGAGTTTTCTCTGGAGCGGGCCTGTGACCTTGCTGTTGAGCTTCCGACGGGTGCCTTTGTGCGTACCCTTGGTTACTTGGAGGGTGTCACCGTCGAGGTACAGGGCCACCAACTACCATCCAGACTGTTTGCCTTGCAGCTCCATGACTTTGATGCCATCATTGGCATGGACTGGTTGGAGGCACACTCTGTACTAGTAGCTTGTCAGCGGAAGACCGTGAGGTTCGAGATACCTAGAGCACCTGTGCTTTGCTTCCGAGGTACCCGGTCTGTCCGCTGACCCTTTGTCTCTTTCTGTAGAGCTCGGCGCCTCATCCGAGATGGTTGTGTTGCTTTCTTGGCCTCTATTTGTGTCTCGGATTCTGGTGAGATTTCTGTTTTAGATGTACCTGTGGTTTGTGAGTTTGCCGACGTGTTTCCAGAGGATCTACCTGGCTTGCCGCCTGAGCAGGAGGTAGACTTCTCCATTGAGTTGCTTCCGTGGATGATGCCTGCGTCCACGGCACCATATCGGATGGTGCCGGCGGAGCTACAGGAGTTGAAGCGCCAACTAGAGGAGTTGCTTGCATTGGGCTTCATTCATCCTAGCCGTTCGCCGTGGGGAGCGCCTGTTCTGTTTGTGAGGAAGAAGGATGGCAGCCTCAGAATGTGCATTGATTATCGATAGCTGAATCAGGTGACCGTGAAGAACAAGTATCCTTTGCCCAGGATCGATGACTTCTTCGACCAGTTGCAGTCAGCTTTAGTGTTCTCGAAGATCAACTTATGGTCGGGTTACTACCAGTTACGGCCACTTCGAGTTTGTCATGATGCCTTTTGGGCTCACGAATGCACCTACAAGTCATGATGCCTTTTGGGCTGAGTTCGACTTACCACCCATAGACAGACGGGCAGTCGGAGAGGACCATAAAGACCCTTTAGGACTTGTTGAGAGCGTGTTCCCTAGACTGGGGCAGCACTAGGGAGTCGCACCTTCCCATGGTGGAGTTTTGGTATAATAATAGCTTTCACTCCAGCATCCAGATGGCGCCCTACGAAGCTCTATATGGTCGACCGTGCAGGACACTGTTGCACTGGCACGAGGTTGGCGAGAGGCAGTTGCTGGGTCCAGAGTTAGTGCAGTAGTGTGCAGACACAGTGAGGCTGATCAGGCAGAGGTTGCAGACAGCGCAGAGCAGGCAGAAGAGCTACGCCGACGTTCGCAGGAGGCCACTTGAGTTTGAGGTCGGCGACATTGTCTTCCTTCGGATCTCACCCACCAAGGGTGTTCTCAGGTTTGGGAAGAAAGGCAAGCTTAGCCCAAGGTTTGCTGGTCCCTTTCCCATCCTGGAGGGGGTTGGAGAGGTCGCTTACAGGTTGGCTCTTCCGTCTGAGTTAGCAGGATGGGCCAGCAGCGCATGAGTACCTTTCTTTGGGACAGCCATAGTTATTAACCCATTACAAATCTCATTGGACCCCTGAGCTCTGATACCACTGTAACGACCCGACCTCCCGGACCCTCGCCAGGGACCCCCGAAGGTCGTGTCGCCACCCATGGATCTGAAGACCCAGAAGGGTTAGAATTTAGTCCAGTGAGATAAGCAATGAATTTAAATAACTATAACAAGAAAGACTTTACATTAATGAAGAATTTAAGTACAACATGTCCCAAATAAAAGTACAGGTACAGAAAGAAAGGCGCAATCCTTAAAGGGCATACCCGAGGACTTGCAAAAAGGTCACTTTCAAATCACGCTACAAGAGCACTCACGCACACAACTCACATTGCTGGCAACGCACGGCGCAACAAACCACCACCACGACCGTCCAGCAACAAACTCTTGCGATAGCGAGTCCCTACCTGAAGAGAGTAGGGGGGTGAGCCACGCGAACAAGGATCAGTAGGGATTTCTAGTCCCTTACCATCCAGAGTAGCAGGTACTCCAACAAAGCGGAAGGAAAACTACTCTACAAAGCAGTAAAGCGAGGAACACCTACTGTAGAGTACTACAAAGCAGCGAAAATAGAGAAACGCCTCGACCACAACCCGGGAAGGCCAAACACGACTCCCGCAGAACCAGTGGAGTCAAAGCACATGCGGAAGCAACTAGAGTAACGCCACGACCCGCAACCACGGTCGGGCCAGAGCAACACAACGCAGAAGCAAACCCTCGGCACACACCCGCCGAGACAAAGAAGCTCACGGAACACCGGAGCAACCACGTGATACCAGAGTCTCACGACACAAGCACCCAACATCGCAGACCTTCACGAGGTCAGGAAGGAACAACCAGGTGTCACCACGAGAGACACCGAGCAACCACGTGAGAAGCACCGTCTCACCATAGGCACGGCCACCTTAGACCTCCACCAAGTCGAGGTCCCACAAGCAGAACCACCCTGCACCTCAAACACTCCACGAGGTCAGGAGACTACACACTCCGGTGCCACCACGGACGGCACCAAGGAATGGGTTACTGAAACAATAGATGGGTGCCTACATCAGGCACCCCGAGAGAACCCGCAAAACGGAAACCACTAACACGGCCCACGAGGCCAAACTAACCAAGCCCACAGAACTAGACACGGCTAGGCTACAACCACCGTGTAAAATAGGCCACGAGAACACAAGCTCGGAAACAGCGTGTGAAACAACGTCACAGCAAGAACAACCAAGCCACCGCCACAGGAAGCTAAGAGAGGGACACATAGTCCACCCCTCTTGCTTGACAGCTGCTGACTTCTGTCTACGACCTCCCTAGGTAGAGTGAGGCTAGTGAATCACAGCAAAGAACACAACCACAAACCACCGCAGTCCGGCCGAACTGTGGCCCCACGCTTGACCTCCCTACGCGTCTTCGGAACCAACGCAGAGTGAGGCAGTGAGAAGGACTAGCTGGTCCGCACCAGATGAGCACCTCAACCACCTCGGAGACCTAGATCAACTAAGAGAGCTCTACAAACGACTCTACGTCATTGCCCCCACCATTTTCCGCTTCTGCTCCAAGTCAGAGACTTGAGCACGCCCGCCGCCCGGAGAACTCCCTCTAACAGACGTGCGGGGCAGGGGGTCCTAGGTAACGGTAACAACCTGTCTCGCGGACAAGCCCTCAAGTGCCGAGCACCAGGTGAAAGAGCACTGTCGTGGCAACCACCACAGAAACAACACAGCTGGCTTGTAACTAGGACAAGCCCAGCTGGCACGGGCACGCACGGCACCCCTTCCGGGAACAACCTCCATAAGGGCCGTCGGCCAACGCCGATACACATGGCATGGCCCGAGAAACCAGAACACCACCAAACAACACAGAAACCAACACTCTTCTAATAATCGATCGGCGACCAAGCCATCAATTATTAGATAGACTCGAGCCTCCTAGCGACACCGCTAGGACACGACCACAAAGGTGTCACCTTCGGTCACTGAACGCAGGGAGGCAACCTGCCGCGTTCCCACCAGAAAGTCCTAAGGTCACACCCTGCCCTGGGGCACACGCCGACACGCCAACCGTGGCCACGGAAAACACCGACGGCAACACAGGCCTTGTCGCGCCCTCCTAGCCCGTCGTGATCACAACGCGATGGTCAGGGCCACCGTGACAAGCCCTCTGTTGCGATGGGAAAGCGGGTCGCGACAACAGAGCTGTCGTGACAGGAAACTGGGTCGTGACAACCTTGTCGCGACAGCTGACCACGCTGCGACAGCAACCCTATCGCGACGGGAAATCGGGTCGCGACGTGACCCTTATTGCGACGGCCACCTGCGCCGTGATAGGGTCGCTTCGGACAGGGGTGACGCCTTCTCTGATGTCACGACATGCTCGGCAGTCACGACATCAGCTGGAAGGCCGACCGACAGGATCCACATTCCGTGATCGCCCACAAATGCTACAACTAGCACAACACGAGGAGGGGAGCATGGTGAAATTAATAAAAGCATGCAAACACCCATTTGGACCTCCAATCCAAACTAACAAGAAAGGTCACAAGCATCCCTACCGGAGAACGAAGAACCGAACCCCAAAGGGGCCTTCACGAAGAGCTTGCCACCTCCTCCTTGCTCCCACAGCGAAGCGCAACCGCTCCGCATGAACCGCCGCCACTCCACCAAGCCCAAACCGCCGGATCGCCGGAGAGGGTAGCTTTCCTCCTCAGAGAGGAGAAGGGAAGGGAAGAAAGGAAAATAAGGGAAAGGGGGAACCGGCCAAGGCTTTTAGCCTCTGGCCCCCCAGAACGCGATGGGGCTGGGCGTCGCAACACCAACCGTATCGTGATGGCTGCCCACACTAAGACCAGAACGTGCCCACTCTGGGCACCGCGACAGCCTGACAGGTCACTCTGACCCGCCTGCCACCCTAACATGCGGCAAACGCCTATCAGAAGACCAAAAGCAGAACCCTGTCGCGACCCGCTGACCGAGCACGACAAGAATGCGACACACCTAGTGGTCGCAATAGGGATGACTATCACGACGGGCACCTCCGTCGTGACATGGCCAGTCATCCCACACACAAACGGAAAGTCGGAAACCCGAGATGTTACAATTGTGCTTGTGTGCTTGTTTGTTGGGTTGATGGTGAAGATCTTCACTTCTTTCTCCCCCTCTCACTGTGTGTTCTTCATGCTTGTGTACATCTCTCCATCGGCTCAAGGAGGAGTTGTTCAGCTCGTGAGAGGTGGCTCTTGGAGCGATGGAGCTCGGAGGAGGAGGGGTGCAATCCTACTAGAAGGCCCATTGTGGGTGGATCTTCAAGTTGAGGTAGGGACCCCTAAACCATTCCCTAGTTCTACCATGCTAGGGCCAAACCCCTCCCATCTAAGCCTAGAATCAGTCTAGGTGTTTCTTGGTTACTTATGATCCATGTATGAGGTTTACATGATGTGGGTTGCATGTTTTCATGCTTGGAATGGGGTGTTCATGAAGAGTGCTTCATGTGCTGCATGTGAGGTTATGTGAGAGTAGTTGGCTTTTCCTTGCATGCATGTGGGTTGTTTGGGGTGGTTTGGATGTTATTGATTGTTATCCATCGTCTCCATGATCCCCTCCCCTTGACGTTTCCTTTTTGGGTGCTTTGGGGTGGTGACTAATGCCTTGTTTAGGCACTCGGCTGTGGTCACGACGGGCTTCCCAATCGCGACCAGGTCGCAACGTATCGGTGTGTCGCGTTCTCTTGAACGTGCCCCAGACCCAACCGCATCTTTCTAACGTGACGGGTATGTGGCCGACGTTCAGGTGTTCGGGGTCTTGGCAGATCACGACTGTCGTCTCCGTCGCAATAAGATCATGACAAGGTACGTGTCGCGTACTGAAGACTCAGGCTTGTTGCGGCCCTCTTAGCCGACGTCGTGTTGTCGTGACGCGCTTACTGGTCGCCTTCTAGTTTCCTTGTCGCGACAGACAGAACTGTCACATTCTGGTCGCGACAGATTGATACGTCGCCTCTTTGACCGAGAGCTGACTGTCGACCTATTGTGTTTCCGCTTCCGCTGCGACTCGATTTTCTGGGCACCTGTGTCATTCCTAGTGCAGTGCTACTCTAGTCTCTTCGCCCGGTGCTTGGCACTTGAGGGCTTTTCCATGAGATAGGTTGTTACCATTACCTGGGACCCCCAGCCCCGCGCATCTGTTAGAGGGAGTTCTCCGGGCGGCGGGCGTACTCAAGTCACAGACTTGGAGCAGAAGGGGAAAACGGTGGGGACAGCGGCGTAGAGTCATTTGTACAGCTCTCTTAGTTGGTCTGGTTCTCCGAGGTAGTGTGGTGCTCTTACGGTGCGGACCAGCTAGTCCTTTCTCACTGCCTCACTCTACGTAGTTCTGGAACCATTTAGAGGGGTCAAGCGTGAGATCGTAGTCCGGCCAGACTACGGCAGTTGTGGTTGTTCTTAGTCTACGTCTCACTCCGATGGGAGGTGCTAGACATGGACTGTTGGTCGAGGGTAAGGCGCGTGGCGCATCTGACTGGCTGACTAGTGTAGCGTTCTATAGCTAGTGTGCTTGTCCAGGCAGTGTCCACTGTCTGTGTTTACAACTGGGTTCTTATGGTGCCTTGGTGTACACGGGTTTTCCGGTTCCGCTGAGTAGCTTAGATCGACGACCGTGTAGTTTCTTTCACGCTTCCGCACTTGACTCTGTTTAGTAAAATAGACTTTACTACTTTATTTAATTATTGCACATTAATTCTATTCTTATGTTAGAACCAGTGGGAGATTGGTAGTCCCTACTGAGCTTCTTTGTGAAGCTCACTCCCCGTTTTGTTGGAGAGACTTCACATCAGCCCCCTCCGCGGCGGACTGAGGAGACGGGCCCATAGTAGTCGACGTCTCTAGTGGCAGTGTTCCCCCAGCAGTTGTAATTCACCCTCGGGGTATGCCCCTAAGGGACGTGTTCCTTCCCGTTTATTTCAGCACTTGTACTTTATTTAGTTTGGGACTGTACTAGGTTGTTACTTAGTGTTGGACACTCTTCGTTCACTTGTGGTGCACTTTAGTACGTTTGTTGTTATTTATTTCTGTTACATATCTTGTTAGACCGATCCGTTAGCCCTTCCGGGTCTCTGGACCCGTAGGCGGCGTTGTCGGTGTTCGGATCCTTGGTGAGAATCGGAGATCCGGGCGCCGTGGCCGTTATAGGCTTTGTATGGATGGCCCTGTAGGTCTCCTTTGTGTTGGGAGGAGACTGGTGATAAGCAGTTGATTGGTCCGGAGTTGGTGTAGGAGACTTCGGATAAGATTCAGCTTATCAGACAGAGGCTTGTTGCAGCGCAGGATAAGCAAAAGAGTTACGCCGATAACAGGAGGAAGGATTTGGAGTTCGAGGTTAGTGAGCATGTTTTCTGAAGGTTTCACCTACCTGAGGCATTGTTAGGTTTGGCAGGCATAGCAAGTTGTGTCCTAGATTCATTGGCCTGCATGAGATTCTTAGGCGGATGGGCAACGTGGCATATGAGCTAGCCTTACCCCCAGCGCTTGCGAGTGTGCATCCCGTTTTCTACGTATCTATGCTCAGAAGGTTTGTGCGAGATCCGTCTCATGTGATTAGTCACGAGCCACTGGAGATTCAGCCAAATTTGTCATATGTTGAGCAACTCATGGCTATCCTTGATTGGAAGGTTTAGCACCTCAGGAATAAGAGCATTGCATCTGTGAAGGTGAGATGGCCGAACATCTCATGAGAAGAAGCTACTTGGGAGCTTGAGGATGCTATGATGAAGAAGTATCCCCACTTGTTTGATTAGTTTCGTTCTATCTTCGAGAACGAAGTTTCTTTAAGGGGGAGAGGGTGTAAGGCCCTCGAACTTTGTTATTTTATTGAACTATGTTATAGGGTGATTAGTTGCCTTGTGTATATAATTATGTGTATTTGTATATATATATATGTTATTTATGTACATATTGTATTCAAATGATGTTGTACATATGTATATATGTGTTTATTTATGTACATATTATTTTATTTACGTTGTACATATTGTATTTAAATAATACGATATATAGAGTATGTAAATTATAAGGTGAATGCATGTTTATCTGTTTTCTGTGTTTTGGCCGAAAGGCTAATTAACGTCAACATGTGTGGACATTTATGGGGAGTCGATGTCCAGATCGATCGACGCTGATTCCCAGTAAACAGCAACAACATGGCCGTTTATTTCCCAAAAATTGTTGCGGTTTCAGATATGAAAACGACTGCATTTCCTTCAGTCTCGATTTTGGAAACTACCTTACAATGATCGGATTCTAACCTAAATGCGTATCTCGATGCCCTTGGCTTATATAAACACCCAATTTCGGCCGGATTAAGTCTTTTTGGCCTTTGAGAAACCCTAGAACTTTCTATGCAAAAAATTGATCTTTGGCGACTTCGATCCGGCGATTGGAGAGTTCTCTTGGCGACTTGCATTGACTGGGAGAGGCTCTGGACTTTGGTGAAGCTTCCCCAACTCCAATGTGCAACCTGCATCGACACAGAAACCTGTTCGGGAGAAGATTTGGGCAATTCTTGGCTTGGCCGAGGAGAGCATCTTCGGCAAATTTAATTTCCTTTGACAATTTTTCTGAGGCAAGTAATTGAGAGATATCATCGCTACCCATGTCCTCTAGGTCCTGGGATTTTAAGGGATTTTCCTCGTGTCCTGGAGCCCCCATTCGTCAAGTTTTATGCATTCAGTCTGCACTTCTGCAGACAGGAACTTAACGGCCAGCTTGCTGCCATTAAGATCTTGAGTTGGCGGCAACATCGTGTGTCGTTAACCGTGTTGGCGGCAACCCCCTTTCCGCCAAGTTCGTCTATTTTTCACAGAACACTAATTTTCATATCTATGTGATTATATTCAGACTTGTGGTTATCTGTGCATGCTGTAAAATTTATATATGGTTAGGTACAGTCAGTAGGTTATGTCATGAGGAGGTGTTGAATTTCTGTAATTAGTTTCATTTATTAAAATTTCTATATTAGGACTATGAGCATGATTGGACCATGATTAATCTTGTATAAATAGATCCGTTGTGATTTAGGGTTTCATAAATTTTCCACGTTCGTATGATGACTATTTTCAGGATTTGAAACTGTTAGGTATGACTGTCTTACTGTGTACCATGTGTAAGTGGAATTGTAATGACCCCGACGCCCAGACCCTCAGCTCCCACCAAGAATCCGAACATCGGCACCGTCGCCCACGGGTCCGGAGACCCGGAAGGGCTAACGGATCGGTCTAACAAAATATGTAATAGAGATAAATAACAACAAACGCACTAAAATGTACGACAGATGAAGGAAAAGAGTCCAACACTGAGTAACAGTCTAGTACAGTCCCAAAGTAAATAAAGTACAAGTGCTGAAATAAAAGGGAAAGAACACGTCCCTTAGGGGCATACCCCGAGGGTGAAGTACACAAGCTGGGGAACACTGCTCACTGGAAATGTCGTCTACTATGGCCCCGTCTCCTCAGTCCACCGCGGAGGGAACTGTTGTGAAGTCTCACCTGTAAAAGAGGGCATGAGCTTCACGAAGAAGCCCAGTACGGATTACCAATTTCCCACTAGTTCTAACAACAGAATAGATTAAATGCAATAAATAAATAAAGTAGTAATTCTATTCTACTAAACAGAGTCAAGTGCGAAAGCGTGAAAGAAACTACACGGTCGTCGGTCTAGGCTACACGTCGGGACCGGAAAACCCGTGTAAAGCATGGCACCAAAATAACCCCATGGCTGTGACATAGACAGCTAAAACACTGTCTGGACAAACACACTAGCTATAGAACGCTACACTAGTCAGCTGGGAAGGTGCGCCGCGCGGCTTACCCTTGACCAACGGTCCATGTCTAGCACCTCCCGTCGGAGTGAGACGCGGAACTAAAGTAACCACAACGTCGTAGTCTGGCCGGACTACGGTCCCACGCCTGGCCCCTCTAAATAGTTCTGGAACCACGTAGAGTGAGGCTGTGAGAATGGACTAGCTGGTCCGCACCGAAAGAGTGCCACAACAACCTCGGCGACCCAGACCCAGCTAAGAGAGCTTTAAAAATGAGACTATGCCGCTGTCCCCACCGTTTTCCCCTCTGTTTCAAGTCTGTGACTCGAGCACGCCCACCGCCTGGAGAACTCCCTCTAAACAGGCGTGCGGGGAAGGGGGTCCCAGGTAATGGTAACAACCTGTCTCGTGGACAAGCCCTCAAGTGCCCAGCAATGGGCGAAGAGACTAGAGTAACACTGCACTAGGAACAGCACAGGTGCCAAGAAAACCGAGTCGCACCGGAAGCGAAACGTCAAATCCTGTCACCAGTCCCTCTCAGTCAGAGAGGCGACGCAGTGCTACGTCGCGATCAGAATGCAACGATCCTGCCTGTCGCAACAAGAAACCAGAAGGTGACCCTTTGCCCCGATGCGATAACAACGCTCAGGCTTAAGGTGCCGCAACAAACCCGGGTCTTCTGAACGTGACACATACCTCATCGCGATCCTATCGCGACGGAGGCGGACTTGCATTCCGACAAACCCCCAACTCCTGAACGCCGCACACGTACCCGTCACGTTTTCCAAACACGATGGGTGCTAAGGCGCGTTCAAAGGGAAGGCGACGCGACGATACGTCACGACCAAGTTGCAACTAGGAAGCCCGTCGTGACCTCAGCCGAGTGCTCAAACAGAGCAACTCCTACCACCCCATAAGCACCAAAAGGATACAACATGGGGAGGGGATCTTGCCACACAATGGAAACAGCTTACATAAAACCAAACCACCCTTAAGAAACCCCATGCATGCCATGGAAGAGATCTACACTCTAAAATCCTCACATGCACCATGAAAACCCTCACCACACACACCCATCCCAAGCATAAACCAAGCATCACAACCAACCACATTGATCACAGAGCACAGTGCACCTCCTAATCATGGAGTCTAGGCTTGGAGAAGGGTTTGATGTCGTAGCATGAAAGAACTAGGTTGAGGTTTTGTGGATCCCTACCTCAATATGAAGATCCACACAATTACGGCCTTCTCGTAGGCTTGCACCCCTCCACCTCCGAGTTCCAACACTCCAAGAGCCGCCGTCCATGAGCCAAGCACGTCCTTCACAAGCCCATGGAGAGAAACCAAGGTGCATTCCACAGAGAAGGGGGAAGGAGAAAGCAGTGAGAGGGAGAAACACAGATTTCACACTCACCAACACCATCAAAACATGCACTTACCTTCACCAAACACCACAGACACCCCAAGCCTTCCCCAAGCTCCCCAAGGAGCAGCCAAGCCACAGGAATCACCGGAGAGGAAAGAACACAGCAACACAAGCAAAATGGGGTCTTGCTCTCTGCCAGAGCAACTTAAACACAGGCGCTAAGAACGCGACGGACCTGGTCGTCGCGTTAGCAAAGCTAATGCGACACCCACCTACGTCGCGATCTGGAACATCTGCGACCCTAACGGTCAAAGCCACCATGTGGCATGTATGAAACGCTGACATCTGATCGCGACAGACCAGCATGTCGCATTCACGCATGCAAGACAACACGTGTCTCCATCGTTCAGACAGCTGAAAGAAAAAACAACAGTCTGCTATCAGAGCCCTATCGCAACAGGGGCGGCCGGCGCGTTCTCATTCAGAATGCGACGGTCACCTACGTCGCCTTCAGAAGGCGACGGGTCGACATGTCCCGACCACAGTCAAGAGAGCTGACCCTCAAAGGGGACAGGGATGTTACAATCTAACCAACAAAAAAACAAATTTGTCCACGAAATTAAGGGTGAAACTAGGGGGAAAGAGGGTAAACAAGGTACCTGTCACTCGAACAAGTACGGGAATGGCTCCCGCATCTCGTCCTCATGCTCCCAAGTGGCCTCACCACCGGCGCCGTTCTCCCAAACCACCTTGACGAGCGGGCTCTGCCTCCTACGAAGCTGCTGCACCCTGCGGTCCACCACGCTGATGGGGTACTCTGGCACCAACAGGTCTAGAGCGACCTCTAGCTGTGAGTAGTTGAGTACATGCGACGGATCTAGCATGTACTTCCTCAGCTGCGACACGTGGAAGACTTCGTGAACACCTGCAAACTCAGACGGAAGAGCCAACCTGTAAGCGACCTCACCAACCCGCTCCAGGATGGGAAGGGGGCCAACAAACCTCAGGCTGAGCTTGCCCCTCTTCCCAAACGTGAGAACTCCCTTGGTGGGTGAGATCCGAAGAAACACACTATCACCAGCCTCAAACTGAAGTGGCCTCTTGCGGATGTCGGCGTATCTCTTCTGTCTACTCTGCACTGTCTGCAACCTCTGTCTGATCAGCCTCACGGTGTCTATGCACTGCTACACCAACTCTGGACCCAGCAACTGCCTCTCACGAACCTCGTGCCAGTGCAACGGTGTTCTGCACGGTTGACCATACAGAGCCTCGTAGGATGCCATCTCGATGCTGGAGTGAAAGCTATTATTTTATGAAAACTCCACCATGGGAAGGTGCGACTCCCACATGCCGCCCCAGTCTAGGCAACATGCTCTCAACAAGTCCTCGAGGGTCTGTATGGTCCTCTCTAACTGCCCGTCTATCTGTGGGTGGTAGGCTGAACTCAACCTCAACTCAGTGCCTAGTGCCCACTGAAAGTTGCGCCAGAAATGAGAAGTGAACCTCAGATCTCTATCTAAAACAATAGAGACCGGGGTTTCGTGCAAAGGCACCACTCTGTCCACAAACAGCCGCGCAACTCTGTCCACTGACCACGTTGCTCTGACCGATAGGAAGTGAGCTATCTTTGTCAGCCTGTCGACGACCCCAAACGCTGTCGTGCCCCTGTGAAGTGTGAGGTAAGCCAGAAACAAAGTCCATGGTGACGTGCTCCCACTTCCACACGGGAATGGGAAGCGACTGCAACTCACCACCAGGACGCTGGTGCTCTGCCTTCACCTGCTGACAGGTAAGGCAGCGCGAAACAAACTCAGCGATATCTCTTTTCATCCCAGGCCACCAAAAGAGCACCCTCAAGTCGTGGTACATCTTGGTGGAGCTAGGATGAATAGAGTATCGCGACCTGTGCGCCTTAGCCAGTATATCCTCCCTGATGTCCTCTGGAACGTAGAGTTTGTCTCAGAACCTAACCTCACTGTCCTCATCCAGCACCACCTCGGGCAACTGCAACACGTCAGCCAAGTCTGCGTCTGCACTCTGCGCCTCGATCACCTGCTGATATATCATTTGCCGAACTGTCATGCTGGCCAGCACTGCCCTCCCCTGAGGCTTGACGGCGTGAACATGCCCTGAGTGGCGTCCTCCAGGAGTCTCCAGTGTCTAACCAACAAAGAACTCAAGTGGGCTCTCCTACTCAAAGCGTCTGCTACGACATTAGCCTTTCTCGGGTGATAGGAAATGGTAAAGTCGTAGTCCTTCAAGTACTCGAGCCACCTGCACTGCCTGAGGTTCAGATCTCTCTGGGTAAAGATGTACTGTAAGCTCTGGTGATCTGTGAAAACATCAAACACCTCTCCGTACAAGTAGTGCCTCCACAACCTCAAGGTGAACACGACTACTGCAAGCTCCAAGTCTTGTGTCGGGTAGTGCTGCTCATGCTTCTTCAGCTGACAAGAAGCACAAGCAACTACTTGACTGTGCTGCATCAACACAGCTCCTAGTCCAGTCCCTAAAGTGTCTGTGTAGACAACAAATCCGCCGCTGCCAGAAGGTACAACAAGAATCGGGGCTGAAGTCAGCCGGCTCTTCAGCTCCTGAAAACTGCGCTCGCACTCTGCTGTTCACACAAACCTGGTCTCCCGTCTGGTCAATCGGGTCAAAGGCTCTGCAACTCTGGTGAAGTCCTGCACAAACCTCCTGTAGTAGCCTACCAGCCCTAGAAAACTGCGCACCTCTGCAACTGCAGTGGGCTGGCTCCAAGAAACCATGGCCTCAACCTTGGCGGGATCAACCGCCACACTTGCACCAGAAACAGTATGACCCAGGAAGTGCACCTCCTTTAGCCAAAATTCACACTTGCTGAATTTGGCGTAAAGTTGGTGACTCCTCAAAGCCTGCAACACCAGCCTCAAGTGAACCTCGTGCTCCTCTGCCATCGCTGAGTACACCAAGATGTCGTTGACGAACACCACCACGAACCGGTCCAGATACTCTCGGAACACATTGTGCATCAACTCCATGAATGCTGCACGTGCAGTCGTGAGCCCAAAAGGCATCATGACAAACTCGAAGTGGCCGTAGCAGGTATGAAAAGCTGATCTGCCGATGTCTTACTCGCGGATCCGCAACTAATAGTAGCCCGACCTCAAGTTGATCTTCAGGAACACTGAAGCTGACTGCAACTGGTCGAATAAGTCATCAATCCTAGGCAAAGGGTACTTGTTCTTCATAGTCACCTGATTCAACTGCCGATAATCAATACCCAACCTGAGGCTGCCATCTTTCTTTCTCACAAACAAAACAGGCACTCCCCGTGGCGAACGGCTAGGACGATTGAAGCCCAACGCAAGCAACTCCTCTAGTTGGTGCTTCAACTCCCGCATCTCCGCCGGCACCATCCGGTACGGTGCCTTGGATGCAGGCATCATCCCCGGAAGCAACTTAATGGAGAAATTCACCTCTTGCTCTGGCGGCAAGCTCGGTAGATCCTCCAAAAACACGTCGGCAAACTAGCAGACAATAGGCACATCTGAAACAGATATCTTACCAGAATCCAAGACACACACAGAAGCCAGGAAAGCAACACCACCGTCTCGGATAATACGCCGAGCTCTACGAAAAGAGACAAAGGGTCGGCGGGTAGACTGGGTACCTCAGAAGCAAAGCACAGGTGCTCCAGGTAGCTCAAACCTCACGGTCTTCCGCTGACAATCCACCAGTGTAGAGTGTGCCTCTAACCAATCCATGCCAAGGATGGCATCAAAGTCGTGGAGCTGCAGGACAAATAGTCTGGCTGGTAGCTGGTGGCCCTGTACCTCGACGGTGACACCCTCTAGGTAGCCTAGAGTACACATAAAGTCACCCATCGGTAGCTCAATAGCTAGGTCAAAGGCCCACTCCAGAGCAAACTCAGACAAAGTAGCAAAGAACTCCTCAGAAGCAAAACAGTGTGTGGCACCTGGATCAATCAAAACTCGAGCAGCCCTACCGAAGATAGGAACCGTACCGATGACCAGATTAGAGGCCTCCGCCTCCTCTCTGGTGATGTTCATCACCCGACCGCATCCACGTCCTCGCTGAGGCTGCTGCTCCTGGTGCTGTTGCGGCTACCGGAACTGACCCTGGTGCTGCTGCTGGCGCTGCGCCAGCTGGGGTGGAGGAAACTGTGCCTGAGGTGCCTGCTGCTGGTGCTGCTGCCTCAACAACGGACACTCTCGCCTGTAGTGACCCGGCTGCCTGCAGTGAAAACAACCCATGCCCTGCTGGCCCTGCTCTGCTCCCTGCTTTACGGACTACTCCACTGGCTGCTCTGGTTGATGTCACTGCTGTTGTGGCTGCCTTTACTGACGCCTGCCTTCACGAGTGAACAGCTTCTTCAACTTCGAGGTCAAGCAAGCACCGCCTGTCCCTGAAGAAGAAGAAGAGGAAACACTCCCTCGACTGCCCGAGGGGCACTGGTATGGAGAAGACCTCTCTGAGCCTCCACTCTACTGCAGCTGAAACTGACACTCCCGCTCCAAGGCGGTGGCTCTCGCCACTGCTACCGTCAAGGAGTCACAGAGGTGACCAGCCATGGCCCACCTCAACACCGTGTGTACCCCGCTAATGAACCGCTCAGTACGAGCCTGCTCACTAGTGGCCACGTGGGGAATGTGTCGAAGTAGTTGCACGAACCTCTGGTGGTACTGTGCTACGGTCAAGTCTCCCTGTACCAACTCGTGGAACTGGTCCCTCCTCTCACGGAAAGCATAGTCGGGGAAGAACTCGTCATGAAAGGCCACTAGGAACTCCTGCCAAGTGATCTGGTTCAGCCTCCTGCCCTGAAAACTGGTCTGCCTCACTGCCCTCCATCACTCGTGGGTAGACCCCTTCAACTGATATACTGCCAACCTAACCTGATCCAGCTCTGCACAGTCCATGGTCTCGAAGGTGCGCTCGAGCTTATGGACCCAACTCTCTGCCCTGTCCGGATCACGGTCACCAGAAAACCTCGGAGGCCGAAGATGAAGAAACCTTTCTAGAAGCGTTGTGCGGTCCTCAGGTGCTGCTGCTGCAACTGGAGTCTGATGTCGTACCACTAGTGGTACCTCTGGCTGAACTGGTGCTGCCTACGGGGTCGGTGGTGGCTGCTCCTCCGTTGCCATCTCTGCGAACTGCTGACCTCCTGCCGGCATCTGCTGATACGGATGGTACTGCGGGTACTGCCAAGGACCTTGGAACATAGCTCACCACCATTTCTCCATGACGGCCGGCGGGGGCGGGGCGGAAACCACTGCTGCTGCTGCTGCGGCCCTCCTTATGGAAATGGAATGCCCTGTGGCAACGGGTCCCCAGGCTCATCGTACTGCTGGGGCCGAGCATCAATCAGCACGTGCTCAGCTACAACCGACCAGTCCGACTCAAACTCCTGATGCTCCGCCAACTCACGAACCTGCCTGCGAGTGCGTGGAGGCATGTTCTACAAAACAACCACAAAAATAGGTTAATAGATAATACTCCGGCGGCTAGCAGTGTTACATGTACTTCCTAAGGGACTTTACGTTATTACTTATTTTCATTACAAGTCCTGATAGACCCCTTGCTCTAATACAACTGTAATGGCCCCGACGCCGGACCCTCGGCTCCCACCAAGAATCCGAACATCGGCACTGCTGCCCACGGGTCCGGAGACCTGGAAGGGCTAACGGATCGGTCTAACAAGATATGTAATAGAGATAAATAACAACAAACACACTAAAATGTATGACAGATGAAGGAAAAGAGTCCAACACTGAGTAACAGTCTACTACAGTCAAAAAGTAAATAAAGTACAAATGCTGAAATAAAAGGGAAAGAACACGTCCCTTAGGGGCATACCCCGAGGGTGAAGTACACAAGTTGGGGAACACTGCTCACTAGGAAGGCCATCTACTCTGGCCCCGTCTCCTCAGTCCGCCACGGAGGGAACTGCTGTGAAGTCTCCCCTGCAAAAGAGGGCATGAGCTTCATGAAGAAGCCCAGTAGGGACTACCAATCATCCACTGGTTCTAACAGTAGAATAGATTAAATGTAGTAAATAAACAAAGCTGTAATTCTATTCTACTAAACAGAGTCAAGTGCGGAAGCGTGAAAGAAACTACACGGTGATCGTTCTAGGCTACACGTTGTTGGATCGAAATGGCTGAGAAATAGTCCTAGGGGGGGTGAATAAGACTTTCTATGTTTTGAAATTTCTTCTGAAAAACACAGCACTAAATAGATATGTTAGTACTAAGTGGGATGTGTGTGATTCAAGTGTAAACTTGGCGGAAACAATCACACAAATAAATGCAGAAGGGATTTATCCTGGTTCGGCCCTTCCCACATGGAAGTCCTACATCTAGTCCTCAAGCCAACCACTTGAGATTTCACTAAACTGCCAACAACTTGGCATTCTCTCACCTTCGAGTGGAATTACAAAACCCACTTGCTCCCAAGAAAGTCTTCCCTAAACAGGGGTACAAACACTACCTTTCACAAGGCCTTCCCTTCACAGGAGGGGTAAAGCAGAGCAGAACTTCTGCAAGAATTACAACAGAAATAGAGAATTAAACACTTGTGTTTTTACCTCAAGGCTGAGCACAAAACACATACAAACTCCAACAGGATTGAAGGATCAAGAAATTGTGCAAAATCCTAATTGAAGTAACTTGGGTGGACATGAAGACAGTAGCAAATTACAACTGCCACACAATACACAGAACTTCAAAAGAAGACTTTTTGAAGTGAGGATCTCAGACTGTAGCTTAGCAGGAAGGCTTTTTTTGAGAGAGCTTGAAGGATTCGGATGAACCATTCAATAGAATTGGCTTGAGTGTATGTGGTTTCTCTATATGCTTTGTTGTTCTCTCTTCTTCTTCTTTTATAATCTTTAAAAAATATAGCCCTTTGAAGGAGATAGTCGTTGGATCTTGGTGGCTGTTTGCAAATTAGCCGTTGGAAGAGAGTTTCTGGGATCCTTTGGATCTTGAAGGCTTTGTCCAGAAGGTCTTGAAATTTGCATCTTTCCAAGGTCTTCAGAATAGGAGCAGTTGTCACAGCTAGAAGATAAGCTCTTGTAGACTGAGCTGGGAACATCCCATGCTAACCATGTGCTCCAATTAATGCATGTTGCACAGACAAGACAAAGACAAGTATATCTCCATACCTTTGTGGTAGGTAGGTTAGTTTGAGTACAACAGACAGTAAGGCACCTAGTATTCTCAACCTTTTCAGAAAATAGAGCAGACAGACGAAAAGTTAAAGCATGGGTCTGTCAGTGGTAGGTGACATGGTCAGATACCATGCGTCTGAGATTTTTATAAATGCTTTGTATCTCATGAAGGATATAAACTGAAGTAAGGACAACAAGACTGTAAGATATTTCAGAGAAATGTTTTGCAGAGATGAATAATTTGAATATACTATGTTCTGTCAGAGAAATATATTAAAATAATAATCTTCTAAGATTTTAGTAAGATATGTTAGGCAATAGGCAATTTGTCAATAAATTATGTCTAAGATGTTTAAGAATCAGAAAAGGATTTTATACACTTAAAGACAAATATATTCCAAGACAGATAGAACTGACAAAGTATAAGTACAAAACTGACAGTGAAGTCGAATGCAATAGAACATGCAATTCGATTGAAGAAGTGGGCATGATTCGACTTCAAGAAGAATAAGGTAAATCGACTATAGTAGTGAAAGTAACACTAAGGCAACGTTCGGCTGTATGAGTCGAAGTCGTGAATCGAATACAATGTAAAGGACATTCGACTGTGTGAGTCGATGTCATGAATCGAATACAGTGTAAAGGACATTCGACTGTGTGAGTCAAATGTTATGTAAAATTGTGGACTTAAACAAAATTCGCAAGACTTGTGACTGAGTTTCTGAAGGAGTCAGATTTTGCAGTCGAATGTATCAATCGGATACAGTAGGCTATAGAGATAGTTCTATGGCCTTTAGAAAATTCTATAGTGACATATATATTTTGGAAAACACATATTTAAAGATTTGTCATAGCAAATACATTATTCATAAGTATTGAAAAGAAACTTTGGATTTCTTAGGGGCAGTTGCTCAACAATTCTCCCCCTTTTTTGTTAATGACAAAAATCTTTAAATAGGTAGCTAACATATAAATTTCATCTATACCTTTTATCATAGAAATTTCTTCTATACCTTTTATCATATAAATTTCTTCTATACCTATACTTCAATCTTTAGATAGATAGTTGGGAGTTAAATTCCAGCTACCTTTTCTCCCCCTTTGTGGCATTAACATAAAGGATGGCAGAACAGGAAAATGTTGTCATAGATAAAGAGAGTACAAATTGTATAAAAACAAGCAACAAACTATATTCATAGGTCATAAAAGAAAAGAGAATTTAATGTTCAGGGCTTAACAGAACTGGGTAGATAGAGGGAACGGGGAATCATAGCCAAAAATGGCTGGATGAGTTCCCAAAGCTTCAACTCATTGTTGGCAAATGAGTTGTCAAACAAAGCACTATCAACATTATAGCTGGGATTTGTGGAAGGTAATTTCTTGACTGATTTGACATGGCGCCTTCTGTAAAAGGTGTGCCTGTTGCAGTACTTATCCATGTCTAGCTTGAACCTTAGGGGAGTAAACTGCTTGGTAGCGGCCAGAGTGAGAAACTCATGAAGAGTGATATTCTAGTATAGACCATTTGAGATAGCTGCATCTTTGGCTTGATAATAGTACATGTACCTCTGAGCCCATCTGAGACCTAGATGCTTTCTCAAATCCATGAGACTCTTAGAGTGAAATTCATTGAGGGATAGTCTCATCCTCTGGCACTGAGAACTGTAGGAAGGATAAGCTACTTCCCATTGTTCAGGAGTAAACCTCTCAGATTTAGAAAAGCTTAGCTGAAGATCAAGGAGATGCTTATGGAATTTGGACATCTGGAGGAAAATAAACCTCTGGAAACTGAGCTTGGACTTATACTTGATCTTGAATCTGGTGGCAATCCGGATGAATCTATTGAAGAGGGTTACAGCAAAAGCACCTCTGTAGGAGACTGCTCCTACAAGGGGAGGATGGAGCCTTGAAGGCACTGCCACAGACATGGAGGGAACAACTTCCCTTTGGCCTCTTAGCAAATTTTCATATTGGCCCTTGGACACATCATGCAGGCCTAACTTGAACCTTTCATAGTTGAAGGCTCTCATAGCTGTGTACTTGGCCTGAGACTCCCGGAGATGAGTGGCAAAAAGAGCATGTAATCTGAGGGAGAGGTGGTGTTCAACTGTCAGGTAGTGGCTCCTAGATTGGGCTTCTTGAAATCTACTTGCCTCCTCTGGATAGAGATCAACAAATTCTTGAGGAGGGAGGCAGTGACTCTTTTGGGAAATAAATTGGAGATCTGAAGTAGAGAGTTGGGAGGTTTTGATCAACACAGGAAGCCAGTGTTCAAAAGTAAAACCTGGCAGGTCATGGATTTAAAGAAATGCTCTTATTGATAAATATTCTTTGAACAAATTCATGGTTTGAACAGAGTGATGAACAAAAGCATACCAGAATGGGGGAAGTAACAAGGAGGGTTTATCTCCTATTCTGGGTCCATGAGAGGCTGGCAGTTGGATACTGGGAAGTATTTCAACTAGCTGAAGGAGGGTGTTCTGGGAACCAGGTTTGGAAGCAGTGGGTAGAGAGGAGAAAAAATGTGGTGGTTGGGTGGAAAGATTGATTGTTATTTCCTTGAGGGGTTTGGGTTGGTGTTTCATTGGATAAATGGAAAACTTTACATTTTGAAGAGATGGATCTACTAGAATGGCTATTGGAGGGAGATCAGGAGAAGATACTTCAGGAACTGAAGTTGAAGGAGCAGTAGATTGTGGTGCAGATGAAATAGTCTCAGTAGGAAGGGTAACTGGTGGAGCAGGTGGAGAGGGAGGCCTGGATGGAGGAACAGGAAGGACAGGGTTACCATTTTTGACTAACCTTCTCTTTACTTTCCTCTTGAAAGGTTGGAGCTCTCGGGAGGACTCAAGAGGTCTCTTGGCCTGGGGAACTTCTTCAACTGCTGCCACTCCTACTGGCTGCTGGTCAGCCACAGACTCTTACTGCTGCACAACTGGAGGTTGATACACAACTACTGCTAGCTGATGGTCAGGTTCTTGGACTTGTTGCGACTGGGAATCATCTAATACAGGCTGCTGCTCAGCCGGATTCTCAGGTTCTTTCTCAACAGACTGCTCAAGCACTGGATCTTTAGAAACGGAAACATGGGATTCATCAGGGTGTTGCGGGTCTTGAGCAGGTGCTTCTTCTTCTTCTTGCTGATGCTGCTGCTGAGAGGAAGGTGGCCCTGATGGCCTGGAGGTGCCCTGTTGGCACACAAACTGAAGCATAAGATCCTTGATCTGCTTAACCTCATCAGCCAAACTATCAAACTTCACATCAATTAACTCCACTTGCATCTGGAGAACAGATAAGTTCTCATGCTGCTTTCTAACAAGATCTAAGAGGGTGCTTAGGCTATTACTGCTCTCCCCCTAAGACCTTGGCCGGGTCTCAAACTGAGAAGGGGAGAAGGAAGGCTCTCTTTCCTCAAACGTATGCTCCAAGGGAGAGACTGGAACATCTTCAGAGACAACTCCTTTGCCTCTGAGTTCTCTTAAGACTACTTCTATTGTATCTGAAGGAGCATCTGGCTCTGGAAGAGAAGAGGAAGCAATATTCTGAACTTCTGGCTGAACAACTTGATGAGAAACTTGCTGGGCTTCTTGCTGAACTAGTTGCTCAAGCAACTGTACTGGGACCTCAGGAATCACTGGTACTGCAAGGGCTTCAATTCTGACATTTGGTGCTGGAACATCTTGTGTGAGTATAGATACAAGGGGTTCATCAGGGAAAATCTCATGCTCACACTCAGGCATAGAGTCTTTAAACCACAGATTTTGTTTCTTACTTACCAAGGAGTAGTGACTCCTTCTGAGAGTAAAGATGCCAATTTTCTCTTTTGTGCCAACAAACAATTCACCAGACAGATCTACTGAAATTTTTTTGAAAATAAGAGTAAGCAGGGATCCATAAGGGAGGGATTCCTGCAAATCCTTTGAAGCAATCATCTTTTCCAAAATTACTGCTGGCGGGTTCACCTTGTGCCTTTGAACTGCCCAAAACAATAGGTTCCCATCTCTTGCAGTAATGGAGGAGTGAGTACCTGCTCTAGGGGTGATGATGTTGGTGATTATTGAATGGATCAATCTCTTCTCAGCAAATAACTCATTGACCTGAAGTCCTCTTTTGCAAAGGGTCCCCAAGCTTCCAATAATCCACAATTTTTGCTTTTCAAGGGGAATAAACTCACTGAGACAATGACCAGAATTTGGGCAATCGAAAACTTCTACCAAAAGCTCCTCAGATATGGTAATCTTGGTGCCCTTGACATATCCAACTATAGTATTGCCCGATGACACTTGAAGAGAAGCATAAAAAGATCTAATAGAACTGGCTACAAAGGGCTCGGAAATTTGACAGAGTTTGGTCCAACCCATGGCATTAAGGGTCTCTTCTACCCAAGAAAGACTCCCATTCAAATGAGAGAACTCTACTGATTTTCCAGAACAGATGGGGATCTTAGCCAAATGCTAGAGTTGGTCAGGGGTTAGCTGAACGGACTCTTGAAACCTAGGAGATGCCATCTAGAAGATAGAAGTAGAAATGTTCAGGGAACCACCAAAGGAGAGGAAGATATACACAGAGGACATGAAAGATCCTACCTTTTTCTTGAAGAGAGGAGTTTGCAGATGGTTCCTGGGAGGTCCTTCACCGGAAAAACAGTGAAGGCGCGAAGAGCCGAGGAAGACAGGAGATTCGAATAAGGGATTTCAAAAGGGTGTCTTCTAAAGGGAGAAGGGGTTTGTTTAAATAAGGGCTGGAAAGAAACTGTCCCTTGATCTCAGGCTGAACAGACGTGATTGAATGATGTGACCATTAAGTCATGAAGGGGCGCGCCTTAATGATGTGTCAGTTACGAAATTTTTAAGTGCCGTTTCAGGAAGTAATGAGTCGAATTAAGCATTCGACTGTATCAGTCGAATGCATGGTTTTAACATGAATCGAATGCATCGATTCTTCATGAATCGAATGCATGAGTCGAAAGTTTGGAACTTAGAAAATTTCCAGGATGACTTTTCACAGTCAATTCATACACACATTATTCAAGCAAGATTTTAATTTGATAATTTTTAATCAGGGTTGCACATACCTATTTCTCTTCTAATAGATGTAAATCTATCTTCAGGTAGAGGTTTTGTGAAAATATCTGCAAGTTGATTTTCTGTAGAAACAAATTCAAGAGAAATATTTCCATTACTTACATGGTCCCTAATGAAGTGATGTCTAACCTCAATATGCTTTGTTCTTGAGTGCTGGATTGGATTCTTGGTCAAATTGATTGCACTTCTGTTATCACAAAGCATTGGAATTTCTTGGAGCTGATGACCATAGTCTTCCAATTGATGCTTGATCCATAGGAGTTGGGTACAACAACTTCCATCTCTAATGTATTCAACTTCTGTGGTGGATAAAGCTACTGAGTTTTGCTTTCTGGAAGACCAAGATATTAAACCCCCTGCAAAAATTTGACAAGTGCCACTGGTGCTTTTTCTATCTAATTTACATCCAGCATAGTCAGCATCACTATATCCAATTAATTTAAATTCTGAACATCTAGGATACCATAGACCTAAATTACTGGTATTTATAAGATATCTAAAAATTCTTTTACTTGCATGAATGTGAGATTCTTTTGGATCAGCTTGGAATCTTGCACATAAACAAACACTGAACATTATATCTGGTCTACTTGCAGTAAGATAGAGCAGTGATCCTATCATTCCTCCATAGATCTTTTGATCTACCTTTTTACCAAGGGGATCACTATCTAACTTAATGCTTGAGCTCATGGGTGTTCCTAAAGGCTTACATTTGTCAAAAACATATTTAGTGAGCAAATCTGAAATGCATTTGGTTTGACAGATGTGGGTCTCTTCCTTGGTCTGCTTGATTTGCAATCCAAGAAAATAATTTAGTTCACCCATCATACTCATTTCAAATTCATTTTGCATCAAATTTTTAAAGTATTTGCAGAGTGATTCATTAGTAGAACCAAAAATAATATCATCAACATAAATTTGTACAATTAGGATTCCATCTGAAAATTTCTTTATGAATAAAGTACTATCTACTTTTCCTCTCATAAAATCATGGGATATAAGATAAGCACTTAGTCTTTCATACCAAGCTCTTGGAGCTTGTTTCAAGCCATATAGTGCTTTCTTTAAACGGAAATCATGATCAGGATGCTTAGTGTCTTCAAAGCCAGGAGGTTGCTCAACATATACTTCTTCTTTAATAAAACCATTTAGAAAAGCACTTTTAACATCCATCTGAAATAGATTAATATTAAGAGAGCAAGCATATGCTAATAAGATTCTAATTGCCTCTAATCTAGCCACTGGAGCATAGGTTTCATCAAAATCTATGCCTTCCTCTTGGGAGTATCCTTGAGCTACAAGTCTGGCTTTGTTCCTAGTGATTACCCCTGATTCATCCATTTTGTTTCTGAAAACCCATCTGGTTCAAATAACTGGATGATCAGAAGGTCTAGGTACAAGGGTCCAAACTTCACTGCGTTGGAACTGATTGAGTTCCTCTTGCATAGCAAGGATCCAAGATTCATCACCCAGTGCATCATTGATTGTCTTAGGCTCAATTTGTGAAACTAAGGTAGAGAAATCACAAGGAATTTGCATAACTCTTGTTCTTACTCTATCTTGAGGATTACCTATGATATTTTCTCTAGGATGGTCCCTATGGTACCTCAATTCTCTAGGTAGTCCTTCTTGTGTTTCTTCTTGTTGTTGGAGATCTTCTAATGGGGGATCTTCCATTTCTTCATCTTTGCCTTCTTCTTCTTCAAGAGAAGTCTTTTCAAGATCCCTGCACAGATCATCAACACATTCTTTTTCTTCTTCTACCCTTTTGATAGAAGGGTTAGTTTCATCAAATAAAACATGCACAGTTTGTTCTATGGTTAATGTTTTTCTATTAAACACTCTGTAACCTCTAGGTTTTGAAATGTAACCTAACAGAAAACCTTCATCACTTTTAGGATCTAATTTCCCTAAATTGTCTTTACCATTATTTAAGATAAAATACTTACAGCCAAAAGGTCAGAGATGATTGATATTGGGCTTTTATCCTTGTATAATTCATATGGTGTCTTCTTCAAAATAAGTCTGATCATGCATCGATTGATGATGTAGCAAGCGGTATTTACTACCTCTGCCCAGAAGTACTTTGGTAAATTATACTCATTCAGCATTGTTCTGGCCATATCCAGCAGTGTTCTATTCTTTCTTTTTGCTACTCCATTCTGTTGAGGTGTTCTTGGAGCTGAGACGTTGTGTTCAATTCCATTTTCTTCACAGTATTCCAGGAAATCTTCAATTTTGAATTCACCACCATGATCAGATCTGATACTGGTAATCTGAAATTTTTTATTTTTCTAAACTATCTTGCTGAATTTCAGAAAAGCTTGAAATGCTTCAGATTTGGCTTCTAGAAAAGATACCCAAGTGTACCTTGAGTAGTCATCAACTAATACATAGCCATAGATCTTTCCTCCTAGACTGATTGTGCTCATAGGTCCACATAAATCCATGTGAATCAATTCTAAGGGCTTAGAAGTTGTAACAATTGTTTTGGACTGAAATGAGGTCTTGGTCTGTTTTCCTTTTGCACAGGCTAAGCAAATTCCAAACTTCTTGATTTTCATCCTGGGAAGACCTTCAACCAGGTCATGCTTTATTAATTTCTTCATCACTGAAGTGCTTGCATGACCAAGTCTTCTGTGCCACAAATCAGACTCTTCACTTTTGGTAATAGCCAAACATAGGTTTACTTCCTTTAATTCTGCTAGTTGCAATGTATACAAATTCTTCACTCTTTGTGCTTCAAAAACTGTCTTGTTATCCTTCAGAATTATACATTTATCATTCTGAAAACTTACTAAATGCCCTTTATCACATAGCTGACTAATACTTATCAGATTGTGCTTGAGACCTTCTACATACATGACATCTTCAATTAAGTTCTTTTCCTTAGTACCAATTGTTCCACTTTCTAGAACTTTTCCTTTTCCATTATCACCATAAGTAACTTGACCAGATTCTTCTCTAAAACTTGTGAATAGCTTCCTATCTCCTATCATGTGCCTTGAGCATCCACTATCCAAATACCATTTGGATGCCCTCAGCTGACCCTGCACACAAAGCTAAACTGTAACTTTTGGTACCCTAATTTTCTTGGGTCCTTGATGGTTAGTTTTAGGAATCCATCTCAAGTGTCTAGTAGTGCATGTGCTAACAGTGTGTCCTAGTTGGTTACAATGAGTACAGCACAAATCAAAAGTATTTTTCTTGTGTGTATTGTTACTGAATTTTTGTTTTTGTCTGTAGACATGTTGATTTACCTTTTTGGTATTTTTTATGTCTTTTTCTGCTACAAATTTAGGAGTTGGATAGACTTTAGGATGAATAATGTGTTCCTCATTTTGTAAGGGTGTGTATCATACTCCATATTTCTTTTTCCCTTTTATAGCACCTTTGAGATTTACAAATAAAGAGGTTTTGCATGTAGAAATCTTTTCCAAGGTAGATCTTAGATAACCATTTTCCTCTTGTAATTTTTCTTCATTCTTAAGTTCTTTCAAGTTTGATTCTAATTCTAATATTTTGATGTTTTTATTTTTTAAATCTTCACACAGCAATTCATTAGCTCTTTTGGTTTCATTTAAACTTTTGCTTATCCTTTTTGCCTCATTTTTAAGAAAGGTATTACTCTTTTCTTGGTTTAATAGGTTTAGTCTAACTATTTTTATTTGTCTTACCACAGATTTATACTTTTCATAAAGTTCATTAAAAGCATCCTCAAGATTATCTGAATCGGATTCTGAATAGGAAGTGAAAGTGGTTTCTAAATTTACCTATTCTAGTCCTGCCATGAGGGCTAGATTAGCCTTCTCTTCTTCTTCGGATTCTGAGCTGGAGGAGTCTGAGCTGGTAGCATCTTCATTGTCCCAAGTTGCTGCCATAGCCTTCTTTTTGAACTTTCTAAACTTCTTTTCTTTTCCCTTCTTCTTATTTGATTTTTCTGCTTGATCCTTCTTTTTGAGTCTAGGACATTCAGACTTGTAATGTCCTGGCTGATTGCACTCATAACAAGTTGGCTCCTTCTTCTTATCTTTCTTGAAGAATTTCCTTGAGCCAAACTTTTTCTTCTTGGCCAAAATTCTCTGTAATTTTCTTGAGAGCATAGCCTCATCACTGTCATCTGATTTCTCTTTGGAGTCTTCAGATGAAGAAGAATCTGCAATCTTTAAAGCATTTGAAATTTTCTTTTCGAAGAGCTTTCAGAAAATCTTTCCATGTTTATTTCTTGTGCCATGAGGGATCCTATTAATTTGTCAATGGTTAATTGTGTTAAATCATGGGCTTCCTCTATGGCTGTGACTTTAGGAGTCCAGACATTGGTTAGAGATCTTAAGATTTTTCTTACTGTTTCTTCATTGGTTAGGACTTTCCCTAAAGCACTTAATCCTATAATTATATTTGAAAATCTATTGTACATTTGAGTTATATTTTCATTGGGGAGCATTTTAAACTGTTCATATTGAGATACAAGTATGTCTATACTTGTTTGCTTAACCCTATCTGTACCTTCATATGTTATTTGTAATTTATCCCACATTTCTTTTGCTGTTTTACAGGCTGAAAGTCTATTAAACTCTCTTTTAGATAAAGCACAGCAAAGATAATTTTTTGCTTTGAAATTTAAGGACATATTTCTTTTGTCTGCAATTGAAAGAGCACCAGAAGAGGATTCTACAAGGACTTGAAAATCACCTTGTTCAATTACCTGCCATAGGTCGAAGTCAGTACCTCTGATGAAGCATTCCATCCGCATCTTCCAATATTGGTAATCTTCACCATCAAAGAATGGTCGCCTTCATAGTTGTGTTCTTTGGATGCCATTTCTTCTCAAATCTTTAGATTCTCCTGAGAAGACCTCTCTCTGATACCACTTGTTGGATCGAAATGGCTGAGAAATAGTCCTAGAGGGGGGGTGAATAGGACTTTCTATGTTTTGAAATTTCTTCTGAAAAACACAGCACTAAATAGATATGTTAGCACTAAGTGTGATGTGTGTGATTCAAGTGTAAACTTGGCGGAAACAATCACACAAATAAATGCACAAGGAATTTATCCTGGTTCGGCCCTTCTCACATGGAAGTCCTACATCCAGTCCTCAAGCCAACCACTTGAGATTTCACTAAACTTCCAACAACTTGGCCTTCTCTCACCTTCGAGAGGAATTACAAAACCCACTTGCTCCCAAGAAAGTCTTCCCTAAACAGGGGTACAAACACTACCTTTCACAAGGCCTTCCCTTCACAGGAGGGGTAAAGCAGAGAAGATCTTCTGCAAGAATTACAACAGAAATAGAGAATTAAACACTTGTGTGTTTGCCTCAAGGCTGAGCACAAAAGACACACAAACTCCAACAGGATTGAAGGATCAAGAAATTGAGCAAAATCCTAATTGAAGCAACTTCGGTGGACTGGAAGACAGTAGAAAATTACAACTGCCACCCAATACACAGAACTTTAGAAGAAGACTTTCTGAAGTGAGGCTCTCAGACTGTAGCTTAGCAGGAAGGCGTTTTTTGAGAGAGCTTGAAGGATTCGGATGAAGCTTTCAATAGAATTGGTTTGAGTGTATGTGGTTTCTCTGTATGCTTTGTTGTTCTCTCTTCTTCTTCTTTTATAATCTTTAAAAAATATAGACGTTTGAAGGAGATAGTCGTTGGAGCTTGGTGGCTGTTTGCAAATTAGTTGTTGGAAGAGAGTTTCTGGGATACTTTGGATCTTGAAGGCTTTGTCCAGAAGGTCTTGAAATTTGCATCTTTCCAAGGTCTTCAGAATAGGAGCAGTTGTCACAGCTAGAAGATAAGCTCTTGTAGACTGAGCTGGGAACAGCCCATGCTAACCATGTGCTCCAATTAATGCCTATTGCACAGACAAGAAAAAGACAAGCATATCTCCATACCTTTGTGGTAGGTAGGTTAGTTTGAGTACAACAGATAGTATGGAACCTAGTATTCTCAACCTTTTCAGAAAATAGAGCAGACAGAAAAAAAGTTAAACTATGGGTCTGTCAGTGGTAGGTGAGATGGTCAGATACCATGCGTCTGAGATTTTCATAAATGCTTTGTATCTCATGAAGGATATAAATTGAAGTAAGGACATCAAGACTGTAAGATATTTCAGAGAAATGTTTTGCAGAGATGAATAATTTGAATATACTATGTTCTGTCAAAGAAATATATTAAAATAATAATCTTCTAAGATTTTAGTAAGATATGTTAGGCAATAGGCAATTTGTCAATAAATTATGTCTAAGATGTTTAAGAATCAGAAAAGGATTTTATACACTTAAAGACAGATAGAACTGACAAAGTATAAGTACAAAATTGACAGTGAAGTCGAATGCAATAGAACAGGCAATTCGATTGAAGAAGTAGGCATGATTTGACTTCAAAAAGAATAAGGTAAATCGACTATAGTAGTGAAAGTAACACTAAGGCAACGTTCGGCTGTATGAGTCGAAGTCGTGAATCGAATACAGTGTAAAGGACATTAGACTGTGTGAGTCGAAGTCATGAATCGAATACAGTGTAAAGGACATTCGACTGTGTGAGTCGAATGTTATGTAAAATTGTGGACCTAAAAAATTTTTGCAAGACTTGTGACTGAGTTTCTGAAGGAGTCAGATTTTGCAATCGAATGTATCAATCGGATACAGTAGGCTATAGAGATTGTTCTGTGGCCTTTAGAAAATTCTATAGTGACATATATATTTTGGAAAACACATATTTAAAGATTTGTCATAGCAAATACATTATTCATATGTATTGAAAAGAAACTTTGGATTTCTTAGGGGCAGTTGCTCAACACACGTCGGGACCAGAAAACTCGTGTAAAGCACGGCTCCAGAAGAACCCTAAGGCTATGACACAGACAGCTAAAACACTACCTGGACTAACACACTAGCTACAAAATGCTACCCTAGTCAGCCGGTCAGGTGCGCCACGCGCCTTACCCTCGACCAACGGTCCATGTCTAGCACCTCCCGTCGGAGTGAGATGTGGAACTAAAGTAACCACAATGCCGTAGTCTGCACGTACTACGGTCCCACGCCAGGCCCCTCTAAATGGTTTCGGAACCACGTAGAGTGAGGCTGTGAGAAAGTACTAGCTGTTCCGCACCAAAAGAGCGCCACAACAACCTCGGAAACCTAGACCCAGCTAAGAGAGCTCTACAAACAAGTCTACGCCGCTGTCCCCACCATTTTGCCCTCCGCTCCAAGTCCGTGACTCAAGCACGCCCACCGCCCAGAGAACTCCCTCTAAACAGGTGTGTGGGGATGGGGGTCCCAGGTAACGGTAACAACCTGTCTCGTAGACAAGACCTCAAGTGCCCAGCACCGGGCGAAGAGACTAGAGTAGCACTGCACTAGGAACAACACAGGTGCCAAGAAAACCGAGTCGCAGCAGAAGCGGAACGTCAAAACCTGTCGCCAGTCCCTCTCGATCAGAGAGGCAACACAGTGCTACGCGGCGATCAGAACGCGACGATCTTGCCTGTCGCGACAAGAAACCAGAAGGCGACCCTTCGACCCGTCGCGATAAGAACGCTCAGGCTTAAGATGCCGCAACAAGCCCGGGTCTTCTGAATGCGACACGTACCTCGTCGCGATCCTATCGCGACTGAGGCAGACGACGCGTTCCAACAAACCCCCAACTCCTGAACGCCGCACACGTACCCGTCACGTTTACTAAACGCGACGGGTGCTGGGGTGCATTCAAAGGGAACGCGACGCGACGATACGTCGCGACCAGGTCGCGACTGGGAAGCCCGTCGCGACCTCAGTCGAGTGCTCAAATAGAGCAACTCCTACCACCCCATAAGCACCAAAAGGATACAACATGGGGAGGGGATCATGCCACACGATGGAAACAGCTTAAATAACACCAAACCACCCTTAAAAAACCCCATGCATGCCATGAAAGAGATCTACACTCTAAAATCCTCACATGCACCATGAAAACCCTCACCACACACACCCATCCCAAGCATAAACCAAGCATCACAACCAACCACATGGATCACAGAGCACAACGCACCTCCTAATCATGGAGTCTAGGCTTGGAGAAGGGTTTGATGTCCTAGCATGAACGAACTGGGTGGAGGTTTTGAGGATCCCTACCTCAATATGAAGATCCAACCAATTAGGGCTTCTCGTTGGCTTGCACCTCTCCACCTCCGAGCTCCAACGCTCCAAGAGCCGCCGTCCACGAGCCGAGCACATCCTTCACAAGCCGATGAAGAGAAACCAAGGTGCATGCCACAGAGAAGGGGGAAGGAGAAAATAGTGAGAGGGAGAAACACAGATTTCACACTCACCAACACCATCAAAAAATGCACTTACCTTCACCAAACACCACACACACCCCAAGCCTTCCCCAAGCTCCCCACGGAGCAGCCAAGCCACAGGAATCGCCGGAGAGGAAAGAACACAGCAACACAGGCAAAATGGGGTCCTGCTCTCTGCCAGAGCAACTTAAACACAAGTGCTAAGAACGCGACGGACCAGGTCATCGTGTTAGCAAAGCTAACGCGACACCCACCTACGTCGCGATCTGGAACGTCTGCGACCCTGACGATTAAAGCCACCACGTGGCATGCATGCAACGCTGACATCTGATCGCGACGGATCAGCATGTCGTGTTCACGCATGCAAGCCAACACGCGTCTCCACCGTCCAGATAGCTAAAAGACAAAAAAACAGTCTCCTGTCAGAGCCCTATCACGACAGGGGCGGCCGGCGTGTTCTCATTCATAACGCGATAGTCGCCTACGTCGCTTTCAGAAGGTGACGGGTCGACATGTCGTGACCACAGTCGAGAGAGCAGACCCTCAAAGGGGATAGGGATGTTACAGGAATTGTCAATAAATATGCCTGGAATCTGTTTTAATTATTATAATTAGTTTACAAATCTGAAAAATCTACAAAATTGAGCATGTGACATGTTATCTGTTTAGAACTTTTGATAAAAATTTCGTTCTATTTTCTTGACAGTAGGTACTATTTTTTATTTAATAAAGGAAAATTACCATATTGAGCATATTAAGTTTAATTATGCATAATTCAGATATTAGTAGCATGATTAGGATTGTGTTATGATTATCATGAGAACAGTAGCATCATGTTGTGAAAACTAAAATATGTGCAATTGTTATATAATGCATGTAAATGTGTTAAATGGTGCATGAGAATCATGTAAACAATGTGATAAAGTGGAATGTGAAAATTATGCCGATAGTGACACTGCTACCATAGAGGACTGTGGAACCGTACTGTAGTAAAGTCTCTATGGGAAGGTTCAATGTGTGTGATATCCTATGGGCATTAGGATGAAATCCTGGAGGTGGACAAGTACCACTGGTTAGGGTGGAGAGTGCTTCTCCTGGTTCTGCGCAGTTAACCAAGATCCGTCACTGTGTTGCCTAGGTGATGGGTATGTGTATGTGAGTATGTGTGTCCTTCTAGTTGTGGTTTGGACTGTGTCATGGCAACTAAGTGTAAAGAAAAAAGTGTAAATATGTGAATGTGAATATGCGAATTGTGCAATGTGAAATATGAGCATGTGATAGTGTAATATGAAAGTGTTGGCATGTGAAAATGTGATACCATGTGTAATTGTGATTTATTTACATTAAAATAACAAGCTAAATGTGTAAATAAATATGATAATTGCATGTGAAAATGGTTAGATATCATGCTAGGTATGTTATTTACCTTGTACATTGTTCCATGCTCTAATGGTGTATAATTGTGAAGTAAATTAAGTAAGATCTGAACCTTTGAATCATGTTGGTTACAATGTGTAGAAAACATGTTATAGGTTTCATATTTAGTTGTTAAGTAACATGAATCATGTACCATGATTATTCCTAAATGTTTAAAAAGGCTAGCATATGTATATGATATGTGTAAGGTTGTGTCCTTAGATTGCTTGCTGGGTCTTTTAGAAGACTCATCCTTGCTTCGGCGTTCAGGTGTGACAGGTACCTCCATTCCTGAGGAGGACATTGAGAAGAGCGACTCCGAGTGCGACGAGTAGCTGCACTGTTGGACTTTACTTCATTGTACTTTTCTTTCACTAGTATGTAAACAATGGAATTATGTAATTCATGCGGGCAGTGTACTTTACTTGGAATTGTAATTAATGTGGACATTAGTATTTTCTTTACTTGCTATACAGACTGTGGATATGATGATGATTATGGAATAAGATTAGTTCTTTTATTTCCACTGTAATCTTTTGGTATTCATGTACATATCAGCCTATTGTTTAGTGTTGGGTAAATATCCCACTGTAATGACGCCCTTTGTACCGATGTGGATTGGTATAATCGTACTGGTATAAAGAAGGTCGTTACACAATAAGTCTTTTCTAACCCACACTTGAGTTAGTTTTGGTTTGTGTTTTATTTCTGAAATAATTTTCCTTTTTGGTATTTTAACGTTTTGATTTGGAATGTAAACACCAATGTTTTTCCTTTCATAAGCAGGGAAATTATGCATTTTGGCATGATTGTTCATGTATGGAAATCCAGACCAAGAGTTCTGTTGATATGTTGAAAATTTTGGATAGAAAAAATGTGAATTATACAAATGAGGACTGTGGAACCTTTTATTCCATGAATTGATCCAATTAGATTGATATGGTGTCTTGGATCTCCAATCATCATTATGAAAGTGTGTTTTTATGTTTTTATAAATTTTCAGATTTTGTTTGAATTTTTGTGTAACATTTTTTTTTTCAGAGTCTGATAAGTCGACCTATGTTGAGCATGCATCGACACAGTGGCCACAGGCTTTAATCTATGGTTAACCTGTGTCGACCTCTCTGCAGCATGTGTCGACCTGATTGGTTTATTTTGATTGGACACATCATTTTTATTCTATTTTTTGGGTGTTTCAGATGTTTTCTTTCACACTTGTTTATTTTTATTTTCTAAACTATTACTTTTGACAAATTTTATCAAATGAATTTTTGAAGAATTTTCTTTCTTTTCAGTAGTTATATTTTTCCTTGATTTTTCTGTGGTAAATCTCAATCCATGTTTTTCAGCATTCATCCTTAGTCCCAATAAGACATCTAGATTTTCCTTTCCATTTGTGAAGTTATTTATCACTTGATCCTTTTTAGTTAGCAACTTATTAAGTTTCTAAATTTCGTCAATAGTTTGTTGTTTTTCTTTTTGTTGTATTTCCATTCTCTCAAAGAGCTTTACCAAATCAATGTTAGCCTTTTGAGATGCAATTTGAACTCATCCAATTCATTCAGAAGTTCTTCTTTTTCATCACTGAGTTCAGAAATTTCGTTTTCAAGTTCAGATATTCTTCTAGTTAGAAATGTTTCGTGCATGACATTTTCAAAAAAAAAATTTAGACATTTATTTTCTTTTCTTATTTTAGAGTATTTTTCAACTAAGGTATCATATGCATCTTGCCAATAATCAACAATGTATTTCTCAGAAGAGCTTACCTTGCGATTATTGCTATTTGCCATAAAGCATAATTCGTCATTTTCAAAACTTGAGGAATTCTCTCCTCCATCTTCACTTTGGTCTTCATCGGACCAAGTTGCTAGCATTGCTTTTGGCCTCTTCATTTGATGTTCTCTTTGTATTTCTTGTGCACTTCCTTCTTGAGCTCAGGACAATCACCCTTTATATGTCCTGGTTTGTTGCACTTGTAACAAATAATTAACAGCCTCATCAGCCTTTTCATTTCTGCCAGTATTAATGTTTGAAGAAGAAGCATTCTTTTTGCCAGAAGAGTATTTATTCTTTCCATTGAACTATCCTATTCTTAATTTTAAAAATTTTCTGAAATGTTTGGTCATAAGGGCAATCTCATCCTTATCAGATTCAAACTCTTCATAATTAGAGTTTTCTAAAATTTTCTTTTTATGACTTGATGAAGCTTTAAGTGCTACAGGTTTAGCTTTAAGCATGTGTTCTTCAGTCCTTTTCAAATTTATTTCATATGTCATTAAAGATCCTATGAGTTCATCCAAAGATATTTTGGATAAATCCTTAAAGTCTTCAATCACAGTAGCTTTTGTGTGCCAAATTGATGATAAAGAGTGCATGATTTTTCTTACCAAATCAGCATCAGTGTACTCCTTACCTAATACCCTTAGTCCATTGGCAATTCTCATAAACCTAGCAAACATTTCAGAAATTGATTCATCAGTTTTCATCATGAACAGTTCATATTCAGTAACAAGTATGTTTGCTTCGGTCTTCCTAACTTGAGATATTCCTTCATACATTAATTCAAGTTTATCCCACATTTTCTTTGTGGATTTTCACATGGATATTCTTGAATACTCCTTAGAATGAACAGCACACTGAAGCATATTCATGGCACTATCGTTAAGAGTTGCTTTCCTGATTTGTTCTCTAGTCCAATTCTCTTCATTCCCATGGTTTTTATAGGGACCCTTTTCAACTATCTTCCAGATTTCATAATTTTGAGCCCTTAGAAAAACTTGCATGCAATTTTTCCAGTAAGAGTAATCATATCCATCAAAATATGGTGGCCTATTAATAGAATGACCCTCAGCTACAAAACCTCGAGAATCCATAGATCAAGTTAAGAAACAATGAATGAGCAAGTAGACAATTCAAGCAGTTAGATCACATAGATCAAGTGAAACTTCAGTAGTTAAGCAATCAAGCACATCAAGTAGATAAGATGATGTTTCAAAAGATCAAATAGAAACAATCAAATCAGATCAGAATCAGATATTAATCTTCACTGATACCAGTTGTAAGATCGAATATGTAGGATGAACAGATCTAGAAGGGGGGTTGATGTAGCAACCTAGAAAATTCAGTATTTAAAAATTTGAAATAATAAATTTCTATAAAAACGGAATAATAGAAACATACATATCATTATCGTATGTGCAAGAACACATCTAAAAATTCTGTAAAAATTATAAATCAACCCCAAATATTATCCCTAAGTGTTCCACGAAGAAATTCGTGCAACAAAAAGTCTGATTGGCCAAGCATACGTCACAACGTCACTAATTATCCAAATTAGGAAAGTAAGTCAAAAAACCGTTAGCACGGAAAGATAACGCGCCCATAAATTAAACGAACCTGTCGGAGAGACTTCCAACGTCATGTAATGATGATCCATTAAGAAAATTGGGCTTAGAAAAATAATTCAGACCAAGTTTTAGAATTTGAGTTTACTTATTATTGTAATTATGGAATAATTCAGAAAACCCATTATCATATGAGCCAAGTAGATTAACAATTAAAAATAAAATGATGGGTAGACTCCAAACAATATGTAATGATAATCCATCATGAGAAATTAGATCTACCTCCCATAGCCCATGAATAAAAATTCGAAACTCTAATATTCTCTAATTTAAAAGGGGAATTTTATAAGTTAAAACACATTAAACATAAAGAAGTGGTGGGCTTCGTTAAATGGATCATATAAAAGTTATTGGGCCAAAATAGGGATTTTTAAAAAGAGAAACAATAGGAAAATACCCTAAATTCGTAACTAAATTATTACTTAAATAGAAAAGGGGTATTTAATACATTAAATAGGAAGTTTGAGTTAGAATTAGATTCCTAAACCTATCCTAGTTGCTTGGCCACGAATTTAGCTCCCATCCTAATCCAATTAGAAGTTCTCATGCTTAGAAAGGGGAGAGAAAATAGTAAATTCAGAATTAATGGGAATTAGAGTCCAAATAGGAAATGGAAAGAGAGAAAGTATAAATACTCTCTTAAAACCCCCATGGCCGGCCCTAGCCCATACCCAAGGCTTGCTAGACCAGGAGGAGAGGCCAAGGAGGAGGAGATTTCGTGGGAAGAAGCCTCTCTCAAGCTCTCTCTCTCGTTCTTCAAGTTCTAGCCCTAGAAGAGTAAAATGACCAAAGGTAGGCATTCTCACAAGCATAAATCATAAGATTTTGTCTGTAGATTGTTCCATGCATCAGGAACAAAACTCCTTTTGTTTCATAATTTTCCATCAAGTATAATTTTTGTTCTTGATTTTTGAAGTCCTACAAACCTCTTGACCCCGAACCTTCATGTTTAATTCATATCTCCTTGAATACTCGATCTCATGCTCTCAAATTTTGATTGGAGATACTGAGGCATGTTAGGCATCTTTTGTCCCTAAAAGCCCTAAATTTCATCCACCATGTCTTGCGAAATAATTCTTGCATCTCAACTGTACATAGTATTCTATACCCTATGTTTGACTTCACCAAAGCATGTTGAAACCCTGTTTGTTTTCCAATCCCTATTTATTGTAAGTACCCATGCATGTCTAGATCAATTTGCAACTAGTTTCATGATTTTTCATCTCTTGTACAATTAGTTATGATTTTCTGAATCACCCTATGTCAAATAGGGTAAGTCTGGCCCGCAATCCAATACACTATTTTTTCCCTGTTGGACTCAGGCGCAGACCCTGTGAACATGACGGCCCGATAGGCCGCATTCACAGGGCCATCGCGACAGTGCTTTCGTTGCAATCTTATCGCGACAGGGCCTGTCATCGCGATCTGCTGCCCGATCTGACTAGCCCGTCGCGACCCTCAAGCGACCCCGTCGCGATCTGCCTGCCTGATCAGACAAGCCCGTCGTGATCCTTACAAGGCCATGTCACGTTCACACTTAACCCTGTCGCGACCCTTGTTGTGGTACGTCGCGATCTCAACTTTTTGCATGAAAACCTACCTTTTTGCAAGCTTTATTGTTGTTGGGTTGAGTGTGAATTTAACACATTTCCCCTCATGATTTCGATGATGACAAGTTGTGATTTTAATGCACAATGAAAGAACATGTTAAATACATCACACATACAATAACAATGTTCAAAAAGTATGTCTCCAAACACATTATATCTCATACATTCATGTTAATACATTGGACTAATAATTTGTGTGTTTATTTCACAGGAACATACACTTTTTGCAAAGGTAGTGTCGACACACCCTCTACTAGTGTCGATACTAGATGCAGATTCCAGGAGACCTCTTTTGCCTGAATGTTACAGGGTGTCGACACAACTCCAGGTAGTGTCGACACTAGATCAGGTTTCCAGTAGAATGATTTCACATACTGTAACAGTGTGTCGACATAGTCCGGCTTAGTGTCGACACTAGATCAACTTTCCAGAACTCCAGTTTTGTGGAATTTTCATAGGATGTCGACACTGACTGATGTAGTGTCGACACACTCCGGCGATTTCTGTCAAGTTCAGTCCCACCTAGACACGTGGCCTTCTAGGGTTAAAGGGATTAACCTTGGATCGTGTGCCCATGTATCCCAAGAGCACTTTTGGCCATGTGGGGCTATAAATACCTCACTATTTGCCCCCAAGCCAAGTAGAGACCTCCATCACATCCAGGAAAAGGCTATTTCGGCGGCAACTCTAAGGCTCCTCCCGTTCTTGCTCTCCTGGTGCTTCTTCAACCCAATTCCCATTTCTCCAAGCACAAGAAGTGAAGTCTCATCCATGAAGATGCAATGAGATCACTTCCAAGGGAGCAGATCAGTTGAAGCAGCCAATTGTGAAGACTTCAAGGAAGATCCCAAAGCACAAAGTGCAGAGCGTCGGCCAGGGACTTCAAGAGTTCAAGCTTCTTCACAATTCGACCTTCTACAAGGGAGTATATTTGAAGAACAAGGATTATTCATACAATTCCTCAATTCCCCTTGTCTCTTCTGAGTCATTCTGAGATTGTGCATGAGTTGTTGCACCAGTCTCTTGAATGAACTCTTGATAGATCAGATCATTGCTAGAGGATCTGGATCTTGTGTTTCTATTCTAGCAAGTTGTTTGTGAGCCTTTGTGCTCAGGGTTTTTGAGTCGTGTACTCAGGTTGTGGTTGAGTAGTCTTGCTCAGGTTTCTAGAGTAGTCTTGCTCTAGAGGTCGTGTGAGTTGTAGAACTCAGTGTGTTGGAGTTGTCAGGCTCCAGTGGGTGGTGTATCCAAGTTGTTTAGTGGATCCTCACAGTGTGAGGGGTGGATGTAGGAGTCACATGGTGTGATTTCCGAACCACCTAAAAATCTCTGTGCAATGGTTTGTTTGTGATTCAATTTCACTTTGCGCTAGATGAATGCATAGGATATTTCGAATTAACTTCTAATCAACTTGATCACACACTCTAATCATCTAACTCACACAATCACTCATCAGATCTGTAAATTTCATTTTTAAGTTGTCTCTGATTCAAAGCAATTTTTATAGATTGGCTAAGCTTCCGCAGTTTCTGGCCTAGATCTATTCAACCCCACCTCCTTCTAGATCTGGTCCAACCTTATTTTCGATCCTACAATTGGTATCAGAGCGGGTTTATATCTGATCTGATCTGAGTGCTTTCTGTTTATTCTGTGTGTTTTACTTGCTTGCTTGCTAAGTGTTTCCTTCATTGCACCATCAATTTGATTCAATGGATTCCAGAGGGTTCATAGCTGAGGGTCATTCAATTAATAGGCCACCCTTCTTCAATGGGACTGACTACTCCAATTGGAAGAATAGAATGCAAGTCTTCCTTAGAGCTCAAAACTATGAAATATGGAAAGTAGTTGAGGTAGGTCCCTGTGAGAACCAGAGAGAGGAAGAAACCTGGACCAGGGAATAGATTAGAAGGGCTACCCTGAACTATAGTGCCATGAATATGATCCAATGTGCAGTCCACCCTAAGGAGTACTCAAGAATCTCCATGTGCAAATCTGCCAAGGAGATGTGGGACAAGTTTGAGCTACTCTATGAGGGAACTTCCCAAGTAAAAGAAACCAAAGCTAACATTCTAGTTTTTGAGTATGAACTGTTTATGATGAAATCTGATGAGACAATTTCTTAAATGTTTGCTAGGTTTATGATCATTGTGAATGGATTGAAGGCTTTAGGTAAGGATTACACAGATGCTGATTTGGTAAGGAAAATCTTGCGCTCTCTCTCTTCAATTTGGCACACTAAGGCCACAGTCATCGAAGATTCTAAAGATTTGTCCAAAATATCTTTGGATGATTTGATAGGATCCTTAATGACTTATGAGATAAACCTGAAAAGAAATGAAGAGCACATAATCAAAACCAAACCAGTAGCCCTCAAAGCTTCATCTAGTAACAAAGACAAGATTCAGGAGAAAACAAGTTCTGATGAGTCTGAGTCCAATGAGGATGAGATTGCCCTCATGACCAGGCAATTCAGAAAATTCTTAAAATATAGAAAAGGAAAACTCTCTGGAAAAAAGAAATTCCCATCAGGAAAAAGAAACACTTCCTTTTCTAATGCCAATTCAAGTAGAAATCAGAAATCTGATGAAGTTGTCATTTGTTACAAGTGCAACAAACCATGACATATGAAGGGAGAATGTCCTGAGAACAAGAAGGAGAAATACAAGAAGATTCACAAATTCAAGAAGCCAAAAGCAATGGTTGCCACTTGGTCTGATGAAGACTCAAGTGAGAAAGAAGAAGAAAAGTCCTCAAGCTCTGAGAGTGAGGAAATTTGCTTTATGGCAAATGGCTCAGATGGAAAGGTAAGTACATCTTTTGAAGATTATTCAATTGATGATTGGCAAGATGCGTATGCTGAGCTTGTTAAAAATTATTCTGAAATAAGAAAAGAAAACAAACATCTAAAGAAGAAAATTGAAAACATTTTGCATAACCAATCCATAAACAAGAGAATTTGTGAATTAGAAAATGAAGTAACTGAGCTCAATGAAGAAAAAGAAAATCTCCTAAATATAATTGATGAGCTCAAGCTTGCATCCCAGAAGGCCACTCAGGAGTTTAAAGAATTGTCTGAAAAGATGGAACTGGAACAAAAAGAAAAACAAAAAAGTGTTGATGAAATCAAAACCTTAGAAAACCAGCTAAAAGAAAAAGAACAAGTCATTGAAACCTTTACAAAAGGTAAAGACAATTTGAAGGCCTTGCTAGGAGCTAGAATGAGATCTGAATCACATGGACTAGGATTCAACAAACAAAAACCCAAGAAAGACAAATCTGGTGAAATAAGAGAAAAAGCACCCTTGATCAATTTTGTCAAAGGTCTTAGTCTTGAAAACACAAAAAATAAGCAAGTGTCAAGCAACATAGTAAAAATTTCAAAAACCCAGAACAAAGAGAAACCAACCAGGTCGACACAATCACCTAACAGGTCGACACAAGTCCACAAAAAGATGAAATCTGTGACTGCTGTGTCGACACCAGTCAAGGACAGGTCGACCTGCTCAACCTCAATAAACACAAACCAGTCAACCAAGAATTCAAATAAAAATCTGAAAAATAAGAAAAATTCAAAAGAAGCCATTCATGACAAACCTTGGACTTCCAAGACAGCACATCAAGCTGATTGGACTAATTCTTAGAACCAATGGTATCACAATCCATTTTGGTACCACCCTCAATTCTTCTATCCAAATTTTTCAATGTACCAACAAAACCCTTGGTTTGTACCTCCTCAACTAAACACTCATGTTAAAATGCAAAACTCCCCTCCTAAAGAGAAAAAGAACACTGGTGTTTTTATTCCAAAATGGAAAAACAAATTGAAAAAGGCAAAAAACACCACTGAAACAAAACAAAAACAAAAATTAAATCAGATTTGGGTTAGAAAAGATTTGATGTCAATGTTCAAATATTCTGATGGTCCCAACAATGTTTGGGTACCAAAATCTTCTCTCCACTGATTGATTTTGCAGGAAGGTCGTGCACCCAACTCAAATGTGTGGTTCCTTGATAGTGGGTGTTCACGACACATGACTGGAGACAAAGCTAAATTTTCATTCCTGATTGAGAAGGAGGGAGGTTCTGTTACATTTGGAGGTAAAAATAAAGGAAAAATTATTAGATCTGGAAAGGTTGGTCAATCTTCCTCAAACTCAGTTGATAATATTTTGTTAGTTGATGGTTTAAATTACAATTTGCTGAGCATTAGCCAAGTATGTGACAAAGGTCACAAAGTTGTGTTTGAATCTGATTTTTGTAAGATAATTAACTCATCAACTGATAAAATAAAATTCTTTGGAAAGAGGGAAAACAATGTCTACATGATCGACCTTGATAAAAACTTTTCTGAAAATATTTGTTTTGTTGCAAATAAGAATGAAATTGCATGGACTTGGCATAAAAGACTTGGTCATGCAAGTTTCAGAACAATAAATAAACTATTAAGGCTGAATTTGGTTAAAGGTCTTCGTGAATCCTTTTCTAATGTAGAAAATCAAGTTTGCGGGATTTGTGCCCAAGGAAAACAAACCAGAAAATATTTTAAAACCTTCAATGAGGTACTCACATCTAAGCCACTAGAATTACTTCACATGGACCTCTTTGGCCCAACAAGAATTCTAAGTCTTAGTGGCAAAAGATATGGGTTTGTCATTATTGATAATTTTACTAGATTTACATGGGTTATCTTTCTGTCCCACAAAAGTGATGCTTGCCTTGAGTTCAGGGATTTCTGTACCACTGCCTTAACAAGTTTTCCATATAAAATCAAAAATATTCTGACTGATCATGGGGGTGAGCTTGAAAACAAATCCTTTTCTGATTTATGTGCTGAACTTCACATATTTCACAAGTTTTCTTCACCAAGAAGTCCAGAACAAAATGGAATTGTGGAAAGAAAGAATAGAACTCTTGTGGAAATGGCTAGATCCATGCTCTTAGAAAGCAATTTGCCCAAATCCTTCTGGGCTGAAGCTGTAAACACAGCAAATCACATTCTTAATAGAGCATTGATCATACAAAAAATCAGAAAAACCCCCTATGAATTATTGAAAACAAAAAGCCAACAGTGTCTTATTTCAAAGTCTTTAGGTGTAAATGCTTTATTCATAACAACAATATAGAAAATCTTGACAAATTTGATGCTAAAAGTCAGGAAGCCATCTTTCTTGGCTATTCTGAAGTGTCAAGAGCTTTTAGAGTTTATTCTCTCAAGAACAAAACTATTGAAGAGTCTCCACATGTTATTTTTGATGAAAATTCCTTTTCAACTCATGGTTCTAAATCTTGCAGGGACAGTCAAGATAATGAAGAGGATGATTTCATTGTGAATTCTTCACCAACTGTTGAGGAAAATGAAGACATTGGTGAGAACTTGAACATTCATTCACCTACTCCAAGTGGATCAAGTAATGTTGTTCCAGACTTAAGTGCACCACAACAGGTAACTTCTGAACATAGATTTTTGAGAGATCACCCATTACAAAATGTGGTTGGCAATGTGCATGATAGGGTAAGAACTAGATCATCATTCCTAAATGCAATTCATGAAGACCCACTAGCACTAATTTCCCAAGTTGAACCAAAATCAATTGATGAAGCTCTTATGAGTTCTGATTGGATCAATGCAATGCATGATGAACTTCATCAATTTGAAAGAAATCAAGTATGGGAATTAGTACCTAGACCTAGTGGCCAATCAGTCATTGTCACTAGATGGGTTTTTAGAAATAAATTGAATGAAAATGGTCAAGTTATCAGGAATAAAGCTAGGCTAGTTGCAAAAGGGTACAACCAAGAATTTGGAATTGATTTTGAAGAGTCATATGCCCCTGTAGCTAGGCTAGAAGCTGTAAGAATTTTTCTTACTTTTGCATCTTCACTGAAATTTAAAGTTTATCAAATGGATGTCAAAAGTGCCTTTTTGAATGGTTATATAAAAGAAATTTTTTTTGTTGAACAACCTCCGGGCTTTGAAAATGAAAAACATCCTAATCATGTTTTTAAGCTTCATAAGGCTCTTTATGGTCTTAAACAAGCTCCAAGAGCTTAGTATGACCGTTTAAGTTCTTTCCTGCTTGATAAAGGATATTTTAGAGGTAATGTTGATCAAACCCTGTTCACAAAAACTGTCAATAAATAAATAATTACAGTCCAAATTTATGTTGATGACATAATATTTGGATCAACAAATAAGAGCATATGCACTGAGTTTGCAAACCAAATGAAAAATGAATTTGAAATGAGTTTAATGGGAGACTTAAATTTTTTCTTGGGATTGCAGGTTAACCAAACCAGTGAGGGGATCTTCATAAGTCAAACCAAATATGTCAAAGAACTTCTGAAAAGTTTTGACTTCCAGAACCTCAAGCATTCAAGCACACCCATTGCAATTAATGCTAAACTAGAAGAAGACTCACTTGGTAAGTCAGTAGACCCAAAGACATACAGAGGTATGATTGGTTCTCTACTCTATCTCACCACTTCTAGACCTGACATTCAGTTCAGTATGTGCTTATGTGCTAGATTAAAAGCTAATCCAAAAGAAAGTCACATGTTAGCTGTTAAAAGAATCTTTAAATATCTTGTTGGAACATGTGATCTTGGAATTTGGTATCCTGCTGGTTGTAAATTAGATTTGATTGCCTATTGTGATGCTGATTATGTTGGGTGTAAACTTGATAGAAAAAGCACAAGTGGCTTGTGTTTGTACTTAGGTGGGTGCCTAATCTCTTGGGCTTCTAAAAAGCAACATTCAGTTGCTCTGTCAACTGCAGAGGCTGAGTATGTTGCAGCTGGTAGATGTGGCACTCAAATTCTTTGGGTGAAACATCAACTTCTTGATTACAACCAAGAGTTAGGTTGTGTTCCCATTCTTTGTGACAACACAAGTGCCATAAATCTGTCTAAAAACCCAATTCAACATTCTAGAACAAAACACATTGAAATTAGGCATCATTTCTTGAGAGATGAGGTAGCAAAGAAATCCTTTGAACTCCACTTCATTAAAACTGAAAAACAAATTGCTGACATCTTCACTAAACCTCTTCCTGATAGTAGATTTTCATCCTTGAGGAGAGAGCTTGGTCTTTGCAAATGTCCATCTTCTTGATCTCTCTCATTTAGGTTGAGTGTTTAGGCATATTCTGAGGGGGAGTCATTGTTTCATCATTCTTCTTTGCTTCCTTGATTCCTATTGTTCACATCTCTCACTATTCAACGTCTATTTCTTTTTGACAATAAATTCTTCAACTCACATTGTGTTGAACTTCTTGGTATATCAAATGGTGACTTGCAGAAGGACAACTTTTCCTTGTCTGGACACTTTCACTATGCGAGAGTATATGTCTCCGCCAAGTACCAAGAAATGAATATGCAATTGTTGAGGGGGAGCTTTGTTGTTCAAAGAGAATCATTTCTGTTTTTCAAAATACTTGCATATCTTTACTTTGATGAAAAGTTGTTGGAATCAACATCTCAGGGGGAGCTAGAGAATTCACAAATCATTCTTTTTGCAAAATTCAACACTCTTCTTGAATTACAACAACTTCCTTGCATGATGTACTCATTAAGTTGTCTAGAACCTCAAAATGATTTTCCTTGAGTGATCTACTACATCTTTTTACAGTCAACTCTCAACTATACTCTTTAAGACTACAGAAATTCAAATCTCTTTCAAAGACTGAAGGATAATGTGTGCCTTGAATTTAAACATCTTTTTTTTGCAACTGATGTGGGATATAAATGATTTCATTTTATAAAATTCTCCTTAAAATTACTATTCAACAGAGCAATGGCACAAATACTGAGAAACTACAAACCTTCACAATGAATGAAGTGCCATGTATGTCATGAGGTATTATTGGTATCTCTGTTCAAAGGGGTTCAAAATCAAGAATAAAAATAAAAATGCTCTATACATTTTGATGATGACTGAGTAACTGGAAATATTGGCGTCTGATAAACGTATATTTTCATGTCAAAAGGTTGTCATTGCCCCTTGAAACTCGATAATAAGTAAATCTCTAGTATCCAGGAACTATGGTGTGTAAAAAGCATTAGTTCTTGAGTGAACAAGATTTACTACATTTGATAGTTTGATTTAAAAAAAAAAATTAATGTGTGTTTGTCAAAGGAGAATTGTTTAAAAGAATCATCCCTATCTTTCATCAGTTTGCTTTAAAGCTGTTTATTTTCATCACACTTGATCTCAATCTAAAAGACATTTTTATTTCTTTGGATTTGGAGAATATGGTTGTTTGTCATTGATTGTTGAATGTATTATATCCCTCAAACCATCATTTTAATGGCTCAAGTCATTTAATGAACATATCCTGTAAGTTGTTGTGTAAAACTTGAGTTTGCTGAATTTGTGTAACAATTTGACAACTGAATTCTTTGGTGTCTTAAAAATTCTTGAAAAGTTAATTCCATTCATATTTCATCATATTAAAGATTTCCCAAAACTCACAAATTTTTCCCATGCTCAAATATTCAAAGTTTCTTCAGGCCAGGTCGACACTACCTCCATCTAGTGTCGACACAGTCCAGCCCAGGTCGACACTAACCTCTTCTAGTGTCGACACATACCCCTGTCTGGGTGGTTCAGGTCTTGGACGCATGTTTGGGGTTGTTGTTCCTGCAGGACAGTGTACCCCAAAAACCCTTTTTCTTATATACCCATGTCGGACCCATGGCCGCCGTTCCCTTTGAAAACGGCACGACTCTTCCCCCCTTCACACCATCTCTGTCTCCATCCTCTTCCCGCCATCTCCTTCGTCCTCTGCTCCTCTTCTTCCCCTGCAACCATGGCCCCCAAGCAGGTGCCTCGTCGTGGTGCCAGGTCTCGAGCCAATGCAAGACCGGTTGTCGTGGAAGACCCTCCTTCTGTTGAGAAGCGAAGCAAACGTCGCCATTACCCCGTTGAGCAGCCACAGTTTTCATCTGCTTCTCCCACTCCTTCCAAGAGAGGTAAGGCATCCTCTTCAAGTGGAGGTCCTTCCCAAAGGGGCCTAGAAACCCTAGGAGGATGATTTTGGCATCTTCCTCTGAAATTCCTGAAGAATCATCTTCTCCTTCATCTGAGTCTTCTCAACCCTTAGAGGAAACCCCTTCAAAGTTGGCCAGTGAAGGAAAGTCCATTCTAAACCCTAGGGCTGTAGATTTGCAAGACAATGAGCTCGCAACTGCATTTCCAGAAATTCTCCAATTCTTCAACTTTCAGTCTTGGTTGCCATTCATTTCTGACTTTAGAACTATTTACCCCAGACTTGTACAAGAATTCTATTTAAATTTGGAATGTACTGATGAAGGGTACAAGTCTGAAGTCAAGGGCGTGTTGATAGATTTGCCCACAGAGCTAGCTGCCACCTTGTTTCGAATTCCTGATGAAGGGACTGATTATCATAATTTTGAGTTTAATCTCCATGAAGCTTACTTGACTGGACTTCCATCTGATGTCAATGATCCCCGGCAAACTCATGTCACAAAATTCAACACAAACACAATTCCTCCTATGTTGAGATATCTCCACCACATCCTCACCATAATTATCACACCTCAAGGTGGTGGAAGGGACAGACTCACCGATATACAGAGATTCATAATTTATTGCATGAAGAAGGAATTAAAGGTCAACCTCCATGTGATCATGTACCAAATCATGTCTGAGATTACTAGGAAAGATCTCCATAGGTCTCTTCCTTATGCAGCTCATCTTACACCAGTCTTTGAGCACTTTGGAGTCTCTCTTGAGAATGAGAAATCTCAAACCATCCCCAAGTCAAACATCTATCGGTTCAAATATTTGCAGAAATTCATGGGATTCAGAGTTGAGGGAGATCAGGTTAGAAGAGGACCAGCTGTTGTAGAGGCCCCAGTGGTTCCTGAGGTTGTACCACCTCCTGAGCTACCCCACTCTCCTGCACATGAGGACCAGCCTCCGGTTGCGGATGAGGCACCAATGCCCCAAGATGTACCTCATACACCTCCCTTTCAAACCTCTTCACCACATCTTCCTGAAGTGGAAACACCTTCATTCACTCCCCAAGCCCAAGCCTCCACTTCCTTTGGTGGACCTTCTGTTCCACCAGCGTTGTACTCATTTCTCAATGACAAATTTGATACCATCACTTCTTCAATCCAACAGATGTCAGTGGCTTTTGAGCTTAGGGTACAAAGGTTGGAAAATTTAGTGTCTGCTCAGTTCATCAAACAAAAGGAAGCATCAGATTATGCAGCCCAAAGATTCAATAGGCTTATTGGAACATTGGCTGATGCCTCCCTTGAACTAAAGGAGCATCAAGACAAGTTAGAAAAGGTTCTTGAAGGTATTTTGGAAAATTCCCAACAGAATCTGTTCAACAGCCAGGAAGCAGTCAATCAGATATCCAAGACAAGACTATCTTATGCACACATGGGAGATGATTTGGAGGGCATGAAGAATTTATCTGCTCACATTGATGAAGAAATGTCTGCTCTAATGAAGTAATTCAACACTTTGAACAGACGTGGTGGCACAGCTGATTCATCTTCATCATCACAGCCTATTTCAGCTGATTTCAGTGTGCTTCAAGCAAACATGTCTGAGAATTCTGCAAGAATGGAAAACCTCCTGCATACAAGACTCTCAACAATCCAAGCTCAGATGAAGTTCAGCTTGACTTCTATGGAGAAAAGATTGAAGGATATTGAGACTATCTTGCTGCCCATTCCTCCTCCTAATGGACTTCATATTTTGATGATGTCAAAGGGGGAGAAGGACATCTATTTTGAATGAGAACTTTTTGTAATGAATGTGAATGAACAAATGTCTGTAGATATCAAACTGTGTTTGTTTTTGGTCATTAATGGAAAGCTATGGTTATTAGTAACATTGTGCCTCTTGATTATGAAAAATGTCAATTGTTACTAAATTGTGCTAAATGGCTTTTGATGAATGTGAACGAAAATTGAATGAATGAGAATGTGTTCATTGTTATTCAGTGTGTATGTGAATGGATGTTGTGTGAATAGATACCTTAAAATCACAATCCTTTAAAAATTCAAACTTTCATGTTGACTTAATATTGCCATCATCAAAAAGGGGGAGATTGTTGGGTTGAGTGTGAATTTAACACATTTCCCCTCATGATTTCGATGATGACAAGTTGTGATTTTAATGCACAATGAAAGAACATGTTAAATACATCACACATACAATAACAATATTCAAAAAGTATGTCTCCAAACACATTATATCTCATACATTCATGTTAATACATTAGACTAATAATTTGTGTGTTTATTACACAGGAACATACACTTTTTGCAAAGGTAGTGTCGACACACCCTCTACTAGTGTCGACACTAGATGCAGATTCCAAGAGACCTCTTTTGCCTGAATGTTACAGGGTGTCGACACAACTCCAGGTAGTGTCGACACTAGATCAGGTTTCCAACAGAATGATTTCACAGACTGTCACAGTGTGTTGACACAGTCAGGCTTAGTGTCGACACTAGATCAACTTTCCAGAACTCCAGTTTTGTGGAATTTTCACAGGATGTCGACATTGGCTGATGTAGTGTCGACACACTCCGGCGATTTCTGTCAAGTTCAGTCCCACCTGGACACGTGGCCTTCTAGGGTTAAAGGGATTAACCTAGGATCGTGTGCCCACGTATCCCAAGGGCACTTTTGGCCATGTGGGGCTATAAATACCTCACTATTTTCCCCCAAGCCAAGTAGAGACCTCCATCACATCCAGGAAAAGGCTATTTCGGCGGTAACTCTGAGGCTCCTCCCGTTCTTGCTCTCCTGGTGCTTCTTCAACCCAATTCCCATTTCTCCAAGCACAAGAAGTGAAGTCTCATCCATGAAGATGCAATGAGATCACTTCCAAGGGAGTAGATCAGTTGAAGCAGCCAATTGTGAAAACTTCAAGGAAGATCCCAAAGCACAAAGTGCAGAGCATCGGCCAGGGACTTCAAGAGTTCAAGCTTCTTCACAATTCGACCTTCTACAAGGGAGTATATTTGAAGAACAAGGATTATTCATACAATTCCTCAATTCTCCTTGTCTCTTCTGAGTCATTCTGAGATTGTGCATGAGTTGTTGCAACAGTCTCGTGAATGAACTCTTGATAGATCAGATCATTGCTAGAGGATCTGGATCTTGTGTTTCTGTTCTAGCCAGTTGTTTGTGAGCCTTTGTGATCAGGGTTTTTGAGTCGCGTACTCAGGTTGTGGTTGAGCAGTCTTGCTCAGGTTTCTAGAGTAGTCTTGCTCTAGAGGTCGTGTGAGTTGTAGAACTCAGTGTGTTGGAGTTGTCAGGCTCCAGTGGGTGGTGTATCCAAGTTGTTTAGTGGATCCTCACAGTGTGAGGGGTGGATGTAGGAGTCACATGGTGTGATATCCGAACCACCTAAAAATCTCTGTGCAGTGGTTTGTTTGTGATTCAATTTCACTTTGCGCTAGATGAATGCATAGGATATTTCGAATTAACTTCTAATCAACTTGATCACACACTCTAATCATCTAACTCACACAATCACTCATCAGATCTGTAAATTTCATTTTTAAGCTGTCTCTGATTCAAAGCAATTTTTATAGATTGGCTAAGCTTCCGCAGTTTCTGGCCTACATCTATTCAACCCCCCCCCCCTTCTAGATATGGTCCAACCTTATTTTCGATCCTACAATTGTTACACAGCCACCCCATGACCTATTAACTGTCATGTACACAAAAACACGAAGTTGTAATTATTGAATATATTTTAATTAATTCAAGTTAATCACATGATCTATCTTGTCCATGATTTTCTCATAACACTTGCACACACTTTGAACCATCCAAATATGGCCTAACATGGCATGTAAATATATCATAATACATCTGGTAATTTATGTAATTAAATTGTCATATTTTAAATAAGACTTGTCTACGTTTTCTCGTGATGTTTTGGGAATACCGTTTTCGACTCTCCACTATTCTAGAATTCCTCTAGAACGTCGAGCACTTGTTTCTATATACACACTCTGTCTTGACTTGGACGAACTCTCCGTCGGATATTCCTTCTGCCGGACTAGTGAGTCTTTATTCAAGGCCTCCGTAAGTCTCCTCTGTCCATGGATTCCCATATGGTCGACGAGCTGGTTGTACCTTAACACCTATGATACCCTTTAGGGATCTACATGATCCAAACGGCTATTAGAATATCACTCTTATCTTGAATCACGCCGGTCCTCTAGACCTGTGCGTAACATGGCTAGCGGAAAGGTAGTGAATTCTACCTGACTGCTAACACCAATAGTGTGTGTTGTGCAACTGTTACTATTGCCTGCTACTCGAAGTGTTACGTGCATTGTCCCTTAGCTCTCATCTATACTCTACTCGCTCATCTATTCACTTTCACTTTACTATCTCGTCTATTCATCTAGTGCTCTTATCTATTTTGTGGTACTCTCAATTGGCCATTAATTGATTGTCTAAAGATAAACAACATAACCAATGCCAGCGCAATAGGGCCCGATCTGGTCCTGGGGAGAGCGTCCGAAAGTGCCATTTGCCTATGGGAGTTAAACGATCAGGATGTCGGCATTACATCCAAGTGCCATACTATCAAGATTAATCTAAGACAATCAACACAAAGTGCTATATTTTCTCGATGTCTTTGACAAAACAAAGTGCTATATTCTCTCGTTGTCTATTGACGACAAAAGTGCTATATTCTCTCTCGGCTATCTATGGATAACCAAAGTGCCATTACTATTTCGATTGACGAATGTTAATCAAAAGTGCTATACTATTCCGATTGATAAGAAAATCAATCAAAGTGCAGTTTACTCTCTATATGGCCAACTACTTTCTCTCTCCTTGCTATACATGTTGCTTGCTATTGTTTGACATTGACGTTATTTGTTATCGTGTTGTTATCATTTCTATCGTGACTTGACTTTAATCATCGTGTTATACTTGATTCATCTGCTATCTGAACCATGTTACTTGTGCTATTACTTTCTCGACTTTACATGACTCGCACTATCATTAATTACTCTGTCTTTTCAAGCACTAATTATTTAAAGCCTGCTTGATTCAAGAGATTTAAGTCCTACTGGACGTTATCGCTCACCCTTTGTTATTTATTGTTGTGTCTCAGGTAAGACAAACGATGACGTTGTACACACCAATGGGATATGACCCGAGTGATGAGCGACCCGGAGTCAAATGAAGAAGTTACCCTAGCACAATTGGACTCTAGTAGTTACTACTTTAGATTTTCTCTTCGTATGTCATGATGTCATTGAGCCCTACGTATTGGCTCCGAATTTGTGGTTGTAATAGTCTTAGTGATTTTATAATGAAATAAAGAGTTTATTCCAATTATTGTTCATTAGATGCTTTGAATCAATCAACTGTTGTACATTCTACTCTACTATGTACTTTGCTCACGTCTCCCCGATTTATTCCACTGCTAAATTGGCGGGGTGTGACAGTTGAATAGATCTATCACAAGTCTAAGCGGAAGCTTAAGCAATTTAAAAATCACTTCAAATTATAGATCCATTCAGGCAGACAATCTTATTGATCTGATGTGTGGGTGTATGTAGTCGATATGTGAAGCAATTAGACAAGTAGTGTGAAGGCAAAATTCCTATGCATGCATCTAGCGCAGAAAACAGACCAAACCACTGCACAGAAGAATTTTAGGTGGTTCGAAAATCACACCAGTGATTCCTACATCCACCCCTCACACAGTGAGGCCACACTACTCAAAACTGAGTACAACACACACACTTGAGCTCGATGGCTCAAACCATACACACACTTGAGCACGACGGCTCAAACACCCTTGAGCTCGACGGCTCAAACAATACACATGAGCACGACGGCTCAACCACACTAGCTAGATCAAATTCACAAGAAATCAGATCCTCTATCACTGATCTGATTCACACCCTTACATGCATATAGAAATCTGCACAGAATGCATGTACAGATCTCACAAGCACTCAAAGATAAATTGAGAAGAACACTCCAATAAAAATGAATGAAAGAGAGGTGAATTGGATGTCCCTTGTTGAAGATGATCTGTAGAAGCTTGATTTGAAGGTTCTTGAGAAGATCATATGGATTACACCTTCAATCCACGATGCTTTGTTTTCAAATCTACTGCTTGCACGATTTCTCCTTCTTCCTTTGTTGCTTTTCTTCTTGATCTGCTCCTCTTTCAGCACTCCAGTGCTTTCTCTCACTGCTTGGCTTGATCCCTATGTCCTTTATGTTCGGATTTCGATGGATGGCTGCTCCAGATGAGATAGGACCTTTTATTGCCTCTGTGTAGTCCCTTTTACGTGGGAGAGATGTGCACAGAAACCTAGAATGCACCCAAGGCTGCCACATGTCCAAAAGCCCTTTTCCTCATGCCACTTGGATGAAAGGGCATTTTGGTAATAATAGAATCTCCCAAACAGTCTCCAGAGATAAATCACAGCCATTGGATATCATACCCTTTGCATTTCTGAGTTTTCACGCAATGTGTGTCGACACTAGTTTGCATGTGTGTTGACACTACTGACTAAGTAACAGTTTCAGCTTACTAGCAGGACACTAGTGTCGACCTGACTTTCAACTAGAGTCGACCTGGTTGGTAGCTAGTGTCGACCTGACTTTCAACTAGTGTCGGCACTACTGTAACTTGTTCTTCAAGAGCGTACTGAGCAGACTTTGTGTGTCAACCTGATTGTCAACTAGAGTCGACCTGACTGGCAGCTAGTGTTGACCTGACTTTCAACTAGAGTCGACACTACGTTGACAAAACTTTGTAAACCTATATATATGAAGAGTGGACCATCAAAACATGTCATTATCAGTAAAATATGAAATATTAAGTATAAAAAAATATGTTGTTTAATCATTATTGTAATATGCACAATATGTACAATATGTCATCATCAAAATCGAAGTATGAGTGATGTTCATTAGTCATCATTAAAAATCATCATTAAGAAATTAAAATACACACTCAACACAACACTAATATCTTACTATAAACATGATGCATTCAGAAATCCAAAAACTAAGATGTTTCAAAGTCAACCTCTCATGCATTCACAAGATTTTAGTTTTCATATAAACTAAAGAAACTATGTTCAGGATTACATAACTATTTGTACAGAGGTCAGAAATGCGTAAAATTTTAAATGCAGCATGATTTTAGTCCATAAAATGAGACCTTAATTATTTATAATTTTTTGACATGCAAAACTATTTATTCAATTTAAATAGTGCTTCTACGAAAATAGCCCAAACTGAATAGAACTCTTATGAAACTGAAACATGTCGTTACAGGGGTTCAATGCCTGCATATAGGTTTGAAAACAAATAGTCATGCTACATATGTCAATGTTTCCTTGTGCATGCATTCACTGGAATCAGATATCCATTAAAACACCTATATTCCATTCATTCATAATTTAGAATAAAATGTTTAAATAAATATCCTTGTTGAAAAATTACATATCAGATTCCAGGAACACCCATAAACATGACAACAACCCTAAGAGTCTGAATACATGCATTTAAATCAAGCAAATACATCAATCAGAAGAGAAATCATGATTTAGGTGACAAAGAACTAAACAGCAACATACACCGTCGTTTACATACGTAAACGACAATATCAATTGTCATTTATTGAAGTAAATGATGTCATACAGTGACATAAAAATGTATTTAACGGCACAGTGGGTGATGTTAAGAGAAGTTAACGATAACATAGGTCGTCGTTAATCTTAGCTTAATGACAGTCAAGGTTGACATTAAGTTCAACCAGAGCAGAAACGTCTCAGAATCCGCATGAAATAATAGAAGGAAAAACACTTTGTTGAAGCTTTAAATGATTTTATAAAAATCTGATAATATGTAAGCCTATAGAACCTACAACCACAAGACAAAGCCCTTGGTTACTTGCCTCAAAAATGCCTTAAAATCATGGATTAAAGGTCGAAGAAGCCCACCAAGTCTAAGCAAGATAGTTCCCTTTCTCGCTTCGATTTGCATGACCACACCTCCAAAACACCGATCGCTCCAACACAGTGTTGAGTTCTCATATGTTGAATGCCTAATGAGAATGCTAAGTCAACAAATCACATCTTTATTTTTGATGATGAGCATGAACATTTAATGGACAAATTTGGTGAGTGTTAAGTAATGAAACTTGATGATAATCACTCTTTGAATGCAAATGAAACAAACATGTTTAATTGATCATTTATATGTCATTATATCTCCCTAACTAAGTTCTTTTATGTAGGTGAGAAACTATGCAAGACATGCATCAAAACAAGGTTCAAAAGATCAAGAAAAGCAAGAAAAATAGGTACCTGTCGACAGCCAGAAAGGCCCCTGTCGACAGATGCATACAGGACAGATGCATACCAAGTGCTGTCGACAGACGAAGAAAACCTTCAGATTCGGAAAGTTTTTAAGTTGCCAAACATGGTGGTTCCAACTACCACGTCTCTCCATATGTGGACACCACTATATAAGCTATCTTTTGAAGGTAATCTCGTACAGAAGCAGCCTCCACCAAAAACCCTAGAGAAAGTTCAAGAACAAGAAGTGCTGCTACTACTCTGCTTCTCCCTGCTGTTCAGAGGTTGAACCAACTGTTAATCCAGCAGTACTGAAGTCTGATCGTCGTGGATTCAAGCCTCGCCATCAAGTTGTGTCCCTCAAGACGAAGCTTCAAGTCCATCCAGACGTTCATCAGAAGAGTTCTTAATCAGGATTTGTGTTTCAACTAAGAACTCTTCCCTGTTTTGGTTTTTACATATCCGTGTGTGTGTGGTTGTGTCTCAAGCAGTCCTTGTGCTTGATTCACGTGGCTTATGTTGTTCTGATCGTGGCTCCACATCAGACAACTCGTGTGTGTGAGTTGTAGTCGTTGAACTAGCTCATAAACAGTCTTTTCTACGTGTGTGTGTGGACCGTGGACGTAGGATACACAAGTTGTGTACTCCGAACCACGTAAAACTCTGTGTCCTATGGTTTGAACGTTTCTATGTTAGATGTTTGATAGGCACGGTGTCTCTACACACGTCTGATAGATTGTTTCTCTATCCATTGTCAAGTTACACACATCAAAGTTTAGTTTAAACTCTGTTACAGTTTTCACAGTCTGTGTCTTCGAGAAAAGAAGGTGATACGAACTTTTGAACTGACAGTAATCTATTCAACCCCCCTTCTAGATTACCATATAGGGAATTCCGCAACCTTTCAATTGGTATCAGAGCACGGTTTCTCCGATTTACTGTTATACTTGTTTGATCTTACGATCAGGAGAACCTTGATCTCATGGAATCTAACAAGGGGTACATGGCCGAGGGACACTCAGTGACCAGGCCACCATTCGTTGATGGCACTGACTACTCATACTGGAACAACCGTATGCAGGTATTCCTAAGAGCACAAAACTTCGAGCTTTGGAAGATCATCTGCAAAGGACCATACACCCTTCCTGAGGATGAAGATACCTAGACAAAGGACCAGATTGCAAAGGGGACACTCAACCGGAGCGCCCTCAACATGATGCAGTGTGCGGTCCACCCAAAGGAATATTCAAGAGTCTCCACGTGCACCTCAGCAAAAGAGATGTGCGACAAACTTGAATTGATCTACGAAGGTACATCCGAGGTAAGGGAATCCAAAGCAAGCATGTTAGTTTCTGAATATGAAATGTTCAAAATGAACAATGATGAAACTATCTCTAACATGTTTGCAAGATTCATGCTAATTATAAATGGTTTGAAAGGTCTAAAGAAGGAATACTCAGAGAGTGATTTGGTGAGGAAGAAACTTCGGTCTCTTCCATCCTCATGGAACACCAAAGCCACTGTCATTGAGGATTCTAAAGATCTCTCAAAAATGAAATTGGATGAACTGATTGGCTCTCTAATGACTTATGAAATAAATGTGAAAAGAAAGGAAACTGAAGAAAATCCTAGAAAGTTAATTGCTTTAAAGGCTTCCAAGAAAAGTTCTTCAAGTTCCAAAAAGGATGCACCTCAGGAAAGTGAGGAGTTTGAATCATCTTGTGAGAGTGAGGATGATGAAATGGCCATGCTCACTAGACGATTCAAAAAGTTCCTAAAATTCAAAAGGAGAGGGTCAAGTAACTCTAAACCTTTCCAAAAGAAAGACTTTGCTAATAAATTTGAGACTAACAAGAAATCTAAAATTGTGTGCTATGAGTGCAAGAAGTAAGGGCACATTAGAGGAGAGTGCCCCAAGCTCAAGAAGAAACTGAAAAAGGAGAAATTCACCTTCAAGAAAGCCAAGGCAATGTTGGCAACTTGGAGTGATGAAGATGAAGATGAGAACAGTCAAGCTACCTCTGGAGATGATGAAGTTCAGTGTCTAATGGCAAGAAGCGACGACACCAATAAGGTAAATTCTTCCTTTGAAACTTATTCTGTTGATGAATGGGAAGAAGCTTATATTGTTTTATTCGAAAAATTCTGTGAGTTTAAGTCTGAAAATAAATCACTGAAAAAGAAAATCAACTCCTTTGTTCATGACACCAACCATAATGAACAAATTGCATCCTTGAATAAAGAAATTGAAATGATGAAAGTTGATGAACAAGCACATAATGAGGAAATGGATGGCTTGAAACTGAAATTGCAAGAAGCTCAAAAAGAAAAAGATGATCTAAGCAATTCCCTTAAAACTCTTCAAGATGAACTTGTTGAAGTTAAAGAAAAGTTGAAAAAGGCTAAAGAGCAACTTAAGGGAAAATCTGAAGATCTAACTAGGTTTGTCAAGGGTAAACAAAATCTTGATACAATCTTGGGATCTAATGTGTTTGTTGCAAAACATGGAATTGTATATCAACCTGTTAAACCAAAAGTAATGGGTAAAAATCTGTTGACATCTTTCGTTGATTCCAACCCAAGCACAAGCAAACAAATCCCATCAATGAAAACTACAAGTCAAGCCAAAGGCAAGAAACAGGAACCCAAGAAAACCAAATCTGTTGCTAACAAAACTGCAAAATCAGTCAACAGCCCCAAAGAGGGTTGTCGACAGGACCGTAAACCAGCTTCCAAAGGAAAACTGACCAGGCAACAGAAAGGTAAAATGCCCATGCATATTCCTCAAAACAAAAAGCCCATTGTTTCAGAAAAACCTTCATCATGCAATTTCTGTAAAAAGGTCGGGCATAATGAAAACCAATGCTAGAACAGTCCAAATAAACTGAAAATCAAACAAATTTGGATTCCGAAGCATTTACTATTTGGCATGAATGATATACTAGTACCCAAAGTAATTTGGGTACCAAAACCTCTTGTCTGATCCACATATGCAGGAATGCCGAACAGCCCAAAATCAAAACAAATGGTACTTGGATAGTGGCTGCTCGAGGCATATGACAGGCGATAAAGAAAAATTCTGTTTGTTGGTGGAAAAAGACGGAGATCAAGTCATCTTTGGAGGTAAAAACAAAGGTCAAATCATCGGCTCAGGTAAGGTCGGTAAGTCTGTCTTCAACTCAATTGACAATGTACTATTGGTGGATGGCCTTCATCACAATTTACTTAGCATAAGTCAATTGTGTGATAAAGGTCACCAAGTTATCTTTGAATCAAGCACATGTCAAATCATTGATAAGGATACAGGAAGTCTGAAATTTTCTAGAAAGAGGGTGAACAACATCTACATGGTTGATTTAGATGATCCAGAAAATGAAGACTTGTGTCTTGTGGCAAATAAACAGGATGAGCTCACACTGTGGCATCGTAGGCTTGGCCATGCAAGCTACAATGTCCTGCATAAGATCATGAAGCTGAAGTTGGTAAGTGGACTCCCTGATATTTCCTCTAATAAAAATGAAAGTTTCTGTGATGCATGTGTACAGGGAAAACAGACAAGGAAATCCTTCAAATAAAAGCACCGGTAAGCACCTCTAAACCCTATGAACTTCTGCACATGGGCTTGTTTGGACCTACTAGAACACTAAGTCTCAATGGCAAACGCTTTGGTTTTGTCATTGTAGACGACTTCTCCAGGTTCACGTGGGTAAAGTTCCTCGCACACAAAAAGGAAGCAATGAGACTGTTTGAGGAATTCTACAATAAAATTGAGTATGGAAATGTTCAAAAAATATGCTCAATCCGCACTGATCACGGGGGAGAAATCGATAACAACTTTTTTTTCGATTTCTGCAGGCACCACGGGATAGAACATTTGTTCTCCTCTCCAAGGACTCCTGAACAAAATGGAGTAGTGGAGAGAAAGAACAGAACTCTGGTGGAAATGGCTCGCACTCTTTTGGTTGAAAGTCAACTTGCCAGGACATTTTGGGCAGAAGCAGTGAACACTTCATGCTACATACTCAATAGATCCATGGTAAGACCTGTCATAAATAAAACTCCCTACGAACTTCTGAAAGGTAAGAAACCCAGTATTGGGTATTTCAGAGTTTTTGGCTCAAAAGTTTTCATTCATAATAATGATAAAGCTGATCTAGACAAATTTGAGGCCAAAAGTGATCAAGGTATTCTTCTTGGATATTCAGAACACTCTAGAGCTTACAGGGTATTTAATCTTAAAACTAGAACGGTGGAAGAAACTCCACACGTTGTTTTTGATGAATCTCAATCAAAGCCTAACATTTCGAATGCTTACAGGTTTGAACATGAAGCGGAAGGAACAACACTTGGAGAACTTCAAATAAAAACAAAAGAAAACTCAAGAATTGTCTCCAAGACTAACAATGAACATCTTCGTAGGTACGATGATGAGGATGATGCAACCTTGCTCAGAAATCAAAATGATGAACTTGAAGAAGATCCACAATAAGAGGAGCCTCAAGTTGAAACTCCTCAAGCACACCCTCCTCCAGAACAACCTCCTCAAATGCAAGATCAACCAGGACCTTCAACAGTCACAAATGTCAGGTACTCTAAAGATCATCCACTTGAGAACATAATAGGAGATGTGAATGAAAAGGTTCAAACTAGGTCTCAACTTAGGGAAATAGTTGAAAAGGATCATCTAGCTTTTGTGTCTCACGTGGAACCTAAAAATGTTGAAGAAGCTTTAAAGGAAAACTCATGGATTGATGCTATGCATGAGGAGCTTAGGCAATTTCAGAGAAATAGTGTATGGAGTCTAGTTCCTAGAACCCCTGAAATTTCTGTCATAGGGACAAGATGGGTCTTTAGGAATAAACTAAATGAAGAGGGTAAAGTGGTGAGAAATAAGGCTAGATTGGTTGCAAAGGGATATAATCAGGAATTTGGTGTTGACTTCGAAGAATCCTTTGCTCCTATAGCTAGGCTAGAAGCAGTTAGAATCTTGCTAGCATATGCATGCTCAAACAAGTTCAAGCTTTTTCAAATGGATGTAAAAACTGCCTTCTTGAATTGCTACATCAAAGAGGAAATCTATGTCTCTCAACCACCTGACTTTGAGGATCATGATAAACCTAACAATGTGTTTAAACTGCACAAAGCTTTATGGTTTGAAACATGCACCCCGAGCTTGGTACGACTGGCTCAGCACATTTTTGCTAAGTAAAAACTACTCACGAGGTAAAGTAGACCAAACTCTTTTCAGTAAGAGAGTCCGCAATCACATAATTGTTGTTCAAGTTTATGTGGACGATATTATATTTGGCTCTACTAACCCATCACTGTGTGAAGAGTTTTCAAAACACATGCACAGTGAATTTGAGATGAGCTTAATGGGGGAGCTACAATTCTTTCTTGGTCTATAGGTGAAACAAATGGAAGATGGATTCTTCATCAACCAAGAAAAGTATGTCAAAGAGCTTCTGAAAAGATTTCAGTTCGAACAAGCCAAGCCTGCCTCAACACCAATGAGCACAAGCATAAAACTAGAAAGTGATGAGAAAGGTAAACCGGTAAGTGCAAAGCAATTTCGAGGTATGATTGGCTCCCTTTTATATCTTACTGCAAGTAGACCGGACATTCAATTCAGTGTTTGCCTTTGTGCTAGATACCAATCTAGTCCAAAGGAAAGCCATTTTGTTGCAGTTAAGAGAATATTTCGATATCTCTCAGGTACGCATGATATGGGTCTTTGGTATCCAGCAGGTAGTAGCTTCAACTTATCTCTTATTCTGATGCTGACTATGCTGGATGTAAAATTGACAGGAAAAGCACTAGTGGCTATTGCCAAATTCTTGGTGGTTGCATGGTTTCGTGGGCATCGAAGAAGCAACACTCGGTTGCACTCTCCACTGCAGAGGCAGAATATGTTACTGCAGGGAGTTGTGCGGCTCAAGTGTTGTGGATAAAAAGTCAATTGTCTGACTACAACATTGACATTGGATGCACACCTATCCTATGTGACAGCACTAGTGCAATAAATCTCTCAAAGAACCTAATTCAACACTCTAGAACAAAGCACATAGAGATCAGACACCATTTTTTTAGAGATGAGGTAGCCAACAAGACCTTAGAGCTGAGCTTCATATCCACTGAGAAACAACTAGCTGACATCTTCACAAAACCATTGGCTGAGGATAGGTTCACAACACTAAGAAGAGAATTGGGTTTGTGCAAAATGCAATGAAACTCATACCAACTCTTGAATATATGTTCCTTGTGTGCAACAACTATGTGGTATATCAAATGGTGATTTGTGGAAAAACAAGTTAGGCTTGTTTGGAAACTTTCATTATGCGTGAGAAAATATTATCCGCCACGTATCCATAGTTGGAGTGAAAAAGGGACATCTATTTTAGATAAAGTATTTTGTTTTGTTACAATTTGCCCAATCATTCAAAAAAAAATCAAAAATCAAAAATAACAAAAAGATTTTTGTTGTTATCCCCTTTCATGAATGGTGTGATGTTGAATAATGTGAAACTCTTGCTTGAAGTGTTTTTGAACTGCTTAAATGGTGAGTCTTCACTTGCACACACTATGGGGGAGCTATGTTAAGGTAGGTGAGTGAAATTCCAAAGGGAAACATGTTCTTGGCCATTGCTTTACTTCCCTTGAATGAACTTTCAATAATTTCTCTCATTCTGCCTTCAAAAATAATTCTTCTGAAGTCCCTGTCGACAGCCCCCAAGCTGCTGTCGACAGCCTCTGATAGCTCTAGTCCACCCGAAATCCCCTTTTGTCTGTCTGTCAGTACCTGTCGACAGCCCTCCATCGCCTGTTGACAGGAACATCCCTCCAGAACCTTCATCCTTCAACTCTGTCAGCAGCTGTCGACACGCCCCAAAAGGCTGTCGACAGATGATCCAGTTTCTCCAAATTCTTCTCCTTTTGGTCAACAATTCTTCATGAGCTTCCTTATTGAAAGTATTTAAGGTGAAAAATGGGAAACGCCAACGTTATAACTTATCCTATCCACATGATATCAAAGATATTGTCTAAATCACAATGATTTTGACATATTATTACTTATGAGTCTAAGTTGCATTAACTTGAGCACATCAAACAAAATAACATGCGCTTAAATTAACTCAATTGAATAACTAATTTGTAAAATATCATTTTTCAAAAGTCATGTGATTCGTTACTAGGTCATTGAAGGTTGTGTCCTACATTGGTTTTTTAAACTTCTTCTACTTCTTGACCTTGATTTTAAACATGAACAAGGAAAGGTCAATCAAAATTACGGGAGAAAAGCTACCTGTTTCAAAACAAAACACAAAGTGTTCAAAAAAAAAAAAAAACAGGAGAAAAGACAAAGCAATGTTGAGTATTGCTAAGTAACCGGGGATACGGGCATCACAACTGTCTATCTTCGCGTCAAACGGCTCACTCATTAACTCTGTAAAATGGTTTGATGGTCACTCAACCGAATAACTGGGGATACGGGCACCACAAATGTCTATCTTCACGTAAAAAGGTCAAGTGATCCTAATTACCACTGTTTCTCTTATGCAAAAAAAAATAAAAAAAAATATACAAATTTAGAAGAAATAGAGTGAAGCCTCCCAAATTGTCCTGAAAAGACCATTAAGTGGTTTTTGTTTAACTCACCATGTTGACATACAACTCATTGATCTTGTGTACATCACTAACTAAGGAAAATGGTCTCTTGCAAATGACATTGTTCAAGAGGGTCTTTTATAAACACATGTTTTTTGTTTAATGCACTCTCGCTATTGTCACTGGTGAATCGGGGAATATTATGTCACAACCATTGTAGATTCTTGATGTGTCCAAAATATGTGTGGCTATGACATTTTATAATTTGATATTACCCATTTTCCATCTTATATACACATTTGATGCTAAAATGCTTTGAAATTCTGTCAACAATACCTCACTGGCACAATTCTACCTGTGCCTGTTGACAGGGCCAATTTCTCCTGTCGACAGAGCCGGCGGCAGCATGTTTTCTGGAAGCCGACCGGACATCAATTTAGGGCGGATTTCGTGGGACCCATCCTTTCAAATTCTCACATTACTTCCATAGAAGGGTTCCACGTCCCCTTCCACCCTTTCCCACTTCCAAAACTTCTTCTTCCCTCCTTCTTCCCAAACCCTTCCTTTTCCAGGGCGACAGAGGAGCACATCCACCCCTTTGCGGTTCCTTCCTCCCTCTGTCTTCTTCCTCTCTCCCGTCACCATCTACTTCCACATACACCTTCAGATGGCTCCACCAGCCAGGAAGATGGCCTCCCGTTGTCGTCCTCAGTCTCCCGAAGCCGGACAGGGCTCTAGGGCACACGCAAAGCGCCGGACGAAGCACCGGGAAGACCGTCTGTCGGAGCTCATCATCCCTCAGAACCTCGACCTACTCGAAGTCCATGGCACCTTCACGAAGTTTGTGCAACCCCACTACGTCGAATTCGTGTCTCTGGAAGACCTTTTTCCCTGGTTGCTGCCTCTCTTCGATTTCCAGAGTTGGTCTCCGTTCTGCTATAATCACACGTGCTACTCTCCCACCGCTGTGACAGAGTTCTTCAATAATCTCCGCCAGACTGCTACAGGTGACCTCTATTCCAGAGTCAAGGGGACTTCCTTTCGAATTTCCCCTAATCTTTTCTCTGTTGCCTTGCAAATCCCTAACACTAGGGTAGATATCATGTCCCATCATCCCACCCCATAAGAGTACCATACCCTCATCACTTTGCAGTCTTACGACCCTACGGTTAGTAAGCAACTGAATGCTAACTCTTTCCCTCCACTTCATCGTCTCATCCACCACATCTTCACAACCATTATTGTTCCGAAGGATGGTAGTCGTGAACTTGTGACTTCCATTCACAAGTTCCTGCTCCATAAATTCTTGAACCTTGAACCCATCAATCTACCACAACTCATGGTCTCCATACTCGGCAGTTGCCTTCGTAGTTCCAAGAGGTCCATGCCTTACGCATGTCAGCTTACCTCCCTCTTCTTGTTCCTTGATATTCCTATTCTAAAAGAAGAGATAACTGTCCTCAAGTCTCGCAGCTCCTATGATCTCACTGCTACACAGCGGATGGGCTACAAAATGGTAGATGGCATTGTGACCCGTGACCTCAAGGGTAAAGGACAAGCTACAACTGAGGGTGATGATGAAGATGTAGAAGATGAAGAAGCTGCCAATGAAGATGACGCTGAAGATGAAGCTGCAAAATCTCAATCTGAGCCTGTAGATGCTCCCAGAGATGGTGATAGCATTGCTGCTGGTGACACCACTACTGAGCCTTCCATCAGAGATCTCATAGCTCAGTTGCAAATTCAGATGTCTACCGGCTTTGCTAAGTTGAATGACCGACTGGACACAGTAGACACTAATATTGAAGCACTGGCTGACTCTCAAGTCCAGATCCAGCTCAGGCTTACTAGGCTCTCCTCACATGTTCAAGAGGATCGTCAGGCCCCTGCCCCACCTGGTCCTGATGATGCTTAGAGGGTCTAGGTGTCTTAGATGTTTTTAGTCCGCGTCTTGCTGTTGTCTTTTGCTTTCAGAGTCATGTTGATTACTTGATTTGCATTTTGTCATCTTATCCAATGTGCTATTGTGTAATGCCTACTCTTTAATGAAAGCACAATTTCTCTTCCAGTTACATTAAACTATGCAATGGAATGCCTTCTTTTTGGATGTTGTCAAAAGGGGGAGAAATCAATTGAGCAATACATGCAATACATGGAGAAATCAATTGATAAATGAATTCAAAAATTGTGGCTCAATTTGAAAATTTTGTCATCATCAAAAAGGGGGAGAATGTTGAGTTCTCATATGTTGAATGCCTAATGAGAATGCTAAGTCAACAAATCACATCTTTATTTTTGATGATGAGCATGAACATTTAATGGACAAATTTGGTGAGTGTTAAGTAATGAAACTTGATGATAATGACTCTTTGAATGAAAATGAAACAAACATGTTTAATTGATCATTTATATGTCATTATATCTCCCTAACTAAGTTCTTTTATGTAGGTGAGATACTATGCAAGACATGCATCAAAACAAGGTTCAAAAGATCAAGAAAAGCAAGAAAAACAGGTACCTATCGACAGCCAGAAAGGGCCCTGTCGACAGATGCATATAGGCCAGAAAGCCATATCTCAGGACAGGACTGCCTGTCGACAGGACCAGTGTCGCCTGTCGACAGCCTTTGATAGGAAACTGTCTCCCGAACTCCCAGTCCTCTGCCTGTCAACACCTGTCGACAAGAGCACCCAGTGCTGTCGACAGACGAAGAAAACCTTCAGATTCGGAATGTTTTTAAGTTGCCAAACATAGTGGTTCCAACTACCACGTCTCTCCATATGTGGACACCACTATATAAGCTATCTTTTGAAGGTAATCTCGTACAGAAGCAGCCTCCACCAAAAACCCTGGAGAAAGTTCAAGAACAAGAAGTGCTGCTACTGCTCTGCTTTTCCCTGCTGTTCAGAGGCTGAACCAACTGTTGATCCAGTAGTACTAAAGTCTGATCGTCGTGGATTCAAGCCTCTCCATCAAGTTGTGTTCCTCAAGACGAAGCTTGAAGTCCATTCAGACGTTCATCAAAAGAGTTCTTAATCAGGATTTGTGTTTCAACTAAGAACTCTTCCCTGTTTTGGTTTTTACATATCCGTGTGTGTGTGGTTGTGTCTCAAGCAGTCCTTGTGCTTGATTCACGTGGCTTGTGTTTTTTTGATCGTGGCTCCACATCAAACAACTCGTGTGTGTGAGTTGTAGTCGTTGAACTAGCTCATAAGCAGTCTTTTCTACGTGTGTGTGTGGACCGTGGACGTAGGATACACAAGTTGTACTCCGAACCATGTAAGACTCTGTGTCCTATGGTTTGAACGTTTCTACGTTAGATGTTTGGTAGGCACGGTGTCTCTACACACGTCTGATAGATTGTTTCTCTATCCATTGTCAAGTTATACACATCAAAGTTTAGTTTAAACTCTGTTACAGTTTTCACAGTCTGTGTCTTCGAGAAAAGAAGGTGATAAGAACTTTTAACTGACAGTAATCTATTCAACCCCCCTTCTAGATTACCATATAGGGAATTCCGCAACCTTTCACACAGCACCTCCTCAGGTCCAGGGGCACCTTCTCCAAGCACAGATCAGCACGAACAAGGCCTCCCTTGGATGAAGTGCTCTTGCATAAAACCCTCTCCAAAGAGAAACCCTCAAGTCAAATGAGGCTTCCTTAGGGCTCAGTCCAGGGTTATTAGAACAGCTCTGAGATCTAACATCTAATCCTAGCCATTCATCTCAAAATGCCATAATCTAATGGCCAAAATACAAGCGAAAATGTTGCCATAACCAATGCAAAAATCTCGGTCATAATTGGAAAAGAAAAGTTGACGTCAACATTAATTATCGTTTACAAATATGTTAACGACAATCGATTGTGCCATCAAGAAAATAAAATATCAAACTACTCGAATTACATAGAGTAAATGGCGGTACAAGATGACACTAACGTGAAGTTAACGGCATTCGATGGTGTTGTCAACCACTATTGGCAACACTCTCCATTACCATCTAGTTCACACAGACAGAACAATGCATTTAGCATACAATTCACACAATTCAAAAGAATGTAAATGAAACCTAGGGCACTACAACTACACCGTCCCACATTTAAAAGAATTTGGTCGCCAAATTCATGTGTAAAATACTAGATTAAGGGTTTTATGATACTTGAGAATAGTTCCAAATGATTTTCTTCATTATTTCCTCTGATTCCTATGTAGCTTCCTCCACTCAACATCTGCTCCATTGGACCTTAACTATAGGTATGGCTCGGTTTCTCAATTGTTGTAATTTTCGATCCAAGTTCTTGACCTATTTCTCAGCATAGATTAAGTTTTTTCGTAACTCCAGGTCTTTGTACTAGATTACATACTCAGCTTCATAGACATACTTTCTCAACATCGATACATGGAAGACATTATGTACCCCTGCTAGTTGTGGAGGTAATGTTATTATGCAGGCTACTTCACCAACCCTTCCAAGGATCTCAAAAGAGCCGATGAATCAAGGACTCAACTTTCCTTTAATCCCGAATCTTTAGATTCCACGTAAAGGTGACACCTTCAAAAACACAGTCTCCAACTTGAAACTCTAAATCTCTTTGCCTTCTATCTACATAGCTTTTCTCCCTCATCTCAGTTATCTTGAGACGTTCCCGAACAATCTGGATTTTTTGAGTGGTGTCTGGTACTCTTTTGAGTCCCAACCATTGCTTCTCTCCGTCCTCTTCCCAACACACTGGTGGCTTGCAACTTCGGCTGTATAAAGCCTCAAATGGTGCCATCTTGATGCTTGACTAGTACACTACAAGACAAAATTGGATTAGCGACGGAATTTTGCGACAATTTTTTTTGAGTAAATCAATGATATATCAGCGATGGAAATATTCCTGTTGCTAATTTGTCGCTTATCAGTGACATATTTGTGGAACGACATATTTGCAGAGCGACGAATTTGCAATGAAAATTTTTCATCCCTAATTCATCACTAATTAACTGTGAGATTTTGCAGTGGACAATTTTCGTCGCTAATCCATCTTTGATTAGCGACAGAATAGCGACGAATTTTTCCGTCATTAATTAGTGATAGATCAACGATGCAATTTTTCATGGAAAATCGGTGACGAGAGTCTTCGTCGCTGATCTGTTGTTGTTCAGCAACGAACAATTTTAGTCGTTGATCAACAATCTTTACTTTCATTTCTTAAACATTTTATTTTTACTTAACTAACCAATGTTGCTAACTATTAGTTATATAATTTGTTAGTAGTTTAGTTATATTATAGATATAGTAATCTACATTTATTATACATAGTTTTATATATTATTTTAAAAATAAAATAAAATTTGATAATACAAATATAAAGAAAATACAAATTCATAAGTTACATTTTTAGTTTAGTGAATACATATGTAAATTATATCTTAGTTTTACTTAACTTTTATTAACCATTGTCACTAACTATTAGCTATTTTATTTATATTATGGTAGTTTAGTTATGTTATAGATATAGTTATTTGTATTATTTAAATATATATTATAGTTTATATAATTATTATAAAAAATAGAATAAAACAAAGACAAATATATAGAAAATATAAATTTACAAGTTACATTTGTTGTTTAGTAAATATACATATATATTTGTTATATATATATAGATATTGTATTTACCCTTTTGTGAATGTATTATATTTGTTTAGTGAATATACATGTGATAAAATATTATTCTTAAAATTATTATATTTTATTCATTAAACATTAAATTACTAGATATTCAATGTTATTTATATTTAAATTTATATTTCATATGTTGATATATTATATTATAATTATTTAATGTTATGTAGTTGATCGATTGGATTTTAAATTGAGAGCGAATCCAAAGGTTGAATTTTTTATCAAGATGAAATCCAACAGTCGAATTTCATGTTCAATGGTTATATTTTGATCAGATGTAGATTGAGAGTGAATCTGAGGGTCAAATCCTGATCAAACTTATATCCAAATTTTATGATTTAGATCTGTAACAAATCCATTGTGTGAATCGTGATTAGATTGTTATATATTGACAACAAATCTAACTGAATAGATGTATACAAATCAAAAGTGAATCCAACAATCGAATTTTAGATCGGGATGAAATCCAACGGTCAGATTCTGATTGACAGTAGATTCAATGGTCAGATCATTGATCAAATGTATGAAGTGAATCCAACTGTAAGATCTTGTTCAAACTTAAATCCAACGGTTAGGATTTAGACCCGAAGCAAATCCAACGTGCAGATCTTGATCATATTATTTTAGGTTGGCAACAAACTCAACTGATCAGATGTATATAGATCGAGAGTGAATCCAATGATCAGATTTTAGAATGGATGAAATCCAATGGTTGGATTTCGATTGATACACTACAAGAAGAAGCGCTTTTAGAGACCGACTTTTTCGGTCTCCATTCGGTCACTATTCAGTCACCAAAGAGCCCAGAGACCGAATAGTGACCGAATAGTGACCGAAAATGTCGGTGAAGAATTTCTGGTCACAAATCTATGGCCGAAAATGTTCGGTCACTAATCAGTCACTGATAGTGACCGAATACTTTTGGTCGCTGATAGTTGTTGCCCAGCTAGCAAGCCCAGAGGGGGGGTGAATGAGATTCTTTAAATTTTGATTATTTAAAACCTGTAATAAAAAATGTTCACACAACAGACACTTCGATGATTGTTAGTGTTAGTGAAAAGAAAACAACAAACACAAAGCAAGCAATCACACTACACAAGATTTTATCCTAGTTCGGACCTCCTCTCCACAGGAGTCCTACGTCCAGTCCCTGAGCAACAACTCAGGATTCACTACCCAAGGGAACAGTCTCCCTCAAGGACACTTACACACCCAGCCGCAAATGGTCTTCTCTTCACAATCCGAAGAGGAATACAACACCCTGGAACCCGCCAGGTCTTCCTTCAACACGAAGGGAGAAACACCCTGGAACCCCCAGGTCTTCCTTCAACACGAAGGGAACAACACAAGGATGTGTTCAAGTGATGATACGCCCCTGGACCAAGCTAATATCACAGTGCTTGATCCGAAGCGAAGACTGAGAGGAAAAAATCTACGACAAAGAACACTCTCAGTACACAAAAGCTCTCTCAAGGTTCTACAATAGACACAGAGAGCAAAGAGCTACAACAAAACGATGGAGTGAGACTTGAGCTATTCTATAGTGCTTGTATATTTTGAATTCTCAAGATATATGTCTTCACGTAGGCACCAGTCTTCTATTTATATCTTCTTTGAAAAATGTAGTCGTTGAAGTATCCGTTGTCTCTATGTTCAAAGAACGTTAGACTACATGGCTTTCCTTTGCAGTCAACGGTTCTTTGTGTTCCATGCACGTAAGAAGAAAATCCTTCTTGATATCCTCCAGGTTCTACTTTATCCAACGTTGTATGGAGTCGTGCTGTCAGAGACCTGCACACATTAAATGCTAAAACATAGACAGCTAAGTTGTCTCTTGTTGTCAGTCAACGTTAGAGTGAGAATACATCAAAATAGAAATCCTATTCTTTCTTTCTAAAAAGATATTACATGCAGAAGCATAAGAATAGAAGATATCTGGACATGCATAGTGCAAATAAATGCACGGATATATTTAATGCATGGATGAAAGAGAAATACACGGGATGACTTTGACTTGTCAAGATATTTGAATATCAAGTCGTTATAATTCATGAAATCGTTGTGAGAATCACATATGAAATCGTTGTATGAGTGAATCATTTGAGAACGAATCATTACAAGCAAATCATTATAACCAAATCGTTGTTTTGTTTTATCGAATCGTTACACAGACCAAGTCGATATTGTGACTTATCGAATCGTTACAGCAAGCAAATCGTTGTGTAACTTATCGAGTCATTATAATGACCAAGTCGTTGTTGTAACTTGTCGAATCGATGTAAATACCAAATCGATGTGGAACTAATCAAATCGTTATGAGAGACAAATCGTTGTGAGACCAAGTCGTTGTTTTCACTTATCAAATCGATGTGAAACAAAATCGATGTGAGAGCAAATCGTTGTTCTCACTTACCAAATCGATGTGAGAGTAAATCGTTGTTCTCTCTTATCAAATCGTTGTGAAACAAAATTGATGTGAGAGCAAATCGTTGTTCTCACTTACCAAATCGATGTGAGAGCAAATCATGGTTCTCTCTTATCAAATCGTTGTGAAACAAAATCGATGTGAGAGAAAATCGTTGTTCTCCCTTACCAAATCGATGTGAGAGCAAATCGTTGTTCTCTCTTATCAAATCGTTGTGAGAATCAAGTCGATGCGATCACTTAGCGAATCGTTCTGAGATCGAAATCGTTATAACATTTAGAGAAATCGATGTGTACTTAGAAAATTTATATGCACTGAACTTTAAATATGGATGAAGATACTTACTAGTTTTTCTTGATTTTCCGAGATTCATTTCCTGTGCTCAAATCTCATGGAAACCTTGTTAGATTAACCTTTATTTTAGTTTTGTTAATCACCAAAATAGATATGTAATTTATCTAAATTACATAGGGATAAGCTGATCATCAATCTCCCCCTTTTTGGTGATGACAAAACATAACAAAATTCATAGATGTTCATGAAATAAATTTAAGTGAATCCGCGGAAATAAAATGAGAAATGTATTTCAGAAACACTATATTTCTCCCCCTTTTTGTCATTAAGCAAAAAGATATCATACGGAGATAAAGAATAAAGGAGAAAAGATAAGTGAGATCAAAGAACTTTTCTATTTATCTTGAGGGGTTACAGGGAGGTAGATAGTAGGAGACAGAAGAGAGGCATGCCACTGAATAATGGGCAAAGTCTTGCGTTCCTGCTCCTCAAAATAGGCCTGAAAAGCCCCAAAAGTGATAGAATACAATGACCCCATGTCAGGAAGCATTCTTTTGATATGAAGTTGGCGCTGAGCATCTATAAAGGTGCCATATTCATCTTTGCCAAGAGAGACCTTGAAGGTAGTGAAAGAGCCAAAATAGGCAAACTGAAGAAATTGGTTGATCTTGACAGGATAGTGGATCTAATGCTGCAGAAGAGCTTTCTTCAAAGCCACAAAAAGAGTGTACTCTGCTACCCACTGAGCATAGGGCTCTTGAACTAGATTGATGGAATTCAAATCTAAGAAGGCTTCAGCTGAGAGAGGAGGCTTGCCTGCCTTAAACAATGAACTGTTCAAAGTTGTCAGCTGAAGGGCAGATTGGTTGTAATGCTTTTCCTAATCGGTAGGCGAGAGCCTTTCACTTTCAGATAAAAAAGGTGCAAGAACCTCAGAGGTGATATGGCCGAGGTGAAATTCCCGGAAGAGGAATCTTTGGAAGGAAGGGAGACGACCCTGCTGAGCTGAGATCCTTCCCATTACGCGAGCAAATCTCTCAAAGATAACAGGACCAACAGATGAGTCCATGACCAAGGAATGCAGTTTGGGGAGAAACACAGTCTCTGGTATGTTCAGGGTAGCGAAATCCACTTTGAAAGAACAGTTAACTAGGCTTTCAACTTTAAGCAAAGCAACAACTCCTTGGAATTGACCTAACTGAACTTCAGGCAAATTGTGGAGATAACGATAGTCATTGAAGAGCTGGAAGTACCGGATGAGCTTTACTTCCTTTTGAATGAAGGGTGCCCAGGTAGACTTGTGATGAGTGAGTGGGGAATCCCGGGGTGGAAACCGATTGAACTTTGCAAGTAGAAATTTTCTGTAGAGTGCCTTGTGCCCCTTGGCCCACTGATCGTCAGATTTGTATTTAGCCATTTGGAAGATTTTAGATTGATCAGCTTTGGAGATGTGGCAATAGGGAAGAACAACATTGAGATGATTAGTTAGATTAAGATGAGGAACAACAAAAATGGTGGCAAGGATACATTTTTGGAGATATTTACAATAGATGGGTTTTCTTCGATTCTCAATAGTGAGAGAGAACTAGAGAGGAGGAAATTTAGGAAGAGCAAGTGTCTTGGAGAGTTTTCTCTTTTTAGAAGAAGGACTAGAAGTAAGAGAGTCAGTTCTGTGGACATGAGAACCAACTTCCAGGACTGAGCAGTTTGTGGTAATTTCCAACTCATCCTCGAATTTTTTTAGAAAGGGACCTTCAAGTTGTGCACCTTCAAGTATAAAGGTAACAAAGGAGGGAGGAGTAGGAGGATGAAGAAATGACTGATGGGTAGGAGAAGGTATGATGGATGGTCCAGCTGAAGAAGGACCAGAAGAGGATGAGTCTCCAGCTAAGGAGGAGGCTGGAGGGTTTTCAATGATAGGAGAAGGTGGAGGAATGGATGTGGAGGTGGCAGGAGATGAGGAGGATTCATAAAGAAACGATGTTGGAGATGAGATGGTGCGAGGCATGGGTTTGTTTGAAAGGGATATGTGCTGGTGGTGCTATGGAGGAAGATGGTGGTGAAGGAGGGGCCAGAGTTGCAAGAGGAGAAGGATCAGGGGCTTCTGGAGCTACAGCTAGCTCTTCTACTCTTGGAATCTCACCCTCGGAAACCACTGGCCCTGTTGGCCCAGAAACATCCTCTATTGGCCCTGGTGGCCCAGACTTTACAGCTTCAACATGATCCTGCACTGCAGTTGCTACATCTTCAACAACCTGTGGCCCGGATGGCCCTGCTGGTTTTGCTGAAATTGGCCTGATGGCCCTGCATCTTGTTGCCTAGCCTCTGAAGGCCCAGAACTATGGACTGGTTCTACAGGAGAAGGAGCAGGAGGGGTATTTGTGGACTGCACCCTCACCAAATCTGCAAGTGCAGTAATAGACTCCTTAATGCTAATAAGCTTACTGCGCACCTATCTAACTGCATTTCTGACCATGCCCATCTCCTTAGCTGAAGTACTCTGGCTTATAAAGATAGAAGCAATATCAGATTGCACAGAGCATAGGATCTTTACTTGTTCATCCATTCTAGCAACTAAGGGCTTCATATTCACCTTCAATTTCTTCTTCCTCTGCCTCTGATGTGGCCTCCTGGTCAAGAGGGGAATCCCAGAAGCTACTTCTTTCCCTTTGCTGCTTTCCCTTGCAACGGGCTCCACATGATCATCATTTACATCATCTGAGGCACTCTCCACAATGTCTTCTCTGAACTGATCATCAACGGGGACACTAGAAGTGTGCTCCCCCTGAGATGTTGCTTCCTTCTCAATTGACTGCTCCCCCTCAATAGGAGCATCAACCATATGAGTATCAACTGGAACATCTTCTTCTTCTTGCTCCCTCTGAATAGGAGCATCCTCCATGACAGTTTCTTGAATTTGGCCAAATGCCACAACATTTGCTGTTGGTTCACAGAACTGTTCAGGCTCCCCCTGAGTGCTCGAAATGGATTCCAGCACACTTCTAAGAACAGATGCCACAACTGTGGTGGGGTTGATTGCCTCTGAAGTTCCCTCAACTGGCTCAATATTCTCTTGAGGAAAATCTTCAATCCTACTGCTGCTTGCTATTGAGTCTTCAATTCTGATTTCTGCTTCACTGCCTTGGACATCTGCTGCTGTTGCCGCTGCTGATTCTACTTGAACCAAAGGTATTTGTATCTGCTGTTCTTGAATGCTTGGTGCTTCTGCCCTTGCATCTTCTTGCTCAATTTGAGCATCTGGTACTGCTGCTGCTACAATTACTGGAACTGCCTCTTCCTGGACTTCTTGGGCTTCGCCAATGATGGCCTCACCGTCAGCCACTAAGGTCTTGGTCCACACACCACTAACCAAAGAAAAACCACTCTTTTTCAAGTTCCTGCTGTGAATGGCCTGCCCCATCTTTTCTGACACCGCCTCAGATAGATTAATGCCACAATGTTGAAAAATCTTGGTCAGCAAATGGGCATAGGGAAGGGACACATTCAGCTTACTCTTCTTGTCCCAAACTTGAGAATGTGCAAACTTCATCCTTTCTAAAATCACTTCTGCCATATTTATGCTCTGGTGCTGGATAGCCCAGAACATCAAATCGGAGTCCGCCTTTGTACAAGTAGAAAAGGTGGCACTCCTAGAGACCAGTATCTGACACACAATAAAATGCAGAATGCTGTTGAATGCGTTCAGCTGGTTAATATCTATCTTCCTATCCTTCAATCTGAACTCGGGACCAACAATCCCTAGACCCTTCGCCTAGATGTCGACAGTGTGAACTCCACTATGACCGGTGGTGCAAACTCCAAACAGAGACTCCAACAAGGCATATTTGATCCTAATCTGGGTTCCCTTGATACTGGATGTCAAAGACCCATTCTCTTCTGTCTTCAAGAAAACAAAAAATACCTTCACCAGGTCTGGATAACTCACCTCTAATAGGGTTGCCAACTTCGTCCATTTCATTCTCTCCATGGCTGCTACGATGTTATGCATTCCATTCTTCTCCAAATCCGCAATATCTACTGCTTTGTTTCCGCATAGCTTGGCCTTCACAGTGGTAAACCTCTCTTGCTGTTCGGCGGTGAGGAACACAGCTCCATAGCCCCCAACGGTGCCGAAAACTCCAGAAACAGCCATGGATTTGAATGGTGAAAGGTTCTGGATGATTGGAATGGAGATTGGAGCAGAAACCCTCAAGAAATTTCTGGAGGGAAGAGGTGGAGACTTTGAAATCACAGGGGGTCGATGCCGGAGTTGATAGGGTTATCGTCTCAGGCAAGTTTAAGGAAAAGAGAGCAGGAGGTGAATCGGTATGGCACAGATTTCGGGTTTTTATCAAATAAAGGGGGAAAATGCCATAATGACAGAAAATGACAAAAGACTAGTTCGACAGGAATAAATCCTTTTAAAATTACGAACCGTCAAAGATAACTATGAAGCAAGCAATATTTAAAGAATTTTGTTAATTTCAAGGGGAGAAATAATTGATATTCTGAAATAATTGTTATTTCAGTTATTTATAGACAAATCTATCACAAATTGCACATGCCTAATTCCCTTCTAAGAGACGTAAATCTCTCTTCGGGCAAAGCCTTCGTGAAGATGTCTGCTAACTGATTTTGAGTATCAATAAGGGATATATATATATTACCATTTGCTACAAGATCACGAATAAAGTGATTTCTAACCTCTATATACTTTGTCCTTGAATGCTAAACTGGGTTCTTGGTGAGATTTATCGCACTAGTGTTATCGCACAGTAAGGGAATTGTCTTGATATTTAGTCGAAAATCCTCAAGCTACTGTTTGATCCATAAGGGTTGTGTACAACAGCTTCCAGCAGCCACGTACTCAGCTTCAGCTGTAGATAGTGCTATTGAATTTTGCTTCTTTGAGGACCATGATATCAGACATCCTGCAAGGAATTGACAACAACCATTGGTGCTTTTTCTATCTATCTTGCATCCAACGTAGTCAGCATCAGAATATCCTACTAAATTAATTTCTCATGAATTTGGATACCATAATCCTAGATCATGAGTTTTAGCTAAGTATCTAAAATTCCATTTGACACTAATTAAATGAGACTCTCTAGGATCTACCTGATATCTAGCATATATGTATATATACACTAAATAATATATCAGGTCCACTTGCTGTTAAATAAAGTAATGAACCTATCATACCTCTATAAAGCTTCTGATCTACTTTCTTACCATCTTTATCACTGTCTAGCCTTGTTGATGTGCTCATTGGTGTTGACAGTGGCTTGGCGTTTTCAAATCCAAACTTCTTTAGTAGTTTTTTGGTGTATTTAGCTTGACAGATATGTGATCCTTCTTTTCCTTGCTTGATTTGCAGTCCGAGGAAGTAATTGAGTTCCCCCATCATGCTCATTTCAAATTCTCCCTGCATAAGCTTTTCAAAATACTTGCAAAGAGATTCATCAGTAGAACCAAAGATTATATAATCAACATATATTTGCACAATCAGTATATTTTTAACTTTGGACTTAATAAATAAAGTACTGTCTACTCGACCTCTAATAAAGCCATGTTCTAATAAAAATACACTGAGCCTTTCATACCAAGCTCTAGGTGCTTGCTTTAATCCATACAATGCCTTATGCAATTTAAATACATGATTCGGAAAATGAAAATCATCAAAACCAGGAGGTTGTTCTACATAGACTTCCTCCTTTATATAACCATTTAGAAAAGTTGATTTTACATCCATTTGAAATAATTTTAAATCCATTGTTGATGCATATGCAAGTAAAATTCTGATTGCCTCAAGTCTGACCACTGGTGCATAGGTTTCATCGAAATCTATGCCTTCCTCTTGGGAATAGCCTTGAGCTACCAGTCTGGCCTTGTTTCTAGTGATCACACCAGCTTCATCCAATTTGTTCCTGAACATCCATTTGGTGCCAATCACAGGATGATCTGATGGTCTCGGAACAAGTGACCATACATGGTTTCTCTTGAACTGATTTAAGTTCATCTTGCATGGCTAATATCCAAGATTCATCAGACAGTGCTTCATTGACTGTCTTGGCTCTATTTGAGATACAAAAGCTAAGCAGTCACAAGGAATTAAGTTACCTCTGGTTCTTACCCCAACTGATGGATCTCCAATTATGTTGTCCAGAGGGTGATCCCTTTTGTACCTCCATTCCTTTGGAAGATTGCTATGTGATGTGTCTTTTTGTTGTAGATCTTCCAAGGGTGGATCTTCCTTGTCCTCAATGGATGTGTTCTTTAGCTTCTTTGACAATTCATCTGTATCATCATCATCACTATCAACTTCCTTTCTTAAGGAAGGGTTAGTTTCATCAAAAATAACATGCACTAATTGTTCAATCAATAAAGTGCGCTTATTAAATACTCTATATTATTTGGGTTTAGAAGCATACCCCATGAATATACCTTCATCTGATTTTGAATCTAACTTACCAATGTCCCTTTTTCCATTGTTGTGGATGAAGCATGAACACCCGAAGATTCTGAAGTGATTGATTTTTGGCTTCTTCTATTTGAATAATTCGTATGCAGTCTTCTTCAGGATTGGCCTGATCATCACTCTGTTGATTATGTAGCATGTTGTGTTGATGACTTTAGCCCAAAAGTATCTTGGTAATTCATATTCTGACAGCATTGTTCTAGCCATGTCCAATAACGTTCGATTCTTTCTCTCGGTAACTCCATTGTGTTGTGGTGTCCTTGGTGCTGAGAAGTTGTGCTCTATCCCTTGGTCATCATAGAACTTGGCAAATCTTTCATTTTGGAACTCTCCTCCATGATCTGATCGGATGTTGATGATGTTGTACTTCCTGTCTTTCTTTACCTTCTTACTGAAGCTTACAAAACTGTCAAACGTGTTATCCTTATACTCCAAAAAGGATATCCAAGTGAATCTGGAGTAGTCATCCACTATGACAAATCCAAAGTTCTTTCCTCCAAGACTTGTGGTCCTCATTGGTCCAAACATATCCATGTGCAATAGCTCTAAAGGCTTTGAGGTTGTTACTACTGTCTTTGACTTGAAGGATGACTTAGTGTGCTTACCTTTTGTGCACGGCCCACAAACACCATTCATTTTTGCACTTACCTTGGGTAGACCTTCCACCAAGCTTCTCTTGATCAACTTTCTCATGCCATCAAAGCTACAGTGACCCAATCTTCGGTGCCAAAGTTCAGTTGACTGCTCTTTGTTTGCTTCCAGACAGACATCTTGATCTTTTAAGTCTTCTAGATGAAGTACATACAAGTTCTTTTCCCTGTTGGCTTCAAACACGACTGCACCATCCTTCATGATACTGCACTTTGACTCTTGAAACATTATTTGATGTCCTTTGTCACACAGCTGGCTGATGCTGATAAGATTGTGCTTGAGTCCTTTTACGCAAAGTACATCTTCAATGAGTATTTTTCCTTTACTGCCAACCGATCCGCAACCTATGACTGTCCCCTTTCTATTATCTCCATATGTTATTGTTCTTTCTTCAGCTCCAAGGTTAGAGAACAGCCTCATGTTACTAGACATATGCCTTGAGCATCCGCTATCCATGTACCATTTAGATGCTCGAAGGTTTACCTGTAATGAAAACACTAAGCTTTAGGTACCCAAGTTCTTTTGGGTCCTGGTTGGTTAGTATCATCAATTTTACTTTTAATTATCCATATTTTATGTTTAGTTGGACATGTCATTTTAATGTGACCTAACTTGTTGCAATGGCTACAACAAGATATTTTACTTACTTTCTCATTTGGAATATATTTAAAGTTTGACTTGTATGCAATATCTTGTTCGAGTATAAACTTAGGTGTTGGATATATTTTAGGGTATACTGTTGTATCTTCATTATCAGGAGGAGTATAGCCTAATCCATGTTTCTTTCTACCAGATCTTCTAGCTCCTTTTAGTATTAAGATTGTTTTGCCATTTGTAAATTTCTCTAGTGTGCTAGACAATTTTTCATTTTCTGTTGTTAATGTGTTAACTTCCTGTTTTAATCTGTTCACTGTTTCTTGGTTTTCCACGCTTGCTAATTGTTCATTTTTATTTTTTAGGTCTTCACATAGCAACTCGTTTCCTCTTTTTAGCTCTGTGATTTGTTTTTCTAGTTGTTCGTTTTCATATTTTAGATCTAAATTAGTATTTTCTAAACATGCAGTATTTTTCTTACTAACTTTTAGTGATTTGCATACCTCTTTATATTTGCAGTATAATTCATTAAAAGCTTCTTCTAAATTATCAGAATCAGATTCGTTACATGAAGAAAAAGACGAGTCAGATGTTACCTTTTCATCGACGTTAGCCATGAATGCCAGGTTGGCCTCTTCTTCTTCTCCTCCACTGGAATTCGACTCACTGTCAGAGTTGTTGCTGTTGTCCCAAGCTGCTGCCATGGCTTTCTTCTTGTATCTTCTGAATCTTCTGGACCTGTCTTTCTTTCTAAACTCGCTTTTCTTCAGTTTCAGACATTCAGCTTTGATATGTCCGGGCTTCTTGCATTCATAGCAAACCGGTTCAGTCTTATTTGCATCTTTAACTTCAGGCTTTTTGAAGTCTTTTCCCTTCTTGAAGTGCCTTCTTCCATACTGATATTTCTTTTTCTTGGCTAGTATTCGTTGTAATCTTCTGGATAGCAGAGCTTCTTCATCTTCGCTGTTGTTCATGCTCTCCTGGCTATATTAGCCTTCTTCTGATGTGTCTTCTTCTGCTTTGAGAGCGTTGGTATGTTTCTTTCTGCTAGACGAATCTCCCAACCTTTCCATGTTTATCTCATGGGCCATAAGGGACCCAATGAGTTTCTCTAATGACATTATCTTCAAGTCATTAGCCTCTTCTATTGCTGTTACCTTTGGGGTCCACGAGGCTGGTAGGGACCTTAGGATTTTCCATACCATATCTCCCATTTGATATGTCTTACCAAGACCAGCCAATCCATTTGTGATTTCAGTGAATCTACTATACATCTGTGTAATTGTTTCACTGGGCTGCATCTGAAATCTCTCATACTGTGTTACCAGAATATCTATTCTGGTTTCTTTTACCTTTTCAGTACTAAAATCAATTTACTCACATGAGGGGCCTGTGTTGATGTCGATGGTGCTGCCTGAGGAGGAATGCTGACCTGGGAGAGGGCCTGGGAGATAACCTAGGAGAGGGTCTGGGAGAGGTGGGCCTGGACTGCGTCGGACACCTGCGTCTGCATCTGCGTGCCACCTCATATGTCGAGCTGTCTTTGAAGACATATACATCCGCTGCAGTCTGGGTGTAAGGGGGAAATATCGCAATGACGCATAAAGTATATCCTTTCCCCTAGAATTGGCCCGTCTTTTAGGTTTAAACCTATCATGATGGCAAACTGAACATGATACCTTATCTGCATCCTCTTTGTCATACAACATACAATGATTAGGACATGCATCTATTTTCACATATCCAAGTCCTAAATCATTGACCATCTTCTTGGCACGATAATAATTTGGAGGCAGCTTCTCATCTAGAGGTAACATGCTCTTGATGATGAGGAGGAGACGATCAAAGCAATTCTCACTTATATGAAATTCAGATTTCAAGTTCAGCAACTGTGGCACTGCTGACAACCGAGTGTGTTTTCGACAACCATCCCATAATGTCTCATCAGCATCCTTAAGTAACTGATAGAATCTTTCGGCTCCCTTGTTCAGCACGTCTTCAGTGTATACAACAGGATCCTCATATACGCTGAATGTCGGACCAGCAACATCTACAACCATATCCACGTATGTACTTGTGCCTTCCACATTAGCTCTCCCCTCGTGCGACTAGAGCTCCTCACCATGACATGTCCAATTCATATAACCTTCAACAAAGCCTTTTATGTATAAATGGCGTTGAACCTCCCATGGTGAATTCCACTTAAAGTTTTTACAAATCATACAAGGACAGCGGATGGCATTTTCACTGTCTACTGCTGCATTTGGATTTCCCAATGCAAACTGAATGAAATTCTCAACTCCGACCCTAAACTCCACAGACACCACATGATCAACTATTCTACGATACATCCATGAACGGTCTGAAGCCATTTTTTTCGTGCACCCAACCAATATTAACAGACAAATAACTTTAAAATTCAAACTCACACATCCTTCGACGCAACCGAAATGAATAGGAAGGATATATTGTTTAGATTATCAATTTTTACCCATATGTGAATATTTGATCAAACTCAGATGGCCATTTACTATGTGTTTGTATAATTTGCTGAAAATTTCGGCAGCATCTCCCCACACCTCTCCGATATACCAAAAATATTTATTGATTAAGATATTTTCTGAAACACTTACTAATAAGTGGTTAAGAAAATATTCTAAATCAATAAATGTATATCAAATAGGAGTGAGTAGACGCAACCGAAATTTTCAACAAATAATACAAACACATAGTAAATGACCACCTAACTGCGATCAAACATTCACAGACTGTCCAAAACGGGACAATTCAAGACTTTGATTTAGCTATACAAGTTCTCATCATTGAAAGTAAGACTCGTGCACATCAATCCCAAAGTCTTGAACGGGAAGGTTCATTGACATGGGCTTAACACGCTATCGTGAGGTGTGTGCAGTGACAAATTGTTATACATGCATACATCAAATTTAAAAACCACATAAATATGAAAGGAAAATGAAAACAAAATGTTACATGTGAACAAGTGCAATATTAAACCAAATTCACACATACATCTAAATAAATTACATTAAAGTAAGAAAAAATACATTAAAATAAGAAGTGTAATACTAATCATTAAACTGAAAGTGAACATTTAAATGTAAACTAAACTGATGTCTAGAAGGAAACATATGGGTTTCATTATACCTAAGAAAGGCATATGTGGGTAGTTTCATATATAGCTTAAGAGGGCAATCTTCTAATGAATTCCATGTGCATAATTGTTTCATATATATATTATGGAGGTGGAGAAAGAAAGTTATGAAGCCATGAGGCCTGTGCACTGGATTCTCTGTATCTGACACCAAGGATTATAATGTCCTTCTGCCTCTTTCCCTATCCCATCTGTGTGATTAAGATAGGGTATGTGAATATATATATAATAGGAAGTTCTATCCCACCCTCGTCTGAAGGATCGAAATAAATGTGTGGAAAAGATCTAGAAGGGGGGGGATGAATAGATCTTAGCCACTTTTGCGGAAGCTTAAATAATTTTAAAACTATTTAGAATCAGAGGCAATAATTTCAGTGAAAAGCTGCTGATCTGATTAGATTGGAGTGAGTTGAAAAACTTAGATGAGAATCAAGTTGATTAAGTGAATTAGAAACAGTCCTATGCAAGCATCTAGCGGATGAACCAGTCAAACCACAGAACACAAATGCACAAGGATTTTTAGGTGGTTCGGAAATCACCCATGTGATTCCTACATCCACCCCTCACAACCCGTGAGGATTCACTAACACAACTGGGTAACACACCCACTGGAGCCTGACAACTCCAACACTGAAGAGCTTACAACTCACACCACTTCTAGAGCAAGACTACTCTAGAACAACTGAGCAAGACTGCTCAACACACACTTGAGTTTGACAACTCAACACTGAGCGCACCGGCTCACAACAATCTGAGCACAAGGCTCACACATAGACTTGCTAGACACCAACTTAAGACAAGATCTCCTAGCAACAGATCTAGTCGAAATTTGAGAACACTAATGAGAATTATGCAGAAGCACTTGCATAATCTCAAGAGATATCTCAGAAGAACAGAAGTAAAGTAAAAGGTATTGAATGACTTCGTTCTTCAAGTGTACTCCCTTGTAGAAGCTTGAATTGGGAAGAAGCTTGTAAACATGAAGTCCAAGACGATGCTCTGCAATCTGGGAGGTTGGATCTTCCTTGAATTCTTCTCCAACGATGGCTTCTACCTGATCTACTTCCTTGAGATGCTTCAGAGGCTTCTTTAAAGATCAAACCACAATTCTCACACCTTGAATTGGTGAGAAGAGGTGTTCAGGAGACTCCAGGAAGCAGAGGAGGGAGACACGAACTCTTATGGCCGCCAGGAATTTTTCCGGAGGCTCTAAGAGGTTGGTTGGGTCTCTCTCTTTGAAGGGAGGCCAAAAGGAGCCTTTTATACCCTTGGGATTCCAAAGATACCCTTTTGGGGTACAAGGGCACGCTTCCCTAGGAAGATTCTGATCGCCCTAGAAGGACACGTGGCAGCCATCAGCTCTTAGGATGAAACGTTTCCGTAGTGTGTCGACCTGCCCTGGTGATTGTGTCGACACACTGTTCCAAAGATAGAAGAATCTGTTCTGGGAGAAAGGTCCCGTGTCGACCTGCTCTTGAGAGTGTCGACCTGCGTCCCAATTCCTCAAACTGGCTGTTCTGGGAACTGGGTCTAGTGTCGACCTGCCCTGGGAGTGTGTCGACCTGGTGTCCCAATTCCTCAAACTGGCTGTTCTGGGAACTGGGTCTAGTGTCGACCTGCCCTGGGAGTGTGTCGACCTGGGTACCCTTGATCTCTGGAAAACTGCCACTCGTGTCGACACACTCTTGACATGTGTCGACACACTCTTGACATTTTTGCACAATTTCTCTTTGAGTCTGTGTTGATGTGTCGACACCATTGATGGGTGTGTCGACACATCTTTTGCATAAAAAGTTTGTACCTGAAAAATAAACACATATATCATTAGTTAAATGATTTATCATTACCACAAATGATAAATGTGGTTTGAAAAATGCTTTTTGAGCATGACTTTCAGGTATGATGCTTTTGACATGTTCCAATTAAATTGCTTTAAGAACACTTCTTGTCATCATCAAAATAGGAGGGAAATGATATGAATTAGACATTCAACCCAACAATCTCCCCCTTTTTGATGATGGCAACATTAAGTCCATATTTGAATGTGGTTTTGATGAAGTGTGATTTTTAAGCAATTTTCATTGATTAAGTTTTTGTTTTTCTTTTGTTCATACTTGTCAATGTCCTTTTGATATTGTTCAGTAACAATTGATGATATTTTTGTGAGATACAACGTTACTTGAAATTAGAAGATTTGTGCACACAAGTCAACAATTGAACAAGTATTCACACACAAATACAAAAATTTGTATTGAAGCCAAACAACCATTTCATGTCATTCATTTCATTCAAAAGATCATTACAATTCATTCAATCTTCTCCCCCTTTGACATTATAAAAAAAGTACATTAGGTAGAAGATGGAGGAGGAGGAGGAATTGGAGCTAGAAGCATCTCAATATCTGACAATCTCTTATCCATTGACTTCATGCTTGACTTTATCTGTTCATGGATAGTTGTCAGCCGAGTGTGAAGATAATGCTCCATTCTATCAGAATGTTCTATCAAGGTGCTTTGAGTTGTTTTCAATTCATCTGAAATTTGTTGAGAACTTGATGACCCAGCTGACCAACCAGGTCTTTGCATGATTTTGAACTCCTTGGTCAAATCTGTGAGCTGCTTGTCAATGTGCTCATTGAAATTTCTCATACTTTCCAAATCATCCACAAAATGAGCAAATGATAGTCTGGTGCTGGAAATCTCATGCAATGTTTGATTGGTGTTGAAGACATCTGCTTGGGAATTGGCCAAAATTCCCTGAAGAACTTTCTCTAACTTGTCCTGATGTTCTTTTAGCTCAATATAGGAATCTCCCAGAGTTCCTATGAGTCTGTTAAATCGCTGAGCTGCATAATCAGAAGCTGCCTTCTGCTCAATAAATTTGGCAGAAACTGTGTTTTCCAGTCTTTGAATCCGTAGCTCAAAAGATGAGGACATGGATTGAAGTGAGGAGTTGAAGGATTCAAATTTGTCATTTAGGAAAGATATCAATTCTGGTGGAACAGGAGGCCCACCAGAAGATGTGGATGGTTGGAATGAGGGTTGTGGAGAAAAAGGAGGAAGCTGAGGTGAGAGAGGATCATGAAAAGGACTGACATTTTCATTAAGAGCTTGATCCTCATGCATAGGAGGCTGATCCTCTTGACTTAGGGGCTGGTCCCCTTCAGCTGGAGGCTGTTCCTCCTGTACTTGGGGCTGATCCCCTGGAGCCTGAGGCTGGTCCTCCTGAGGTTGGGGCTGTTCCCCTTGGTCTTGAGGCTGTTCCTCTTGAACTGGAGGAGCCTCAACCACAGCTGGTCCTCTTCTAATTTGATTTCCCTCTAATCTAAATCCCATGAACTTCTGGATATTCTTGAATGTATAGATATTTGACTTGGGAATGGACTGGGATTTTTCAGATTCCAATGGCACACCAAAGTGCTTGAACACTGAGGTCAGATGTGCTCCATAAGGAAGTGATCTCTTCAAGTCTGTTCTTGTAGTTTCAGAAATGATTTGATAAAGAATCACATGAAGGTTGACCTTGATATCTTTGACCATGCAATAGAGTATGAATCTCTGGATATCTGTCAGTCTATCTCGCCCACCACCTTGAGGGGTAACTATGGTTGTCAAGATGTGGTGAATTACCCTTAACACAGGTGGAAATGAGTTGGCATTAAACCTTGTCACATAGGTTTGTTTGGCATCTGATGGATCTGCAGGATGGCCTGTCAAGATTGAGTAGGCTTCATGTAAGTCAAATTCAAATTCATGGTAGTCAGCCCCCTCATCTGGCACTTTGAAAATGGAGGCTGCTACATCAGTTGGCATGTCTATCTCTATCCCCTTGACTTTGGATTTAAAACCTTCTTCTGTGCAGGTGAGGTTTTTGTAGAACTCTCTAACTAACCTTGGATAGCAGACTTGAAATTCAGAAATGAAAGGAATCCAAGATTGAAAGGAGAAATAGGTTTGAATTTCAGGGAGAGAGTCTGCTAATTGGGTGTCAGAAAGGTCAAGAATTCTAGGCTTCAAAATCAGTTTGGCAGCACTGACGGATTCTGAGGGTATATCCTTTGAGACTCAGTAGAGGAAGACGAAGATGATTCCTCATGATGGTCAGAGGAATCGCCCGAAATATCTGATCTAGGGTTTGAACTTTGTCTACCTCTGCCAGCATTGGAGGTCCTACCTCTCTTTGAAGCTCTGAGAGGTGCAGAAGAGGATCCTGGAAGCTCTGCAGGATCATTTCTTCGCTTGGTTCTTCTTTCAATCTGTTCAACTGGAACCTGTGCCGGAACCTGCCTTGAAGAAGCCTGAGACCTTGCGCCACGGCGGGGACCCAACTTGCGGACCATGGTGCAAGGAAGGAGTGGAATGTCAGAGAGGAGATGGAAGATTGGTGAGGTGATTGAAGATTAGAGAGATGGTGAAAATTTCTTGCCGGAATGGTGAGAGTTTGGCCGTCGGGTCGACCTGATGCTCAAAAAGGGATGCAGAGGTACACTGCCCCGCAGGAACAACAAGGGTTTAAGGTGAACCCGAAAGATTTGAAAAAGTTCTGGCAAGAAGGCAGTGTCGACACATGAGGAAGGGTGTGTCGACCTGACTGGAATTATGTGTCGACACGAGAGAGGATTGTGTCGACACAGCCTTTGAGAGAAATGAGAATTTTTGAGAGGAAATTTTTGAGAAATTTGGGGACATCTTTATAATGATAAATAATGAGAGGAATTATCATTTGAAGGATTTTTAAGAGGCCTAAAAATTCATTTGCTGTATTTTACAAAAATTCATTACAGTTCAAGTATTTCATACAATTTCCAACAGGATATTAGCATTCCAAGACTTGAATCAACAAAATGATAAATTGAGGGATATAATGTATCTTACAATCAACCAAAATCTGCCATGTTTCTCAATTTTCAAGAGTTAAAGATATCATCTAGACTAAACACAGTTGTGTTGAAAGTAAAACACAAACTTAAAGAACAACTTGATGAAGGAGGAAGATGATTCTTTCTAAACAAATCTCCAATAATTTTCATATTTTTGTTCTTTTAACAAACTATCAAATGATGTAAATCTCTTTCACTCAAGTACTAGTGCTTTTTACACACCATAGTCCCTGGATACTCAAGATGTAGTCATTGTCAAGTCTCAAAGGGGTAAATGATGACTTTTTGACATGAAAATATACGTTTTTTAGACGCCAATATTCCAGTTACTCAGTCATCATCAAAAAGCATAGCACATAATTGCTTAAATTTTGAGGTTATTTTCAATTTGGATCCCCTTTGAACAGAGTTAACAAGAATGCCTCATGACATGCATAGCACTTCATTCATTGTGAAGGTGTGCAGTTTCTCAGCACAGATGTCATTGCTCTGTTGAATTTTACAAGATTTTGGAGAGTTTGTAGGATAGAATTCAAATACATCCAGCCATCAGTTGCAAACAAGGTAATGTTTTAAGTTCAAGACACAATTGTAATTTAGTTTAGGAAGAGATCTGAGTTTCTGTGGATTGAGAGACATAGTGGAAAGTTGATTAGTAAAAAATATAATGTATCACTCAAGGTTCACTTTGAGACTCTAGAATTTAGAATGAGGACATCATGCAAGGAATTGATGAAATGCAAGAAGGGTTCTGAAATTTGCAAAAAGATGACTTGTGAATTTTCTAGCTCCCCCTGAGATGATGATTTCAATCATTTTTCATCAAAATAAAGATATGCATTTTTTTTTTTTGAAATCAGAAAGAATGTTTCTTTTTGGATAACAAAGATTTCTTCTCAACAATTGTATATTCATTTCTTGGTACTTGGCGGAGACATATACTCTCGCATAGTGAAAGTGTCCAGACAAGCATAACCTGTCCTTCTCCAAGTCACCATTTGATATACCAAGAGATTTCAATACAATAAGAGTTGAAGAATTCATTATCAGAAAGAAATGAAGGTTAAAACTGTGCAAGTTTTGAAATCAGAAAAAGACATTCTCTTTGAACAATAAAAGCTCCCCCTCAACTATTGCATATTGACTTCTTAGTACTTGGCGGAGATATGTTCTCACGCATAGTGAAAGTGTCTAGACAAGCATAGCCTGTCCTTCTCCAAATCACTATTTGATATACCAAGAAGTTTCAACACAATCAGAAGTGAAGAATTTATTGTAAAAAGGGAAATGGAATTGGAATAGAGAGAGATATGAGCAATGTAGCTTGAGGAAGCAAGGAGTTATGAAATACAAAGAACTCCCCCTTAGACAAAGCATCATTCAACCCAAACTTTAAGAGAGATCAGAAGGATGGACATTTACAAAGACCAAGTTCTCTCCTTAAAGATGAGAATCTATTTTCAGGAAGGGGTTTTGTGAATATGTCTGCAATTTGTTTTTCAGTTACAATAAAATGGAGTTCAAAAGATTTCTTGGCAACCTCATCTCTCAAGAAATGATGCCTGATTTCAATGTGTTTTGTTCTAGAATGCTGAATGGGGTTTTTAGAAAGATTGATTGCACTTGTGTTATCACATAGGATGGGTACACACCCTAAATCTTGGTTGTAATCAAGAAGTTGATGTTTCACCCAGAGAATCTGAGTTCCACATCTACCTGCTGCAACATATTCAGCTTCTGCTGTTGACAGAGCCACTGAATGTTGCTTCTTAGAAGCCCAAGAAATAAGGCACCCACCTAGAAATACACACAAGCCACTTGTGCTTTTTCTATCTAACTTACACCCAGCATAATCAGCATCACAATAGGCAAACAATTCTAACTTGCAACCAGCAGGATACCAAATTCCTAAGTCACATGTTCCAACAAGATATTTAAAAATTCTTTTCACAGCAAGCATATGACTTTCTTTAGGATTTGATTGGAATCTAGCACATAAGCACACACAAAACTGAATGTCAGGTCTAGAAGTAGTAAGGTAGAGCAGAGAGCCAATCATACCTCTGTAGGTCTTTGGATCTACTGACTTACCAGATGGGTCTTCTTCTAGCTTAGCATTTATTGCAATGGGTGTGCTTGAATGTTTAAGGTTCTGATAGTCAAACCTTTTCAGTAGCTCCTTGACATATTTGGTTTGACTGATGAAGATACCTTCATTCGTTTGGTTAACCTGCAACCCCAAAAAGAATGTTAAGTCTCCCATTAAGCTCATTTCAAATTCATTCTGCATTTGATTTGAAAATTCAGTGCAAAGGCCTTTATTGGTGGAGCCAAAAATTATGTCATCAACATAAATTTGGACCACAATTATTTGATTTTTTACTGTTTTAGTGAACAATGTTTGATCAACATTACCTCTAGAATATCCTTTTTCAAGTAAAAAGGAACTCAAACGATCATACCAAGCTCTTGGAGCTTGTTTAAGACCATAGAGTGCCTTATTAAGCTTGAAAACATGGTTAGGATATTTTTCATTATCAAATCCAGGAGGTTGTTCAACAAACACATTTTCCTTTATATATCCATTTAGAAATGCACTTTTAACATCCATTTGAAAGACTTTGAATTTCATGGAGGATGCAAAAGCAAGGAAAATTCTCACAGCTTCTAGTCTAGCTACAGGGGCATAAGATTCTTCAAAGTCAATTCCAAATTCTTGGTTATACCCCTTTGCAACTAGCCTAGCTTTGTTTCTTATTACTTGACCAGCTTCATTCAATTTATTTCTGAAAACCCATCTAGTGCCAATCACTGTTTGGTCACTAGGTCTAGGCACTAATTCCCACACTTGATTTCTTTCAAATTGATGAAGTTCATCATGCATAGCATTAATCCAATCAGAACTGGATAAGGCTTCATCAATTGACTTGGGTTCAATTTGGGAAATTAGAGCTAGTGAGTCTTCTTCAATGTTTTGCAAAAAGGATGATCTGGTCCTAACTCTATCATTTAGATTGCCAACTACACTATCTAATGGGTGATCTCTTAGAAATCGAGGTTCAGAAATTACCTGTTGAGAGGTACCCACTTCTGAATCAGTATTACCTGAACCATTTGGAGATTGTGAGTTGTTGTTCAGGTTTTCTTCAATGTTATTACTCTCCTCAACGGTTGGTGAAGAATCCACAATGAGGTCATCCTCTTCATTGTCTTGTTTTTCCCTGCAAGATTTAGAATCATTAGTGGAAAAGGAGTTTTCATTAAAAATAACATGTGGAGATTCTTCAATAGATTTGGTTTTTATTATGTACACTTTGAAGGCCCTTGACACTTCAGAATAGCCAAGGAAGATAGCTTCCTGACTCTTAGCATCAAACTTGTCAAGGTTTTCTTTGTTATTATTGTGAACATAGCATTTGCACCCAAAGACTTTAAAATAGGAAACAGTTGGCTTTTTGTTTTTCAATAATTCATAGGGGGTTTTCTTGATTTTTGGTCTGACCAATGCTCTATTGAGTATGTGATTTGCTGTGTTCACAGCTTCAGCCCAGAAGGATTTGGGTAAATTACTCTCAAGAAGCATGGTTCTAGCCATTTCCACAAGAGTTCTGTTCTTTCTTTCCACAACTCCATTTTGTTCTGGAGTTCTTGGTGAAGAAAACTTGTGGAATATCTGAAATTCAGCACAAAAATCAGAAAAGGATGTGTTTTCAAATTCACCCCCATGATCAGTTAAGATGTTTTTGATTTTATATGGATAAGTGGTTAAGACAGTGGTACAAAAGTTCCTGAATTCAAGGCATGCATCACTTTTGTGAGATAGAAAAATAACCCAGGTAAATCTAGTAAAGTCATCAATGATTACAAATCCATATCTTTTGCCACTCAAGCTTAGAACTCTTGTTGGCCCAAAGAGGTCCATGTGAAGAAGTTCTAGTGGCTTAGATGTGAGTACATCATTGAAGACTTTAAAGGATTTTCTAGTTTGTTTTCCTTTAGCACAGATCCCACAAATTTGACCTTCAACACTAGAAAAGGATTCAGGAAGACCTTTAACCAAATTCAATCTTAACAACTTATTCATTGTTCTGAAGCTTGCATGGCCAAGTCTTTTGTGCCAAGTCCATGCAATTTCATCTTTATTTGCAACAAAACAAAGATTTTCAGAAAAGTTTTTATTAAGGTTGATCATGTAGACATTGTTTTCTCTTTTTCCAAAGAATTTGATTTTATCAGTTGATGAATCTATTATCTTGCAAAAATCAGATTCAAACACAACTTTGTGACCTTTGTCACATAGTTGGCTGATACTGAGCAAATTATAGTCAAGTCCATCAACTAACAAGACATTATCTACAGAGTTTGAAGAAGTTTGACCAACCTTACCAGATCCAATGATCTTTCCTTTATTTTTACCTCCAAAGGTGACTGACCCTCCCTCCTTTTCAAGCAGGAATGAGAATTTGGCTCTATCTCCAGTCATATGTCGTGAACACCCACTGTCAAGAAACCATACATTTGTGTTGGGTGCACGACTTCCCTGCAACAAGATCAGTGGAGAGAAGATTTTGGTACCCAAACAGAGTTGGGACCATCAGAATGATTTAACATAGACAGCAAATCCTTTCTCACCCAAATTTGATTTGTTTTAGATTTTTGTTTTGTTACTTTGGTGTTTTCAGCATTTTTCTGTTTGTTCTTTCTTTTAGGAATGAAAGCACCAAGATCTTTGTTTTTGGTAGGAGGGGAGTTTTTCATTTGAAAATTTGAGTTCATAGAAGGAGGTGGAATCCATGGATTGTGTTGGTACATCCAGAAATTTGGATAAGGGTATTGAGGATAATGCCAACAGGGATTTTCATACCATTGGTTCCAAGGATTAATCCAATTTTCTTGAGGAGCTGTCTTGGAGGTCCAAGGTTTTTCATGGATCATTTCTTTTCCCTTTTTCTTATTTCTCAGATTTTTATTTGAATTTTTAGTTGAGTTTATTATGGTTTTTGGTGTTGAACAGGTCGACCTGTCAGGGGACTGTGTCGACCTGACAGTCTTCTTTTGTTTTTGAATTTTTGATTTGTTTTGAGTTTTGTTTGGGTTTTTGTTTGGGGTTTTGTTTGCTGTCTGTTGGATTTCAGTGTTTTCCAGATTGGGACCTTTAACAAAGTTGATTAATGGTGCTTTTCCCTTTTTCTCACCAGATTTATCTTTTGTTGATTTCTTTTTGTTGAATCCCAATCCATGAGATGTGGTTGTCTTGTTGGATCCTAGCAATGCCTCTAGGTTATCTTGGCCTTTTGTGAAGGTTTGGATAACCTCCTCCTTTTCCTTTAGCTGGTTTTTAAGAATTTCAATTTCTTCGATTTTCTGTTGTTTTTCTTGTTTTTCAATTTCCAGCTTTTCATTTAAATTTCTGAAGTCTTGGGAGGCCTTCTGAGAAGCAAGCTTTAATTCATCAATTTGGTTCAGTAAATTTTCTTTTTCTTCAACCAATTCTGTTACTTCAGATTCCAGTTCACAGATTCTATTGTTTGAAGATTGGTTATGGTAAAGATTTTCAATTTTCTTTTTGATGTGTTTGTTTTCTTTTCTCATTTCAGAGTATCTTTCTACCAATTCAGCATACACATCCTGCCAATCTTCAACACTATAATCTTCAAAGGAAGTATTTACCTTTCCATCTGTGCTGTTGGCCATGAAGCAAACTTCCTCACTCTCTGAGCTTGAGGACTTCTTCTCTTCTTCTTCCTCACTTGTGTCTTCATCAGACCAAGTGGCTACCATGGCCTTGGGCTTCTTGTATTTCTGGAATCTTTTGTGCTTTTCCTTTTTGTTCTCAGGACACTCTCCCTTCATGTGTCCTGGCTTGTTGCACCTGTAACAGATAACATTCTCATCAGGTTTATGATTCTTATTGAAATTGGAAGAGGAAATATTCTTCTTACCTGGGGAAAATTTCTTTTTCCCAGTCATTTTCCCTTTCCTATATTTCAAGAATTTCCTGAATTGTCTGGTCATGAGGGCAATCTCATCCTCATTTGACTCAGACTCTTCAGAACTTGTTTTATCCTGATTTTTATCTTTGTTGCTTGAAGAGGCTTTGAGTGCCATAGGCTTGGTCTTAATGATAAGATCTTCATTTCTTCTTAAGTTTATTTCATACGTCATTAAAGATCCAATCAATTCATCCAAAGACATTTTGGATAAATCTTTTGAATCTTCAATAACAGTGGCCTTGGTATGCCAAATTGAAGAAAGTGAACGCAAAATTTTTCTTACCAAATCTGCATCAGTATACTCCTTACCCAAAGCCTTGAGTCCATTGACAATCACCATAAATCTGGCAAACATTTCAGAAATAGATTCATTAGATTTCATCATGAAAAGTTCATATTCTGAAACTAATATATTTGCCTTGGTCTCCTTGACCTGAGATGTTCCCTCATAGAGTAGTTCGAGTTTATCCCACATCTCTTTGGCAGATTTACACATAGAGATTCTCGAATACTCCTTGGGATGGACAGCACATTGAATCATATTCATGGCACTGTAATTCAATGTAGCTCTCCTAATTTGCTCCCTCGTCCAGGTTTCTTCCTCACCCTGGTTTTCATAGGGACCAGCCTCAACTACTTTCCAGATCTCATAGTTCTGGGCCCTTAAGAATACTTGCATTCTGTTCTTCCAATAAGAATAGTCCAAACCATTAAAGAATGGTGGCCTATTTATGGAATGGCCCTCAGCTATAAAACCCTTTGAGTCCATGACACTTAAGTAAATGCAAGGAGAAGTAGTTGAGCAAGCAGGCAAACAAACAACCAGATAGACAGACAAACAAACACTCAATACTCAGAAACAAAAGCTGCTCAGTTCAAATCAGATCGATATAAACCCGCTCTGATACCAATTGAAGGATCGAAATAAATGTGTGGAAAAGATCTAGAAGGGGGGGGATGAATAGATCTTAGCCACTTTTGCGGAAGCTTAAATAATTTTAAAACTATTTAGAATCAGAGGCAATAATATCAGTGAAAAGCTGCTGATCTGATTAGATTGGAGTGAGTTGAAAAACTTAGATGAGAATCAAGTTGATTAAGTGAATTAGAAACGAGTCCTATGCAAGCATCTAGCGGATGAACCAGTCAAACCACAGAACACAAATGCACAAGGATTTTTAGGTGGTTCGGAAATCACCCATGTGATTCCTACATCCACCCCTCACAACCCGTGAGGATTCACTAACACAACTGGGTAACACACCCACTGGAGCCTGACAACTCCAACACTGAAGAGCTTACAACTCACACCACTTCTAGAGCAAGACTACTCTAGAACAACTGAGCAAGACTGCTCAACACACACTTGAGTTTGACAACTCAACACTGAGCGCACCGGCTCACAACAATCTGAGCACAAGGCTCACACATAGACTTGCTAGACACCAACTTAAGACAAGATCTCCTAGCAACAGATCTAGTCGAAATTTGAGAACACTAATGAGAATTATGCAGAAGCACTTGCATAATCTCAAGAGATATCTCAGAAGAACAGAAGTAAAGTAAAAGGTATTGAATGACTTCGTTCTTCAAGTGTACTCCCTTGTAGAAGCTTGAATTGGGAAGAAGCTTGTAAACATGAAGTCCAAGACGATGCTCTGCAATCTGGGAGGTTGGACCTTCCTTGAATTCTTCTCCAACGATGGCTTCTACCTGATCTACTTCCTTGAGATGCTTCAGAGGCTTCTTTAAAGATCAAACCACAATTCTCACACCTTGAATTGGTGAGAAGAGGTGTTCAGGAGACTCCAGGAAGCAGAGGAGGGAGACACGAACTCTTATGGCCGCCAGGAATTTTTCAGGAGGCTCTAAGAGGTTGGTTGGGTCTCTCTCTTTGAAGGGAGGCCAAAAGGAGCCTTTTATACCCTGAGGATTCCAAAGATACCCTTTTGGGGTACAAGGGCACGCTTCCCTAGGAAGATTCTGATCGCCCTAGAAGGACACGTGGCAGCCATCAGCTCTTAGGATGAAAAGTTTCCGTAGTGTGTCGACCTGCCCTGGTGATTGTGTCGACACACTGTTCCAAAGATAGAAGAATCTGTTCTGGGAGAAAGGTCCCGTGTCGACCTGCTCTTGAGTGTGTCGACCTGCGTCCCAATTCCTCAAACTGGCTGTTCTGGGAACTGGGTCTAGTGTCGACCTGCCCTGGGAGTGTGTCGACCTGGTGTCCCAATTCCTCAAACTGGCTGTTCTGGGAACTGGGTCTAGTGTCGACCTGCCCTGGGAGTGTGTCGACCTGGGTACCCTTGATCTCTGGAAAACTGCCACTCGTGTCGACACACTCTTGACATGTGTCGACACACTCTTGACATTTTTGCACAATTTCTCTTTGAGTCTGTGTTGATGTGTCGACACCATTGATGGGTGTGTCGACACATCTTTTGCATAAAAAGTTTGTACCTGAAAAATAAACACATATATCATTAGTTAAATGATTTATCATTACCACAAATGATAAATGTGGTTTGAAAAATGCTTTTTGAGCATGACTTTCAGGTATGATGCTTTTGACATGTTCCAATTAAATTGCTTTAAGAACACTTCTTGTCATCATCAAAATAGGAGGGAAATGATATGAATTAGACATTCAACCCAACATCGTCAACCCATGATACATGCATGTTGCAGGCGCATGCCAAGGGACTGCAGGGAAGGGCAGGGCCATCCCACTTTTTTTTGGCTTCCCCTTGGATTGAAATTTGAGGGCCCCACCCTTCTCTATAACTATATATATAGGTAACCATAAACACATGCATAGAACTATAACCAAATATGTAGCTACAACAACCAATATACAACTATAAATATGCATATATTATTACAAATGTCCTATACAACCATCCGCAACCATAGGTATCATACATAACTATAAACATATATATACAATCATAAGTATCAATATATAACTATTAAGGGTCCGTTTGGTTAGGGGTAAAACTTCATTAAGAAAAAGGTTTTTAGGAAAATAATATGTTTTAAGTCATTTGGAAGCCTTGAAAATATAAATATGTAAAAAGGTTTCCCCAAAACTTCGGATTTAGGCATCTCCCGTATAACCCCGGAGACCATTTTCCCCCGAAACCTCGACACTTCTTTTCCCCTCCCTGCGAACCCCGAAAGCCTCGACCTCGTCTCTCCGCGATCCTCGTCTCGGCGTCGTGCTTCCTCGTCCTCTGCCTCCTCCGGCTTCGCCATCGCCGTCAGGTCATCCCTTCTCCTTGGTAAGTGTTCCCCTGCCTGTGGCTGATGCGATTCGTTTCTGCAGCGAGGGCGTCTGCAGCCGCCGGCGCGGCGTCGAGCGTCGGAGAAGGAGGAAGAAGAAGTGTCGTCGCCTCCTTGTTCTTCGACAGCGTGTTCTTCCTCGTGCATCCGTGACCCTTCTCGCTCGTTTGCCCCCGTCGCCGAGGTCTAGGTGGATCCGCTGCTGCTTCTCGCGTTGGATTCCGCTGCGTTGAGCTAAAGCGCAAGGTGTCGGGCGTCCCTTTTGACTCTGTGAACGACACATTGATCTCTGGCTTGAGCGAAAGTGCAAGGTACTCGGCTCCCCACATCCATTGACGACCATGTCTAAATTTTAATTTCTTAAGTGCCGTCAATTTGGACAACTCTGTCGGGAGTAAGAAGAATATTAAAGAGGATGTCTTTTCCATTTAGGAATTCTGTGATTTTTTCTGCCTTTTATATGGCTAGAATGTGCTTCCATTTCTTCGCCACCTCAGTTGGGAGCAGACTGTTTGCAATGGGTTTCTCTGTTCTTGGTTTGCTGGGAGTGAGCTGCTTGGAATGGTTGGTGGTAGCTTTGTTCCTGGTTTGCCTTTTGTTTCCTTCTTGAATAGATCTTTTGGGTTCTCCAAGGGGTTTTTGTGGAGGGAATGTTATGAAGTGATTCTTTTTATGTTTCAAGTTGTGCGGTCACTACTTCTTCAGAAAACAGCTTCATTCTTTAGAAATACTTCTAAGGGTTCACATCCCTTTTCTTTTGTATATGAAACCATTCCTATCCATTGGAACAGATTTGTTCTCCTGTTGATGCGTGATTCTTGGCTCACAATGTGAGTTGACTGCATGTTTTGTTTGAGCCTTTGAGGAAGCAGAATTTGGTTTGTGGTATGACTGCATATATTTTTATCAAATGATTCTTGACCAACTGTGAATTCATGTGAGTTGAGATTAACCAAACTTCACCTCTTGTTCAGGGACTTAAATTTACTGTCTGTGATGTCAATGCACATGTTATTAGTATTATGTACCTTAAGAAAGAAGTAGTACATGCTTATAGCTCATCCTTCACTTCACCTTATGGGCGGTGTGGGGGGGAACTTAACTATCGTACATTCAGTAGCGAGACCCGTTCGGAGGAGACTTTGGTCCATTTTGTATGGGATAGGGTGAAGGAATAGGCAGTCATTTGGTCTAATGTAAATGCATCTCTATCTCCCTTTTTGGGTGTTTTGGGATGGTAGAGTGTTTTACACCTTGGTGCTGGCTTCTTGTATATGTGCTGTGGGGAGACTCCTTCTTTGGTGTTTTTTGGCCCACCTATACTTGTACATTCTCTCTTTCTTAATTATGTGCGTGGTGACTTCTGAATTCCCTTTAGGTCTCCTGTTCATTTTTCTTCCATGGATCATGTGGGTCTGTCGTTCATATTCTTATCTGTACCTATACCTTTAGGTAAAGCAAGATCTGTTGTCAGTATGATTGGAGAATCTTAAGGTAGACTTGTGGGTAGATTGTTTAGCTTGCTCTAGAGATTGAAGAGGTGGGAAGCCTTAATTTAGATAGTCCAGCAGACCACTTAGGTTTGCTGGTGTTTTTAGCTATAAAGAGGTGCTTTTATAGAAATTTTGAGTAATTTATTTGTCTTATTGAAATAATTTTTCTAGCATAGTTTTTAGTTTATTGATGATGATGGAAAATATTATCCAACCTTCATTAGTCCTTTTTAGTATAGTTTTTGGTTTTTTCAAGTAATTAAAATTTTCCATGATCATTTATGATTGCTAATTATTAGTTATTATTTACATGTTTTTAAACTGTAGATGGATGCCAATGATTTTAGTTGTGATGCCCGTTTAACTCAGGCTAGCCATCGTCAGGTCAGGCAAGTTGGTCCTCAGAGAAGCCCGGCCTAACGTAATTCCAATGCTTATTATATATATATATATATATATGATGGACACTAGATGCTATGGTATCGAGTTGGAATATTTGATTGGAATTTATGGATTGGGTTGAGTATCCAGGACACATGCATGTTCCAAGTTGAGAAAGTTAAGATTGAGGGGTTATTTAGGTGTATACTTGATTGTTTGAACTTGCATTTTTTTAGTGTTCTCACTTCAGCCAGGGGCAAGTCAATTCAAGTTGCGGTAGCCTCACCCGAGCCAGATCCATCAAACCTGCAGGTGGAGATGCTCTGTTTTTCCAGTCCGATCAAAATAACAATTTTCTTGAGTATTCAGACTTTGGTTGGGAACATGAGTCAAAGGCCCCAGAGATCACTTCAGTACTTGTTCCCACCATAATGGAGCGCACCATTTTAGATGAGAACCCGCAGTAGAACCTGAAAGATAATGCAGGAGATGCATTTGATCTATATAGCTAGTATAATGAGTTCAATTTAACAACAGGTTGTGGCCTAGTTGGTATTGATGGAGGGTTAGGAAGGGAAACACCTGGGTTCAAGCCTCTGTGTGCTTTTTATTATTTGTTCATATGATTATTTGTTCTGGGTTTTATTACTCAAACTTTTTTTTAATTCATTTTGCATTTGTTAGCTTTTAAAATATTTTATATTGTCTCAATAATTTCACAAATTAATGGCGAACAACATGAGTCCAAGGGCACAAGTGAAGATCATATGCTCATGGTGGGGATATTTTGTGGATTGGGGACACCGACGTGTGCAATTTGTGGGCACCCATAGAATTTATTTCTGTAGTTAATCAGTGAAAGAGACATCTGGAACTTTTAAGATCGCCATCATGTGGTGCGACATATGACTCATTTATGTGTTTTACATCTTATTTGTAGATTTTAATAGTTCTTTTGAAGTGATCTTTGAGGACGGAACTAGAACAATGTTATGTCGTTTTTATGTTATTACTTTTTACTTAGAGAAGAGCATCGAAATTCCCAACATGGAATCTTTGACAGAAGTAGAGTAGACGCCCAAAAGCTGTGAACATGGCCATGAAGGCATGCACTGGAGCAGCTGCATTTTGCTCACATGTTCTCTCACTGCATGTTACTTGTAGAGACTGGAATAACTATAATTATTATTTGATAATAATTAGTTGATAGAAATCGTGTGCCCATTCTAAATATTGACAGGAAAGAATAATGATTTGATTCATATTTCACACACATTACACCATAAAGAACATTTGCAGAGATCCATTTTTAAGGCTGAGAAAAAAAACTCTATTTTTCACAATGACATGCTCTTCTTAACATTTTATCTTAATTTGAAAAAAAATTTGTCCTCTCAGAAGTCAGAAATAATAATCAAGTTAAAATATTTTAGTAGTTAATGTGACCCAAACAACGTAATTATGGTGTAGACTCCTACCCGCTTTGCTATTGGATTGTACTTGTGTTGAATATTTGAAAATTTTTTACACACAAACAAACACGCGAAAACGATTTCTGGAAAATATTTTACGGGAAAACAAACATCAGAAAATCTTTTCAGGGAAAACATTTACGTGGGAAACAAATGAACAATTATGTTTTTGACTTTCCTGTAAAAGTTAATCGTTGGAAAACATATTCCTCATGAATAAGTATTAACATATAACGATAAGCATATATGAGAAATGTTTGTTATCTGGGTAAGTATTCTTTTAACATATATATATATATATATATATATATAGTGTAAATATATATATGCAATCATAAGCACTAATATACAACTATATATATATATATATATATATATATATAACCACCCAATCACACCCTCCCCTTTACTGTGTGCTAAGGCTTTCCCTAACCATAATCACTAAAAGGCGAACTGGGTGGGGGGGGGGGGGGGGGTTGTTTCACAGGTGGGGTGTCGGGGGGGGTTCACAGGTGGAGTGGGGGGGGGGGGGGTTCACAGGTGGGGGTGGAGGGGGGTCTTCTAGGAGAGGGGGCGTTCAAAGGTGGGGTGTGGGGGGGGGGGGGGGGAGGGGGGTCTTCCGGCGGTGGGGGTTGGGGGGGGGGTTCACAGGTGGGGGTGGGAGGGGGGTCTTCCGGCGGTGGGGTGGGGGGGGGGGGTTCACAGGAGGGGGTGGAGGGGGGTTCACAGGGGGGCGGGGGGGGGGGGGGGGGGGGCAAGGTGGGGAGGTGTGGGGCGGGATTGGGGGGGGTTCCCAGGTGGGGGGGTGGGGGGGGGGGGGGAGGAGGGCAGGGGGGAGGACATGGAGATAGGGGGGGGGGGGGGGAAGGACAGAGAGATAGAGGGAGGGGGAGGACAGAGAGACAGATAGAGGGAGGGAGGACTTACCTGAGGAGAAGAGGTTCTGGGCTTCGGTGATGGCGGCATCCGGCTCCGGGCACGGAGGACGATAGGAGAAGACGACGACAGCGTCTGGCGATGGCGGCAGCGTCCGGCGATGGCGGCAGTGTCCGGCGATGGCAGCGCACGGCGACGGCATCCGGCAACAACGGCGGCGAACGAGAGAGAGAGAGAGAGAGAGAGCGAGTAGGGACAGAGGAGAGAGAGAGAGAGAGTGCGTAGGGACGGAGGAGAGAGAGAGAGCGTGCGAAAGGGGGGTAATGGAGAGCAATATTCGGCTATAGAGACCGAATAGCGATCGATAAGTATCGGTCTCTAAGGTTTAAGATTATAGAGACTGATTACTTTCGGTCACTATATAGTGACCGAATAGTGACTGCAAGTAATCGGTCACAAAAGTTTCTCCCATCCCCGTGAAAACGTGAAAATTTGTGACTGAAATAAAATCAGTCACTATTCGGTCCCTAAATCGTGACCGAATAGTCACCGAATTTAATCGGTCGCAAATGTTTTCCTTCATTTTATGAAAATCTATCAATACAGTCACCGACAGCATATCGGTCAAAATTCGGTCACTAAATAGTGACCGAATTATGATTGAATTAGAATCGGTCTCTAAAATATTTATTTAGCGACTGATTACTTTCAGTCACAATGCGGTCACTATTTAGTGACCGAAATTATCTATCTCTAAAAGCACTTTTCTTATAGTGATAGTAGGTTCATCGGTCTGATCTGATTAGATATGAATTGGGAGCGAATCCAACCATTAGATCTTGATCATACTTAAATCTAATGATTATGATTTAAATTCAGAGCAAATCCAATGGGTAGTTTTTGATCATATTGTTTTAAATGGGAGCAAACCCAACTGATTAGATGTATATAGAATGAGACTGAATTCAACGGTCAAATTTTAAATATGCATGAAATCCAACATTCAAATTCCAATTGATAGTAGATTCAACAGTCAGATCTTCATAAGATGTGTATCGGGAACAAATCCAACCATCATATCTTCATCAAACTTAAATCCAACGGTTAATAATTGAAAATTATTTCTTTGAAAATCAATGAAAATCTTTTGATCTAGGAGTCTGAAGAGAGTGAGATAGTCATTTTCATTTGTTCCTTTATTAAAATTTAATATACATTTATGTTTATAATAGTTATTATTATAATACTTATAAAAATATATTATATTTAATTATTATAATAGTTTTTAGATGGTAGTAATAATTGTAGACTATTATGTGTTTTTTGTTGATTTTAATTTATATAATATTTTAAAGTATATATAATAATTTATTATTTATAATACATATTAAATGCTTATTTCTATAATAATTTTAAATTTTAAATCGATAGTGAATTCAACGATCAGATTTTAGATCTGGATTAAATCTAACGATTGGATTCCGATTGAGAGTAGATTCAATTGTCGAATATAATCAGATGTAAATCGAGAGTAAATCCAACCATGAGATCATAATTAAACTTAAATCCAATGGTAGGATTTATATTTGGAGCAATTCAATGTACAAATGTTGATTTCATTGTTTTATATTAGGAGTAAACCAAATCAATCCAATATACATAGATCGAGAGCGAATCCAATGGTCAACTTTTACATCAGAATCAAATCCAACAATTGAATTCCGATTGATAGTAGATTCAACGGTTGGATTTTGATAAAATGTAGATCGAGAGTGAATCTAGCTGTCAAATCTTAATCAAACTTAAATCTAATGTTAGGATTTAAACTCAGAGCGAATCTTGATCAGATTGTTTTATATTGGCAGCAAATCCAACAATAAGATCTTGATCAGATATACATAGATCGGGAGCGAATCTAATGGTCGAAATTTAAATCAGGATTAAATCTAATTATTTGATACTAGATTTAACAGTGGGATTTTGATCTGATGTAGATTGAGAGCAAATCCAACTGTGAGATCTTAATCAAACTGTTGAACCACTCCTACAATTTATTCCTTTATTTTGGTGATAACGAAAACTCATATTCATTTTAAATACATTTAATAATATTTTAAGAATAGATTTGCACTGATCTGTAACATAGTCATCCGAAGCTTCAACTTCAGCATGCATGTTTTATCATGTTTAGTCGAAGCTTATTTTATCATATACGAAGCTAACTTCATCATATCCGAAATCTACTTTGTCATACTTGAAGCTGGCACTTTGTCATGCATATTTTTGGTCGTGATTAGTCTAAGCTAACTTAGTCATATACGAAGTAAGACTTCATCATATCCGAAGTCTTATAAGAAGTTTCACTTTGACCGACAACGTTATGATCTATTTTATAGGAAGTTTCACAACGTCATATACGAAGTTCACTTTGTCATGTCCAAAGCTCCACTTCGACCCGATAACTTTGTATTCTGGCCAGTCGAAGCTTCACTTCAACTGTTTATGTTGTTTCCTTGACCAATCGATCATCTCATATCAATTGCTAAACATTTAACATCAATTGCTTCAGATATTGATTGCCTTAAATATCGATTGCTAACTATTTGAACATCGATTACTATTTAACTAAAACCTCGATTGCTTCCGATATCGATTACCTTAAATATCGATTGTTGACTATTTGAACATCGATTACTGTTTAACTTAAACATTGATTGTCTATAAAACATTGATTGCCTTCATAAAACGTCGATTGTCTTCATAAACATCGATTGCCTTAAAACATCGATTGTCTTCATGCAGCGATTACAATTGTTTCACATCGATTGCCTTTCTGAAATATCGATTGCCTTAAGCAAACATAAATTGCCTCTATACTTTAAACATTTCAAAATGTTGTGGTGTCAAAATGAAAAGTTCAAATGTACTTCACATGTTTATCTTATTATTTCTCTGTCTGACTACAGATCTTTTTGCCTATCTCATAGGATCTCTTCCTTCCTGCAAGAAAGAAAAAGCATATATCTACTATTTCTATCTGTCAATAAGAAACGTGGCAAAAAGAGGTATGGGCCGTCTAGCAAAAGACATCTCTAGTCTAACATGTTCCTATTTGCATTAATTGTCTACAGGCCTATTCCACTGATAGTCAACACCTTGGACCTATTGCTGGCACTCTTGGAGGCATGCACCAGCTAGAACATCTCCCTCCATTCCGAGTAGCCAGTAGGCACAAAGAAGAAGCTGTTAGACAAGGAGAGCAGAAGATGATGAGTCTCAACGGATCCAAGAGCTCCAACGGCTATACTTCAACGGATCTGCTCAAGCTGCTCCATAAAAGGATGAAGCCTTGAAACTGAACAAGAATATACAACGAAGAGAAAACTTGAAGATTTTTCAAGGAGTGTACATCGAATGAGCATTCAACTCTATACACACTCAAAGTAAGAGAGGAAGAGCTCGAGTACATTCAAGTTGAAGCATTCAAGACTCTCTCTTTCTCATTCTCTCTCTGTGAGTCTTTGTGTATTTGTGAGAGAGAGTTGGGGGTTAGCCTAAGAAGAGTCTTTTACTGTGAACTCTTTCCTTCTTAGGCTTAGTCTCAGATCAAGCATTCCATTATTTATCTTGAGCTTGATCTAGGAACTTCGGGTCCTAGCTTATGTGTTCAGAAGTTTTCCTCTTCTGTTGAGAAGAGAAGACCAACTATGCTGGGTAGTGTGTCTGGCTATGGAATTATACACAGTGTACCTCTTCGGGTTGGAAGAGAAGGTTTAAGGTTTGTGTGCAAGTGTTCCCCTTGTTGAAGGGAAGACTGCTTGTGTTTGGTGGTGTAACCACGCTAGGGTTTGTTCCAACAGGTTTGCTTCTGAGCTTGTAAAAGAAGTGGGTTGCCTTCTTACTTGGAAAGAGAAGAAGACCAGCTGGGGTGATAGGTGTTGTATGTCCTTAAGGGGGATTGTACCCTTGGTTAGTGAAATCCCAAGAGTTTGCTTAGGGACTAGATGTAAGACTTCCATGTGGGAAGGGCCGAACTAGGATAATTCTCTGTGTACTTGTATGTGCTTCCTTCCACGCCTTTAATTTCCATTGCACATGGTTGGTTATACTAACCAAAGTTTTAGTGGTGATTTGTGTTTTAATTTTTCAGATTTCCTATTCACCTCCCCTCTAGGTATACCTTACTGCTTTAACTAAGTGGGCCAACACAAACTTACATCCAACTATTAAATTTAGATTCAAAGCAAATCCAATAGATGAATCTTGATTAAATTACTTTAGATTGGGAGCAAACCCAATAGTCAGTTCATGATCAAATTGTTTTAGAACGAGATCAAATCTAATAGTTGAATTCTAAATCCAGCAGTCGAATCTTAATCTGATATAGATTGAGAGCAATTCCTGACCTCAACTCTCGATCTATATCATGATTAGATATTGGATTACAATATAATTTGTACTTAGAAAATATATTTTTTAAAATTAACACAAATCTTTTGATGTAAAGTCCAAAGAATGCGTGATTGTCATTTTTACTTACTTTATAATTTTAGAAATTTTTAGTTTTCGACCCTTAAAACTCTCGATCTATATCATGATTACAATATAATTTGTACTTAGAAAATATATTTTTTAAATTAACAAAAAACTTTTGATGTAAAGTCCAAAGAATGCGTGATTGTCATTTTTACTTACTTTATTAATTTTAGGAATTTTTAGTTTTCGACCCTTAAATCATTCGTAATTAAGAAAAATCCCCCGCAATGTGTGTGTCTATGTGTGTGTGAGAGAGAGAGAGAGAGAGACGGGGATTATCCATAGCGTAGACCTTCCCTAGGCACGGGGCAACCTGTCACGCCCTGATATTTAGCAGCGGAATAAATACCGGGGGACGTGAACGATACAAACAGACGTATCACAGTTGAATAGCGCAAGGTCACGATTGAATATAATCTCACATTTGTGGCTATATTATGATCACCCAAAAGTATACTTTATTTCATTACATTCAACTAGATACAACCTTACATAAGAAAGAACCAACTAAAGAGTCCATTATTCAAATAAAATTTCCAGAAAAGTTCACTATTACATAGACTACTCGATTTTCTATTTCTAAACTGTCATCCACTCATATGGCGGGTGCTCATCACTCTTGCCCTGCCCCATCGGACTCCACTGGTTCTTCATCACTTCCTGAAAAAGGGTAGGATGATAGGGTGAGCGAACTAGCTCAGTAGGATTTACATCTCAATATGGTGCGGGCACTAATATACGTGATTAACATTTTAAAAGGCAAGATATGAACATGATGACAATGCATGCAATACTAACAGATCAAATAGCAGAGTAGAACGAATATCATTTCAGATCAAAAGTCGAGATGCATATATACAGTGGACAGATATTTCAAGAATAGAATCGTATCAAAAGAGATTGGCCATATTCAGACAGATATCATGCGTTCACATGATCAGACGTATCATATCATATCAGATCAAATCAGACTTATCATATCAAACAAAGGCACATTCACACTAATCTTGCTTATTTGTTTGTGCTATGCCAAGCACCAGAAGTCCATACTCCCTCGGTTAATAAGTATGTTGGGGTGCTCCTCCCCAGGACCGGACCAGGCCCTTTTTTTTTTGCACAGGCATTGGATCAAATTTGGACCGGAGTCCCACGTTGTGCCGAACAAACAGATTCATATTATGGCCACAGAGTTTCAATAACAAGCTCATAGTAAAAGGAACATGATCATTCATAGAGTCAAGGTATGACAAATAGCTCAAGAGAACAAGGCAGGATAACGACGTATCTTATGTTTCATAATCCATTAATGTCTTGACATGAGGATGCTTCTAAAGACAAATCATATGCAGAACATGTGCTCTCATTTCCCCAAGGAGGGTGTGCCTATTCGTGCAAAAGTGTAAGTGATGAGTCACGGATCTTTCCTAACATGTATGCAATTGACAAATGATTATTTGAACACCGGGAAACATGAAACTATTGAAACTCACATGCAATTATGACATTAACTCCACTAGCAAGTCCATACTAACATGTATTCATCCCCACATTCATATCATATTCTTATCTTATCAATTGACAATAAGCAAGATCACAAGATAATCCAATGGACATAAGATCAATCACCATTACACATTAGAATCGTATTCATATCATTACTATTTTTCAATGGGTTGATTTATTTTAGGTCCATGCATACCATATAACATCATGCACATGCTAGTAGACATCATGAAATGATCAGACCCAAATTATGTAATTTTTTTGTAAGGGTAGTGTCGACACACCCCTTACTGGTGTCGACACAATGCTTCAAACACAAGACAAAATAATGCAAAACTGGTCAAGTAGTGTCGACACTAGATCAAGTAGTGTCGACACTAGAGACAGCTTCCATAAAACCTTCTGGCCAATATGGGACAGTGTGTCGACACTAGATCAGATAGTGTCGACACTAGATCAACTCCCAGAAACTTTCTTGGTCAAACTGGGACAGTGTGTCGACACTAGATCAGGTAGTGTCGACACTAGAGGCCTTCCCAGAACACCTTTTGGGCTGTTTTGGGACAGTGTGTCGACACTAGATCAACTAGTGTCCACACTGGTGGCCCTCCCAGAAAAAAAAACATATGTCAGGTGTAACCAGAAAACACGTCTCATGTAGTGATTCACTTTCCACTCTCGTAACTCTCTAATGAATGACATTTAGACAAAACATTCAACACAAAAGACGAAGAGAACAACTAGTAGAAGAACTTTGATTTTTGGAGTTTGATCAAATTCGGTCTCTAATTCTGATAAAACACGTGAAGAACATAAAGCTAAGTGCAACCCAAAATCGCAATATCATGCAGAGACTCTCTTACTAGGCTCATAACACTCTAACTAAAGACTTTTGTATAAAACATCCAACATAAAAGATGATCGTGACTTCAAGTAGAAGAACTTTCATGAAGGAAGTTTAGTCAAAATCAGTCTCGAATCACGTGCATAATAAGAAGAACGGGAAAAACCCTAACTATGCGCGACTTAGGGAAAACTACGAATACGCAATGTATACTCCATGAAATTGAGTCCAACCAAGTGAAAATGATCCTAGACTCGAAAATCTATATGATGGTGTTGGTTTTCTTTAATCTTGGCCCGAGAACATCTACCTTTGAATGCTAAGAACTCTCTGCAGATTTCTGGGTTGATGCAGAGCGAGGTTGAGGAAGACCCCGATTTTCCCCAGCCGTTCTCCACTTCCCCAGTGCTCCAAACTTGCTACTCTCGACCCCAACTTGTTGCTAAACCTTCCCATGAGTTTAAGGACGAGTTCTTATAGATTTATGGTGTAGTTATGACTCCTAACGGGACTAGGAAAGGAGGTTGCAAATTCTGCTTCCTTCTTTCCAAAATCTGGGATTCTCACCCAAAGGAGGTAGTAGCGGTCTAGGAAACCACCAATTGGGGTTGGGTTCGGTTTTGGCTTACCTTGCATGACTAATTACCTTAATTTTAACCCTAACTTGCCCTCTCTAATTATGGCATAATTACATGCACAAATTTCTGGGTAATTTCCTGTCCCAATTTACTTTATATCTTGGGCCAAATGTGCTCCATTGGCCCAATCTTGTTAATGGGTCATTAACACATAGTGTTGGAAGTCTCTCCAATATGTTTATGCAACTTATTCTCCTTTATTTCCAAAATTTTTAAATCACTAAATTTTCGGGGTGTTACATCCTCCCCCACTTAAAAAAATTTGGTCCCCAAATTTTCACATGACGGTGTAGTTCATACCTGAGAATAGTTCTGGGTGGTTTTTCTTCATTCTTTCCTCTGTTTCCCAGGTAGCATTAGTAACTCCGTCTCGACTCCATTGGACCTTCACCATAGGTATGGTACGATTCCTGAGTCGTTGAATCTTTCGATCCAACAGTTTGATCGGCTTCTCTTCAAAAGTCAGGTCCTCCCGAATCTCCAAGTCCTCATGGTTGATTACATGGTCGGCATTGAATAAATACTTTCTCAGCATGGATATGTGGAACACATTATGCACGTTCGCCAGTTGCGGAGGTAGTGCAAGTCTATACGCCACCTGACCAATCCTTTCCAGAATTTCAAATGGCCCTATGAATCTGGGACTTAGTTTTCCTTTGACCCCAAATCTTTGTATTCCCCTTGATGGTGAGACCTTCAAGAAAATATGTTCGCCAACCTGAAATTCTAGTTCTCTCCTTCTCTTGTCTGCATAACTCTTCTGCCTGGATTGTGCTATCTTCAGACGTTCCCTGACAATCTGAACCTTTCTGACAGTCACCTCAATTAAGTCGGGTCCAATCCATTGGTTCTCCCCAACCTCTTCCCAACAAAGGGGTGATCTGCAACTCCTGCCATATAAGGCTTCAAATGGAGCCATCTTGATACTTGCCTGATAGCTGTTGTTATATGCAAACTCCATCAGGTACAACTGATCATCCCATCGCCCTCTAAAATCTAGCACCAGAGCACGAAGCATATCTTCCACAATTTGATTGGTCCTTTCAGTTTGCCCATCAGTCTGAGGATGGAAGGCAGTACTAAAATTTAGTTTAGTACCCATTGCTGTTTGCAATCCCTTCCAGAAGTGTGAAGTAAATCTAGGGTCCCGATCCGATATTATGCTAGATGGAACCCCATGCAATCTAACTACTTCCTTAACATATAGTGCAGCCAATACATCCACAGACCAGGTACTCTTAATCGACAAGAAATGAGCCGACTTAGTCAAACGATCAACTACTACCCAAATCGCATCCATACCACCTCTAGTCTTGGGCAATCCCATGATAAAGTCCATGCCGATACTATCCCACTTCCATTCCGGATTTCTAGTGATAGCAGTCTACCAGCTGTACGGAAATGCTCGGCCTTGACTTTCATGCATGTTAAATAGTACGATACATGATCGGCCACATCCCTCTTCATGTTTGGCCACCAGTACGACCTTTTCAAGTCTTGGTACATCTTTGTTGCTCCAGGATGAATCGTGTACTTGGACTGGTGAGCTTCATTTAATAACCTCTTATTGAGCTCTCCATGATCAGGGACACATGTTCTACCTCGGAATAGTAATCTTCCCTCAGCTGACAGTGTGAAGTCGGGTCTTTGTTCTAACTTCTCTCTGATCTCAACTAAGAATGGATCCTCTCCCTGTTTCTCCTTGATTTCGGTCAGTAGATCGGATTGTATCTGGAGATTGGAGATCATTACTTGTTTTTCCTTCTTTCCCATGTCTAAGTTCAAGCTTGCAAATTGCTCCAGTAACTTCCATTCGCCCAGCATCATACTAGCTAGCATAGCTCCTGGTTGTCTACTTAGAGCGTCTGCCACTACATTGGCTTTCCCAGGGTGATACTGAATTGAAAAGTCAAAGTCCTTAAGGTACTCTAACCACCTTCTTTTTCTCATGTTAAGCTCCTTTTGTGAGAACAAGTATTTCAAACTCTTGTGGTCAGAAAAGACCTTAAATTGCTCACCATAGATATAATGCCTCCAAATTTTCAAGGCGAATACTACAGCTGCTAACTCCAGGTCGTGAACCGGGTAGTTCACTTCATGGATCTTCAACTGTCTTGAGGCATATGCTATTACTTTCCCTTGTTGCATTAAGACGCATCCCAGACCTGTTCCAGAAGCATCTGAATAAATTTCAAATCCTCCCTCTTCAGTGGGTAAGGCGAGGACAGGAGCAGTAGTCAGACACTTCTTCAAGTTGTTAAAACTTTCTTCACATTCATCGGTCCACACAAACAGGTTTTCCTTTCGGGTCAGCTTGGTTAATGGCACTGCAATCTTTGAGAAATCCTTTATAAACCTTCGATAATATCCTGCCAATCCTAGAAAGCTCCTGATCTCTGTGACGCTTGTCGGTCTTTCCCATTTCAGTACAGTCTCAACCTTTGATGGATCAACAGCGATACCATCCTTGGTTACCACATGCCCTAAAAAGGATACCTCCTCAAGCCAGAATTCACATTTACTTAGCTTGGCATATAATTTATTCTCCCTTAAAATCTGTAATGAAATCCTCAAATGCTCCTCATGCTCTTCCTTCGTCTTGGAATAGATCAATATATCATTGATGAATACCACCACAAATTTGTCAAGATATGGGCGATAAGTGCTATTCATCAACTGCACGAAAACTGCAGGGGCATTTGTTAGTCCGAAAGGCATAACAATAAATTCATAATGCCCATACCTACTTCGGAAGGCTGTCTTGTGAATGTCTTCTCCTTTGATCCTCAATTGATGATAACCGGATCTGAGATCTCTTTTAGAGAAGTATCTAGCTCCAGACAATTGATCAAACAACTCATCGATCCTTGGCAGAGGGTATTTGTTCTTGATAGTTAACTAGTTTAGTTGTCTGTAATCTATACATAGCCTCATCGACCCATCTTTCTTCTTGACGAAGAAGACAGGTGCACCCCAAGGCGATGTGCTTGGTCGGATGAAACCCTTGTCTAACAGTTCCATCAATTGCTCTTTTAATTCTTTCAGTTCTGCGGGGGACATTCTATATGGTACCCTAGATACTGGTGCCGCTCCAGGGACCAACTCGATGGTAAAATCGACCTCTCACTCAGAAGGAATTCCTGGCAAGTCTTCGGGAAAAACATCAGCGTATTCGCTGACAACATGGATGTCCTCAACTTTGACTTCCTTCTTTGTGATGACAACAACAGCAAGAAAGGCCATACAACCTTTCCTCATCATCCTTTTGGCTTGTAGTGCAGAGATAAGTGACAATTTTCTGCGGTTTCTATCCCCTGTGAACACTAATTTTGGGTAACGACTAAAGGTTACCCGACTTCTCCGGCAGTTGATACTAGCCCCATGTTCAGACAACCAGTCTGCTCCCAGTATCATATCATACCCCTCCATGTCCATACATATTAAATTTGCTGGTAGGTTTTGGGTTTCAATCAACACTTCACTAGATGGCATATGATTTGTAAGATTGGTGCCAGGACCAACTATTCTGGATTTCATTGGGACGGGTTTCACAGGTAGGGTGTCAACAAATGTTTGAGATATAAAGGAATGCGTATCTTCCGTATCAAAGAGAACATATGCGGGTCGGGAAAGAATAGTGAGGGTACCTTCCACGATACCTCCTTCTTCAGCAGCTTTCGGTTCCTGGATAGCTTGCAATCGGCCTTGCCTCTTCTGTCCATTCGGACGCTTATCCTGAGGGGTTTGTTCTTTCAATATTGGGCAGTCCCAGATCCTATGGTCACGACTACCACAGCGCAGACATCTCCCTTGTGCTCTCCAGCATTGTTCAGACCGGTGATTAGCTTTGTCACAGTGTTTGCACCATTCTCCTGTCGTCACCACTATCTATTTACCTATCTCCTTTGGCTTTTTATCAGTTGGTTCATTCACCCCGCCACTGGGCCTTTTCTTCCCAATGGTCGGCTGATACCTTCCTGTAGAAGACACTTGCTCCCTTTTCACGAGTCTTCCCATAATTCTTTCAGCAGTCTCCATGGCATCTTCCAGTAACTGAGCCTTCTTTACCATGTCAGCATAGGTTTGAATGTCCATTGGCGCCAATTGAGTGATGAACTGGGGCCTCAAGCCATTCAGAAAGCGTTTCACCTTCATCCTTTCTGTCCCAATTAAGTGAACAGCATATCGGGACAAACGAGAGAATTGGGCCTCATACTCAGCCACATTGAGTCCTCTCTGCTTCAAAGCCGCAAATTCGGCTACTTTCCGTTATTGGACCCTCTCAGAAAAGTACTTGGTGTTGAATCGCTCAATGAACTGAGCCCATGTTAGTTGTTGGCCATTCAGTGTTGCTTCTACCGACTCCCACCATGCCCTGGCATCCTTTTCCAATTGGAAAGTCGCCAGTAGTACTTTGTTCTGGTCTGTACATTGCATGACCCTGAATATCCTTTCAATTTCCTTAACCCAGTGTTCAGCAACATTTGGGTCAGTACTCCCTTCAAACCTAGGCGGATCCATATTCCAAAAATTTCGATGGAGATCACCGGCTCCGCAGTTACCTCGACCCTGGGTGGCTTGTAGGATAGCCTGAGTCAAGTTCTGTATTGTTCGTTGCATGTCCCTAGCCTGGGCACGTTCAGCGACCATTAAGGTAATAAGTAGCTTCAAGATAATAATGAGTCAGTCATCTAATTATATCACATGTGACTTCTATTCCCATGGCTCTACCCAAGCTCACATTAGGTACGACAGATTTTGACTCGTGTAATCTAGTTTCATTCTATGTTCTTATTCCCTTGGACCCTAAAGTTTAAGGCTCTAATACCAACTGTCACGCCCCGATATTTAGCAGGGGAATAAATACCGGGGGACGTGAACGATACAAACAAACGTATCACAGTTGAATAGCGCAGAGTCACGATTGAATATAATCTCACATTTGAGGCTATATTATGATCACCCAAAAGTATACTTTATTTCATTCCATTCAACTAGATACAACCTTACATAAGAAAGAACCAACTAAAGAGTCCATTATTCAAATAAAATTTCCAGAAAAGTTCACTATTACATAGACTACTCGATTATCTATTTCTAAACTGTCATCCACTCATATGGAGGGTGTTCATCACTCTTGCCTTGCCCCATCGGACTCCACTAGTTCTTCATCACTTCCTGAAAAAGGATAGGATGATAGGGTGAGCAAACTAGCTCAGTAGGATTTACATCTCAATATGGTGCGGGCACTAATATACGTGATTAACATTTTAAAAGGCAAGATATGAACATGATGACAATGCATGCAATACTAACAGATCGAATGGCAGAGTAGAATGGATATCATTTCAGATCAAAAGTCGAGATGCATATATACAGTGGACAGATATTTCAAGAATAGAATCGTATCAAAAGAGATTGGCCATATTCAGATAGATATCATGCGTTCACATGATCAGACGTATCATATCAAATCATATCATATCAGATCAAATCAGACTTATCATATCAAACAAAGGCACATTCACACTAATCTTGCTTATTTGTTTGTGCTATGCCAAGCACCAGAAGTCCATACTCCCTCGGTTAATAAGTACGTTGGGGTGCTCCTCCCCAGGACCGGACCAGGACCTTTTTTTTTTTGCACAGGCATTGGATCAAATTTGGACCGGAGTCCCACGTTGTGCCGAACAAACAGATTCATATTATGGCCACAGAGTTTCAATAACAAGCTCATAGTAAAAGGAACATGATCATTCATAGAGTCAAGGTATGACAAATAGCTCAAGAGAACAAGGCAGGATAACGACGTATCTTATATTTCATAATCCATTAATGTCTTGACATGAGGATGTTTCTAAAGACAAATCATATGCAGAACATGTGCTCTCATTTTCCCCAAGGAGGGTGTGCCTATTTGTGCAAAAGTGTAAGTGATGAGTCACGGATCTTTCCTAACATGTATGCAATTGACAAATGATTATTTGAACACTGGGAAACATGAAACTATTGAAACTCATATGCAATTATGACATTAACTCCACTAGCAAGTCCATACTAACATGTATTCATCCCCACATTCATATCATATTCTTATCTTATCAATTGACAATAAGCAAGATCACAAGATAATCCAATGGACATAAGATCAATCACCATTACACATTAGAATCGTATTCATATCATTACTATTTTTCAATGGGTTGATTTATTTTAGGTCCATGCATACCATATAACATCATGCACATGCTAGTAGACATCATGAAATGATCAGACCCAAATTATGTAATTTTTTTGTAAGGGTAGTGTCGACACACCCCTTACTGGTGTCGACACAATGCTTCAAACACAAGAAATAATAATGCAAAACTGGTCAAGTAGTGTCGACACTAGATCAAGTAGTGTCGACACTAGAGACAGCTTCCAAAAAACCTTCTGGCCAATATGGGACAGTGTGTCGACACTAGATCAGGTAGTGTCGACACTAGATCAGCTCCCAGAAACTTTCTGGGTCAAACTGGGACAGTGTGTCGACACTAGATCAGGTAGTGTCGACACTAGAGGCCTTCCCAGAACACCTTGTGGGCTGTTTTGGGACAGTGTGTAGACACTAGATCAACTAGTGTCGACACTAGTGGCCCTCCCAGAATAAAAAACATATGTCAGGTGTAACCAGAAAACACGTCTCATGCAGCGATTTACTTTCCACTCTTGTAACTCTCTAAAGAATGACATTTAGAGAAAACGTTCAACATAAAAGACGAAGAGGACAACTAGTAGAAGAACCTTAATGTTGGGAGTTTGATCAAATTCGGTCTCGAATCCTGAGAAAACATGTGAAGAACATAAAGCTAAGTGGAACCCGAAATTACAGTTTCATGCAGAGACTCTCTTACCATGCTCATAACTCTCTAATTAAAGACTTTTGGATAAAATATCCAACATAAAAGATGATCGTGACTTCAGGTAGAAGAACTTTTATGAAGGATGTTTAGTCAAATTCGGTCTTGAATCACATGTATAATAAGAAGAATAGGAAAAGCCCTAACTGTGCGCGACTTAGGGAAAACTACGAATACGCAATGTATACTCCATGAAATTGAGTCAAACCAAGTGCAAATGATCCTAGACTCGAAAATATATATGATGGTGTTGGTTTTCTTTAATCTTGGCCCGAGAACACCTACCTTTAAACTCTAAGAACTCTCTGCAGATTTCTGAGTTGATGCAGAGCGAGGTTGAGGAAGACCCCGATTTTCCCCAGCCGTTCTCCACTTCCCAAGCACTCCAAACTTACTACTCTCGACCCCAACTTGTTGCTAAACCTTCCCCAAGAGTTTAAGGACGAGTTCTTATAGATTTAGGGTGTAGTTATGAGTCCTAACGGGACTAGGAAAGGAGGTTGCGAATTCTGCTTCCTTTTTTCCAAAATCTGGGATTCTCACCCAAAGGAGGTAGTAATAGTTTAGGAAACCACCAATTGGGGTTGGGTTCGGTTTTGGCTTACCTTGCATGACTAATTACCTTAATTTTAACCCTAACTTGCCCTCACTAATTATGGCATAATTACATGCACGAATTTCTGGGTAATTTCCTGTCCCAATTTACTTTATATCCTTGGGCCAAATGTGCTCCATTGGCCCAATCTTGTTAATGGGTCATTAACACATAGTGTTGGAAGTTTTTTTTTTAATGAGATAGATACCTGTTAGGGAGGGCAGGAGAGCGCTCCCCCCTTCAGAGAAGAGGAGAGTAGTTCGCTCCACCATTCTTCACCTGACAGGGAATTTTATTGATAAAAGAAGAGATTACAAAAGAACCTAGGGCCTGATAGAAGGGTAACCTATCTTATCAAGACGATAGGGAACCCTTACAGAATAGGGAATATCAGCCCAGGAATACCAAACATTCAACATTTGAGTAGTAGAACAACCTACAGCCGCCAAGGAATCTGCAACCTGGTTAGCCTCCCTGAAAATGTGGCAGATCGCAGCATTCACCCGAGTACACTGGAGCAAAATGTCATTGATAACATAGAGTAAACGCCAAGGGCAGGAAGCACTACGCTGAAGTATGCACACTAAAACTTGTGAATCAGACTCAATCAAAACAGATGTGAAACCCCTTTGATAACATAATGTCAGGCCATCCCTGAGAGCAAGAGCCTCCGACTGAAGACTTGAATGGACATCCGGGTAGTGAGCAGCGAAGGCAAACAACAAATTGCCATGTGAGTCACGTAAGATACCTCCACCAGCCGCAACATCTGAAGCATGAAGATAGGCTCCATCAACATTTAACTTGAATCGACCAGAAGGGGCAAAAACCAGCGAACAATCCTTGGAGGCAAAGGAGCGCTAGTATGCAGATTGATGCTCCAACATCTTAAGAAGTCACGCTGAGAATTAGAGAGAACAGTCCCTTTAAAAGAATGAGCATCAGCAACGTCACGAACAACAATCATCACCCTATAAATAATACAATGAGCAGACATCGCCTGAGCCTCAAAGCGACTTCGATTCCTACTACAATAGTGTTGGAAGTCTCTCCAATATGTTTATGTAACTTATTCTCCTTTATTTCCAAAATTTTTAAATCACTAAATTTTCGGGGTGTTACACAACCACTGGTGTCGGTCCTCCTCTAGCTAGTTGGCCTTCCTCGACATTCCTTGTGGACTGTCCTGCTCAGCTCCATCTTAAAAAATCAGAGACGTCCCTGTGCAAATCCGGAGTGTAGCAGTCGGTGGTGGAGTCTTTGCCCTTGTTCTATTTCACAAGTATCTGCCCCTCGCCGGCCCTCTTTGCGTTCCACGAGTACGTTCCCCCCACGAGGGCTTTTTTCTATAACAGTGAAGATTTTAGGGGGTTAATAATAAATAGATGAATTACGGGGATTTTTTCTTAATTATGAAAGATTTGAGGGGTTGAAAACTAAATATTTCTTAATTTTAATGTATCTTTATTTCTATAATAATTTAAATAATTATTAAAATAATTATATTTCATCACTATAATAGTGTTTACATAGTAGTAACTAATTATAGACTATTGTGTGTTTTTATTGATTTTATTTTTTAACAATTTTAAATTATATTTAAAATAATAATAAGATATATTTAAATTTTATAAAAAGATATTTTTATTTATTTTGGTTATTTCATAATACATATTAAATAATCAATTTTAATCATGAAATTAAGTTATTTTTTGTAAAAATTATATTATTTACAATGTATATATAGACATATATTTATATGTATATATATATATATATCTATGTATCAAATATATATAAATGTAAATAGATATAGGGGAAAATTAATTGGGGGTCCCTGTCAGAGGGTGGTACATTTTTCCTCGTCCCTGTCAGAATACTGGAAGACGTAGAGTCCTTACTTTTTCGCCCGGTTTAATTTCCAGTCCCTACTTTTGAGACGTCACCATTTACGACCCTCGATTCACGAGTTCCGTCTCTTTTGCATCCGTCTCTTTTTCCCAATCGACACTTACGCTTCTATCCTTTCGAAGGGTCATAAACTCACATCGATGGGAAGTTGCTCTTACATAATGTGCTGAGCAAACTTACAACAACCATTGACATCACTTACACAGGTCCTTTTGAAGGCCCGTGAACCGTTCTTCACAACTATAAAAGGAACCTAGGGCCTCATACTTAACCTTCACAAGCTTCTCTGAGTCTTCTTCTTCCTATCTTTCTTGCTTGTCTTCTTCCTCTTTATTTGCAGATGTCTTCATCTGACGGTGCTCCCCATAGGGATGGGAAGGCACCTATGTCACCGGTCCCACCGTCGCCCCCGACACCACATGCTCCACCTTCGCCACCGCCCTTCAACCCCGACTTCTCGAACGGTCACCGGCTGAAGGATGGCTTTAGCCAAAGTCTCTCGGCTGTATGGAAACAAGGGCCTCACCAACATCCGCCCTGACATCGGCCCTGAGGCAGAACCCATCTGTTCCTCCTCCCTTTCCTCCCCTCTCTGTTCCTCCTCCCTCCCTCCTCCCCTGAGTGGTTGGCTTAGGGAGTGTAGAGAGTTATTGTAATGGGGCTTGTTTATGCAATATATTTTTGTTTTATGCAGTCTTCTGTGGCCGATATAAAATCTATTATATGTGCTCTCTATCATGCAAACTCAACATGTTAGCAATAACATACTGTAACATGCTAATATCTATACTATAATCAAAATAAGTAAATATTGTAACAGGTTATTACATATACTATAATAGTCTAGTGCTTGTACTGCCAGTAGAACTGTAAGAGCGTAATGTTCGTACTGCAGGTAGAACTGTAAGAGTGTAGTGCTCGAACTGTAACATGCTATTATCTATACTATAATGAAAATAAGTAAATAATGTAACAGCTTATTACGTATACTGTAATAGAAAATGTTAGTCGATAGTGTCCTCACTGTAATAAATAAACAAGTATTTCCTCAAGTAAATGTACAATATCATTACACTGGCTGTGGGAAATTGTACGTGCGGCAAGTATGGTTCTTCTCCTTCAGTTATATATGCTCTGAACGTTCTTGTGCATTGAAGTGTGCTTTGATGAAGTGGAGGGCGAACCTTGCTCGCACGGTTGGCATGCCATCCTGACTGAAGGTGAAACCTTGAGTGTCCCTATGTGCCAGACACTCTAGTATTTGCAAGTAAAAATGGCGCAGTCGTCTCCCAATCCTTGTTGTGGGCATGGGTCGGGGTAGCGTAGCTACTAATTTCCTGAATCGATCTCCCTGCCCTTCATGTATGTTCTCAGTATCCCTACCTGCATGAAAGAATTAACAAAAGAGTTCCAATTACTTGATGTACATTTACTGTAACATATGTAACATAAGTGTGCATGCTCTGTAACAAATGTAAGCCTTGTATATAACACTTGGCACTTACGTATTGTGGAATGTCAGAACGATCTTTGTTTCTTAATGAATCGTACACGTGGAACTTATTTCTTTAATATTGATGACCAAAAGAGCCCAATGGTTTGTCCCAACGTGCATGGGGGAGAAGAGGAGGTCTAATTCAGTTGGGGCACAGTCCAATCTTTTAAAAGAGTAATCGAGATGTTGTTGTTTGCTGTTATCATCTTTGCACGATTAGACGTAACCCTTTAAAGTGGCTCCCAGATATCCAAAAGTCTTGAAAATGTTCAAGTTCTCTTGACGGGGGAGAAAAAAGTAAATGTTGATGTAGCAGTCAATTATGACCAATTCACTCTGCCCCCTGAACAATAGTTCCTGTGACGACCCTCATTATACCGGTACGGTTATACCAACCCACATCGGTATAGCGAGCATCATCACAGTGGGACATTTACCCAACAATAACATTCAGCTGAGATACACGTGAATATAAGAACAGAGTAGCGGAAACAAAAGAACCACTGTCTTCATTTCATTCATCATCCACATTTAAACATACATGATTAGATAACATTTAAAGAACTAAAAGTCCACATAATTTCAATTGCTGAAAATCAAATACATAGATGTCCATACTTATACATTCTCCCATGATAATGCTAATACAATGTTCAATTTACATACTATGAAAATCACAAAAAGTCACAAGTACTCCAACACTCTAGTCTCCACGCTCGGAGTCGGTCTCTAGCGTCTCCTCCACAAGTGTCTCGTCACCAACTACACCTGTACGCCGAAGCAAGTAGTGAGTCTAAAAGACTCCGCAAGTACTTCTACACATACCGTACATGAACGTATCTTAGTAGGTTCTACATACACATTCACAAGATACAACACGTAGCATGCTTGACATTAAAATTTACAACCTATCCTGGTGAGTCTACAATTTAAACACATGGACTATGCTTTCAGATTTCCTAAAATGGAATCACCTATCACATGCTTTCTATTCATTCCTTGCATAAAAATCTACCTTTAACTAACTAAGACATGGAAGCCATTAACATGAATACCCGAACATGCATGAAAGGAAGCATACCTAACATGGAATCTACACATTTCTACGCATATACCTAACCATTTTACATGCTTTAAGCTTGCTGGTTTTACATGCTTTAGCAACCATAGTCTAACACATGAGAGCTACAACAATGATTAAATCACAACATGTGAACAACCAAGTATGGAGAATTGGTTATATATGCTTAACAATTATCCCTAGCATGGATTCTAGGCATTTTGCAAACATAAACCTGATCATAACATAGTAAAGCTACTATTTAAACATGATTTGAGATTGTCATAACATGGATTACAAACTCACATCCTTACATTTTGGTTTCACATTTTCACACAATTCCAAGTTCGCATATTTCACACTTTACACATGCACTTTTACACATTGTTCACATTCACATTTTTCGCATGAACACATACACATTTACACATTCACATTTAGTGCCGTGACACATAGTCCAAACCACCAAAGAAGGACACAACACATCACATCACATAGATGCCATCTAGGCAATTCAATGGCGACTCTTGGACTGCGCAGACCGGGAGAACAAGTCTCCACCCTAACCAGTGGTACTTGTCCACTTCCAGGATTTCCCCCTAATGCCCTTAGGGTCAATTACACATTGAACCTTCTCAGGGGGACTTTTCCCTGATACGGTTCCCATGCCCTCTGCGGAAGCAGTGTCACATTTGGCACAAGTTACACATTACACATTTTTACCGATTTCAACACATAGGTTTACACATGTCACTCTCATTTCATTCACTTTCTCACTCACATGCACACTTCTCTGTTTTTCCTAACATGGCACTGCAATTACAGAAATTTAGCACTCAGGAAATTTCACTAATCAGGTTGCTATGTACACAATCAAATCATTTTACAAAGGTATGCATTAATTTCACATTTTTACATGGAAAATTCATATTTCACCATATACTGGTCCAAATGACCTGAAATTTTAACCACATGCTGATTTCGGGTTTAGGATCTCACATGCAAATTTTCAGAGTTTTCTAAGCTAAAACGAAATTTCAGAAAATCTAACATTAATTCCACATGCTATCCGCAATTTGACTTAACATGGAGTTGAACACAAGCACAATTTTAACAACTCACTGTCTGAGCCCTAACAGGCATGGAGCTACAGAATTGATTCCTGAAATTTGTGGGCAATGCATGATTTACCGAAGATTTATCATGACCTACGCATGATTTCTATTTTTTTCCAAACAATATTTTCACTAATTCACACAAGCATGGGAAAAATCTCAGAATTTCAGAACAGAGACTGACTAATACATGTATGACCCATAAAATGTAGGACATTCTGACTCGTCCTAAATCATACAAACAAGGGGTTGACAAGATTAGCAACTCATCATACATGTATTTCCATGAAATAAATAAACTTCATCATTTACCACTTTGCACAAAATCCATCCACACACTACATTCACTAGTATACATAGTATATAAGAGATTACATTATATCCTCATCATGAAACATATCGAAATTAATCATATAGAAGGGCAGAACAACTTACTGTTCTGCTCAGATGAACTTAGCGGCAAGCTATGGTCGCTAATTTAATGTTAGCGGCATAGTCGATGGACGCTAAGCATGATCTTAGCGGCAAGGGATATTGTCGTTAATGTCAGGCCTGTGCAAAACACAGACCCGAGCTCCAAAGATGGGGTGAATTTGGGGGTCTAGGACACGAGGGAAAATACATAAAAATGGTAAAACCATCCTAGACACATACATGAACACTATGGGTAGGGTACTTGCCTCTGGAAAATTCACCAGACAGATCTAGGGCTCGGTGAAGCTCTCCTTGGGCTGTCCCAAGAAGCTCCTAGAAAAGCTTCACTCCGGTTTCTTGAGCAAGCTCCAGAGCAGTCCGAGGTCGGGGATGCCTTCCTCGATGATCCAGCAAGCTCCTTGGTGCAGCAGGTGGCCGGATCAAGCTTCAGAACTTCGGATTTTTGGGTTGCAAAAGTGGGGTTTCTCACAGTCCGAAAATAGGGTTTCTCTCTTTTTTTTTTTTCTCTCCTTCCTCTCTTGCAAAGGGGCAAAGAGAAGGCTTAGGGTTGTAAAATGGGTTTGTATATAGGAGAGGGGGTTCTCTCATCATGCAGGGGTGACAAGATGGCCTTTCAGACCGTTGGGGACAGCTCCCCAATGGTTGGGGTGGCTTGCTCCCGGAAATTTGGCTCTGCAACGCATACAGGTTAGAGAAATTGGCGTCCACATCGCTGGACGCTGGAATTAGTGTTGGCGTTCATGGGGTTGACGCCTACTCAACTCAAGCGTCCATTGATATTGACGCCAATCTGGCCTTCGGCCAGAAGTCTAAAACATGCAGAACTATGCACATCATATACCTATATATATACCATATGTATACGCTATCAAGTACACACTACCAACATACCATTCATACAATATTTACACTAATTATACACATGCATATATAAGTATACCAACTAGTACTTACGTAGATATTTACATACGTACGTACACCACATAAATTATTTACATGCAATACAATAAGGCAATAAAATTCAAGGGCCTTACAACCTCTCCCCCTTAAAAGAAACTTCGTCCTCGAAGTTAGAACGACACTACTCAAACAAAAGGGGATACTTCTTTTTCATCGCATCCTCAAGCTCCCAAGTAGCCTCTTCTCGTGAGAAGTTCCGCCATAGAACTTTCACCGACGCAATACTCTTGTTCCGGAGATGCTGAACCTTCCGGTCAAGAATAGCTACTGGTTGCTCGACATACGCCAGATCTGGCTGAATCTCCACTGGCTCGTTACTAATCACATGAGATGGATCTCGGACATACTTCCTGAGCATAGATACGTGGAATACATGGTGAACGCTAGCCAAAGCTGGGGGTAATGCTAGCTCACACGCCACGCTGCCCAAACGTCTGAGAATCTCATATGGGCCAATGAACCTAGGGCTCAACTTACTATGCCGGCCAAATCTGACAACACCACGAGTAGGCGATACCTTCAAGAAGACATGATCGCCAACCTCGAACTCTAAATCCTTCCTTCTGTTGTCGGCATAACTCTTCTGCCTATCCTGTGCCGCAACAAGCCTCTTTCTGATAAGCTGGATCTTATCCGAAGTTTCCTGAACTAACTCCGGACCGATCAACTGCCTATCACCAATCTCTTCCCAACATAAAGGAGATCTATAGGGTCTACCATACAACGCCTCGAATGGAGCCATACCAATACTCGCATGAAAGCTGTTGCTGTATGCGAACTCCACAAGAATTAAATGACGCTCCCAATCATTCTTTCAATCCAGAACGCACGCCCTCAACATATCCTCAAGCGTCTGGATAGTCCTTTCGAACTGTCCATCGGTCTGGGGATGAAACGCCGAACTGAGCCTCAGCTCCGAACCTAAAGCATCCTGAAGACCCTTCCACAATCTCGAAGTGAATCTCGGATCTCGATCCGAAATGATCGACTTCGGCACACCATGCAATCTAATGATACCACTAACATACAATCTAGCTAAACTCTCTACTGACTGCTTCTTCTTCATAGGCAAGAAATGAGCAGTCTTCGAGAATCTATCTACAACTACCCAAATCGAGTCATTGCTCCTTCTAGATCGAGGTAAACCCGAAACAAAGTCCATAGTGACAGCCTCCCACTTCCATACTGGGATGTCCATCTTCTGCATAAGGCCAGATGGTCGCTGCCGCTCGGCTTTCACTTGCTGACATACTAGACATCTAGACACATAATCCGCAACATCCTTCTTCATGCCGGACCACCAGAATGATCTCTTCAGATCTTGGTACATCTTAGTGTTACCCGGATGAATAGAGAATCGCGACCTATGAGCCTCTGCTAAGACATGCTCACGGACATCTACAATGGCAGGAACACACAATCGGTGCTGAAATCTGATCACACCATCCTCATCACGAGCAATGCCTGCCTTGCCCACTAACTCCAACAACCTAGGGTCGGCTTTCTGCTACTCAATCACCTCATCCAACGCAGAGGATCTAAGGGATAGCTGAGCTACAAAAGCCTGACACAGCGATGACTCTAACTCGGTCATAGAGCACGCTGCATCCTCCAACATCTTCCAATCCTGCTGGAGCGAAGACCTCTTTCTACTAAGAGCATCTGCTACGACGTTCGCCTTTCCAGGATGGTACTGAAGGTCGAAGTCATAATCCTTCAAGAACTCAATCCATCTTCTTTGCCTCAGGTTTAATTCCTTTTGGGAGAAAAGATACTTCAAGCTCTTGTGGTCGGTAAACTCCTCAAATCTGACACCATAAAGATAGTGCCTCCAGATCTTTAGTGCATGAACCACTGCTGCGAGCTCTAAGTCATGAGTCGGATAGTTCTTATCATGCTCCTTCAACTGACAAGAAGCATAAGCCACTACCCTTTCTTGCTGCATGAGCACACAACCTAAACCAAATCTGAGATGCATCCGTATAAATGGCAAAGCCTTCTGGACCACTAGGCAATACCAATACCGGAGCAGAAGTAAGCTTAGCCTTTAATAGCTGAAAGCTACGCTCACATGCCTCAGACCATACGAACTTCTCCCCCTTTCTGGTCAGCTTTGTCAAAGGGGCGGCGATGGATGAAAATCCCTCAATAAATCGCCGATAATAACCAGCTAAACCAATAAAACTACGAATCATTGAAGGGGTCTTGGGAATCTCCCAATCCATAACTGCCTGGACCTTCACTGGATCAACTGCAACACCAGCGCCGGAGATAACATGCCCGAGGAAATGAACCTCGCGGAACCAAAAATCGCACTTGCTGAACTTAGCATACAGTTTGTGCTCACGAAGAACCTCTAACACTACCCTCAAATGCTGACAGTGCATGGCCTCGTCCGGAGAGTAGACCAACACATCATCAATAAACACTACGACAAAGCTATCTAAATAAGGCCTAAACACCCTGTTCATGAGATCCATGAATGCTGCAGGGGCATTGGTCAATCCGAAAGGAAGGACCAAGAACTCATAATGTCCATAACGGGTTCTAAATGCCGTCTTAGACACATCCTCACTCTGAATCCTCAAATGATGATAACCAGATCGCAAATCAATCTTAGAAAAGACTGATGCCTCTCGCAACTGGTCAAACAAATCATCAATACGAGGTAAGGGATACCTGTTCTTCACAGTCACTTGGTTCAACTTCCTATAGTCAATGCATAACCTAAGTGACCCGTCTTTCTTCTTGACGAATAATACAGGTGCCCCCCAAGGGGAAACACTAGGGTGAATAAATCCCTTATCAAGCAACTCTTGCAACTGCCTCCTCAACTCGGCTAACTCCGCAGGTGCCATCCGATATGGAGCCTTCGAGATAGGAGAGGTGCCCGGAAGCAACTCTATGGTAAACTCTATCTCTCTATCCGGTGGCAATCCAGACAAGTCATCAGGAAAGACATCTGGAAAATCCTACACTAACTCAATCTCCGCAAGAGTAGGTGACTCATCAGCCTCTGGTACTAACACCACGCTGGCAAGAAAAGCATCACAACCCTTGTTTACCATGCGCATCGCCTTCATGGCAGAGATGACCAACTTTCCCGCCAAATTCCTTGGCAAGGGATGAGAGAACTCGTCCTCACCAGGAATGCGGAAAACAATCCTCTTCCGACGACAATCCACTAATGCATAGTGCTCCTCTAGCCAATCCAGACCAAGAATAGCATCATAGTCCTTCATCTTTAGCAAGAAGAAACACCCATCTAGGATTCTATCCTCAATGCACACAGGTAACGACGGAATGCACTTCCTAGTCGATACCGTACCCGCAGGAGTGTACACAGACAAAGGGACTTCTTAATCCTCAGACTCTACACCTGACTCTAGGGCTAACTGCCTAGCGAACCACTCGGAAATGAACGAGTGAGTAGCACCCGTATCAAACAAAACCCGAGCGTGCACACCTAAAAGTAAAACCGTACCTTCGGTGACATGCTCCGCCTGCTTGGCGTCCTCACGAGCTAAAGTAAACACTCGAGCTGGGGCTCGAGGCCTTCCTGGTCTTCCTATAGCTGGCACGGCTGCCGCTACCGCTGGGGCTGGCGCTCCACGCTGAGCTCCCTGCTGAAGTCTTGGGCAATCTTTGATCTTGTGGTCGCTGCTTCCACACTTCAAGCACTTTCCCGTAATCATCCAACATTCGGTACCACCATGTGTCTTCCCACAGTGGGGACACTCCTTCTTCACACCAGGGGAATGTACAGAAGGTACCTGAGAACTGCCGACTGCCACTGGTCGCTGCTGTGTCGAGTATACCGCTTTCTTCCTGTCCTGCCGCTGGAATGTCGCTGCTGGCCTCTTCTGCGAAGCCTTCTTTTCCTCCAGATATTGCTCCATCTCTCCCTCCTACCTACAAGCAGCACTAAGGGTCTCGTCCAACGTGCGGTGGTCAAACGCCACGAGTCTCGTCCGCAGTGATGGCTTGAGTCCCATTACGAACTTCTTTGTCTTCCTGCGCTCGTCTGCCACGATATGAGGTGCATATTTACAGAGTTCAGAAAATCTTGCCTCATATTCCAGAACGGTCATGGAGCCTTGAGCCAAAGATAGAATTCTTGCTCCATCCGATCTTGCACATGCTCAGGGACGAACGTGGCCCGAAAGAGCCTCACAAACTCATCCCAAGAAACATCGATAGCTCCGTCCTCAAACCGGGTACGCAGCAATGAAGCCCACCATACATCAGCTCTTTCCTGCAGTACACCGTTCATAAGCACCATCTAAACAAATCTAACTTAACAGAACATACAAGCATAAAACTAAAGCATACCTGTAGCATGTAGGTGGCTAACGTAACCTTATCGTCATCTGCACACCTGATGGCTCGGAAGATCTTTTCTATCTCCCTCATCCAGCCTTCAGCCAACAACGGATCGCTCTCCCCCTTAAAAGAGGGTGGCAGCATCCTCTTGAATCTCTCCATGGTAGAAGGTCCACCATGGTCCTGAGCTGGTACTTGAGCCTGCTACAGTGCACAGCAAACAATACACAATCAACATAATATCACATAATTAAATAAAGCAGACCATTAATCATTTTATTTGTCTAACATGAGCCTCCAACTGTGCCTGGAGTGCTGTCTGGGTATGAGCCTGCGTCTGCATGGCTTGCACCAGACCTTGCATGAATACTCCATAATCCACAGGCGGCGGTGGGGGAAGTACAGGACCTTGCGGTGCCGGGGCCTGCTGCTCTGCCCGCTCCTCACGTCTCGGCTCGTCCTCACAGGCCGACGCTCCGCCACGCCTACCTATCGAAGCCATGGCTGTAATAAATTTCAGCCACCATTAGAGCTAGGTTACTAAGTCTTCTAACCATTTTCTTATCTATTTTTCACTTCTTATTATTGTTTTCTACACATGTGGACATACTTAGCATGCAATGATGATGATGACTTATGTATATTCATGTGCAATCTCAACCGGTTGCTCTGATACCAATCTCTGTGACGACCCTCATTATATCGGTACGGTTATACCAACCCACGTCGGTATAGCGAGCATCATCACAGTGGGACATTTACCCAACAATAACATTCAGCTGAGATACACGTGAATATAAGAACAGAGTAGCGGAAACAAAAGAACCACTGTCTTCATTTCATTCATCATCCACATTTAAACATACATGATTTGATAACATTTAAAGAAGTAAAAGTCCACATAATTTCAATTGCTGAAAATCAAATACATAGATGTCCATACTTATACATTCTCCCATGATAATGCTAATACAATGTTCAATTTACATACTATGAAAATCACAAAAAGTCACAAGTACTCCAACACTCTAGTCTCCATGCTCGGAGTCGGTCTCTAGCGTCTCCTCCACAAGTGTCTCGTCACCAACTACACCTGTACGCTGAAGCAAGTAGTGAGTCTAAAAGACTCCGCAAGTACTTCTACACATATCGTACATGAACGTATCTTAGTAGGTTCTACATACACATTCACAAGATACAACACGTAGCATGCTTGACATTAAAATTTACAACCTATCCTGGTGAGTCTACAATTTAAACACATGGACTATGCTTTCAGATTTCCTAAAATGGAATCACCCATCACATGCTTTCTATTCATTCCTTGCATAAAAATCTACCTTTAACTAACTAAGACATGGAAGCCATTAACATGAATACCCGAACATGCATGAAAGGAAGCATACCTAACATAGAATCTACACATTTCTACGCATATACCTAACCATTTTACATGCTTTAAGCTTGCTGGTTTTACATGCTTTAGCAACCATAGTCTAACACATGAGAGCTACAACAACGATTAAATCACAACATGTGAACAACAAAGTATGGAGAATTGTTTATATATGCTTAACAATTATCCCTAGCATGGATTCTAGGCATTTTGCATACATAAACCTGATCATAACATAGTAAAGCTACTATTTAAGCATGATTTCAGATTGTCATAACATGGATTACAAACTCACATCCTCACATTTTGGTTTCACATTTTCACACAATTCCAAGTTCGCATATTTCACACTTTACACATGCAGTTTTACACATTGTTCACATTCACATTTTTCGCATGAACACATACACATTTACACATTCACATTTAGTGCCGTGACACATAGTCCAAACCACCAAAGAAGGACACAACACATCACATCACATAGACGCCATCTAGGCAATTCAATGGCGACTCTTGGACTGCGCAGACCGGGAGAACAAGTCTCCACCCTAACCAGTGGTACTTGTCCACCTCCAGGATTTCCTCCTAATGCCCTTAGGGTCACTTACACATTGAACCTTCTCAGGGGGACTTTTCCCTGATACGGTTCCACTGCCCTCTGCGGAAGCAGTGTCACATTTGGCACAAGTTACAAATTACACATTTTTACCGATTTCAACACATAGGTTTACACATGTCACTCTCATTTCATTCACTTTCTCACTCGCATGCACACTTCTCTATTTTTCCTAACATGGCACTACAATTACAGAAATTTAGCACTCAGGAAATTTCACTAATCAGGTTGCTATGTACACAATCAAATCATTTTACAAAGGCATGCATTAATTTCACATTTTTACATGGAAAATTCATATTTCACCATATACTGGTCCAAATGACCTGAAATGTTAACCACAGGCTGATTTCGGGTTTAGGATCTCACATGCAAATTTTCAGATTTTTCTAAGCTAAAACGAAATTTCAGAAAATCTAACATTCATTCCACATGCTATCCGCAATTTGACTTAACATGGAGTTGAACACAAGCACAATTTTAACAACTCACTGTCTGAGCCCTAACAGGCATGGAGCTACAGAATTGATTCCTGAAATTTGGGGGCAATACATGATTTACCGAAGATTTATCATGACCTACGCATGATTTCTATTTTTTCCAAACAATATTTTCACTAATTCACACAAGCATGGGAAAAATCTCAGAATTTCAGAACAGAGACTGACTAATACATGCATGACCCATAAAATGTAGGACATTCTGACTCATCCTAAATCATACAAACAAGGGGTTGACAAGATTAGCAACTCATCATACATGTATTTCCATGAAATAAATAAAATTCATCATTTACCACTTTGCACAAAATCTATCCACACACTACATTCACTAGTACACATAGTATATAAGAGATTACATTATATCCTCATCGTGAAACATATCGAAATTAATCATATAGAAGGGCAGAATAGCTTACTGTTCTGCTCAGATGAACTTAGCGGCAAGCTATGGTCGCTAATTTAATGTTAGCGGCATAGTCGATGGACGCTAAGCATGATCATAGCGGCAAGGGATATTGACGTTAATGTCAGGTCTGTGCACAACACAGACCCGAGCTCCAAAGATGGGGTGAATTTGGGGGTCTAGGACACGAGGGAAAATACATAAAAATGGTAAAACCATCCTAGATACATACATGAACACTATGGGTAGGGTACTTGCCTCTGAAAAAATCACCAGACGGATCTAGGGCTCGATGAAGCTCTCCTTGGGCTGTCCCAAGAAGCTCCTAGAAAAGCTTCACTCCGGTTTCTTGAGCAAGCTCCAGAGCACTCCGAGGTCGGGGATGCCTTCCTCGATGATCCAGCAAGCTCCTTGGTGCAGCAGGTGGCCGGATCAAGCTTCAGAACTTCGGATTTTTAGGTTGCAAAAGTGGGGTTTCTCACAGTCCGAAAATAGGGTTTCTCTCTTTTTTTTTTCTCTCCTTCCTCTCTTGCAAAGGGGCAAAGAGAAGGCTTAGGGTTGTAAAATGGGTTTGTATATAGGAGAGGGGGTTCTCTCATCACGCAGGGGTGACAAGATGGCCTTTCAGACCGTTGGGGACAGCTCCCCAATGGTTGGGGTGGCTTGCTCCCGGAATTCTGGCTCTGCAACGCATGCAGGTCAGAGAAATTGGCGTCCACATCGCTGGACGCTGGAATTAGTGTTGGCATCCATGGGGTTGACGCCTACTCAACTCAAGCGTCCATTGATATTGACGCCAATCTGGCCTTCGGCCAGAAGTCTAAAACATGCAGAACTATGCACATCATATACCTATATATATACCATATGTATACGCTATCAAGTACACACTACCATCATACCATTCATACAATATTTACACTAATTATACACATGCATACATAAGTATACCATCTAGTACTTACGTAGATATTTACATACGTACATACACCACATAAATTATTTACATGCAATACAATAAGGCAATAAAATTCAAGGGCCTTACAGTTCCCGAATGTCCTTAAATGTGAGGAAATTATCGCATCCTTTGAGAGTGCTGCTGAACATCAAATCACTACATGTAAGAAAGGTGTACATCTTCTGTAAGAATGAAGATGTCATACAGTAATAGACGAACTAATATAATGTAATAGAAAAGCTCCGAACTGTAAAAAAGAAATACATGTACTGTAACATGTACTCATTAATGATGCACTCATTCAGAAATCTTTCAATCCAAGACTTTTAGTCCACTCCTAATATTCTCGGGCGATGTAATCTCGTCTCCCCTCTTTCTTGTACGTTGGAAGTGTGTTTGTACTCTCTTGAGAGCTAAGAAAGATCGGTCTGGAAGTGGACAGATTTGTAGTTGTGATAATCCTCTGGCTGCGATGGAGTAAGTAATAAAAGAATTTCTGTAAGGAGACTTTAATGTTACTGTGATAGAGTCTTAATGTTACCGTTATGTAACATTAAGGTTACTTTAACAAAACATTAAAATTATGTATCTTCTACTGTTAAGGGGAAACTATACCGTATATATCTCCAGTTGCCGCCTTTTTCTCATCCCAGCTGTAACTCGTCTGGACAAAGAGGATGGGGAAATATGACGCCTCTTGCTCTTCTTCTCTTCCTTCCGTCTTCCTCTTCTCCTCCTCCACCTTCCTCTTTTTGTCCGCCTCCTCCGCCTCCTTCCTCTTCTTCTCTTCCTCCTTCTCCTTCCTCTTCTCCTCCTCTTCGTCCTCCCTCTTCCTCTTCTACTCCTTCTCCACCTCTTTCCTCTTGTGCTCCTCCTCCTCCTTCCTCTTCTGCTCTTCCTCCTTTCTCTTCTTCTTTTGCTCCTCCTCCGCCTGCTTCCTCTTGTGCTCCTCCTCCTCCTCCTTCCTCTTCTTGTCCGCCTCCTTCCGCTTCTGCTCCTCCTCCTCCTTCATCTTCTTCTTCGCCTCCTCCTCCTTTTTCCTATTCTTCTCCGCCTCCTCCGCCTCCTTCTTCCTCTGCTCTTTCTCCTCTCTCTTCTTCCTCTTCGCCTCCTTCCTCTCCTCCACCTCCTTCCTCTTCTTCTTCCCCTCCCCCACTTTCTTCTTCTTCTCAGCCTCCTCCTCTTCCTTCCTCTTCTTCGCCTCCTCCTTTCTCTTATTCTCGTCGGCCTCCTCCTTCGCCCCCTCTTCCTTTGTTCCTTTGGCTCTGACGTCTGCCACTCTGACATTGATCGTCGCAACCTTGTCAAGTGGGTTCTTCTTCCTGTAACTGAATATATGAAATACTGTAAATGTCTATGAATGATACAGTAAATGTATAAAACATATACTGTAACTGAATATATGAATTATTGTTAATAACTATGAATGATACTGTAAATGTATAAACATATACTGTAAAACATTACCTTGGCGTCTGGTACTCATCTTTGCTATGCCGTGTGATGGTACTGAAGCTGTAGGGAGCTCTGGTGGCGGTAGGACTAAGACTGCAGATTGTGGCTCCGCGGGTGGATGTTGCCACTGAGGCGGACGCTGAATTGTTCCTCTAGTCTTTGTAGCCTTTGGTCCATTGATTGAAGGATATTGTTCTGCCACTGTAAGAGGTCGCTCTGCAACTCCATGACCTCCCTCTGTTGTTTGGACACTCTTAAAAACTCCTGAAGAATGTCAACAACATGTTTATCTAATGGAGGGGTTGCAAAAGTAGTGGACATGGATGCCGTCATCGTCGCGAGACCTTAGGTCCATCATCCCTCACATTAACCTCCAAATATACCTGATGTAAAGTCATCGAAAGATATATACCAAGATAACACAGGTCTAGGGGTAAGTCACACTTACATCAGAGCGTCGCAATCTCCGTAGTCGGTCGGATAAGGACTGTCCCTTACCCCGGCAATCCCAACGGAAAAATGGGGGATCTCTTTGGGGATGCTCTGGTTTCAATTTTAACTGGTGCGTTAAAACCATGCCTATATCATTAACAGATAGATATATCGTATCAGATAGATATATCAGGTATTGTAACAGATAGATATATCGTATGTAAAAGAGTACTTTGCGTACTGTAACATGCAGGTGTATCGTATGTAAAAGAGGAGTAATGCTATGATACGGCGGGGTCTTTAGGTACGGTCGTGCCGTACCATCAGTTCAGACCGTTGGATTAAAAATCCAACGGTCTGTCTATATTGACCGAGCAGGATCGAGCACCAAGCAGGACCGAGCACCGAGCAATAAGTATTCTGAACACTCGAGCACCCAAACACCGAGCACGAATGTACTATAGCGCTCCGCCGTTGGATTGAAATCTAACGGTTCGTGCTATGCTATGGCGGTGCCATATCAAAAGGCTCCGCCGTGTTGCCTAGATAGCAAGCCCAGAGGGGGGGTGAATGGGATTCTAAAATTCTTTTAGATTGAAACCTGTCAATAAAAATGCTAAACACAAAAACACTACGATCGATAGTTAGCGTTAGCGATAATGAAGACAAACAAGCAAGCACACAAACACAGGACGATTTTATCCTGATTCGGACCTCCTATCCCAAGGAGTCCTACGTCCAGTCCCCCAAGCAACAACTTGGGATTTCACTAACCAAGGGTACTGTCCCCCTTAAGGACCCTTACACATCAAGCCGCAACTGGCCTTCTCTTCTAACCCAGAAGAGGTACAACTTACCACCTGATACAACAGGTCTTCCTTCCTCAATGAAGGGAAAAACAACCACCTGCTTCGAACATGTCTTCTCTTCACAATCCGAAGAGGAACACACAAACACAATGTATTTAACGGCGAAAGGCCCCTAGACCAAGCTTGCAAAAGGTTGCTTGATATAAGGCAAAGTCTGAGAGAGAAAGATTTGAACTAGAAAAATCTCTCAAAACAACAAGCTCTCAAAAATGTCTAAGCAATGAAAGGCTGAGAGCTAAGAGCTAAAGAAAAGATGGAGTGAAAACAAGAGCTCTTCTTTCTGATGCTCGCAAGTTGTAGATGATTTTCAGTGAAGCACTATCGCACCAAAAGTCCTTCTTCATGGAGTCTTCAGTCTTCTATATATCTTCTCTTGAAAAATATAGCCGTTGAGGTGGCTGTTGTCTCTATGTTAGATGCACGTTAGACTGCTTGGTCCATGGTGTGGAACAGGTAAGCTTCCAATCAAACATGCTTTACGAGCCATGCACGCAAAGAGAAGATTCATCCAGATATCCTTCAGCTTCTAGTTGTCCAACATTGTAGGATGTGGTAATGGCAAAGACCTGCACACAATAAATGCCAAACCATAGACAACTAGATTGTCTCTATGCTTGTCAGTCAACGTTAGAAACCATGCAGTAACAATGTACAACAAAATGGAAATGTTATTCTGTCACCTGATAAAGTATTTGCTATTGTATCATGGGTGTAGAAAGCATTCAGAAATGCGACATGCAGATGATGTGTACAGTCACAATAAATGCGGGATACAAAGATATTCGCGGGAAGAGTTCAAACTCCTTAATATTTGAAAATATATATATGAATATCATAAGAATAATAGATGTATTCATGAAGTCGATGTGATCAATGTTCTACTTATGAAATCGTTGTGTTCACAATTCATTGTTCAAGCAAACGTTGTTTAAGTAGAAGCAAATCTATAACGTCGCGCATTTTTTAGATCATTGTGGACCTTGTGTTCAGCGCTTGTGAGGCCAATGTGTGGCCAATGTGACTTGTGTCCGGTGTGCGCGTGCATTTTTGGGGCTTACTGGGCCGTTAGTTGGGCCTACAGCACCCAGGGTTTTCTGTCTGTGATCACGACAGCAGGGGATGTCGCGTTCTGAACGCGACACTCTTGCCCGTCACATTCTTGTTGCCGCTTTATGGCACTGATCATCTGCATGTGTGCCACGTGTTGGGTGCTGGGCGACCTGCAGACGTCAGCTGATGGGAAGGCGACGCTTAGCTCCGTCGCGATTAGGTCGCGACGCGATGATACGTAACGTTCTAACCGTCGAGGGGTTTTTAAATAACCCTAGCTAGGCAAACTGCAACGAGTTCTGCTCGACGGGGGGAGAGGTCGTGTAGGTTTCCTTGAGGATTTCGGCGTGGAAGCTCGTGGGTTGGCGTGTTCTCGTCGCGGGAAGCTCGCGTGAAGTGGAAGAAACGCCGAGGGATCGCCGTACTGCGCATCTTTGCGGAGGTAGGGTGACTTCTCCTGTTTCCGGGCTGAGGATTGCGTAGGAGAGTGGTTTTATTAGTTATTTGCTTTCCTAACAATAGATACCATGACTAGGGATTCACAAAAGCATGAAAAACATGAATTAAGGGTGGTTTGCGTAGCATAGAATGGTAATCTATGGAGAGGATCCCGGATTAGGGTTCCTGCCTGTGAAGGCGACGGAACCCCTGTTACAATCTGAATGCAATAGGTCGACCAGTCACGTTCAGGTGGGGCACACGACATGTTGGTGTGTCACATTCATGTGATGTACGCGCCATATCAGGTCATCGCATTCTGAAGGCGGCACAGGCCCATGTCACGACCACAGCGAGTGGTCTGAAAATGCATGACTTATGTGACGTGATTATCCGATTGTCATTATTCGGAGTATTTGGTAATACCGTGTGGTGCATTGGCACCTGTGGCGCTCTGGGAGCGCATGTTTACGAGGCTAGCGTGTTGGTTACATAGCCAACTTGTGGTTTACGTGTTGGCATGGTATGCACGTGAGTTGCATTGTGTTTACGTGTTGTGAATAGTCGGTACTCGTGAATATCATCAGATTTCATGTGGTTGTGCGGTGCGCACGTGGTTTTGTGTGCGTGGTAGGTAGTACGATGCCTACCGTGGTTACCTCTCTAGTTGGGTGCCCCAGGTTCTCTGTGAGCCAGGCTGTTAGTTCGGGGCTTGTCCCGGTACTTGTGTGTGCCGTCGAGGTCTGTGTCATCTGTCCTAAACACCCTCACTCCTTTGTTTGAGTTGTACGTCCAGCTGAGGGAAAGACGACAGTGAGACAGTGACTCTTGAGTTTGTTTTTAGTCACTTGTAGCACGCTCTTAGTTGGGGGTACGGACACTGGTAGTCGACACTGGTCCCCGGCTAGTCCTTTCCAGTGCCTCACTCTAGGGTCCTCCGGCCAGAGACCCTAGAGGTGCCAGGTATGGGCCTGCGGCTGTGTGTCCGCAGGAGTGGTGTTTTAGTTGGTCTCCACAGTTGTTTGACCTTTTCTCGTGGAGCGGTAGCTGGACCTTTCGTCTGTGGCTGCGAGACTGAGAGGTAGACCTGTGTTTGTTTGTCCGAGTCAGTTACTGGTGTCGCGAACCAGTCTACGTGGCTCGAGTGTGGCGGACTCTACTTTAGCTCGTACACGTGATTGAGTTTTGTTGTTTATTTATTTACTCTGTTTAATATAGTCTGCAAATGGTAAGTATGTTTATTTCTTAATGATCTGCATGGTTGTGCTATAAATTGCTAGTATAGTTTACTGCTTCCGTACTTGTGTATGGTTTGCTCGAGTTGGGGAGTTCCCTACTGAGCCAGTGACTAGTGAGGCTCACCCCTACTCCCCACAGGCGAAGGTGAAGAGGAAGTTTCGTTACCGTCTTCCAGTTCAGGGCCGCGTCGTAGCGGTGTTGGGCCAGCGCCTCCAGCAGTGTAGCTTTCGTAGCAGTGTAGTATCTTTTCTCGGTTGTACTAGTTTTCCTCGGGGTATGCCCCAAGCTCCTGTACTTTCTTGTACTTTTGTTGAAATTTGGCTATGTAAATCTTGTACATTATATATGAAATGGTGAATCATATATGAGATCATGTGTGTTCCTTTCTGTTTTCACGGACTCGTGTGTGGTATCCCTTGCGAGGCTACGGCCCGTTCGTGGGAGGTGGACTCGGACCAAGTTTGTTATTGGTTTAATGGGCTTGAACGAGGCATTCCGTCACAGTTGGTATCAGAGCGAGGTCCGTGTAAATATAAAGGAACTGGGAAATTACATAGCCTCATTCTATACTTGTACACTGCTGGTAGCTAACTCTAGTTTTGTAATGACGGTTTTGTTCGTAATGATATGTTATTTGTGTAGGAAGTTGAGATGGCTGATAGAAGAGATTGGGGTGGTGGAGGAGAGGACCCTGAAGAGTCCACTCAGCATATGATTGAGAGGATTTGGGAGAGTCTTACCGATATTCGGATGAGGATGGATCAGCAGGCACCGTTACCTCCAGCAGCAACACCACCAGTTGCTGGAGTACCTATGCCCCCTGTTGCACCACCGCCAAGGGTGGAGGTACCCTATGTGGCACCTGTACCACCACCACCAGAATGGCGGCATAAGAGCTAGTGATGCAAGTTGAAAAGTTTCTGAGGTTGCAGCCGCCCACTTATACAGGAGGGCCGAATCCAGATACTGCAGAGTCCTGGATTCATGAGATTGAAAGGGTCTTTACGACCATGAGGTGTCTAGCAGCGGACAAAGTTGTGCTAGCCACATACCAGTTGAGAGGCTTTGCGCAGCAGTGGTGGCGTCTGAAGATGCAGACCACCTTTGCAGGCAGAACATAGGAGGTTATTACCTGGACGGAATTTCTTGAAGCATTCAATGATACATTCTTTCCACTTCAAGTGCAGCAGGCGAAAATAGAGCAATTTCGGACACTTCAGCAAGGTAATACCTCAGTTTTAGAGTATCAGATGCGATTTATGGCACTTAGCCAATATGCATCTTATGTAGTGTCGGATAATGCTATGATGGTTGAATATTTTATTCGGAGTTTGAGAGAAGAGTTGCAGAATGCGGTGATACCGTTAATGTGTAGAACAGTTGAGGAGGCAGCCCAGAGAGCAGCTACACTTGAGAGGTCTATTCGGGCTCGTCAGGCAAGCGGGTCAGGTTCGGGTAGTTTTCGGCTACCTCAGCAGGCAGCAGGAGTTAGTAGGGGAAAAGCTCCAGCAGGACCTTCTTCTTCAGGTTTTGGTAAATGGGGTCAGAAATTGAAGCAAGTATTTAAGGGCAAAGGAAGAGGAGGAGGAGGTCGTCAGCAATTTCAGCAGGGGCGTGGCTATAAGCCAGAGGTAGAAGAATTGCAGCAGAGCACTGCCAGGCAGCCCACTATTCCACCAAGTTATAGGTGTTATAATTGTAGTCAGCCAGGGCATTTGATTCGCAATTGCCCCTATCCGAGAGAATATGGGTATGGTAGAGGTGTTCAGCAGCAGCAGCAGCCCCAACAGTCATTAGCAGGTCATGGTGGAGGTGTACCACAGCAGCGAGGTAGAGGCCGGGTTATAGCTATCACCCGTGCCCAGGTAGAGGCATCGAACATGATAGAAGGTACAATACGTCTTTATGATTTTTCAGCCAGAGTTCTATTTGATTCAGGTGCTTCTCATTCTTTCATTTCCAAAGAATTTTTGGATTGTATGGCTCATCCTCTAGAAGAGAAGTCATGTGAATTAGTAGTGGAGGTTCCCTCGGACGAGTTTATGCTCACCTCGTGTTACATAGATGAAGCTCCTGTTGTAGTTCAAGGGAATCAGATGCCAGGTCGGTTGTATGCTCTTCAGTTGTCTGATTATGATATCATCTTGGGTATGGATTGGTTAGAAGTTTTGTCACCCTAATGGTGCAGTGTTTGAATATCAAGGTATGCCCTCTCGTACTTCCAAGTTTATAATTTCTGCAATTAAAGCTAGAAAATTAGTTAATGAGGGATGTGTAGCTTATTTAGCTGCTGTGAGTCTGGTTGAGGCTGGTAAGTCAGTTGAAGCAGTTCCCGTAGTTAGGGAATTTGCATATGTTTTTCCAGATGATTTGCCGGGTTTAGCTCCACACAGGGAGGTGGACTTTACCATTGAGTTATTTCTAGGCACCATGCCGATCTCTAAAGCTCCATATCGGATGGCGTCGGCAGAACTTAAAGAATTGAAAAAGCAGTTAGAAGAATTACTGGAAAAAGGGTTCATTAGGCCGAGTCACTCCCCATGGGGGGCGTCGGTGTTATTTGTAAGAAAGAAAGATGGAAGCTTTAGAATGTGCATTGATTATAGGAAATTGAATGAGGTGACCATAAAGAATAAGTACCCGTTACCTAGAATTGATGATCTGTTTGATCAGTTGCAATCAGCTAAGATATTTTCTAAAATTGATTTAAGGTCAGGGTACCACCAGTTGAGAATTAGAGAGGGTGATATCGATAAAACAGCATTTAGAACCCGATATGGTCACTATGAGTTTGTGGTTATGCCATTTGGGCTAACCAATGCTCCTGCAGCTTTTATGGATCTGATGAACATTATTTTTCATCCGTATTTGGACCAGTTCATTGTGGTCTTTATAGATGATATTCTGATTTACTCAGCATCTGAAGAGGAGCATGCAGCAGATTTAAGATTTGCCTTGCAGTTATTAATAGATAATCAGTTGTTTGCCAAATTCAGTAAGTGTGAATTTTGGCTAAAAGAGATTCAGTTCTTGGGCCATGTCATATCAGCTGAGGGAGTGGCAGTTGACCCAAGTAAAGTGGAGGCAGTGATGAGATGGGAGGTGCCTAAGACAATTACTGAGATTAGAAGTTTTTGGGGTTAGCAGGCTATTATTGGCGTTTCATTCAAGATTTTCTAGGATTGCGGCACCCATGACTAGATTGACTAGGAAGGGTGTGCCATTTGTATGGTCTGGTGAATGTCAAAGAAGTTTCATGGAATTAAAGAAGAGGCTTACAGCAACACCAGTGTTGGCATTACCGATAGGTAATGGTGGTTTTGTTGTATATACAGATGCATCTAAAAGAGGATTTGGCGCAGTGCTAATGCAGCATAGTAAGGTAATAGCTTATGCGTCCAGACAATTGAAACCAGTAGAAGAGAATTACCCCACTCATGATTTAGAGCTAGCAGCAGTTGTGTTTGCCTTAAAGATGTGGAGGCATTATCTATATGGCGAGAGATTTGAGATTTTTACCGATCATAAAAGTTTAAAGTATATCTTTTCCCAAAAAGACTTGAATCTCCGTCAGCATAGATGGGTGGAGTATTTAAAAGATTATGATTTTAGTTTGGCTTACTATACGGGTAAGGCCAATGTAGTGGCTGATGCTCTAAGCAGAAAAGCATATTTAAGTCAAATGATGATCAAGGAATGGAAATTGTATGAGGAGATAGTAGAAAACTCCTTGTATGTGCCAAGTAGTCAGCGACGGACAATATTAGCTAGTTGTGCTGTGGAGCCGTCACTGTATTGGAAAATTGTTGAGGCCCAGAGAGCGGATGTAAATTTAGCTGAAATCGTGAAAATGGAAGGAGTTGCTATTGATGATAACTATGTGGTCAGGCTCAGAGGCAGGTTATTTGTCCCAGGGGAAAGAGAAGTAAAGCAGAGAGTATTAGAAGAGGCCCATAAATCCCGGTACACTATTCACCCCGGTAATACCAAGATGTACCAGGATATGAAGAAGCAGTTCTGGTGGCCTCATATGAAAAAGGAAATAGCAGAATTTTTTTCAAGATGTGCAGTTTGTCAACAAATTAAGGCAGAGCATCAGAAGCCTGGAGGTTTATTGCAACCATTACCCATTCCGCAATGGAAATGGGATGATATTGCTATGGACTTTATAGCAGGCTTGCCAAGGTCAGTAGCAGGACATAATGGAATATGGGTATCTGTTGATAGGCTAACCAAGGTATGCAGGTTAGTAGCAGTAAGTATGTCCTAGTCAGTGGACAGATTAGCAAAGGTTTATGTTGATAGAATTATTCCACTGCATGGTATCCCGAAGTCTATTGTTTCTGATAGGGATCCCAGGTTTACTTCTGGTTTCTGGAGGAGCATGCAGAGAGTAGTTGGCACCGAGTTGAGATATAGCTCAGCTTACCACCCTCAAACAGATGGACAAACAGAGAGGACTATTCAGATAATTGAAGATATGTTGCGAGCATGTTGTTAGTTTGGGGTGGTAGTTGGGAGCAGCATCTCGGAATGGTTGAATTTGCTTATAATAATAGTTATCATACCAGTCTCGGAATGGCACCATATGAAGCGTTATATGGAAGGCCATGTAGAACACCATTGAATTGGCATGAAGTGGGAGAAAGTCAAATGGTAGGCCCTAACTTGATACAGCAAACCACTGAAATGATAAGTTTATTAAAGAAAAGTTGCAGACAGCTCAGAGCAGGCAAAAAAGTTATGTTGATAATCGAAGGAGACCACTTCAATTTGAAGTTGCAGACTTTGTCTTTCTGAGAGTTTCTCCTACTAAAGGTATTGTGCGGTTTGGTAAGAAAGGAAAGTTGAGTCCAAGGTATGTGGGACCCTTTCAAGTGTTAGAGAAAATTGGAGAGACAGCCTATAGACTTGATTTGCTAGCTGATTTTGCAGATGTTCATGATATTTTCATGTTCCCATGTTAAGAAAGTGTATTGAAGACCCAGCTCAAATAATCAGTTATCAGGGTGGAGATTTGAGGCCAGATATGTCTATGCCAGAATATCCAGTGCAAATTATAAGCCATAAAACAAGGAATCTAAGGAACAAAGAAATTGAGTTAGTTAAGGTCAGATGGGAAAATAGGCTGGGAGGTGAGGATACCTGGGAGCTAGCTGAGGAAATGGTTAAGGGGTATCCTTACTTGTTTGAATAAAGTTTTAAATCTTTTTAGATGATAGTATTTGTAATTATGTTTAAAGTTGAATGTATTATGGATTTTGAGGTCGAAATTTCTTTTTAGATGATAGTAATGTAACATCGCACACTTTTCGGATCCTTATGGACCTTGTGTTCAGTGGTTGTGAGGTCAATGTGTGGCCAATGTGACTTGTGTCCGGTGTGCGAGTGCATTTTTGGGGTTTACTGGGCCGATAGTTTGGGCCTACAGCACCCCAGGGTTTTCTGTCTGTGATCGCGACAGCAGGGGGATGTCGCATTCTGAACGCGACATTCTTGCCCGTCGCGTTCTTGTTGCCGCTTTGTTGCGCTGATCGTCTGCATGTGCGCCACGTGTTGGGTGATGGGCGACCTGCAGAGGTCAGCTGATGGGAAGGCGACGCTTAGCTCCATCGCGATTAGGTCGCGACGCAACGATACATCGCGTTCTTAACCGTCGAGGGTTTTTAAATAACCCTGGCCAGGTAGAACTGCAACGAGCTCTGCTCGGCCAGGGGGAGAGGTCGTGCAGGTTTCCTGGAGGATTTCGGCGTGGAAGCTCACGGGTTGGCGTGTTCTCTCCGCGGGAAGCTCGCGTGAAGCGGAAGAAACACCGAGGGATTGCCGTACTGTGCGTTCTTTGTGGAGGTAGGGTGACTCCTCCTGTTTTCCGGGCTGAGGATTGCGTAGGAGAGTGGTTTGATCAGTTATTTGCTTTCCTAACAATAGATACCATGACTAGGGATTCACAAAAGCATGAAAAACATGAATTAAGGGTGGTTTGCGTAGCATAGAATGGTAATCCGTGGAGAGGATCCCGGATTAGGGTTCCTGCCTGTGAAGGCGACAGAACCCCCTGTCGCGATCTGAACGCGATAGGTTGACCAGTCGCGTTCAGGTGGGGAACGCGACATGTTGGTGTGTCGCGTTCATGTGATGTACGCGCCATATCGGGCCGTCGCGTTCTGAAGGCGACACAGGCCCATGTCGCGACCACAGCCGAGAGGTCTGAATATGCATGACTTATGTGATGTGATTATCCAATTGTCATTATTCGGTGTATTTTGTAATACCGTGTGGTGCATTGGCACCTGTGGCACTCTGGGAGCGCATGTTTACGAGGCTAGCGTGTTGGTTACATAGCCAGCTTGTGGTTTGCGTGTTGGCATGGTATGCACGTGAGTTGCATTGTGTTTACGTGTTGTGAACAGTCGGTACTCGTGAATATCATCAGATTTCACGTGGTTTGTGCGGTGCGCACGTGGTTTTGTGTGCGTGGCAGGTAGTACGACGCCTACCGTGGTTACCTCTCTAGTTGGGTGCCCCAGTCTTTGGATTATTCTTAGACATTTTCAGTTTTATTGTTTCCTACATCTTCTTGATATCTTTAACATTAATTCATATAACCATGTTATTTGTAATATTGTGAGTACATATGCACCATTCATACATGTTAAGCAAAGTGGAAATTGATGACAACTTTGGGTCTTTGGACTCATTTGAAATAAATGCCTGTGCATAAGGGGTTGGTCCAGTCCCGGGAGGAGCACCCGAATTTGTTTACTGGTCATACGGAACGATAATGGATCTATTGGATGTTTGGCATTGCATCATATTTGCTTGATTTAGTCATCATTTTATTCAGATATAAATTAGATATGTATAGTTCCCTAGTACGGTCCTACACTAGTCATTCGCCCGGTGCTCGGCACCTGAGGGCTTGTCACGTGAGAGAGGTTGTTACCATTGCCTGGGTCCCCCATTCTCGTGCGCCTTAGAGGGAGCGTTCGGGGCGACGAGCGTACTCGAGTCACGGACTCTGGAGTTGAGGGGAAAACAGTGGTTAGGACAGCGGCGTCGAGTTGTTTGTAGAGCTCTCTTGGTTAGCCTGGGACACCGAGGACGGCCGGAGTTCTACCCGGTGTAGGTCAATCAGTCTTTTTTCTCACTGCCTCGCTCTTTGTGGCCCTGGAACCACTTGGAGAGGCCAGGTGTGGTACCGTAGTCGACAACCACCAATAACTCTCGACAACTAAAGGCCAGATTCCAGAATGCAGTTCTAGATGGAGCAGTAGTTGTCGACAACCAACCAGTGGCTGTCGACAACCACCAGTATTTGTTGACAAACAGAACCATTTCTTCATCAATCAAAGTTGACACACTCTTATATTGTCCAAACAAGTTGCCTTTCCCATTTTCTTGGATTCTAAACTATTATACCACTGGAATGAATCATTTTGTTAGTTCAGGGGCTTGTCCCGGTACTTGTGTTGTACCGTCGAGGTCTGTGTCATCTGTCCTAGACACCCTCACTTCTTTTGTTTGAGTTGTACGTCCGGCTGAGGGAAAGATGACAGTAAGACAGTGACTCTTGAGTTTGTTTTTAGTCAGTTGTAGCGCGCTCTTAGTTGGAGGTACAGACACCGGTAGTTGACACTGGTCCCCAGCTAGTCTTTTCCAGTGCCTCACTCTAGGGTGCTCCGGCCAGAGACCCTAGAGGTGCCAGGCATGGGCCTGCGGCTGTGTGTCCGCAGGAGTGGTGTTTAGTTGGTCTCCACAGTTGTTTGACCTTTTCTCGTGGAGCGACAGCTGGACCTTGTGTCCGTGGCTGCGAGACTGAGAGGTAGACCTGTGTTTGTTTGTCCGAGTCAGTTACTGGTGTCGCGAACCAGTCTACGTGGCTCGAGTGTGGCGGACTCTACTTAAGCTCATACACGTGATTGAGTTTTTCCGTTTATTTATTTACTCTATTTAATATAGTCGGCAAATGGTAAGTATGTTTATTGCTTTAATGATCTGCATGGTTGTGCTATAAATTGCTAGTATAGTTTACTGCTTCCGTACTTGTGTATGGTTAGCTCGAGTTGGGGGAGTTCCCTACTGAGCCAATGACTAGTGAGGCTCACCCTACTTCCCACAAGCGAAGGTGAAGAGGAAGTTTCGTTACCATCTTCCAGTTCAGGGCCGCGTCGTAGCGGTGTTGGGCCAGCGCCTCCAGCAGTGTAGCTTTCGTAGAAGTGTAGTATCTTTCCTCGGTTGTACTAGTTTACCTCGGGGTATGCCCCAGGCTCCTGTACTTTCTTGTACTTTTGTTGAAATTTAGCTATGTAAATCTTGTACATTATATATGAAATGGTGAATCATATATGAGATCAAGTGTGTTCCTTTCTGTTTTCACGGACTCGTGTGTGGTATCCCTAGCGAGGCTACGGCCCGTTCGCGGGAGGCGGACTCGGACCAACTTCGTTATTGGTTTAATGGGCTTGAACGAGGCGTTCCGTCACAAAATCATTGTGAACACAAATCATTTTGCATATATAAGTAAATTGATGTACAAGCAAATCGTTGTATAGATAAGCAAATCGTTGTATAAGCAAATCGCTATACAGATATAAGCAAATCGATGTAATTGCAAATCGTTGTACAGATATAAACAAATCGATGTACAAGCAAATCGTTGTATAAGCAAATCGATGTTTCACTTAATGAATCGTTATGAGACCGAAATTGATGTTTCAATAAGGAAATCGATGTGAGACCGAAATCGATGATTCACTTATGAAATCGTTGTGAAGCCAAAAACGTTGTTCCACTTATGAAATCGTTGTGAAGCCGAAATCGTTGTTTCACTTACGAAATCGTTGTGAGACCGAAATCGTTATATTACTAATGATGTAAGGCCCTTGATTTTTCATTTTTGGGTGATTTCTTATGTATGTATAAATGTATGTCATCGATGTACAAACTTTATTATGCATAGTACTTACTTGTTTACATTGCATGAATAAGTATTATTTTAATGTGTGCATTGTAGATTATATATATATATATATATATATATATATATATATATATATATACATGTGTGGTGTACATAAAGTTTGTGCAGTTTTAAGTTCTGTTTTGGCGGCTAGTTGGCGTCAACATCAGTTGACGTTGACGATAAATCAGCGGCCATATCGATGGATGCCTACTAAGAATTGACGGCTATTGATGTTGACGCTTACCTCCCAGATCTGTTGCGATTTCAGATCTAGAAACGCCTCCAAAAATGTTGCCCTTGATTTACGAAACCGTTCCCCAACGGCAACCCAACCTTATCCAACTTCGTCTCCGACCCTAGCCCTATAAAACACTCCATCTCTGGCCAGATCTAACCCTTTTGACTCTTTGTCAAAAACCCTAACATTTTCATAAGTATGTAATAAGAGTAGACTTGCTCTACCTTTGGGATTTGTGTACTTATTTAGTGGAAAGTTGTGGACAATATATTTATTTCATTACTCAGTTATGAAAAGTTTAGATTTCTTTTCTTCTATATATGGACTGTGAATAGAATGTGGATGATGGAATAAGAAGTTACACTTGGCTATTTCTTTTCCGCTGCTATGTGAATGTATTTAGGTATATTTCAACCTATCGTATAACTGTTGGGTAAATGTCCCACTGTAGCGGCGTTCATTATATCGATGTGGGTTGGTATAACCGTACCGGTGTAAGGAGGGTCGTTACAGAGATTGGTATTAGAGGATCAGGCTGAAATTGTACATAAATATACACATACCATCATTTTCATTGTATGCTAAGTCTGTGTAGATTGTCCACATAGATAAGTAAATAGTTAGAAATTAGATAGTCTAGTTCTAAATTGTGATTAAATCATTTTGCAGGATATGGCTTCACGTGGTAGGCGTGGTGTTCCTGCTCGTGAGGGTGAGCAGAGGAGAGATGAGCCTCAGCGTGAGGATCAGGGTGAGCAGCAAGCCCCAGCACCCCAGGGTCCTATGCTTCCCCCACCGCCGCCAGTGGACTATGGAGTGTTCATGCAGGGTCTAGTGCAGGCCATGCAGACGCAGGGCCACACTCAGGCTGCACTCCAGGCTCAGCTGGAGGCTCAGGTTAGAATGACAAAAAGGGTAGTCTGTTTTACTTGATGATATGTTTGCTATGTTGCTATGCTATATGTGTTGCTTATGATGTTTGTTGTGGTAGGCTCAAGTGCCAGTTCCCCAGGCTCAGGACCATGGTGGACCCTCCATCATGGAAAGGTTCAAGAGGATGTCGCCACCTTCTTTTAAGGGGGAGAGCGATCCCTTATTAGCTGAGAGCTGGATGAGGGAGATCGAAAAGATCTTCCGGGCTATTAGGTGCGCTGAGGATGACAAGGTCACTTTAGCCACTTATATGCTACAGGTATGTGTAATTTAATTCGGTGGTTATTTCTTTAAGTATAGATTATGTTGGTTAGTCCTTATGGATGGTTTTGGCAGGAGCGAGCCGACGTGTGGTGGTCCTCTTTGTTACGTACTCGATTCGAGGATGGTGCTGTGGAGGTTGGTTGGGATGAGTTCGTAAGGCTTTTCCGAACCAAGTTTGTTCTGGAGCACATCTAGGACAAGATGGAGCAGGAGTTCCTCTCGTTGACTCAGGGCTCCATGACAGTACTGGAGTACAAGGCCAGGTTTACCAAGCTATCGAAGTATGCCCCTCATATTGTAGCTGATGAGCGCAGGAAGTTGAAGAAATTCGTGATGGGTCTGAGGCCATCGCTGAGGACGAGGTTGGTGGCTTTCGACCATCGTACCCTCGAGCAGGCGCTCAGCGCGGCGTGTCGGCAGGAAGGAGAGATGGAGCAGTACTTGGAGGAGAAGAAGGCTTCTCAGAAGAGGCCTGAAGCTCCTTTCCAGAGGCAGGAGAGGAAGAAGGCGGCTTTTCAGTCACCGCAGCGTCCCGTGGCATTGAGAAGCAGTCAGGTTTCTTCTCAGCATTCCCCTAGTGGCCAGAAGGAGTGTCCTCATTGCGGGAGGGAACATGGTCGTACGGAATGTTGGAAGTTGGCGGGGAAGTGCTTGAAGTGCGGGAGCAGTGAGCATAGGATCAAGGATTGCCCCAGACTGCAGCAGGGAGGTCAGCGTGGAGCCGGCACCAGCCCTAGCAGCAGCAGTAGTAGCGCCAGTGACAGGACGACCATGGAGACCTCGAGCCCCAGCTCGAGTGTTTGTGTTAGCTCATGAGGACGCCGAGCAGGCGGATCATGTTACCAAAGGTACGGTTTTGTTCTTAGTTGTGCATGCTCGGGTTTTGTTCGATATGGGTGCTACCCACTTGTTCATTTCCGAGCGTTTTGCTAGGCAGTTAGCCCTAGAGTCAGGACTAGAGTCTGAGGAGTTAGAGGTTCCTCTATCTATGCACACACCCGTAGGTACGGTATCGACTAGGAAGTGTATTCCGTCTTTACCGGTGTGCATCGAGGATAGAGTCCTAGAAGGGTGTTTCTTCTTGCTAAAGATGAAGGACTACGATGCTATTCTTGGTCTGGATTGGCTAGAGGAGCACTATGCTTTAGTAGATTGTCGTGGGAAGAAGATCGTTTCCGCATTCCTGGTGAAGATGAATTTTCTCATCCTTTGCCAAGGAACTTGGCAGGGAAGTTTGTCATCTCTGCCACGAGGGCGATGAGAATGGTGAACAAGGGTTGTGACGCTTTTCTTGCCAGCGTGGTATTAGTACCCAAGGCTGATGAGTCACATACTCTTGCGGAGATAGATGTAGTGCGAGAGTTTCCAGATGTCTTTTCTGATGACCTATCTGGTTTGCCACCGGCTAGAGAGATAGAGTTCACCCTAGAGTTGCTTCCAGGCACCTCTCCTATCTCGAAGGCACCTTATCGGATGGCACCTGCGGAATTAGCTGAGCTAAGGAAGCAGTTGCAGGATTTGTTAGATAAGGGATTTATTCACCCTAACGTTTCCCCTTGGGGCGCACCTGTCTTATTCATGAAGAAGAAGGATGGATCACTTAGGTTATGCATTGATTATAGAAAGCTAAACCAAGTGACAGTGAAGAACAGGTATCCCTTACCTCGGATTGATGATTTGTTTGACCAGCTGCAAAATGCATCAGTCTTTTCTAAGATTGATTTGCAGTCTGGTTATCATCAGTTGAGGATTAGGAGTGAGGATGTGTCCAAGACGGCTTTTAGAACCCGTTATGGACATTATGAGTTTTTGGTCCTTCCTTTTGGTCTGACCAACGCCCCGGCATCGTTCATGGATCTCATGAACAGGGTGTTTAGACCGTATCTAGATAGTTTCATTGTAGTTTTTATTGATGACGTGTTGGTCTACTCTCCGGATGAGACCACACATCATCAGCATTTAAGGGTAGTATTAGAGGTTCTCCGTGAGCACAAGCTGTATGTAAAATTCAGCAAGTGCGATTTTTGGTTGCGTGAGGTTCATTTCCTTGGGCATGTTATCTCCGGTACTGGTGTAGCAGTGGATCCAGCAAAAGTCCAGGCTGTTATGGATTGGGAGATTCCCAAGACTCCTTCGGAGATTTGGAGTTTTCTTGGTTTGGCGGGTTATTATCGGCGATTCATTAAGGGATTTTCAACCATCGCCGCACCATTAACTCAGCTAACCAGAAAGGGAGTAAAGTTTGTCTGGTCTGAGGAGTGTGAGAGTAGTTTTCAATTATTGAAGACTAAACTCACATCGGCTCCTGTGTTAGTTTTGCCGAGCGATGTAGAGGGTTTTGCTATCTACACGGATGCATCTCGGATTGGCCTTCGCTGTGTATTGATGCAGCAAGGAAGGGTAGTAGCATATGCTTCTCGTCAATTGAAGGAGCATGAGCGAAACTATCCGACTCATGATCTTGAGCTTGCGGCAGTGGTTCATGCACTGAAGATCTAGAGACAATATCTTTATGGTGTCAGATTTGAGGTGTTCACTGACCACAAGAGTCTAAAGTACCTTTTCTCCCAAAAGGAATTAAACCTTAGGCAGAGAAGTTGGATTGAGTTCCTGAAGGACTATGACTTCGACCTCCAGTATCATCCTAGAAAGGCGAATGTTGTAGCGAATGCCCTTAGTAGGAAGAGGTCGTCTCTCCAGCAGGATTGGAAGATGTTGGAGGATGCAGCATGTGCGATGACTGAGTTAGAGCCATCATTGTGCCAGGCTTTTGTAGCTCAGTTGTCCATTAGGTCATCGGTGTTGGATGAGGTGATCGAGCAGCAGAAAGCCGACCCTAAACTCCAAGAGTTAGTGGGCAAGGCGGGCATTGCTCGTGATGAGGATGGCGTGATTAGATTCCATCACCGTGTTTGTGTTCCAGACATCGTGGACGTCCGTGAGCATGTTTTAGCGGAGGCTCATAGGTCTAGATTCTCTATTTATCTGGGTAACACTAGGATGTACCAGGATTTGAAGAGATCTTTTTGGTGGTCTGGCATGAAGAAGGATGTAGCGGAGTATGTGTCTAGATGTCTAGTTTGCCAGCAAGTGAAGGCCGAACGGCAATGACCATCTGGTCTTATGCAGAAGATGGAGATCCCAGTATGGAAGTGGGAGGCTGTCACTCTGGATTTTATTACTGGTTTGCCTCGATCTAGACGGGGTAATGACTCGATTTGGGTAGTGGTAGATAGATTCTCGAAGACTACGCACTTCTTACCCATGAAGAAGAAGCAGTCAGTAGAGAGTCTAGCTAGATTGTATATTAGTAGCATTATTAGATTGCATGGTGTCCCGAAGTCGATCATTTCGGATCGAGATCCGAGATTTACTTCGAGGCTGTGGAAGGGTCTGCAGGATGCGTTAGGTTCGGAGCTGAAGCTCAGTTCGGCGTTTCATCCCCAGACAAATGGACAGTCCGAGAGGACTATCTAGACGCTCGAGGGTATGTTGAGGGCGTGCATTCTAGATTGGAAGGATGATTGGGAGAGCCATTTACCTCTAGTGGAGTTCGCATATAACAACAGTTTTCATGTGAGTATTGGTAAGGCTCCATTTGAGGCATTGTATGATAGGCCTTGCAGATCTCCTTTATGTTGGGAGGAGACAGGCGATAGGCAACTGATCGGTCTGGAGTTAGTTCAGGAGACTTCGGATAAGGTCCAGTTGATTAGGAAGAGGCTTGTTGCGGCACAGGATAGGCAAAAGAGTTATGCCGACAATAGGAGGAAGGATTTGGAGTTTGAGGTAGGTGAGCATGTCTTTTTAAAGATTTCGCCTACTCGTGGTGTAGTTAGATTTGGCAGGCATGGTAAGTTAAGTCCTAGATTCATTGGCCCGTATGAGATTCTCAAACGATTGGGCAATGTGGCATATGAGCTAGATTTACCTCCAGCGTTAGCTAGTGTTCATCCTGTTTTCCACGTATCTATGCTCAGGAGGTATGTTAGAGATCCATCTCATATTATTAGTCACGAGCCAGTGGAGATCCAGCCAGATCTTTCCTATGTGGAGCAACCAGTGACTATTCTTGACCGGAAGGTTCAGCATCTCCAGAACAAGAGTATTGCATCAGTGAAAGTCTTATGGCGTAACTTCTCGCGAGAAGAGGCTACTTGGGAGCTTAAGGATGCAATGAAGAAGAAATATCTTCAATTGTTTGAGTAGCGTCGGTCCAACTTCGAGGACGAAGTTTCTTTAAGGGGGAGAGGGTGTAAGGCCCTTGATTTTTCATTTTTGGGTGATTTCTTATGTATGTATAAATATATGTCATCGATGTACAAACTTTATTGTGCATAGTACTTACTTGTTTACATTGCATGAATAAGTATTATTTTAATGTGTGCATTGTAGAATATATATATATATATATATATATATATACATGTGTGGTGTACATAAAATTTCTGCAGTTTTAAGTTCTGTTCTGGCAGCTAGTTGGTGTCAACATCAGTTGACGTTGACCATAAATCAGCGGCCACATCGATGGACGCCTACTCAGAATTGACGGCTATTGATGTTGACGTTTACCTCCCAGATCTGTTGCGATTTCAGATCCGGAAATGTTGCCCTTGATTAAGGAAACCATTCCCCAATGGTAACCCAACCTTACCCAACTTTGTCTCCGACCCTAGCCCTATAAAACACCCCATCTCCGGCCAGATCTAACCCTTTTGACTCTTTGTCAAAATCCCTAACATTTTATGTGCGAATCCTGACTTTGGAACTCCTTGATCCGGTGATTTGAGGCTTCATCCGACGTTCTACAACGACTAGAGAGGGCTCTGAACATCCGGGAACGGCTTCCCCACACTGGTGTGTAGAGAAGATCATCACAGAACTCGGATCGAGGGAGTTTTGAGGACTCTTTGGCTTTGGCCGAGGAGGGCTTCTCCGACTTAAATCGTTGCTTGTGGATTTTCCAAGAGGCAAGTAACCCTTTCACATCACTCTTACATACGTCTAGTAGGTCCTAGGTATTTTTCTGGAATTTTATTCGTGTCCTGGAACCCCAATTTCACTAAGATTTTACATTCAGTCTGTGTTTTGCACAGAGATGAACTTAACAGCAGGATCCCTTGCCGTTAAGATCTTGAGTTGGCGGCGACCTTTGTTGCCGTTAACTTGATAGACGGCCACATGCATGCCGTCAAGTTCGCCATACTGCAACAGTGTGCATGTCTGACTTATATGACCTATTTTTCGGATTTCTGTGTATGAGGATATAATGTAAATGTGATATGCTATAAAATACTATTATTAGATCATGCCGTGCAAATTTTATGAATTTCTGTGGATTACCCTATTTATCTGAAATTTCTGAAATGCATGTTATATAGGTTTTAATCTTGTAAAATTTCGTTTGTGCAATATGTGTGGAATCCAAGTGTCATCAAAATTCTGTAAAATGTTTATGGGTTTTAGTTCATGTTGTTAAAATTTGGGAATTTTCTGATGACTGTGTAAATTTTAGAGTTTTTGAACTGAAAAATAGTGAGCATGCTTAATTAGTGAAGAAATTCTATTTAATGATATGGAAATAGTTAAATCTCTAAAATTTGGCACAGGATTAGAACTATCAGTATACATGTATATAATGAATTGTGAATCCGAACAATGAAAATCCATGTTAATTTGGTTATTTAGTTTTATGTGATTCCACTGTTAGAATTTTCATAATTAGTGTGTAATTCAGAAAAATTCAAAAATTTATATGCATGATGGTTAATCTGTAATAGGTTTTTGGTTAAGTTTTTCTATTGAAATGATGACAGTAGCTATACATTTCAATTTCATGTGTGATATTGATAAATTAAAGTATGTTAATGTGTTGGCATTAAAATCAGCAAAATTCTACATGGTTAGACTTATTTTGAATGTGTAAATTCTTAGAACAGTAGTACCATGCTAGGTAATACTGAAATGTGTAAATGTGTGAGCATGAAATGGATGTGTTAAAAATTGTGCCTTAAGTGTGTGTTGGAAATTAAGAAAAATGTGTAAATGTGCCAATGGGTGACACTGCTACCTTAGAGGGCTGTGGAACCGTATTGTGGTAAAGTACCCACGGGAAGGTTCATAGTGTGTGATGTCCCACAGGCATTGGGATTAAATCCTGGAGGCGAACAAGTATCGTTGGTTAGGGTGGAGAGTGCTTCTCCCGGTTCTGCACAGTAACTAAGATTTATCTCTGTAATGCCTAGGTGATAGATATATGATGTGATTAGTGTGTGTCCTTCTAAAAGGTGGTTTGGGCTATGTGTCACGGCATTTAATAAATGTGAACTTGTGTTTAAGTGAAGGTGAATGTGTAAATTGTGAAATTGTGTAAGTGATCATGTGTTAATATGAATTCTTGTGATAGCATGTAAATTGATAACTTCTTAAATGATTATAGTATGTACATAGCAAAACAACAAACTTTTCATGAGTATAAATGTGTTATCCATGTGAAAATGACTATAGAATCCATGCTACAATTGTCTCTTATTTATGTGTACAAACTCCATGTTTAAAATGACTAATGTTTAGCTTGTAAGTGTGTGTGAATGTGGTTAAATGAGCTTAGCTTAATATATTGAAAAGTGTGTAGAAAGCATGTGATAGGCTTTAAGTTATTGAAAATTTTGTATAAGGCAATTTCCATGTGTAACATGTGTACAAATTATGTTTAGGATTTTTTTTTTACTCGAATTAATTGTTAAATACATGTTTATATGTTATTGCGTAGTATGAAAATGTGAAAGTTATGTGATGCATGTAAGTTTAGTGTGTTTGGTGTTACTTGTTGAGTTCTTTTGAACTCACTCTTGCTTCGGCGTACAGGTGTAGAGATTTCTACTTCTTCCGAGAAGATCGTTAGGAGTGACTCGGAGCGGGAGTAGGAGACCTTGTTTTGGACTTGGCGTTGTACTTTTATTTTTCATAAGTATGTAATAAGAGTAGACTTGCTCTACCTTTGGGATTTGTGTACTTATTTAGTGGAAAGTTGTGGACAATGTATTTATTTCATTACTCAGTTATGAAAAGTTTAGATTTCTTTTCTTCTATATATGGACTGTGAATAGAATGTGGATGATGGAATAAGAAGTTACGCTTGGCTATTTCTTTTCCGCTGCTATGTGAATGTATTTAGGTATATTTCAGCCTATCGTATAACTGTTGGGTAAATGTCCCACTGTAGCGGCATTCATTATATTGATGTGGGTTGGTACAACCGTACCGGTATAAGGAGGGTCGTTACAAATGAAATCATTGTGAGGCTGAAATCGTTGTTTCACTTATGAAATCGTTGTGAGACCGAAATTGATGTTTTACTTATGAAGTCGTTGTGAGACAGAAATTGTTATTTCACTTATGAAATCGATGTGTGACCGAAATCATTGTTTCTCTTAACGAATCGTTATAGAGATAAAATCGTTCTTTTACTTATGAAATCGTTACAGTATAAGAAAATCGATATGGCTGTAGAATCGTTCTTTCACTTATGAAATCGTTACATTGATATTTATGAAATTGTTATGCTATAAGGAAATTGATGTGTACTTAGAAGAAATATATGCTCTGAACTTTAAATAACAGTGTGTGAGAATAACTTACAGATTTTGGTTGACTTATTCCTTATGGATGAACTTCATAAAGGATTGTTAGAAAATATTTGTTAAGGTTTTGTTAATCACCAAAAGAAATTATACTAAATAAAATTATATGGGGATGGATTGATCATCAATCTTCCTCTTTTTGGTGATGACAAAACATAGCAAAACATAATATGTAATGTGCTGAAATAAACTTAAGAAAATTTTCTAAATAAAGTTTAAAGAATGTAGATATGTATTTCAGAATGTTTTATTTTCTCCCCCTTTTTGTCATTAAGCAAAAAGAAACCAAAATAGACAAAGAAAGAAAAGAAGAAAGATAAATGGGAGGCAAGCAACAGTATATTAGATCACTGCAGGGGTATAGGAAGATAGAAGGCAGGAGACAAGAATTAGGCATGGCAGGTAATAATCGGCCAAGCCTTGAGTTCCTGCTCTTCAAAATACAATTGAAAGACACCCCAAGCAATAGTGTATGAAGATCCCATAACAGAAACCATCCGCAGGATATGAAGTTGCCTTTGAGCTTCTATGAAATTGGCATACTTATCGAATCCAAGGGACATCTTGTAGGAGTTGGAGGTGCCAAAACTAGCATGCTGGAGGAACTGATCAACTGAGATTGGATAGAAAATCTGATTTACCTCCAGTTCCTTTTTCAAAGAGACATAAACTTTGTATCTCTCAACCCAGATGGCAAAAGGGTCTTGAACAAGGCGAATGGAGTTCAAATCTAGAAATTCTCCAGTAGAGAGAGGAGGTTTATTTGCTCTGGTCTGAGAGATATTGAGATCAATAAGCTGCTGAGCAGTGAGGGGGTAAAGCCTTTCCCAATCAACTGGAGAGATCCGCTCACATTTAGATAGAAGAGGGGCAAGAACATCAGATTTGAGGTGGCCCTGATGATATTCTCATAATAGAAAGCGGTGGAATGCAAGAAAATTCCCGTTCTGAACTGAAATGCGGCCCATGACTCTGGCAAACCTTTCAAAAATGATCGGACCCACAGCAGATTCCATTACCAAAGAATGAAGGGGAGGCAAGAACATAACATCTGGCAGTTTCAAAGTGGCAAAGTCCACTTGGATTGAGGTGGAGGTTGCAGTATCTGAACTGATAAGAGAAATAGCTTGCCAAAATTGGCCAAGCTGAACCTCTGGCAGATTATGGAGATATCTGTAATCATTGAACATCTGGAAATATCTAATAAGCTTGATCTCCTTCTAGATAAACGGACCCCAGGTATTCTTGTGATGAATCACAAACCACTCAGAGAGAGTGAGTGGGTGATCCCTGGGTGGAAATCGATTAGACCTGGCAAGTATGAATTTCTTGTATAAAGACTGATGGCCCCGAGCCCACTGATCTTCATTTTTAGCCTCAGCCATAGAGAATGACTGATCAGCTTTTGAAAGAGAAGAGAGGGGAAGAACAACATTGAGATGTTCAGTGAGGTTGAGGTGGGGAAGTCCAAAAATAGTGGCAAATATATATTTTTGAAGGAATTCACAATAGAGAGACCTTCTTCGATTTTCAACAGTGAGAGAAAACCAAAGAGGAGGAAAACGGGGTTCAGAAGAAAGAGCAAGGTTTGAAGAAAGTTCTCTTTTAGAAAGAAGACTGGAAGAGTTTTTCCTATGAATGTGAGTACCAACTGACAGGACTGAGCGAAGTATGGCTACTTCAAACTCATCTTTGATGTCCTGTATAATGTGACCTTCAAGTTGGGCACCCTTTGGAATAATCGTAACGAAAGAGGGAGGGGTAGGAGGATGAAGGAAAGAATAAGAAGTAGAAGGAGGTGGTACAAATGGTCCAGCTGATGAGGGACCAAAAGATGAGGCTCCAGCTGAGGAGGGTGCTGTAGACACACCATTTCGGCAACATATCGAGTAAATTCCATGTTACACCGTGATGCCTCGAAGTGGCTCTCTTCAATTAAACTCTTGAGTGATTTTCCTATTTTTTCTGGATTTATCTTGGATTTTTAGGAATTTCCTAATGGGGTTAAAAAGGGTCTGTTGAAATTAAAAGATTAGCGTCCGGTACAGTGGATGCCTTTTTAAGGAGTGTGATCCGCGGTGGATAAAATCGATACGCATCACACTTGCTTTTTCCGTACCTACTATCTAGAATAGCATCTGATATAGCCACCGCGATTAAAAGTCAAAGCCTAAGCCATCTGCCTAAGACTGTGACATTTAAGAGGGGTCACATTTTAAATCATGAAAAATCAAGAAGCACGTCTGGATAAGCCGACGCTATTAAAAGTCAAAACCTAAACGTACCCCCCCAAGTCGCGGCATTTAAGAGCTCACATGCTTCGAATCATGGCAAATTTAGAATCGCGTCCGCACGTGTCACCGTGGTTTCAAAGCCATCAATCAAATCAAGATCGATTCTGAGGAAAACGTGGTGACATTTCCCGACGTAACTCTGAACGTGCCCGCCACGCTACGATCATCATGCAATTGTCAAATCAAACGAGAATCAAGGGCTTTTTAAATCGTGGCTCTTTATGTGGATGCAATTAAGGTTTGATAGGCATCCGTTGTTCCAGACATGATTTAGGCAAGTTTTTGCCTATAAATACAGACCCGAGGGTAGTCATTTGCAAGGGATCCAACCCCAGAGACGGCGAAGCCCTGCCGAATTGGAGCCTCAACCTCCGAGCCCAAGTTTCCTAACCCCTCGAGGCGAAGTTCCGCCGGACCAGAAGCACGTTCCGGAGCCGAGGAGGAGCCATCTCACCTCAAGCTACGCAGAGGAGCGTGGAGTCGTCATCCTCTTCATCTGCTCGGTGCGAGGCGGGGGGCACCTCGTTCCACACTCCATCCATCCGGACTACGGGCTACATCACCATCTTCCCTCGCTCGTTCCTTTTCACCCTTTTTTTGGCCTCCTTGGCATACTGCATTCATCACACTCACCACACACACACATCATTCCTCCCTACCTACTCTTTTAGGGGTTTAACACCACCTCCACACACTCCTTTTAATGTCTCTTTATTGCATTCCATTGGACTTTCTACTACACTTCACAATCTGACCCATTTTTCATTTGTTTCTTGTCTTTGTTTCTTGCAAGGTAACCGGAGCTAAATCTCCTTTGCCGGCCGGCCGGTGGAAGGAGGAGGTAGGACTCACGCATCAACTCTCGCGATCTTCGGGTAGAGGTAAGTACACATTCTTCCCTTCCGCCCGTTTCATTCGGTGCCCTCGTGCACCTGGCGATCACACCTTCATATTGTGCACACACGCACTTCCGCCCCCCTTTCTATCTGCCATTATTCAAGTTTCCCTTTCATAAACGTTTAATCATTTCATCTCTCCTTTTAAATCACGTTATTATTCCTTTGTGGGATGGCATTTTCGGGAAAAGAAAACACGTCTACAAATTGGCGATCACGATGGGACTCTTCTTCTTTTAGCTCGGTTATCTCCTTCGGCACCCATGCGTGCCCCTCCTTCGTACCCCACTTGGTACACCCCCCCCCTTTTCGCACCCCATACGTTACTATTTGGGATTCCCATTGCCATTACCAACTTGTATTCGTGTTAGTTTTTCTCTGCACTTTCCTTCTTAGAAATTTAATTTAAAATAAAAGAAAAAAAATCAAAAAAATATCATCCTGCTCCCTTCCCCATTTACTTACTTTTACTCGAAGAAAGCATATTCGTTTGGTCCCTACTTCTTCCTCTTTAATTGTTGGAAAGCATGCTACATTAATTTCCTACTTTGATTCTTGTCCTCGGTTGCCTCTTTGATCCCCGTCTAGTACAGAGGATGCATTTTTGCTTCTTGTTTTGCACGGCGGGTATACTGGATGCGATTTGTGACAGAGTTCGGAGGGAGTTGCCTCAGCTCTTATAGCTTCTGGGAGCTGTCAGATCCGCGGCCAACTGAACGGACACAATTTACTGAAGCGCATCCACTGTACTGGACGCGATTCAGTCTGTCATAGAGCACTGGGTTTTCTACCATTTCTTTGCATTTTGCATTTGCAGGGCATACTTCGGCCGAGGGACCTCCTTCCCTCCTTTTCGTAGGATCCACACACCTTCTCGGTGAGGGCTACCTCCCCTTTGGGCATTTCGTCTCATTGGGCTAGAGAATCCTCATCGGGACCTCCATAAGTCTCCGTACCACGGATTCTCTCACGGTGGACCGAGCAGGTTGTACCATCCCGGAGACCCATGCTAGAATACCCATTGCGTGAAAGGGAGTTGCTTAGTGAGCCCGAAGTTATCATCTCACCTACTTTTAGGCCCACACCCATTTGGAGTGACATATCTCAATTAAAATCCACACTATTATATTGAACAATTTTTTAAGTGGACGTAAGCATATTCAAGTCTGTGTATTAAAAGTAATTAACCTCTTCTCTTGAACTTGTTTGAGTAGTTGTTTGGAAGGTGTCTGTTAAAACACACTTGTTTGTTAACAATTTCATGCAGCTTTGTTCAGGCTGATCTCTCTCGATGGCCGAGTACGAAGGCACCGCTTATCATGATGATACTTATGAGGATACGTATGACTCCCTGGGTCCCTTTCCACGCCTTCCCGATGCACCTCGTGATGGTCTCGCCGCCTCGCATGTTAATGCGATGGATACTCAGGCTCCCCACGTCTCGCCAAGGCAGGACGCTGGAAATACCTCTTCCCCAATTGATCTATCCCAACTCATGGACATCCTCCATAGCCTCCAAGCTTCCCAACTTCAGGAGGTCCAGGCTGCCCTTAAGGGGAAGTATGTCCCTGATCCAGTTCGGGCTTTCCACCCGAGTGCGGGTGTTCATATTCAGTCCGCTCGTGACCCGATGGTCCGAGTCTCCCCTTCCCCCTCGCGGGCTAAATCAGTTATTCACTCTCGCCCTCACAGCCCAGTTGAAGGGCCTTCTCATGTCCAGCCGAGCCCCAATGTGGCAAGGCCCATTTACCTTCCACGAGCCACGACCCATGCTCCTGCGCCTGCCGGCACACCTCCCATGAACTATTCCACTCAGGTAGATGTCCCCCACATCCCACCTTCTGGGGCACCTCACCAACCATCTTCCAACCAACTCACCCAGGCCCTCCTAGCAAAGGTAAGTCGGCTGGAACAGGATTTGAAAAGGGTTTTCACACCCAAAGACTCATTTGAACTGGCACTCCCTTCTATGCCGATCTTCCACCTCCCTCCTTCTGAGCTTCCAGTCTACCGTCACTACAACGGCACTGGTAATCCATTCGTGCACATCAAAGAGTTCATGTATGAGTCGTCTTTCTGGCAGAACGACAACCGTACCCTTGCCTTCCTCTTCCGCCGGTCTCTGGATGGGCCCACCCTCGAGTGGTTCTATTCCCTGGAACCCGCAGATGCTGAGGATTTTAAAGTTGTGCGAAAAAAATTCTTGTAGAGGTACAGGGATAGGGTTGGTCCTGCACTGTCTATCACCAATCTGATGGCCGAGAGAATGAAAGCACATGAAGACTTCATGCATTATGATGACCATTGGAGAGCTATGGCCGAGAGGCTGAGGGACCCGTTGTCTGAGGCAGAACAAGTAAAAATGGTCACGGCGAATGCCACGCCACAATTCAGGCATATCTAGGCAATGAACAAACTGATAACTATGGAGGAATTGTACGAGAGAGCCCAATACATTCAGGCTCAGTTAAAGTGTTGGATCTTAGATGTAGTTAAATGGCAAATATAGAAGGGGGGTTGAATAGATTTGCAGTGGAAACTTTAAATAATTAAAAAATTACTTCACATTAAAGATCTAAACAATCTCACAATTTTACTAAACAGATGTGAAAGAGTGAATTGATGTGAGAGGAAATTAGATAAGCAATGTGAATGCAGAAACCTATGCAAGCATCTAGTTGAAAATAGATCAAACCATTGCACAGGAGATTTTTTAGGTGGTTCGGCTCCCAGACGGAGACCTACGTCCACCCCTCACTCAAACCAACTGAGGCTTCACTAAACCGCTGATTCACAGCTTCAAACACCTACTGACTCACAGCTTGAACGCTGACTAACAGCTTGCCAACCGCTGATTACACAGCTTATCTGTTGATTCACAACTTCAAGGTTTGATAAACCTTCTCAATCCACACACACACAGTATGGGATCAACACTACTATCACCATTGGGAGCACTAAATGAGTTCGGAGAAAAGTTTAAAAAGAAATAATCAAATACACAAGAAGATTAGAGTTAAGGGAAACAAATCCTCAAACACCAGTCCTTCGGTTTTGCCCAATTCCCTTTGGACTATGTAATCTGAACCATGAATCTTCAGATCTTGAGAGTTGAAGGTGTACTACAGATCATCTTCCGCATATGTATCATTTGGTTGTGCTTCTCAACCAATTTGATCTGAAATCCTTCAAATTAACCTCAATTCGTGATACACTATTTTAGATCTGATTTATAGAGAATTTCAGATCTGAACGTATACTCTTGAGTTTCTCCACAGATGCTAAACTTTGTGCTTTTGCTCTTGCACTGGCTTCCTCTTCCACCTGCCTTCAGATCTTCCTCTTCTTTTCAGCTTTACTGCTTCTTCTGTGCAAGATCCACGATGCTCTGTTTTTAGATCTGCTGCATGCACGATTCCTTCTTCTTCCTCTGCTGCTTTTCTTCTTGATTTGCTCCTGTTTCAGCACTCCAAAGCTTTCTCTCACTGCTTGGCCTTGATCCCCATGTCCTCTTTGATGGAATCGTTGAATGGCTCAAAGGATGGCTGCTTTAGATGAGATGGAGGCTTATATAGCCACTGTGCAGTCCCATGAACGTGAGAAAGGTATGCACAAAAACCTAGAGTGCACCTAAAGGTGCCACGTGTCCAAAAGGCCTTTACCTCATTGCCACTTAGATGAAAGGACAATTTGGTAAATATAGCATCTCCCAAAAAGATCTCAGAAAGAGATCACAGCCGCTGGATTTTATGCTCTGCACAATTCTGGGTTTACAGAAAAAGAGTGTCAAACTACATTTCCATAGTGTTGACACTACTGATCAGAAATTCCAATTTCCCTTTACTGGCAGAACTCTAGTGTCGACCTGATCAACAGATAGAGTCCACCTCCTGAGAATATCTCCAAAACTAGTTCACTGGATGACAACTAGTGTCGACCTTACTCTCAGCTAGTGTCGACCTTACAGGCAGCTTGTTCTTCAGGAACTTGCTGAGCAGACTGGTAGAGTTGACCATACTGTCAGGTAGTGTCGACCTACTGTGACTTTTTCTTCAGAAGCTTGCTGGGCAGTCTGGTATTATCGACCTATCTGACAAGTAGTGTCGACCTGACTGTGACTTTTTCTTCAGAAACTTGCTGGGCAGTCTGGTAGTGTCGACCTATCTATCAAGTAGTGTTGACACTATTTTGACAAAACTTTGCAAACCTATAAATATAAAGAGTGAACCATCAAAACATGTCATTATTAGTAAAATATGAAACATTAAGCATAAAGAACATGTTGTTTTGTTATCATTGTAATATGTGTAATATGTCATCATCAAAATCAAAGTGTGAGTGTTTGGACAACATTCACAACCAAATGTTTTAGTCATCATTAAAATCAAAGTATGAGAGTGTAGACATCATTAATATGTCATCATCAAAACACACAACTCAACAATCTCCCCATTTTTGATGATGACAAAACATGACAATATTTGACAACATTCTTAAAACAACATTCTTAAAACATGGCAACATTCTTTCACAGAATATCATTCTGTTCCCATTCTTTATTCAGGAACTTTGACTTTGTCAAACATTCTCTCCCCCTTTTTGACAATATCAAAAAGATTGAAAGGCACAAGTAATGCAATTTGAATCTCTCCCCTTTTTAAGTTTTCTCCCATTAAAACAAATAGCCCCCAATATCAAGAATATATCTAGAGGACTCATAAATCTCACAAATATGCAGAATTCTCCCCCTAAGTGAAACAACTCTCCCCCTTTGATAGTATTGGAGTTGTCCACTTCCAACTGAATAGGGATCAATAGAAATGATGTGAAACTAATAGAAGTGATGAAACCAATTGATTGGGGCATAAAACTAGAGTTCAACAAAAAAATTGCTCCCCCTGAACAAGAGACTGTATTGCTAGGAGCACAAACAATTTGATTTTGAACGGATCATGAAGGTATCAAGGTACAAAATGATTTTAGTATATGAAAAATAATATAATTGTACCTTTCATATTGTGCAGCAAGGGTTAAAAATAAAAATGATTTTTGAATGAGTTCTTATGTCAGTTCTTTATCATCAAAATATCACTTCAGAAACTTTATTTACAAAAGTGACATGATTTTTGAGACCTAAATTGAGTTGTCAAGAGTGTATATCATTAGAAAATCAAAGTTTTGATATCAACACAATGTAGAATAACAATTTAACATTCTTGAACAACATGAATTCTATTTTAGGTTAGCTACACTTTGCACACCTTTTTCTTTTCTGTTTATTTCTTTCATTTGAGATATTTCAGGAAATTACCAAAGAAGATTAAATTCATGCTTTTCTGTGCAAGCATACACACTTACCCAGTGTAAGAGTGCCTGACTACTAGGCATGTTAACCATTTGTTTGCTTCTTTTTGAACAGAGATAACTTAGCACCACCTTTTGACTCAAGTCCAATTGCGTCTCAAGTGGAATAATCTGGTTACTCAGTGTACTAATCATTGCTCTGTAATTTTCCTTAAAATCTTTCTTTTTCTTGAAAATTTTCTTTCAGAACTTTCATTACTTTTCATTAGGTGACAAGTAGCTTTTCCCTTAATAGATCATGGTCTTGAGTTGTTAAGATATCATTATTAACATTTGTTAAAAACAAAACTTCGGAATTTCTTGTGATATAAGACTCAAGACTACTCAAGTGTCTACTTAAAGTGTTTTGCTATAAAAAATCTAAAGTAAGCTTTGAGGATAAAGATAGACACATTACTCATACTCTTATTTTTCATCTTCACGTTTAATCCAAGAGCACAAATATTTCAGATATTTAAAATTTTATTTCTCATATAAAAATATCAAAGGAACCTTGAATTGATTTGAATGAAACATGAAGAGATGAAGAATAAGCCAAGATATGATTCTGCAATTGAATCCTTCACACAGAGCAGAGATGTGTGAGTTCATTCCAAATGAGAACAAAAGTATGAGAAATTCTGATCAAATATCATTCAAAGTGTTGATGATTGAGATTCATGAACATGATTGCTTTACTTCATACAATATGACCATCATCAAAACACCACAACAATTTCAGAATATAGAAGATTTGACCTCAATTCACTATCTAAAATAGATTCAAGATGAGCATTTCTGAATACAAACTTGAAAAAGTTGTGTCGACACATGATCTTCAGTGTGTCGACACATGATATGAAAAACTCATTCAGAATTCAGCAGCAAGAACATTTTTGCACTTTTTCAAATTTTCTCCCCCTTAACATGTGCATGGAATGAAAAAGTTTGCAAGTAATTTACACATGATTCAGCACACACACAATTAACTTTATACAAAACATGACTTTTGGTACTTGGCGGAGTATTTTACTCACGCATAATGATAGTTTTCAGACAAGCATAACTTGTCCTTCTACATTTCACCATTTGATATACCAAGCAGTCATAGGGAGGTTAATGTGCACTGCCAATCATGGATAAATCTTTACAAGCAACATAATACAAACATGACATCTATAGTTAAGATGAATTATTGTTGGGAGCAGTAACAATAAAGCACACTCCTCATTGTTCAGATAAAAATATAAAAAGTTGTTCCAACTTAAGCAGTTCAATTCTGAAATGATATGAGATTTTACCTGAACAGTCTTCATTTCTTTTTCAAAGATTTTACCTATGTTCTTCAACATTTCTTGCCTTGCATAGCCATTGTCTTGATTAGATGGAAGAATATGGCTACAAGGCTCATTAGCTTGCTGATCAAGCTACCTTTGGGACCCACACTTTCTTGGGTCCTGTAATGAAACCAATGTTAGAATTCAACAATGGTTTTTGAATCCAAACAGATTTTAATTTTTGTATAGATGCAGTTTTTCCATTAATGGAACTATGAGCAGAATTAGTTCCAAAATTCTTCTTTTTCTTGTTCAATGCATCTATGTTTTTATGAATTTTTCTATTTTTTAGATTTTTGATATGAGCAAAAACAGAATGATTTTGTGCAACATTACTGTGCCTATACACATGGAATTTCTGAACATTTTTAGTATGAACATGATATTTATTCCTATGTGTGTTGACATATGCATTAGTATGGAATTTCGGATTATGCACAAAATAATCATTTCTGTACCAACAATCTTTGGAAATGTGACCACATTTATGACATGTAAAGCATTGGACTGATTTGGCATGTTTATTGAAATTTTGATTTTTATTCCAGCAATGTTTGGCAAAATGACCAAGTTTATTGCAATAAAAGTAAGTTTAAGAATTCCTTACCTGGTACATACCTTTGCTTGAGTACCTATGCTGGAACCCCATTTTCCTTTGAGGAGCCTTTTCCTTTTGGTAGCTTCTAATATGATGTGGATTTGAAGCTTGCCTTGGAACACTTTGAGTTGAGAAGAAGGTTGGGAACTTTTGTAGAAACTTGTTTGTTTTCAATTTTCTGTTTCTGGATTTTAGCAAACACTTGTTTCTTTTTTTTATTGTGTTTTTCTTTATTTTCTCCTTTTATTTCTGAACATTTTTCTGAACAAGGACTTTTACTGATTTTTCATTTGATAAAATGAAGTTCTTGTTATCAACAGATTTGTTCATTTCAAAAACTTTTACCTTCTCCAAAGCAGTAAAGAGCTCACTTTTCATCTTTTCCTTTCAGCTCTTAATGCATAAATTTCTTTTTCTAAAATTGGAGTTTGTGCAGCATGGCATCCAAACCATTTTTCATTTTATTCTTTTCATTGTCAAATTGTGCAATGTGTTTTTCCAATTCAACAATTTTGTTTCTTAAATTTTTACAATCACTATCTAATGGTTTGTCATGCAACATACATTCAATTTTCTTTTTCAGATAATGATTTTCTTCAACAAGTTGTTTAAGTTTTTCATTTACTTGATGATCATGAGCCATGTTTGCAATTTGTTTCTTTAATTGTTCAACATCAGATTTCATAGTTTCATTTTCTTTTGAAATGGTTTGTGAACTTTCCAACATGGTTTCATTTGACTGAATTTCAAGTTTTAGAAGCTTATTTTCAGATTTTATTTTCTTCATTCTTTTATACAAATATTCACAAAGATTTTTCAGATCATCATAAGACAATTCTTCATTATCACTGTCAGAAGTAGAACATGAATTCAGCGTATCATTGGAAGTTACCGAATCATTGGAGCTCTCTCTGGCCGTCAAGCATATTATGCTTTCATTTTCATCATCTTCTGAATTTTCTTCATCCTCGTCATCTTCTTCTTCACCCCAAGTTCCAATCATAGCTTTGGGCTTATTTTTCTTCCACTTGGGTTGAAACTCTTTCTGAACATTCGGGCATTCTGGTTTTACATGCCCTGGTTTCCTGCAATTATAACAAACAACTCTGTTAGAATTTTTATTAGAAAATTGTTTCTGCTTGGAAGAGTTGTCTACCTGAGGTCCTTTGTTAAGCAAATTTTTACCTTATTTTCTTAGAAACTTTCTGAATTTTCTTATAAGCAAGGCAGATTCACTTGAGTCACCTGAGCTTGAAGATTCTTCTTCCTCAGTTGTTTCTTTCAAATTTGGACTTGCTTTAAGTGCTAGTGACTTCTTTTTCTTCATATCATTATCTGTTCTTTTCAAACTCAATTCATATGTCATTAAGGAACCAATCAATTGATCAACAGTCATAGTAGACAAATTCGTAGACTCTTCAACTACAATAGCCTTTGTATGCCACATAGAAGTTAAGGATCTAAGAATTTTTCTGACAAGTTCATATTCAATAAATGTTTTTCCTAGACTCTTCAAGCCATTTGTCAAAAGAGTTAACCTACCATACATCTCTGAGATGGTTTCATCATTTTCCATTTTAAAGGCTTCATACTCAGAAATTAACAAATTGAGTTTGGTTTTCTTTACCTCAGAAGTACCTTCGTAAATTACCATTAGACGATCCCATACTTCTTTGGCAGTTGCACATGAGGAGACTCTTGAAAACTCCGTTGGGTGAAGGGAGCAATGCATGATGTTCATTGCACTCCAGTTAGCATTTGACTTTTTGATTTTCTATGTTGTCCATCTTTCTTCATCCTCAGGGAGCTCATATGGTCCACTACTAACCACCTTCCAGATTTGATGATTCTGGGCTCTTAAGAAGACCTGCATACGAGTTTTCCAGTAAGTATAATTTAATCCATCAAAATAATGAGGTCTATACATAGAGTGCCCTTCTGGCATATATCCCCTTAGATCCATTTCACAAGCACTCTACGGGCTGTTAAACCACAAGAATAGAGAGCCTAGGCTCTGATACCAATTGTTGGATCTTAGATGTAGAGAAATGGCAAATATAGAAGGGGGGTTGAATAGATTTGCAGTGGAAACTTTAAACAATTTAAAAATTACTTCACATTAAAGATCTAAACAATCTCAGAATTTTACTAAACTGATGTGAATGAGTGAATTGATGTGAGAGGAAATTAGATAAGCAATGTGAATGCAGAAACCTATGCAAGCATCTAGTTGAAAATATATCAAACCATTGCACAGGAGATTTTTTAGGTGGTTCGGCTCCCAGACGGAGACCTACGTCCACCCCTCACTCAAACCAAGTGAGGCTTCACTAAACCGCTGATTCACAGCTTCAAACACCTACTGACTCACAGCTTGAACGCTGACTCACAACTTGCCAACCGCTGATTACACAACTTATCCGCTGATTCACAGCTTCAAGGTTTGATAAACCTCCTAAATCCACACACACACAGTATGGGATCAACACTCCTATCACCAGTAGGAGCACTCAATGAGTTTGGAGAAAAGTTTAAAAAGAAACAATCAAATACATAAGAAGATCAGAGTTAAGGGAAACAAATCCTCAAACGCCAGTCCTTCGGTTTTTCCCAATTCCCTTTGGACTGTGTAATCTGAACTCTGAATCTTCAGATCTTGAGAGTTGAAGGTGTACTACAGATCATCTTGCGCATATGCATCATCTGGTTGTGCTTCTCAACCAATTTGATCTGAAATCCTTCAAATCAGCCTCAATTCGCAATACCCTATTTCATATCTGATTTACAGAGAATTTCAGATCTGAACGTATGCTCTTGAGTTTCTCCACGGATGCTGAACTTTGTGCTTCTGCTCTTGCACTGGCTTCCTCTTCCACCTGCCTTCAGATCTTCCTCTTCTTTTCAACTTTGCTGCTTCTTCTGTGCAAGATCCAAGATGCTCTATTTTCAGATCTACTGCATGCACGATTCCTTCTTCTTCCTCTGCTGCTTTTCTTCTTGATCTGCTCCTATTTCAGCACTCCAAAGCTTTCTCTCACTGCTTGGCCTTGATCCCCATGTCCTCTTTGATGGAATCGATGAATGGCTCAAAGGATGGCTGCTTCAGATGAGATGGAGGCTTATATAGCCACTGTGCAGTCCCATGAACGTGAGAAAGGTGTGCACAAAAACCTAGAGTGCACCTAAGGGTGCCACGTGTCCAAAAGGCCTTTACCTCATTGCCACTTGGATGAAAGGGCAATTTGGTAAATATAGCATCTCCTAAAAAGATCTCAGAAAGAGATCACAGCCTCTGGATTTTATGCTCTACACAATTCTGGGTTTATAGAAAAAGAGTGTCAACCTACATTTCCATAGTGCTGACACTACTGATCAGAAATTCCAATTTCCCTTTACTGGCAGAACTCTAGTGTCGACCTGATCAATAGACAGAGTCGACCTCCTGAGAATATCTCCAAAACTAGTTCACTGGATGACAACTAGTGTTGACCTTACTCTCACCTAGTGTCGACCTTACTGGCAGCTTGTTCTTTAGGAACTTGCTGAGCAGACTGGTAGAGTTGACCTTATTGTCAAGTAGTGTCGACCTACTGTGACTTTTTCTTCAGAAGCTTGCTGGGCAGTCTGGTAGTGTCGACCTATCTCACAAGAAGTGTCGACCTGACTGTGACTTTTCATTCAGAAACTTGTTGGGCAGTCTGGTAGTGTCAACCTATCTGTCAAGTAGTGTTGACACTATTTTAACAAAACTTTGCAAACCTATAAATATAAAGAGTGAGCCATCAAAATATGTCATTATTAGTAAAATATGAAACATTAAGCATAAAGAACTTGTTGTTTTGTTATCATTGTAATATGTTCAATATGTCATCATCAAAATCAAAGTGTGAGTGTTTAGACAACATTCACAACCAAATATTTTAGTCATCATTAAAATCAAAGTATGACAGCGTAGACATCACTAATATGTCATCATCAAAACACACAACTCAACATAAAGGACTCTCCGATCATGGCCATGTTCGAGCCTAAGTTCGGACGTTCAAAAAGGGTACTGGTGCCCCCCCTACTGGCGGTCCCACGACCGAAGGGGTCATACACAATGAGCAGGTGAGTGCAATGGGCAACCCTAGTCCTTCCACCTACCGCCCCAATGCCAATACCAAGACCCAACAGCCCCAACAGCCAGCCCCCAGGCCAAACAACCCTCCTATGTTTAGGGCACCCCAACAGCCTCAACAACCACAACCACCTCAGCAATTCAACAGCCCCCACACTATCGATAGCCTCAGCAGCCCCAGTACCAACAACCTTGTGCCAACCAATACTACCACCAACCCCATCAGCCACAATATCAACAACCTCACCAGCCACAATACCGACAACCTACCCCTCCCTAATACCAACAACAGCCTGCTCCTGCACCTTCCCAGTACAACCAGGTCCCTCCTCCAGGCACCTATGAGCCTCAGCAACCCAGACGACCTCGTAGTTCGAGAAGAACCCACTACCCTCCATTGCTGGAATCCTTGCCAGATATCTTTAATGCCCTTATGGCTGTCGGCGGACTCACCTTGCCCAGGGAAAGGCTACAATGGCCTCCCAATGTTGACACCTCCCAGTATTGTGAATTTCATCGGGGGCCAGGCCACACTCTGGAGGCGTGTTTCCATTTCAAGGACTACATCTACAATTTGAATGACAATGAAGGCATAGATTGGGCAGAGATCAAAAAATATATTGCGGAGAAGAAGGTAAGAAGGCCACCCGGACAACAGCAACAGCAGCACCAGCAGCAACAGCAACTTCAGGCACACCAGTAGTAGCCAAACATGGGCATTGTCCAAAACCCCCTCCCGGAGCACCAGCCCCCAAACCAGCAAGTAAAAGCCTTCATGACATCTCCCAGTATTGAAAGAACGCACGGCCGGCCTACGGAAGCATCCGCCCAATCCACCTCCCAATCCTCCTTCACCTTACCCCCTTTCATCTGTACACCTACTCCTGATAACCCGCTACCTTCCTTTCTACACATCCCCACCCAATGCCTCACACCATCTAGCCAGCCGCCTAACCCGTCACTCATCCACCAATCCACCACAACACCACCATCCACTATCCCCCAAGCACCCTTCTTACGCCACCCCTCCACCATACCACCACAACCGAACCACCTATCCCCTACCACCACTGCCCCACAGCCACCATCATCTAACCCACCCTTCTTCCGCATGCCATCAACCGTACCCCTCATTACCCCTAATCATTAAGCTCCCTTTCTCCGTACCATCACTACACCCCTGAGTGAGGTAAGACTCCAGCTGCCGCACCAAATATTCACCACCCAACCCTCCACCTCACAATCCCCTTTCGTTTCGCCGGCCATGGCATCAGCATCAAAAGGAAACTCAGAGGCAACAATGGTGCTCCGGAGTGGGCGCATGTTTAATAGGGTATTCCCCCAGCAGCAAGAGCAAGCACCCAAGCCCCAAGAACAAGAAGCCCAGCATGAAGAGCCCACCCTAGGCACCCAGTATGATCTTCTAAAACACCTCGATAGGACGCTGGCCAGGATATCTATTTTAGAATTGATCAAGAGATCAGTAGTGCACTAGGAAGCCCTCATGCATTATCTATAGAAAGTCATGGTCAATGAAGATCTGCTGGTAAATCAGATTGGTGCAGTTTTGACCCCCACAAGCTTCAATCCGGCTATTACATTTCATGAAGATGAGTTGGCACCCGCGGAGTCTCAGCGGTATGCCTTGTGCTTGACAGTTCATATCAATGGCATCCGCGTGTCTTGGTGCTTGGTGGATCCGGGGCATCAATTAATGCCGTGTCTTCCGACACATTAGAGTTCTGTGGGGTAGCAGTTTAGTCAATCCGACCCTCCACTATCACTGTCACGGCCTATGATAACACTAGTAGGCCGCCCAAGGGGGTCGTCACATTGAAGATAGGGCTGGGTCTGTCCATCACTGAAATGGATTTTCACATTCTTGACATGGACCCAAGTTTCCGCATGATTCTGGGCAGGCCATTTATCCAGGCCCTTGGCGCCATTATCTCCACTGTCCATCAATACCTCAAATTTCCTTACAAGGGGTGGGTCGTCAATGTGGCCAGTAAGCCTGCAATTATGGAGGTGGACGCCATGATTGATAATTCAGTCCCTTCCATTTGGCCGAGTAATCAGCCGCTGATGTCCATATTGGGTGCACCAAGAATGTATCCTGGCCCGACTAGTTCATCCGTCCATGCCACTGGGAGGAGCAAGATCATCACGAAGAAAGGCTGGTACATCATGAGGCAGATAGGGTATCAGCCAGGCAAAGGGCTGGGGGCACAACTGTAGGGCAGAACTGAGGCCGTCAAAGATTGCAAGATGAGACCCAGGGCAAGACTGGGTTACATGCCAGGCAGGGGGAAGCAGCAACCGGGGCAGCCTCTTACATGGTCACTATATGAGCACTTCAAGAAAGGGCCGCTACAACCAAGGGTTGAACAGACATCCACCATTACCGATGAACCTACCCGTCATTCCCCCCTGGCCACATATCAGGCCACAGGCAGTCACAGGCCATCCAAGCACATCAAGAGGGTTGAGTCAGAACCAGAATGGAGCAAATGGTTCGACATGAGTGATGTCGCCGCATCCCTGGACCAACTTTTCACATCCGAAGAAATTGAGCAGCAGGCAGCCGAGGCGGGCCAAAGCACACAAGAAGCCACACCGACAACAAGGCTTAGGGCAGGCCTTGACTCTCCAGGCACTATGCCTACTTCCCCTTCACCTCGGGCATCGCGCCCACTTCAGTTTCAATACCAGGCATTGCGCCTGTTTTAAATTCATCTCCGGGCATCGCGCCCACTTCAGTTTCAGTCCCAGGCATCACGCCTGTTTTAAATTCATCTCCGGGCATCGTGCCCACTTCAGTTTCAGTCTCAGGCATCGCGCCTATTTTAAATTCATCCCCGAGTATCTCACCCACTTTAGTTTCAGTTCCAGGCATCGCTCGTATTTTAAATTCATCCCCAGGCATCGCGCCTACTTTAGTTTCAGTCCCAGGCATCGCGCCTATTTTAAATTCATCTCCGGGCATCGCGCCCGCCTTAATTTCCACTACGGGCAACGCATCCGTCCCCCTCTTTCTCCCCCTAGGCAACGCGCCTACTCCCCTTCCTTCTCTAGGCAACACGTCCATTTCCTTATCCCCTTCGAGCAACGCGCTCATCCCCGCCTTGTCCCCAGGCAACGCGCCTGCTCCTCCCCCTCCTCCGGGTAAACCGCCCGACTTCCCTCTTCTTCCAGGCAACGCGCCCACCCTCCTCTTCTCTTCTCCAAGCATTGCGCTTCCTCTCATGCAGGCCACCGCGTGGCCCTCCTCCCTTTCCCTAAGCATTCCTCGGGCACCGACGCCCCATTTGGCCATCGCAGCCCATTCTCCTGAGCAGACTTTCACTCTCCAATTTCCCTGCTCGAACCCTTCTTCCATTGAACCCGCACTCGTTTCCTACCTACTCGAGTTGGCAATCTCGCCTCGTCCGCTCTCTCCGTGCACGCTAAGCACTGAGGGGGACCCAAGGGTGTCAGCTTCGCAATGGCTGACTCCATCATCATGATCGAGGAGACCTCTTTCCTCACCTCCGAGTGCGCCCCAACCAACGGGCCATTCCTCCCCGGTCCCATGACCGGCCTCCTGTTTCCCTCCACGCAGGGACCCCTCCCCCCTCCACGCAGGGGGGGCTTTACTACTTTTAATAACTCCCCCCCCCCCCCCCCCGCAGGGGGGCTTTACTGCTTTCAATAATTCTCCTTCCCCCACGCAAGGAAGTGCTTTTACTACTTTTTCTTCTTCCCCCACATAGGGGAATCCTTTTACTGCTATCAATAATTCTCCATCTTCCCCCACGCAAGGGAATCCTTTTACTGCTTTCAATAATTCTCCGTCTTCCCCCACGCGGGATTCTCTTGTTGTAAATACTTCTACGTCTTCCCCCAAGCAGGGAAATCCTTCTACCGTAAATACTCCTCCTTCCCCCACACGGGAATCTTTTACTGCCTTTTCTCCTTCCCCCATGCGGGATTCATTTACTGCTTTTCCTACTCCTTCTGTTGTAGATTCCAAAAGACGTAGTTCGAGTCTAGGTCAAGGTAGCAGCAAACTAGGGGTAGTCTCGGAGAAGAAGTCCAAGGGTAAGAGGGTTCCGCACCGATTCCTCGCTGATCTAGCCCGTAGATACAAGGCATGCCTAGCAATTCTTGAATTTGTAGAAGAGCCTTTGCAGTTGCCGGATATAGAATATGAGCAATCAGTATGCTTAATCGATGATGGGTTTGGAGTCTATGAGATCATGGATGACGACGACCCAATTGAGGAAGGTGATGAAGAATTCGAGGATGAGGTTGACGCGTTCGCAAGTGGATTGAAGAGGTTTGATGAACCGTCAGCTGCCATAGAGGAAATCACCAAGGAAATCAACCTGGGAACTGAGGAAGACCCTAGGACCGTCCTCATAAGTAGTAATTTATCACCAGCTGAAGAGGAGGCAATCATTGAGGTTCTCCAGGAATATAAGGACACGTTTGCATGGAGCTACGAGGATATGCCAGGTTTGGACACCGCGCTCATTGAACACCGTCTTACCCTTAAGCCGGGGTCCATTGCCATTAAGCAGTGGTTGAGGCGTTTCCACCCCCGATGGCTTTGAAAATGAAAGATGAGGTCGATAAGCTCTACAAAGCTAGATTCATTAGAGTCATGCTATATCCAAATTGGGTGGCAAACATTGTCCCGGTAATGAAGACAGATGGAAGAGTCAGGATTTGCATCGATTTCTGGGACCTCAACCGTGCGTGTCCTAAAGATGATTTCTCGTTGCCTCACCTGGACGTGCTCGTAGATAATACGGTCGGGTATGAAACCCTCTCCTTCATGGGTGGCTTCTTAGGGTACAACCAGATCAAATTGGCTGAGGAAAACCAGGAAAAGGCCTCGTTCACTACACCGTGGGGAACCTATTGTTATGTTGTCATGCCATTTGGGCTCAAGAATGCTGGAGCTACTTACCAAAAAGCTATATATATGATGGCTATCTTTCATGACATGATCCACATTTTCATTGAGGTGTATGTGGACGACCTGGTAGTGAAGTCAAAGACAATGGTTGAGCATCCTGGGGTTCTAACTAAGGTCCTGTAAAGGTCAAGAGAGTACCTGTTAAAGATGAACCCCAAGAAGTGTGTATTTGGTGTTTCGTCGGGTAAACTTCTAGGTTTCATCGTGAGCAAGAGAAGTATAGAAATCGATCCCAACAAGGCGAAGGCAATAAGAGAAATGTCCCCTCCCAAGAATTTGAAGGAAGTTCGAGGACTTATCGGGAGGTTGCAGTTTATTCGCCGATTCGTCTCCCAACATTCACAGAGGTGTAGACCCTTCTACGACCTCACCAAGCCGAGAGTCGAATTCCGTTGAGATGAGAAGTGTCAGGCGGCATTTGACAGACTCAAGGAATACTTGACTAATCCCCCTATCCTGAGGCCGCCAACTCCAGGCAAACCTCTCATTCTCTATGTATCTGTCCTGGAAGACTTGGTAGGAGCTATCCTTGCGCAAGTAGATGAAGAAGGCAAGGAGAGGGTATCATACTACATGTCTAAACTTCTCAACCCCTGCGAGCAATGGTACACTGCGATGGAGAAGACATGTGATGTGCTCGTATGGGTAGTGCAGAAAATTGAAGCACTACTTTCATGCTCACGAGGTCCATCTCATATCCCGCATGAATCCTATCAAATTCCTCCTCCAAAAATCTGTTCTAACTGATAGGCTAGCACGCTGGCAAAGCTTCCTTTCCCAGTTTGAAATCACCTACATTCAGTAGAAATCCATCAAAGGCTATGTCATAGCAGAGCACCTCGCTGACCACCCTATTCCCCAGTTCGATCCTGTTCGTTCAGAGTTTCTAGATGAAGAACTAATGTCCCTTAGCCAATCTGATCCTATGTGGACGTTATATTTTGATGGAGCTCTAAACTCTCATGGAAAGGGTATCGGGATTGCTCTACTATCGTCTAAGGGTGTCACCATCCCCCAAGCCTATAAATTAGAGTTTCCTACCACCAATAACATCGCCGAATATGAAGCTTTGTTGGCTAGTTTGGAACTCGCTCGTTTCTATGGTGTCACCCATCTACGGATTGTAGGGGATAGTCAGCTGGTCTTGCGCCAAGTGCTCACCAAATACCTCACTCGAGATCCGAAGCTCAAGCCTTACCAAGAGCTCGCCTCAGCTTACGCCAAGCTATTCTCCAAGCTGATTTTTATCCATGTCCCTCGTCATCAGAATCTTCTAGCTGACGCTCTTGCTACCATCGCTTCAACTCTCAATATGTGCTATCCCGGAGACTTTGACAACATTCAAATTGCACGTCACAATACCCCTGCTGTTCAGAACCCCGTCTTTCTCCATATCAAGGAAGAGATGTTGAAGAAGTTGGAAAGGCAAGATAAAGCTGAAGTTATGTTATTAGAGCTAGAAGAGGAGTTTGAAGATGAAGAGAAGCCATGGTATTATGAGATAGCAAGGTATTGTAAGGATCAGTTGTACCCTGAGGAAGCCACAAGTGAGGAAAAGAAAGCAATAAGGAGATTGTCCCAGAAGTACACTCTGGTTGGAAATGCTCTGTACAGAAGGGGATTTTCTGGAATTTTGCTTAGATGCCTGGATGAAGATGAAGTTTTGAAGGTTGTTATGGAGGCCCATTCGGGTGTTTGCGGTAAACATATGAATAGCCAGATGCTTGCTAAGAAGATCCTTAGGCAAGGTTTCTATTGGCCTACTCTAGAGGAGGACTGCTCTATCTTTGTCCGTTGGTGCGTCAAGTTCCAACTTCACGCCGACAAAATTCATGCTCCATCCTCTACACTCCACCCGATATCCTCTCTATGGCCTTTCGCTATGTGGGCTTTCGATATCATTGGTCCCCTTGGTATCCTAACTCCCAAAACAAAACAAAGTCATAAATCCTCACAGGAATGGAGTACTTCACCAAGTGGGCGAAAGCCGAAGAATACATGGAAATCAAGGCAACAACCATCTGCAAATTCATCATGAGCAACATCTTCACTAGGTTCGGCATCCCGAGTCCCATCATCACCGACAATGGACCTCAGTTTGTCTCTCAAGAACTGCGTGACCTCTGCAACAGGTATAAAATTGCATTACATCATTCATCTCCATATTATCCGCAAGGCAATGGCCAAGCAGAGGCCACAAACAAAACTTTAATTAAAATTGTTAAGAAAACATGTGAGGCTAACAGATTCTCGGACTGGCCAGAAAAGCTTGTGGAAGCTCTATGGGCCTACCGCACTTCAATCCATACTTCCACGGGGCAAACACCGTTCGCCCTCACTTACGGAATGGAGGTTGTAGTACCATATGAGATTCTTGGTCCCTCGTTAGGGATCCAGCTTGACAAGGACTTGTCAATTGATGAGCGGCGTGAATCGCTCCTAGCACAACTGGAACTCCTAGATGAGAAGCGTCTGGTCGCCGCAGAACACAGGAGAGCGTACCAAAATAGACTCACACATTTTTTACAAAAAGAAAGTTATTGAGAGAAAGTTTAAAGTCGGTGAAATGTTCGTTAAAAGAATCTTTGTAAAACCTGGTGGTCGCTGATCAAAACTCCAACCAAACTGGGAAGGGCCGTACGTAATCAAAGAAGTATATACAGACAATGCGTATAGGCTAGTCAACGCGGAGGGTGAGGAGCTCTCTCACCTTTGGAATGGGCTATATCTAAAGAGGTACTACCCCTAGGTAGGAGTTTGGAATTGCGTGGTACACAAACCCTAAAAATGAAAAGACGTCATTGCTAATTCATTGTCTATTCTTGTTGGGTTAGCCAGAGGTGTCGACACCCACACACTTACACGCCCACCCCTGGAAGCTAGAGGCACAGAATCTAAAGAAGATCAATGCCAAACCAAGAGTCTAGGGCATTACCCGCTTCTTTCCACTCGGTCTGCCAATAGAAAGAGAAGCCGAAGAGATCAACATCTCAAATCTACCCAAAGCTCAAACGGGTGTGGGTCAAGGCATAAAAAGGGGAAAAGAAAGAAAATCAAGATCAGATCAAAAGAACCGAAAACCAGGCAAACCAAGTAAAAAGCACGTCAAGAGTGGCAAAGTCCCCACAGGGATCCAAATGGACCTAGTCGTAAGCGTGCAACACGTCAAGAGCGGCAAAGTCCCCGCAGGGATCCAAATGGACCTGGACGTAAGCATGCTAAAAGCCCCATAAGCCACGAAGAACCGAACCCCACTGAGTACAAGGGTAGAGGAGAGAGTGTCTCCCCGGTCTCCCAGGCTATTGGCAGACTTCCTAAACACTTCTTCCCTTCTCCCCCGCGAGTATGTCCTAGAGTCAAGGCAAGGCAACGATCAACTAAGGAGGACGTCGCCAAAAGCCACCTCGGCTGAAGGCACCACTTAAGCACGCCCAACCTCTGTCTGGCACACCCAAGAATGGTTAATGAACTCTCAATGGCAACCAAGTAATTAAAAGGGTCCATGCACCACGTTCTTCCAAATAGGGTTGATCCCCTTCGTTCCGCGCGTCTTCTTAGAAGGGACGGTGCCGGGTTACGACCTATATTCTCAAAATCCAAACAAAATAGAATATCCTGTGAATATTTTTCAGAATCCAAAAAAATCGAACAATTCAAAATTCCAAAAACACTGAATAACTCAAAATCCAAAAAAATCAAACAATTCATAATCCAAAAACACCGAACATTTTTCAAAATCCAAAAAAAAGTATATATCTCAAAATCCAAAAAAAAGAGAATCATTAACCGCATGTTCATCCTTATAAATTCCCATTGTCATCTGCCTGCTTGCACGTCATGTGTAAATTCTGTACATTCATCTTTTGCATTCTGTTGTTCTTTTATTCTCGCCTTATTTAAATAAAGGCTCAGCCCCTTGACAAGATAATGCAGTCAAACACTACTCGTATGCAAGGGGGAGCATGAAAAAGAGTGTGCATGAAAAGAAGTGTGGAAGGGTGTCTTTTGACCCCTTGACCCGGAGGTGGCTCTCATGCACACAGTAAAGGGGGAGAAGAGCCAAAACTGTCAAATCCAGATTGACAGCTTGAATCACGTCCAGTCCGGTGGATGCAATTCATGATGAAAAGGCGTCCGGTTTTCCCACCGCGATTCACAAGTGTAGCACCCCAGAAATTTTAATTCAAAGTAAATGGAAATAAATAATTTCCATAATATCAGAGTATTTAAAACATACGTATCATTATCGTATGTGCTAAAACACATTGGAAAATTCCGTAAAAATTATAAATCAACCCCAAACATTATTACTAAACGTTTCACAAAGAAATTTGTGCCAAGAAAAATCCGATTAGTCAAGATTAAAGTGTTTTGCGACTTATTATCGTAATTCATGAATAAGTCGAAAAATCATTATCACACGTACTCGGAGTAGTCAGAAAATTAAATAAAAATCATATACAGACTTAAAATAATATCCTCTAATGACCCATCAAGAAATTTGTGTCAATGAAAATCATTTGGGCTTGGTTTAAGAGTTATTGTGACTGATTATCCAAATTAGGAAACAAGTCGGAAAACCGTTAACACAGAAATACGACGCAACCATAAATTAAATAAAAATATTAGAGAGACTTCCAACATTATATATTAATGACCCAATATCATAATTGGGCCAATGGACCACATATGGCCCAAAAATCTAATAAATCTAGAAAATGCATGGAAGTTTGTAACTCTAACTAGGCTGAAATTAGAAAGAGGCAATTTTAGTAGAATTGGGATGCAATCATGCATTCTTGGCAACCTAAATTCGTGCCTAACTATGGTGGGAGATTTCCTAAAGCCTCACACACTCAAAGGGAGGAAGAAATCCTCAAAAATAGGAAACTAACATGTCAAAACCGCAACTTGGCTTCCCTAGTCATAATAGGACTCCTAAACACCATGGTTGCTTAAATACTCTTCACCAAACCTTAGGGATGAGTTTTAGAACTTGCTAGGGTCGTGTGGAGGAGCTCTTGGTGGCTGAGGAGCTGTGGAACGACCACAAGAAGCTCTTCTTCTACCCCGTTCGTCTGCTGCAACCTGCACAAACCACCTTCTTGGAGTCGAGCTAAGGTAGGTCAAACCTAAATCCCATCGTGCAAGGGTTATACCCCTGTAAAGAGGGTCGAGTCTACTTCCTAACCCAAGTGGAATGCCCAAATTCCATGTAGTATACATGGAGTATTAAGCATTCTACAAACAGTGGTCTGAACATGGGATTTCTAAAGAACGAGTGTTCATCAACCCAAAAGGTAGGTTTTCTCGGGCCAAACCTTAACATATCCTATATCAATGTGTAGAGCATCAAGTTTACTTTCATTTCCCACTGGTTTCATCAAATTTCATTTAGTAGATTTTGAATTATAAGCATTTTGCCAAAGTCGTGCACTGTTAGGGCTTATCCCGTTCTTTGTATGTTGCATGTGATTTCAGACCGAATTAGAGTAAACTCATAACATGAAAGTTATTCTACTAGTTGTCCTCGTCAGGTTTTGGGTTGAACGTTTTGTCTAAATCTCATTATTTAGAGAGTTATAAGCATGGTAAAAGGGTTGCTGCATGAAACTACATCTTTAGGTTACACTTGTCTTCTACGTTGAGTTTGACTTGATTAAAGCCTGTCAAAACCCTCCTTATTTTCTAATTCCAATTTACTGGAAGCACCTTTGCAAGTCTAGGTTAGTTTAAAACTGGTTTCATTATTTTTCATACTCTGTACAAATTGTTCTCTATTTTAGAAGCACATTGTGTCAATATAAGGCAGTTCTGGACCGCAATCCAAGAACATGTCCTTTCTCTGTCGACGTCAGGCGCAGACCCTATGAAGGCGATGGCCCGATAGGCCGCGTTCTGAGGTCTTGTCGCGACAGCACCGACCGTCGCGTTCTGAAAGCGACGAAGCACTCCGTCGCCACCTTGCTGCCTGATCTGACCGCCCCGTCGCGTTCTTCACATCACCCTGCCGCGTTCTGGTCCCGACCCATCGCGACCCTTACTGGGGTCTGTCGCGACCTGACTCCGGGCCTCACAGCCCTGTCGCTTTCCTTATATGTACTTGTCGCGATCTCAGGATTTTGCATTAAACCCCCGCTTACCTTCTTGCAAACCCAACCGCTATACCCGAGGTCTGGTTAATGTGATATTTATTGTGTAATTCGCATGTTTTGGGTCTGATCAATGCATGGTGGTTATTTTAATGGCTTAAAAGTGGTAAACCCATTTAAAAATCTTTAAGTACACGAACATTATTCTAATTGCTCTCTTAAATGACGTGACTATTCAAGTGACTTTTGATTAACTCATTGAACTGTTCTAGCTTCTTAAAATGATAAATCGATTATCTTAAAAATCTTGCAATCCATGTTTAGTTAAGTGAATAGTTTCATTACATGCTATCATGTTAAAGTGTTTTCCGCGAGTTTGAGACCAATGGATTGTGAATTGAGACACACGTACATCACTACACACACTTACACGTCTAGGCAGCCCTTTCTTGGGAAATTGGAAACTCTCTACCGGTCATTCCGAATTGGTAGACTAGCGACCTTTTCACCAAGGCCTCCGTAAATCTCCTCTGACCATAGATTCCCACATGGCCGACGAGTTGGTTGTACCATTGAAGTTCCCTGGAGATAGCGTGCACTTCCTTTTCTCTTCTTGTTCTCGTGAGTGTGATTTACAATCTAGACCAAAGCCATTAATGTAAAGATTGAACTAAAGTATAAATCGTACCGTTATGCTGCCAAATTTATCTCTTGACCATTGTTATCAAGCGAAAATCATGTTCAATTACTTATTACTTGTTCCCATCGCCATCGTGAACATGACATTACACACGCTTACTTATTGAAACTCTCATTGGCCATTATTAATGATTGTGGGTATCTACATTTAAAATTTTGCATGAGATTGCTGACAGGGCACGGCGTGTGTCCAAGGGCTCCAGTCTAGCCCCAATGACGGAGAGTCATAAATATACTGTTAACTATGGGGTATAATGATTACTGGCGTTGCATCTGCGCTGGGAGTCTTGCTTACTTGTTGAATGATAGATACAACAACGACATACACGTGTCCTGGTGTACATTCTTGATGGATCTTTTCTTGGTGTACATTAGTGTCTACATGCCGGATTAGTGTTACTTGATCGTGCTCGTACATTCTTGCTTGCTTGCATGCGTGATATGACCATCCTGCATTTCTTGCAATTTACAAGATATCTTGTGTGCTTGTTACTTGCCTCGCTCTCGACAACATATTGCTCATTATATTCTTGCTCTATCACGATCACTCTCTATCTAGCTTGTTTCATGCATCATGTTTTAATCTGTTTCATTCGTACATGCATATCATGACATTCATCGTGCTTACCTAGTTCTAAATTGCTACTCACTTATATCATTGCCCGCACATTGAGATATAAATCCTACTGGGATAGTTTGCTCATCGCCTACTTTTATCCAATCTAGGTGACTATGAAGTCCAAGAGGAAGAGCAAGTCGAGGATGTGAATGCGTTCGAGTGATGAGCGTTCCAACTATGTGTCTAGCTATAGTTAGGTTGCTTTGAGCATTAGATTCATGTAGTAGGAAGTGAGGAATACATTGTACTTTTCCTTTTTATTGAGTCTTAGTCCTGTACTAGTTTCCATTTTGAATGCCATTGAATACAATTTATATTGAGTTCAACATTTGGGCCCTATTATGATGTTGTGTTGATACATATATAGTGTGTGCTAGCTAGAGGCTTATTTGCCGACTGTTCACGTCTCGGAATATCGACTCGAATTATTCGAACTAATATCTGCTGCGTAATCCTTGGGACGTGACAGTTAAGTGGTATCAGAGCCTCGGAATACTAAATAGGATATGTCTCAGGAATAGGAGATACCTATGGAACCTAGATCATGGAAATTAAATACAGTGACTGGTGAGAATGGGAATATGTTAGAAAGAATTAAACACTCCTACCCATTGACTCTTATAATGTATCTAGAGACGTTAATTGGTTTCCATCCTTTTCTCAGGAACCCTCATAACAATCTCACTCAACTGCAATGGCTCGCAACCAGTGGCAAGCTATGCAAGACACTGTGGCTGGACTTACTCAGGCCCTGCAAAATGTAGTTCAGGCTGGAAATCAGGCTGCAGCTGCAAGGAATGGAGTCAGTGATCTGCACCGGAATTTTAGGAGTTTAAACCCTCCTCGTTTCTCTGGATCCCCTGACCCAGATGAAGCAGAAAATTGGCAAGAGGAGATCGAAAGGATTTTCCAAGTGATGCAATGCACTAATAGGGAAAAAGTTGTACTGGCCACTTTCCAATTTACTAAAGATGCTCGAGCATTGTGGAAGGCCACCTTGGCCCACCTGCCAAATGTAGCTGAACTAGAGTGGGCCGGATTCCTGGAGATATTCCGGGGAAAGTATTTCTCTGAGAGAGTCAAGGAGAAGAAGGCAGCGGAGTTTGCCGCACTAAGACAGAAAGGGATGTCCATGGCTGAGTATGAGGCTCAGTTCGCTCGTCTTTCTGTGTATGCCCCACACCTAGTGGGAACTGAAAGACTAAAGGCAAATCAGTTCATGGATGGGCTCAGGCCCATGTTCATTGAAAGGCTGGGACCACACAACATTCAAACTTACACTGAGATGGTCCAAAGAGCTCAGCTGGTAGAAGACACCATGGCCAAAGTAGAGGGCATGAGGGGCAAGGACAACTCCAAGCCGGTCTTCGTCAAGAAGGGAGCACCCAATATCGCTCCAACTTTTCGTAACAACAACGTCAACAACAACAACAAGAGGCCGAATACCAGAAGAGATGTTGCCGGAGACAAGAGAGTCAAAATGGAAGGTAGGCAGTTGGCTGAAAACTGTAAATTCTGTGATAAATCGGGGCACCGAGCTGAAGAATGCTGGAAGAAGCTCGGGGCATGCCTAAGATGTGGTGGTCGTGACCACCATATTCCTGATTGTCCAATGATGAAGGACCAACCAGGTAGAGCTCAGAATGTACCACTGCGTCAGGGATGCCTTAATGCTATTTTAGAAGCTGACCTACCCGAGGAAGGGGGTATGGTGGAAGGTACCATTTCCATACACTCGCAACCTGCATTTGTGCTTATTGATACTAGAGCTACTTATTCATTTATTTCCACCACATTTGCTACAACTCTACCTGTCAAACCTGTACCCTTGAAATCCAAGATCATTGTAGCCTCTCCACTAGGCTCAGAATCTGAACTCACTCACTACTTGCCGAAATGTGAGACTATAATCGGAGGGCACAATCTCCCTGCCGACCTTATCTGTTTAGACATGAAGGGTTATGATGCCATTTTGGGTGTCGATTGGCTAATCGAATATGATGCTGATGTAAACTGTCGCCATAGGCGGGTCACTTTTAAAAGACCAAACCTTCCAACCCTATCGCTACTTGGCACCCGTTATCACAAACACCCTATCTTGATATCCTCCTTAAAGGCTTCTAAGCTGATCAACCAGGGTTGTGATGCTTTCCTAGTTTCAGTCTTGGCAACTGAAAAGAAGAAACCATCCCTAGAAGACATTCCGATAGCCAGGGACTATCATGATGTATTTCCAGAGGAATTACCTGGCATACCACCTGAGCGGGAGGTAAACTTCACCATTGAGTTACTCCCTGGGGCAGCCCCTGTTTCAAAAGCTCTGTATCGCATGTCCCCTGTTGAATTGCAGGAGTTGAAAAGATAGATCCAAGAATTGCTAGATCAAAGTTTTATCAGGCCTAGCACATCCCCGTAGGGAGCGCCAGTGCTATTTATCAGAAAGAAGGACGGGACAATGAGGCTATGCATTGATTACCGTCAGTTAAACCAGTTGACAATAAAGAATAAGTACCCACTGCCCCGCATCGACGAACTATTTGACCAGATCTCCGGTGCACAATATTTCTCCAAGATAGATCTAAGATCAGGCTACCATCAACTAAGAATAAAGGAGGAGGATATTCACAACTCTGCGTTCCGGAGTAGATATGGTCACTATGAGTTCGTGGTCATGCCGTTTGGTTTAACAAATGCCCCAGCGGATTTCATGCAACTTATGAACAATATTTATAGGCCATACTTGGACCAGTTTATAGTGGTGTTCATTGATGACATCCTTATTTACTCCAAATCCAAAGAAGAACATGAGGAGCACTTGAAGGTTGCTCTGCAAGTGCTCAGAGATAATCAACTCTTTGCTAAACTTAGTAAGTGTGAATTCTGGATGGAGGAAGTGTGTTTCCTGGGTCACATCATATCCAAGGAGGGAATCTCTGTGGATCCATCTAAGGTAGAGGCGGTAAAGAACTGGGAAAGGCCGACAACGGTGTCAGAGATTAGGAGCTTTCTGGGGTAAGCCGGTTATTATCGTCGCTTCATTAAAGATTTCTCAAAGATAGCTGTACCATTGACCAGGCTTACCAGGAAGGAGAATCCATTCGCATGGACTGATGAATGTGAAGAAAGTTTCAGGGCATTGAAAGAGCACCTTACCTCAGCACTCGTACTGACCCTGCTAGTTGCTGGGGGTAGTTTTGAAGTATACACCGATGCATCCGGGATCGGACTTGGCTGTGTGCTGATGCAAAATGGGAAAGTTATATGCTACACGTCCAGACAATTGAAGAAGCACGAGGACAATTATCTTGTACATGATTTGGAGCTAGCTGTTGTAGTCTTCGCCTTGAAGATATGGCTTCATTATCTATATGGTGAGAAATTCATTGTGTTTTCTGACCATAAAAGCTTGAAGTATCTATTTTCTCAGCAGGACTTGAATATGAGACAGCGGAGGTGGTTGGAGTATCTCAAAGACTTCGACTTCACGATCCAATATCATCCAGGAAAAGCAAATGCTGTGGCAGACGCTCTAAGTAGAAAACCAAGGATCACATTGTCAAGTTTAATGGTAGACGAATGGAAGTTATTAGAAGACTTCGCCAAGTTAAATATTGATGCTGACATCAAAGAGAAGGGATGCTTTGTTGCTAGTGTTAGAGTACAATCCACACTATTGGAGGACATCACAACACTCCAAGACAATCACCCGATACTTGTGGAGATTAAGGCTAATCTGGACCAGACGCCGGATTTCTCATTAACTGAAGATGGAAGGCTATTATTCCGGGATCGAGTCTGTGTACCCGACCATGCGGAGACAAAGAAAATGATTATGGATGAGGCTCACAAGACCAGATATACTATTCATCCTGGAACTACCAAAATGTATCAAGATTTGAAAAGAAGCTTCTGGTGGCCTAATATGAAGAGAGAGGTGGCGGAATATGTCGCCCATTGTTTAACATGTCAAAGGGTCAAGGCGGAACACTTGCGACCCACAGGTAGACTCAAACCCCTAGAAATTCCGGCATGGAAATGGGAAGGTATAGGGATGGACTTTATTTTTGGACTACCCAAATCTAGAGGTGGATTCTATGGTATCTGGGTTATAGTCGACCGCTTAACTAAGTCAGCTCACTTCTTTCCAGTGAAGAATAAGTGGTCAGTAGATGTTCTAGCCGCATTGTATGTGAAGGAAATAGTCAGATTACATGGAGTACCGGTGTCTATCGTGTCTGATAGAGACCCTAGGTTCACATCCCACTTTTGGAAAGGACTGCATTACTCCTTGTGATCTAAACTAAACTTTAGCACGGCTTTCCATCCACAGACAGATGGTCAAATGGAGAGAACCAACCAGGTCATTGAAGATATGCTTAGAGCATGTGTCCTAGATTTTGGAGGTAGCTGGCACAAACACTTATCTCTGGTGGAGTTCGCTTACAATAATAGCTATCAAGCTAGTATTCAAATGGCACCATTTGAAGCACTCTATGGCAAGAGTTGCCGATCTCCAATATACTGGTATGAAGTTGGCGAAAAACAAATGTTAGGACCAGAGAAGATAAGGGAAACCACCGAGAAGGTAAAGCTTATTAAAGAAAGAATGGCAGTGGCGCAGCAAAGACAAAAGGCATATGCAGATAATAGAAGAAGAGACTTGGAGTTTCAGGTGGGTGAACATGTATTCTTGAAAGTGTCTCCAGGCCGTGGGATCAGACGTTTTGGCATTAAAGGCAAGTTGTCACCAAGGTTTGTCGGGCCTTTCGAAATCCTTGAGAGAGTCGGCGAGGTGGCATATCGTCTCGCTTTACCACCACAAATGGACGGAATACACAATGTGTTCCACATATCCATGTTGAAAAAGTATGTACGAGATCCATGGCATGTCATAGAATACGAGCTTCTGGAATTCAACAAAGATGGAACATATCAAGAGAAGCCAGTTAAGATCGTGGACCAGGAACTGTGCCAACTAAGGAACAAGATTATTCCACTAGTAAGGGTTAGATGGAATCAACGCATGGATGAGGACGACACGTGGGAAACCGAGGAAGCAATGCGCAAAAGATACCCGGAGTTATTCACAAGTAAGTACGCCTCACTTGTACAATAATTTTCTATACATGAATTTGGGGACCAAATTCTCTTAAGTGGGGGAGGGTGTAGCACCCCGAAAAATTTAATTCAAAGTAAATGGAAATAAATAATTTCCATAATATCAGAGTATTTAAAGCATACGTATCATTATCGTATGTGCTAAAACACATTGGAAAATTCCGTAAAAATTATAAATCAACCCCAAACATTATTACTAAAGGTTTCACAAAGAAATTTGTGTCAAGAAAAATCAGATTAGTCAAGATTAAAGTGTTTTGCGACTTATTATCGTAATTCATGAATAAGTCGAAAAATCATTATCACACGTACTCGGAGGAGTCAGAAAATTAAATAAAAATCATATAAGGACTTCAAATAATATCCTCTAATGACCCATCAAGAAATTTGGGTCAATAAAAATCATTTGGGCTTGGTTTAAGAGTTATTGTGACTGATTATCCAAATTAGGAAACAAGTCGGAAAACCGTTAACACGGAAATACGACGTAACCATAAATTAAATAAAAATGTTGGAGAGACTTCTAACATTATATATTAATGACCCAATATCATAATTGGGCCAATGGACCACATATGGCCCAAAAGTCAAATAAAGCTAGAAAATGCATGGAAATTCGTAACTCTAAATAGGCTGAAATTAGAAATAGGCAATTTTAGTTGAATTGGGATGCAATCATGCATTCTTGGCAACCTAAATCCGTGCCTAACTATGGTGGGAGGTTTCCTAAAGCCTCACACACTCAAAGGGAGGAAGAAATCCTCAAAAATAGGAAACTAACATGTCAAAACCGCAACTTGGCTTCCCTAGTCATAATAGGACTCCTAAACACCATGGTTGCTTAAATACTCTTCACCAAACCTTAGGGACGAGTTTTAGAACTTTCTAGGGTCGTGTAGAGGAGCTCTTGGTGGCTGAGGAGCTGTGGAACGACCACAAGAAGCTCTTCTTCTTCCCCGTTCGTCTGCTACGACTTGCACAAACCACCTTCTTGGAGTCGAGCTAAGGTAGGCCAAACCTAAATCCCATCGTGCAAGGGTTATACCCCTGGAAAGAGAGTCGAGTCTACTTCCTAACCCAAGTGGAATGCCCAAATTCCATGCAGTATACACGGAATATTAAGCGTTCTACAAACAGTGGTCTGAACACGGGATTTTTGAAGAACGAGTCTTCATCAACCCAAAAGGCAAGTTTTCTCGGGCCAAACCTTAACATATCCTATACCAATGTGTAGAGCATCAAGTTAACTTTCATTTCCCACTGGTTTCATCGAATTTCATTTAGTAGATTTTGAATTATAAGTGTTGTGCCAAAGTCGTGCACTGTTAGGGCTTATCCCATTCTTTGTATGTTGCATGTGATTCCAGACCGAATTAGAGTAAACTCATAACATGAAAGTTATTCTACTATTGTCCTTGTCAGGTTTTGTGTTGAACGTTTTGTCTAAATCTCATTAGTTAGAGAGTTATAAGCATGGTAAGAGGGTTGCTGCATGAAACTACGTCTTTAGGTTACACTTGTCTTCTACGTTGAGTTTGACTTGATTAAAGCCTGTCAAAACCCTCCTTATTTTCTAATTCCAATTTACTGGAAACACCTTTGCAAGTCTAGGTTAGTTTAAAACTAGTTTCGTTATTTTTCATACCCTGTACAAATTGTTCTCTATTTTAGAAGCACCTTGTGTCAATATAAGGCAGTTCTGGACCGCAATCCAAGAACATGTCCTTTCTCTGTCGACGTCAGGCGCAGACCCTGTGAAGGCGACGGCCCGATAGGCCGCGTTCTGAGGTCTTGTCGCGACAGCACCGACCGTCGTGTTCTGAAAGCGACGAAGTGCTCCGTCGCGACCTTGCTGCTTGATCTGAACGCCCCGTCGCGTTCTTCACATCACCCTGTCGCGTTCTGGTCCTGACCCGTCGCGACCCTTACTGGGCTCTGTCGCGACCTGACCCCGGGCCTGACAGCCCTGTCGCTTTCCTTATATGTACCTGTCGCGATCTCAGGATTTTGCATTAAACCCCCGCTTACCTTCTTGCAAACCCAACCGCTATACCTGAGGTCTGGTTAATGTGATATTTATTGTGTAATTCGCATGTTTTGGGTCTGATCAATGCATGGTGGTTATTTTAATGGCTTAAAAGTGTTAAACCTATTTAAAAAGCTTTAAGCACACGAACATTATTCTAATTGCTCTCTTAAATGATGTGACTATTCAGGTGACTTTTGATTAACTCATTGAACTGTTCTAGCTTCTTAAAATGATAAATCGATTATCTTAAAAGTCTTGCAATCCATGTTTAGTTAAGTGAATAGTTTCATTGCATGCTATCATGTTAAAGTGTTTTCTGCGAGTTTGAGACCGATGGATTGTGAATTGAGACACGCGTACATCACTACACACACTTACACGTCTAGGCAGCCCTTTCTTGGGAAATTGGAAACTCTCTACCGGTCATTCCGAATCGGTAGACTAGCGACCTTTTCACCAAGGCCTCCATAAATCTCCTCTGACCATAGATTCCCACATGGCCGACGAGTTGGTTGTACCATTGAAGTTCCCTGGAGATAGCATGCACTTCCTTTTCTCTTCTTGTTCTCGTGAGTGTGATTTACAATCTAGACCAAAGCCATTAATGTAAAGATTGAACTAAAGTATAAATCGTACCGTTATGCTGCCAAATTTATCTCTTGACCATTGTTATCAAGCGAAAATCATGTTCAATTACTTATTACTTGTTCCCATCGTCATCATGAACATGACATTACACACGCTTACTTATTGAAACTCTCATTGGCCATTATTAATGACTGTGGGTATCTACATTTAAAATTTTACATGAGATTGCTGACAGGGCACGGCGTGTGTCCAAGGGCTCTAGTCTAGCCCCAATGACGGAGAGTCATAAATATACTGTTAACCATGTGGTATAATGATTACTGGCGTTGCATCTGCACTGGGAGTCTTGCTTGCTTGTTTAATGATAGATACAACAACCACATACACGTGTCCTGGTGTACATTCTTGATGGATCTTTTCTTGGTGAACATTAGTGCCTACGTGCCGGATTAGTGTTACTTGATCGTGCTCGTACATTCTTGCTTGCTTGCTTGCGTGATATGGCCATCCTGTATTTATTGCAATTTACATGATATCTTGCGTGCTTGTTACTTGCCTCGCTCTCGACAACATATTGCTCGTTATATTCTTTCTCTATCACGATCACTCTCTATCTAGCTTGTTTCATGCATCATGTTCTAATCTGTTTCATTCGTACATGCATATCATGACATTCATCGTGCTTACCTAGTTCTAAATTGCTAATCACTTATATCATTGCCCACACATTGAGATATAAATCCTACTGGGCTAGTTTTCTCATCCCCTACTTTTATCCAATCTAGGTGACTATGAAGTCCTAGAGGAAGAGCAAGTCGAGGATGGGAATGCGTCCGAGTGATGAGCGTTCCAACTATGTGTCTAGCTATAGTTAGGTTGCTTTGAGCGTTAGATTCATGTAGTAGGAAGTGAGGAATACATTGTACTTTTCCTTTTTATTAAGTCTTAGTCCTGTACTAGTTTCCATTTTGAATGCCATTGAATACAATTTATTGAGTTCAACATTTGGGCCCTATTATGATGTTGTGATGATACACATTTAGTGCGTGCTAGCTAGAGGCTTATTTGCCGACTGTTCACGTCTCGGAATATCGACTCGAATTATTCGAACTAATATCCGCTACATAATCCTCAAGACGTGACAACAAGTGCCATTATTTCCATGCTTCATTTCATTATTTGCTGCTTGTCAGTACTAATCGATCTTTGAGTGCAAGATCTGGACACCTTTTTCACCGCGTAATGTACGATCATCTTCGGAAACCGTCACCTCCGGTATTGTATATATTGCATCTTACTATATGATATACTTTATTGGAGCATATTAAGGACCTCGAGGCTCTAACAAAACTGGAGTTTGAGTTCCCCTCCTCCACCAAAAACAATGATAATTCTAGAGGAGTCTTACGACTTGAGGATAGGCCGTTACGCTGTAGAGGGACGATCGTTCCATCCGGTATCCTAACTTCGGCGTTGTGACGATATTATCCTTGATTATCTTGTATTTTCTTTTGTTTTAACTTTTCTTTTTAGCCCAGCATGCATAATGTAGGACTTTGAGCATAAATCCGGATTATCACTCTCATCTTTGATTGAAGAGAGCCACTCGTTCCTCAATGCCAGTTAACATGAAATATTCCACTCCGAGTCCAGTACCCAGTTCATCATGTTGTTGTTCTAAGAACGTCTTTTGAGAAACTCAGTTGTTTTTTATTCTTATTTTCAGTTCATCTCCTAAAGATCCACCTGAGGCAGTGGCAGATGCCCCCGATGGTGCAACCTAACAGATTGTGTCCTTAGGTACTTCCCTGACGCTGGAAGTTGATCTTTCTCCCTTTTGTGCCCACGTGCACACTCTTTTTCCTTTCATCTAGCCATTGAGTTTTCTCCCGAGATTTTCCGAAAAGCCGCTTCACTTCGAATTGACGAATCCTGTCATATGTTGTTGAGGCGTGTCTCATCACACCTTGGCGTCTACTTTTCAGTCACTCCACTCCATTCCACTCAATTCACACCATTCCATTGCTATCATTTCGTGTCACTTCGCTCCACTTCCTTGCAAAGCAGATGCCAAGGCGAGGCAGCTGTAGACACGCCATTTCAGCAACATATTGAGTAACTTCAATGTTACACCGTGATGCCTCAAAGTGGCTCTCTTCAATTAAACTCTTGAGTGATTTTCCTATTTTTCTGGATTTATCTAGGATTTTTAGGAATTTCCTAAAGGGGTTGAAAAGGGTCTGTTGAAATTAAAAGATTCGCGTCTGGTACAGTGGATGCCTTTTTAAGGAGTGTGATCCGCGGCGGATAAAACCGACGCGCATCACACTTGCCTTTTCCATACCTACTGTCTGGAATAGTGTATGATATAGCCGCCACGATTAAAAGTTAAAGCCTAAGCCATGCGCCGAAGACCGCGACATTTAAGAGGGGTCACGTTTCAAATCATGAAAAATCAAGGAACGCGTCCGGATAAGCCGACACTATTAAAAGTCAAAACCTAAACGTACCCCCCTAAGTCGCAGCATTTAAGAGCTCCCATGCTTCGAATCATGGCAAATTTAGAATCGCGTCCGCACGTGTCGCCGCAGTTTCAAAGCCATCAATCAAATCAAGATCAATTCTGTCAAAAGATCGATTCTGAGGAAAACGTGGCGACATTTCTCGACACAATTCTGAATGTGCCCGCCACGCTAAGATCATCATGCGATTGTCAAATCAAACGGGAATCAAGGGCTTTTTAAATCGCGGCACTTTATGTGGACGCAATTAATGTTTGATAGGCGTCCGCTGTGCCAGACGTGATTTAGGCAAGTATTTTCCTATAAATACAGACCCGAGGGTAGTCATTTGCAAGGGATCCAACCCCAGAGACGGAGAATCCCTACCGAATCGGTGCCTTGACCTCCGAGCCCAAGTTTCCTAACCCCTCGAGGCGAAGTTCCGTCGGACCAGAAGCACGTTCCGGAGCCGAGGAGGAGCCATCTCACCTCAAGCTATGCCGAGGAGCGCGGAGTCGTCGTCCTCTTCATCCACTCGGTGCGAGGCGGGAGGAACCTCGTTCCACACTCCATCCATCTAAACCGCGGGCTACATTGCCATCATCCCTCCCTCGTTCCTTTTCACCCCTTTTTTGGCCTCCTTGGCATACTGCATTCATCACACACACACATCATTCCTCCCTACCTACTCTTTTAGGGGTTTAACACCACCTCCACGAGGTGTGTTAACACTCCTTTTAATGTCTCTTTATTGCATTCCATTGGACTTTCTACTACACTTCACAGTCTGACCCATTTTTCATTTGTTTCTCGTCTTTGTTTCTTGCAAGGTAACCGGAGCTAAATCTCCTTTGCCAGCCGGCCGGTGGAAGGAGGAGGTAGGACCCACGCATCAATTCTCGCGATCTCTAGGTAGAGGTAAGTACACATTCTTCCCTTCCGCCCGTTTCATTCGGTGCCCTCGTGCACTTGGCGATCACACCTTCATATTGTGCACACACGCACTTCCGCCCCCCTTTCTATCTGCCATTATTCAATTTTCCCTTTCATAAACGTTTAATCCTTTCATCTCTCCTTTTAAATCGCGTTATTATTCCTTTGTGGGATGGCATTTTCGGGAAAAGAAAACGCGTCTATAGGTGCTGGAGGTTCCTCAGAAGTAGGAGGAGGAATAAATGTGGAAGAAGCAGGAGAAGAGGAGGAGGTGGCCGAAATGGTGTAGGTGAGGAGATGTTTTTAGGAAGAGGTTGTTTAAAGGTGGCAGGAGCAGTGGAGGATGAAGGTGGAGAAGGAGGGGCTGGAGTCTGAAGAGGAGAAGAAAGTGGCTCTGGGGGCACAGTCTTTTCTACAGTCTTTTCAGCTCTCACATGCTCAACCTGAGATTCCACTGGCCCGGATGGCCCTGACTCATCCCCAACTGGCCCTAGTGGCCCTGACTGCTTAAAGGATGGCCCTGGTAGCCCAGATTCTTATGCAGGCTCGGACTGCATTGATTCCTCAGCAACCTTTGGCCCTAATGGCCCAGATTCCTCAACACCAACTGGCCCTGATGGCCGGACTACTTCTTCTGCAACTGGCCCTAATGGCCGAACATCTTTTTCTACATTACTTGGCCTTGATGGCCTTGAACTATTTTCAGGCACTGCAGAAGTGGGAGCAGGAGGGGCAGGAGTGGAAACTTGCGGCCTTGCTAAATCTGAAAGATTTGATATCATTTGCTTCATGCTTACCAACTCATTCCTCATTCCTCGCAGTACTGCCTTTACCATAGCCATTTCCTTCACTCCAGTGCTCTGACTTATGAAAATTGAGGAAATATCAGATTGAACAGAGCACAGAATCTGTCCTTTTGCATCTAATCTCCCAATTACTAATTTTAAGTGCACATGAATCTTCTTCTTCTTCGACCTCCGGTGTGCCTTCCTTGTAAGTAATGGAATTTCAGTGGCCACACCTTTGCCCTTATCACCTGTGCCAGCAACTGGCTCCACATTGTCATCATCATCCGAGGTGCTCTCCACAACACCTTCCTAGAACTGATCAGCAGGGGCATTAGCTGCGGGCTCCCCCTGAATTTCAGCTTCCTTCTCAATTTCAGGCTCCCCCTGAGCAAGAGCATCTTCCAACTGAACTTCACTGTGGCCTGGTGTCACAACTTCTGAAAGAATTTCTTCTTGCTCCACCTGAATACTGGCGACAGTGTCCAACATTTCTTGAATTATTGATGCAACAACTGTCGAGGGGGACTCAACCTCTGATAGCTACCCTATGGTCTCAGTGTGCTCGGGAGGAATTTCTTCAATTCAACTAGCACTTGCCACTGGTTCTTCTGTTCTGATTTCTGCTGCCTCTTCTTGGACTTCTGGGACAACTAGAACCTCTACGACAAGGTCTTCAACCCTCACTTCTACTTCTCCCTCTGCCTTTGGAATTGGAGGAATTTCTTGAGCTTCCCCGATAATGGCCTCTCCTTCTGCAACTGAAGTTTTTGTCCAAACACTGGCTACTAGAGAAAAGTCGCTCTTCTTCATGTTTCTGGACCTGATAGCTTGGCCTATCTTCTCTGACACTTCACCATTCAAATTTATGTTGTAATGCTAGAAAATCCTTGTCAGCAGGTGAGCATATGGTAGAGAGACATTCAGTTTGTTCTTCTTGTCCCAAATCATTGCAGTTGCAAACTTCATTCTCTCAATAATCACTTCTGCCATATTAATATTCCGATTCTGAATAGCCTGAAACATCATATCTGAATCTGCCTTAGGGCAAGTGGAGAAAGTTGCGCTTCTTAGTACTAGGATCTGGCAAACTATGAAATGCAAAATCCAATTGAAATCATTTAGCTGGTTGATGTCAATCTTGCCATCCTTCAACTTGTACTCAGTTTCGATTATCCCCAAACCCTTGACATGGATGTCGATGCTGTCTACCCCACTGCAACCAACGGTAGACACTCCAAACAAGCTCTCCAAAAAATCATATGTTATGTCGATGGGGGTACCTTTCACCGTGGAGGTAAGGGACCCATCCTCTTCGGATTTCATGAAGGTATAGAAAGCCTTTACTAGGTCTCGATAGCTTGCCTCTGAAATAGTCACCATCCTTGTCCATTTCATCCTTTGCATCGCTGCTACCACACTGTGCATTCCATTTTTCTCTAAATCCGGAACATCTACTGCCTTGTTGCCGCACAGCTTTGTCTTCACCGCTGCAAATGTCACGCCCTGATATTTAGCAGCGGAATAAATACCGGAAGATGTGAACGATACAAATAGACGTATCACAGTTGAGTAACGCAGAGTCACAATTAAACATAACAACACATTTGAGACCATAATATTGTCATCCAAAGTACTCTTTATTCCATTTCAATTCACTATTTACAACCTTACATAAGAAGAACCAACTAAAAAGGGTTCATTATTCAAATGAAAATGTGTAGCAACCTGAATTTTTGAGAAAAATAGAAATTTAAATAATAAATTAAAAACTCAGCTAAAGGGATATTCAATGAAAAGAGTATTAAATAAAATCCATTAAATGGAAAAGAGTAATGGGCTTTGCTTAATGGATCCTCTAGAACTTATTGGGTCAAAATATGAATTTACAAAGGGAGAATAATAAGAGAATACCCTAAATTCGGAGTTTAATTATCTCCTAATTTGAAAGGGGTTATTAAAGTAATAAAAGTGGCAATTAGAGTTGGAATTAGATTCCTAAACCTACTCCATATAGTCTAGCACGAATTTAGATACTATCCTAACCCAATTAGAGATTGGAAAGCAAGAGAGGAAAGGTGGAGTTAGGAAATCTCGTAATTAAGAGGAATTTGAGTAGTAGTAGGAATAGGAACTTTTGTTTATATAAATACACCTCTTAAACCCTCATGGCCGGCCCTAGCTCGTGCAAAGGGGTTCTTGGGCGTGGAGAAGAGGCCAAGGAGGAGGAGAAATCGAGGAGAGGAAGATCCATCAAGCTTCTTCCTTCGTTCTTGGAGTTCTAAGCCCTAGAAGATAAATCGAGTCAAAGGTAGGCATTCTCACAAGAAAAATTAAATTAAACTTGTCTGTAGGTAGTTCCAATCACCAGGAACAAAAGTCCTCTTGATTCACTCTTTTTCATCGAGCCAATCTTTTGTTCTTGATTTTAGAAGATCTGCAAACATGATAACTCCGAGACATCATGTTTAATTCAAATCTCTATGAATACTTGATCCCATGCTACGAAATTTTTACTGTAGATACTTCATGTTGTTAGGGATCTTTTGCCCCTAAAAGCCCTAAATTTCATGGAGCATGCTGATCGAATTTAATCAATCTTTCTCTCTGTGACATGTTCTGAATAACTCGTTCTTGCTCATGTTCAACCCCTATATGAACCATGCTCTCTCTCTGATTTCGATTTACTGGAAGTGCCCTTACATGTCTACTTTAATTTGCAACTTGTTTCGTGATTTTTCATCGACTATGTAATTAGTTATGATTTTTCAAAGTACCATGTGTCCAAATAAGACAAGTTGGCACGTAATCCGATGTCGAACATTTTTCCCGCTCGAACTCAGATGAAGTACCTGAGAACGCAACGGCTCGACATGCCACGTTCTCAGAGCCGTCGCGACCAACATCTTGTCGCGTTCTGAACGCGACAGGAGACCCCGTTGCGTTCTGGCCGCCTGAGCAGACAGCCCTGTCGCGACCCGTACAAGACCCTGTCGCGTTCCGTCATGACCCTGTCGCGACCCTTACATGGGTACGTCGCGTTCACAGGATTTTTGATGAAAACACATAAAATTTAACAGCCATACACGCAGTAAAAACACATGTTTTAAATGGGGCTATATTGAATGATTTAAAATACATATTCACAACTTCTTTTCTATCTATGATTTCTCTTACACATGCACACACATGAACCATTCATATATGGCTGAAATCTGGCATAAAATATCTCATAATGTATCTGGTAATTTATTGCAATAAAGTATATTAATTGCCCTATTTTAAAGGACTTGTATTCGTTTCTTGCGTTCTTTATATACCGATATCGACGCTCCACTGTTCTAGAATTCCTCTAGAACGTCGAGCACCTGTTTTTATATACACACTTTACTTGGCTTGTGGTGAACTCTTCGTCGGATATTCCTTTCTCCGGACTAGTGAACCCTTGCACAAGGCCTCCGTAAGTCTCCTCTGATCATGGATTCCCACATGGTCGACGAGCCGGTTGTACCCTAACACCCATTACACCTTTAGGGATCGATATGATCCAAACGACTATTAGAAGTTCACTCTCGTCTTGAATCACGTCGGACCTCTGGACCTGTGCTTAACATGGCCAGTGGTAGGGTCGTGAGTTCCACCTGACTGCCAACACCAAGTGCGCGTGTTGTGCAACTGTTACTATCGCCTATTTACTCGTCTCATTACGTGCAATGTCCACTAGCTCTCATTTGTACTCTACTCGCTCGTCTATACACGTTCACTCTACTATCTCGTCTATTCATCTAGTGCTTTCATCTACTTCTTGGCCATTGTCTGATTGTCTAAAGATAAACAATATAACTAATGCCTGGCAATATATAAAGGGCCTGATCTGGTCCTCAGATGTGCGCCCGAAAGTGCTAGTGCCCATGGGAGTTAAATGATCAGAGTGTTTGGCATTACACTCAAGTGCTATCTATCTCGACTATCTATATGACAATCAAAACACTAAACGTACTATACTCTCTCGATGTCTAGAATGACAAACAAGTGCTATACTCGTCGTGCTATTATTATACTTGTGCTAGTTGTGCTATGGCCATCCTGCTATTCGTGCTATATTTGATATTTGTGCTATTTTTGGGAAACTATACTCGATCTCGTGCTAATGTGCTATCCTGTTACCTATTGTGCTATCTCTTGCTATATTTTGACTCTCTAGTACCTGCTATCTTTAGATACTCTGCCAATAAATGCGTTAATTATTTAAAGCCTGCTTGAGCCTGAGATTTAAGTCCAACTGGGCGTTATCGCTCACCCTACGTTATTTGATGTTGTGTTCTCAGGTGAGACCGAGGATGACACATACACTCACGAGGAAGGGAATGACCAAGAGTGAAGCCAGGAGTACCCTCGAGTCATCATGTTATCTTAGAGTTGTAGTTAGTTATTTCCTTTTATTACAATGTAATTGGGCCCTATAGAATGGCTCTGATATTAGTGGTTGTAACTAGACATTTGAAAAGTTATTAATGAGAAAGATTTGCTTTAGTATTATTCAACGTGCAATGGTTTGATGTCTAGTATTCGCTCTATACCTTTTTCTTGCAACTGCCTTCGCGCTCCGATATTCTGCATCGAGGCGTGACAAAATGTTTCTCTAATACATAGTCTATTCAAATATCTATTCCTAATACTTCATCTTCTCAATGTCGGGTGCTCATCACTCTTGCCCTGCCCCATCGGACTCCATTGGTTCCTCATCACTACCTGAAAAGGACAGGATGACAGGGTGAGCGAACTAGCTCAGTAGGATTTACATCTCAATATTGTGCGGGCACTAATATACATGATTAATATTTTAAATAGGTAGATATGCACATGAACATGATGACAATGCATGTTTTTCTAACAAATGAAATAGCTGAATAGAACGGATATCATATTAGATCAAATGTCGAGTTGCATATACAATGGACAGATATTTCAAGAGTAGAATCATATCAAAATGAATTGGCCATATTCACAGATATCATGTATTCACGTGATCAGACTTATCATATCAAACTTATCATATCATATCAAACGAAGGCACATTCACACAAATTTTGCATATAGTATCAGTGCCATGCCACGCACCACAAGTCCATACTCCCGCGGTTAATAAGTACGTTGGGGCACTCCTCTCCAGGACCAAACAGGCCCCCTATTGCATATGCATTGGTCAAAGGGACCGAAGTCCCATATTGTGCCGAACAAACATATTCATATTATGGCCACAGAGTTTCAATGACAAGCTCATAGTAATAAAGACATGATCATTCATAGAGTCAAGGTATGACAATAGCTCAAGAGATCAATTGGGCAGTATATCGACGAATCTTATGTTTCATAATTCATTAATGTCTTAACAAGATGGTTACAAATGACAGGTCATACGCGGAACATGTGCTCTCTAGCTCCAGGGTACTTCATGGTACAACCAGCTCGGCCTCTATGTGGGAATCCATAAAGAGCGGAGACTTACGGAGGTTTTAAGGAAAAGATCGCTGGTCTGCCAATACAGAATGACCGGTAGAGAGCTCCCAATTCCAAAAGAAGGGTGTTCCTAATCGTGCAAAGGTGTAAGTGACGTGTCACGGATTTTTCCTAAACATGTATGCAAGTTATGAACAAATAATTGAAACATCGGAAAGCATATAACTAAAGAAAAGTCATATACAGTCATGATGAAACATTTTAACTAACAAGTCTACGCTAACATGTGTTTATCTATACATTCATATTATATTCTTATCATGTCAATTTCACTTCAAGCTAGATCACAAGATATTAATCAATGAACGTATGATCAATCACATAATAAACATTAGAATCGTATTCATGTCATTACCGTTTTCAAATTGGTTGATTGCTTTTAGGTCCATGCATACTATGTAATATGATGCAACATGCTAACAGACCCAGCAACTAAACATGCTGACTGACTAACAAGAAAGAACGGTCTCGGGACAAACCTTGAATCACGTCCAACACAGTGGACGCTTTTCAAAATACGATGTACGGTCAAACATGGCTAACTGTGAAAGACTAAAATCGTACGGCCTCCATGGTCGCTTTTAAGATTGAATCGCGTCGTGATATCCCGACGCGTTCATGACAGACATTTAAATAACAATATAAAAATTGGCGAAAAGACTGAGCGGGAAAACTGGCTGAATCGTGTCAGGTGCTCCCGTCGCAGATCAGACCGGCACGGAAACACACACGGCGGCATGAAGTCTCACTCGTGCTGTTGACCGATCAAACGCTGAATCACGTCAGACCTCACGGATGCGGTTCGCTTAATCGCGTCGGCCAAGACTGATGCGATACCAGGCGCTGGAATCGCGTCTCCTGAACCGGACACGGTTCAAACCTCAAATCGAAAACACTATAATCAGGGTGTGATATTCATGCAATGCCCATATCTCTCTATATACTGACATTTAGACAACACTCTCAACATGAAATATGTTGAGGACATATATTGGAAGAACGTTTATGTTTTGGGTTAGATCTGATTTGGTCTTTAATCGTGTGCAATAGAGGAAGAACATGAGAAAGCCCTAAACATATGTTACTTCATTGCGACTTACATGTCAGGCCTGTAACTTGAGATCTACTGATATTTAGAGAAAACTCTAAACATAAAACATGTCGATGACATCATTGGAAGAATGTTTATGTTCTGGGTTATATCTGATTCGGTCTCTAATCATGTGCAACATAGGAAGAAAGTAAGAAAGCCCTAAACATATGTGACTTTGTTGCGACTTACATGTGAGGCCCGTAACTTGAGATCTACTGGCATAGAGACAAAACTCTCAACATAAAACATGTCTAAGACATCTAATAGAAGAACATTCATGTTGGGGGTTTGGTCTAATTCGGTCATTAATCCTATGCAAAATATGAAAATATAAAAGTCAAGTGCAACCTGAAAACGCAGAATCATGCAGCGACTCTCTTACCACACTTATAACTCTCTAACTAATGACATTTAGACAAAATGTTCAACATCAAAGATGATCGGAACTACTAATGAAGAACTTTGATGTTCGGGGTTTGATCCAAGTCGGTCTCGAATCTTGTGCAAAACACGAAGAACGTAAAAAGTCCTAACTGTGCGCGACTTTGGGAAAATGACTAGAACTCGACGTATACTCCATGAAATTTAGGCATATCAAGTGCAAATGAACCTAGTCATGCAGCTCTACACTGTGATAATGGTTTTATTTTATCTTGGCCCGAGAACACCCACCTTTGAATGCTAAGAACTCCCTGCAGGTTGGTTAAGGAAGACCACGTTTTCCCCAGCCGTTCTCCTCTCCTCCAGCACCCTATGCTTGCTGCTCACGACCCAAACTTGTTGCTAAACCTTCCCTAAACGTTTTGTGAGGAGTTCTTATAGATTTAGGGTTCTATTGCATGTCCTAATGGGACTAGGAAAGGGGCCTACGGGTTTAGCATGTCACCTTCTAAAATTTGAGATTCTCTCACCCAAAAGAGGTAGGCTAATGACACACTTTTAAACCCTAATTTACCCTTCCTAAATACCCCTTATTTACATGCACGAATTTTTGGGCATTTTTTGTTCCAATTTTTATCCTTGGGCCAAATGTGCTCCATTGGCCCAATCTTGTTAATGGGTCATTAATACATGATGTTGGAAGTCTCTCCAATATCATTATTCAATTTATGGTTGGGTTATTTTTCCGTGTTAACAATTTTTCGACTTAGTTTCCTAATTCGGGTAACTTGGTCACATGTGACGTACACTCGACCAATCAGATTTTTCGTTGCACGAATTCCTTCGTGGAACGCTTAGGGATAATATTTAGGGTTGGTTTATAATTTTTACAAAATTTTCCGATGTGTTTTCTCACGTACAATAGTGGTACATAAGTTCTATCATCCAGATAACACGAAAGTTATTTATTTACTATTTTCATACTTGAATTTGTTCATGGGTCATAAGTTGTCCATTGATCCAATTTCCACATATTATTTGGAGTCAACCATAAATTTTTAATTTAGTTATGATCTCATTTTATACACATGATAATAGATTTTCCAACTTATTTCCTAATTACGATAATAAGTCACAATAACTCTTAAATATACCTCAAATGACTTTTATTGACCCAAATTTCTTGATGGATCATTAGAGGATATTATTTGAAGTCTATTTATGATTTTTATTTAATTTTATGACTCCTCTAAGTATGTGTGATAATGATTTTCCGACTTATTCCTTGATTACGATACTCAGTCGCAAAACGCCTTAAACATAGACCATCCGATTTTCTTTTACACGAATTTCTCTATGGGTCATTAGGGAGTATTATTTAGAGTTGAACTATGGTTTTTTCTGAAATTTTCTAATGGGTTTTTGCATGTACGATAATGGCACGTGTGTTTTTGCTATTTCACAAATATTAAATTTATCGTTTTCGATTTATTTCTAATTTTCAAATTACTGAATTTTCGGGGTGTTAGATCCTCCCCCGCTTAAAAAAATTTGGTCTCCAAATTCACATGTGTTTACGAGCGGGACTTATAGAGAATTTAATTATGAATTACTCATAATATAATGATTGATTGATGATGTAACTTCAGGGTCAATAAAAAGTGAGTTATAAAGAATACCTCTCTCATACGTCCTTCCTTGGTTTGTTCTGCCATTTATTCCCCGAGCTTGATTTCTCCTTTGGGCAATCCTTAACCTTGTGGTCTTGGCTACCACAACAGAAACATTTGTCCTGAAATTTCCAGCACTCCTCGGACCGATGATTTATTTTGTTGCAATGCTGGCATCTTTCTGAAGGAGCGAGAACTATTTTCTTATTGCACTTCTTGCACTTCTTTCTCTTGTGCGATCTGTGACTATTGTTGAGCTGTTTCTCTCTGGCTATAGGTTTGGAGTTTCCTGTGGGTGTAATTTGTTCTTTCTTATTAGTTTCACCAACTCCTTTGTCATCCATAGACCTTTCCTTTCCATTTGTATCTCCCTTAGCCATTATTAGGGCATCCTCTAACAGTTGAGCAGCTTGTCGTAGTGCTTTGGTTAATCTTTGGACCGATCTCTGTCCGTCCATAGATGGCGTAGGTATATCCTCCATTGCTGTTTATTTAAGTTCCTTCAAAAATAAATTATCACATGGTCAGACTTCTTTACTCCTTGGTAATACCTTGTAATCTTACAATTTTTAGTCACTAAATAAGATTTTGGACTTAGCCCATGTTTCTACCCAATCTCACCTGGTAGGTATAGATTTCTTGACACAAGCTGAGGGTTCTAATGACACTTATCCTATCATTCCTAATTGTCTAGGACTTAGGGAAAGTCCAGGCTCTGATACCAACTATCACGCCCCGATATTTAGCAGCGGAATAAATACCGGAAGATGTGAACGATACAAATAGACGTATCACAGTTGAGTAATGCAGAGTCACAATTAAACATAACAACACATTTGAGACCATAATATTGTCATCCAAAGTACTCTTTATTCCATTTCAATTCACTAGTTACAACCTTACATAAGAAGAACCAACTAAAAAGGGTTCATTATTCAAATGAAAATGTTTCTCTAATACATAGTCTATTCAAATATCTATTCCTAATACTTCATCTTCTCAATGTCGGGTGCTTATCACTCTTGCCCTGCCCCATCAGACTCCACTGGTTCCTCATCACTACCTGAAAAGGACAGGATGATAGGGTGAGCGAACTAGCTCAGTAGGATTTACATCTCAATATTGTGCGGGCACTAATATACATGAATAACATTTTAAATAGGCAGATATGCACATGAACATGATGACAATGCATGTTTTTCTAACAAGTGAAATAGCTGAATAGAATGGATATCATATTAGATCAAATGTTGAGTTGCATATACAATGGACAGATATTTCAAGAGTAGAATCATATCAAATGAATTGGCCATATTCACAGATATCACGTATTCACGTGATCAGAATTATCATATCAAACTTATCATATCATATCATATCAAACGAAGGCACATTCACACAAATCTTGCATATAGTATCAGTGTCATGCCGCGCACTACAAGTCCATACTCCCGCGGTTAATAAGTACGTTGGGGGGATCCTCCCCACGACAAAACAGGGCCCCTATTGCACAGGCATTGGTCAAATGGACCGAAGTCCCATATTGTGCCGAACAAACATATTCATATTATGGCCACGGAGTTTTAATGTCAAGCTCATAGTAATAAAGACATGATCATTCATAGAGTCAAGGTATGACAATAGCTTAAGAGATCAATTGGGCAGTATATCGATGAATCTTATGTTTCATAATTCATTAATGTCTTAACAAGATGGTTACAAATGATAGGTCATACACGGAACATGTGCTCTCTATCTCCAGGGTACTTCATGGTACAACCAGCTCGACCTCTATGTGGGAATCCATAGAAAGCGGAGACTTACGGAGGTCTTAAGGAAAAGATCGCTAGTCTGCCAATACAGAATGACCGGCTGAGAGCTCCCAATTCCCAAGAAGGGTGTGCCTAATCGTGCAAAGGTGTAAGTGACGTGTCACGGATTTTTCCTAAACATGTATGCAAGTTATGAACAAATAATTGAAACATCGGAAAGCATATAACTAAAGAAAACTCATATACAGTCATGATGAAACATTTTAACTAACAAGTCTACGCTAACATGTGTCCATCCATACATTCATATCATATTCTTGTCATGTCAATTTCACTTCAAGCTAGATCACAAGATATCAATCAATGAACGTATGATCAATCACATAATAAACATTAGAATCGTATTCATGTCATTACCGTTTTCAAATTGGTTGATTGCTTTTAGGTCCATGCATACTATGTAATATGATGCAACATGCTAACAGACCCAGCAACTAAACATGCTGACTGACTAACAAGAAAGAATGGTCTCGAGACAATCCTTGAATCACGTCCAACACAGTGGACGCTTTTCATAACACGATGTACGGTCAAACATGGCTAACTGTGAAAGACTGAAATCGTGATGGCCTCCATGGTCGCCCTTAAGATTGAATCGTGTCGTGATATCCTGACGCGTTCATGACAGACATTTAAAATAATAATATAAAAATTGGCGAAAAGACTGAGTGGGAAAACTGGCTGAATCGCGTCAGGTGTTCCTGTCGCAGATCAGACCGGCACGGAAACACACACGGAATGAAGTCTCACTCGCGCTGTTGACCGATCAGATGCTGAATCGCATCGGACCTCATGGACACGGTTCACTTAATCGCATCGGCCAAGACCAACGTGATACCAGGCGCTGGAATTGCGTCTCCTGAACCGGACACGGTTCAAACCTCAAACTGAAAACACTATAATCTGGATGTGATATTCATGCAATGCCTATATCTCCCGATATATTGACATTTAGACAACATGCTCAACATGAAATATGTCGAGGACATCTATTGGAAGAATTTTTATGTTTTGGGTTAGATCTGATTCGGTCTCTAATCACGTTCAACATGGGAAGAACATGAGAAAGTCATAAACATATGTGACTTCGTTGCGACTTACATGTCAGGCCCGTAACATGAGATCTACTGATATTTCGACAAAATGCTCAACATAAAACATGTCGAGGACATCTATTGGAAGAACTTTTATGTTGTGGCTTATATCTTATTCGGTCTCTAATCACATGCAACATAGGAATAACATATGAAAGCCCTAAACCTATGTGACTTCATTGCTACTTACATGTCAGGCACGTAACTTGAGATCTACTGGCATGGAGACAAAACTCTCAACATAAAACATGTCTAAGGCATTTAATAGAAGAACATTCATGTTGGGAGTTTGGTCTAATTCGGTCTTGAATCTCATGCAAAACATGATTACGTAAAAGTCGAGTGCAACCCAAAAACGCAGTATCATGCAGCAACTCTCTTACCACACTTATAACTCTCTAACTAATAAGATTTAGAGAAAATGTTCAACATAAAAGATGATCGGAACTACTAATAGAAGAACTTTTATGTTGTGGGTTTGATCCAAGTCGTTCTCCAATCTTGTGCAAAGTTTGATGAACATAAAAAGCTCTAACTATGCACGACTTCAGGAAAACGACTAGAACTCGACGTATACTCCATGCAATTTAGGCAAATCAAGTGCAAATGAACCTAGTCATGCAGCTCTACACTGTGGTAATAGTTTTATTTAATCTTGGCCCGAGAACACCTACCTTTGAATGCTAAGAACTCCCTGCAGGTTTCTGGGTCGATGCAGAGCGAGGTTGAGGAAGACCACGTTTTCCCCGGCCGTTCTCCTCTCCTCCAGCGCCCTAGGCTTGCTGCTCACGACCCAAACTTGTTGCTAAACCTTCCCTAAACGTTTTTTCAGGAGTTCTTATAGATTTAGGGTTCTATTGCATGTCCTAATGGGACTAGGAAAGGGGCATGCGGGTTTAGCATGACACCTTCTAAAATTTGAGATTCTCTCACCCAAAAGAGGTAGCAACACCATGGGAAGGTGTCATGCATGGTTGGCCACGATTTGGCTTGCCATGCTCGGCTAATGACACACTTTTAAACCCTAATTTACCCTTCCTAAATATCCCTTATTTACAAGCACGGATTTTTGTGCATTTCTTGTTCCAATTTTTATCCTTGGGCCAAATGTGCTCCATTTACAAGCCCCCAAGAAATCTTGGCGGGAACAGAGGGATTCTATGAAATTACGGAGAGAGAGAGAGGTCTGGAATCGATAGGGTTTGTCACTTCTGGAAAGTCTAAAGTGAGGAGAGCGAAAGATGAAATCGATATGACATGGATTACGCGCTTTGGTAGGACATAAAGGTACTTTTTGAAATGTCAGAGAATTAAATGTGGATAAAGACAAAAGCGGCGAAGATAATGGAAATAATAAAGAATTCATCTCGAAAAGTCATAGCATTTTATGACGCAAGCGATAAAGAATTTTCTTGATTTTAGGAGAGAGAAAGCCTTATTCTGAAATTTTATTAATTTAGTTATATGCAGAAAAATCTATTACAAATTGCACATGCCTAATTCCCTTCTAAGAGACGTAAATCTCTCTTCAGGTAAGGCCTTTGTAAAGATATCTGCCAACTAATTTAATGTATCTATAAATGAAATATTTATATTACCATTTGCTACATGATTGCTAATGAAGTTATATCTAACCTCGATATACTTTGTCCTGGAGTGCTAGACTGGATTTTTGGTGAGATTTATTGCACTGGTGTTGTCGCACAGCAATGGGATGGTCATGATGTGCAATCCATAATCCTCAAGCTGTTGTTTTATCCATAGTAGTTGAGTGCAACATCTTCCAACAACTACGTATTGAGCTTCAACTGTTGACAGTGCTACTAAATTCTGCTTCTTTGAGGACCATGAAATCAAGCATCCTGCAAGAAATTGACAACTACCACTGGTGCTTTTTCAATCTACCTTGCATCCAGCATAGTCAGCATCAGAATATCCTACTAAACTAACTTCGCATGATTTTGGATACCACAGACCTAGATCATGAGTTTTAGCTAGATATCTAAAGATTCTTTTAACAGAAATTAAATGAGATTCCTTAGGATCAGCCTAATACCTTGCACACATGCATACACTGAATAGAATATCAGGTCGACTAGCAGTTAAATAAAGCAATGATCCTATCATACCTCTATAAAGTTTTTGATCTACTTTCTTACCATCTTTATCATTGTCTAACCTTGTAGATGTGCTCATTGGTGTTGATAGTGGTTTTGCATTATCAAACTTGAACTTCTTTAATAATTCCTTGGTATATTTTACTTGACAGATATGTGTTCCTTCCTTGCCTTGCTTGATTTGTAATCCAAGGAAATAGTTGAGCTCCCCCGTCATGCTCATTTCGAATTCTTCCTGCATAAGCTTTTCAAAGTACTTGCACAAGGATTCATCAGTAGATCCGAATATTATATCATCTACATAAATTTGCACAAGCAATATATTTTTGACTTTTGACTTAATAAACAATGTACTATCTACCTATCCTATGATGAAACCATGGTTTAATAAAAATACACTAAGCCTTTCATACCAAGCTCTAGGTGCTTGCTTTAAAACATATAGTGCTTTATGCAGTTTAAAAATATGATTTGGAAAATCTACATCATCAAAGCCAGGAGGTTGTTCTACATAGACTTCCTCCTTTATATATCCATTTAAAAATGTAGATTTTACATCCATTTCAAAATGTTTTAAATCTAATGCCAATGCATGAGCAAGTAAAATCCAAATTGCCTCTAGTCTAGCCACTGGTGCATAGGCTTCATCGAAATATATGCCTTCCTCTTGGGAATAGCCTTGAGCAACCAGTCTAGCCTTGTTTCTAGTGATAACGTCAGCTTCATCCAATTTGTTCCTGAACACCCATTTGGTGCCAATTACAGGATGATCTGATGGTCTCGGAACAAGGGACCAAACTTGGTTTCTCTTGAACTGATTTACTTCATCTTGCATGGCTATAATCCAAGATTCATCAGACAGTGCTTCATTGACTGTCTTTGACTCAATTTGAGAAACAAATGCTAAGTAATCGTAAGGAATTACATTACCTTTAGTTCTTACCCCAACCGATGGATCTCTAATGATGTTGTCCTTTGGGTGATCCTTTCTATATCTCCACTCCTTTGGAGGTTCATCATGTGTAATTTCCTTTTATTCTAGTTCTTCCAAGGGTGGATCTTCCTTATCCTTGATTGATGTATCTTTCAGCTTCTTGGATAAACTTTCTGCATTCTCATCATCACTATCTACTTCCTTTCTCAAGGAGGGTTAGACTCATCAAAAATAACATGAACTGTTTGTTCAATTAATAAACTATGTTTATTAAAAACTCCATAGCCTTTGGGTTTAGAAGCATACCCAATAAAGATTCCTTCATCAGATTTAGAATCTAACTTACCTATGTCTCTTTTACCATTGTTGTGGATGAAGCATGGACAACCGAATGTTCTGAAATGACTGATCTTGGGCTTCTTCTGCTTGTAAAGTTCATACGTTGTCTTCTTTAGAATTGGCCTGATCATCACTCTAATTAAAATGTAGCATGCTGTGTTGATCGCTTCAGCCCAGAAATATCTTGGAAGATTATATTCAGATAACATAGTTCTGCCCATATCCAGTAATGTTCTATTCTTCCTCTCAGCTACTCTAGTTTGCTGTGGTGTCCTTGGTGCTGAGAAATTGTGCTCAATTCCTTGATCATCACAAAATTATGTAAATTTTTCATTTTGGAATTCTCCTCCATGATCTGAACGAATGCTTATTATACTGAACTTCTTGTCCTTTTGAACTAATTTATTGAACTTAGCGAAACTGTCAAATGTGTCATCTTTATGCTCCAAAAATGATACCCATGTGTATCTTGAATAATCATCAACTATTACGAATCCAAAATTCTTTCCTCCTAGGCTGGTGGTTCTCATTGGCCCAAATAAGTCCATATGCAACAGTTCTAAAGGTTTGGAGGTGGTTACAACTGTTTTTGACTTGAAAGATGACTTTGTGTGCTTTCCTTTTGCACAGGGTTTACAGACGCCTTCAGTTCTTGAGCTAATCTTGGGCAGACCTTCCACTAAATCATGTTTGATCAGCTTTCTTACTCCATCTAGGCTGCAGTAACCCAATCTTCTGTGCCATAGCTCAGCATTCTGATCATTGTTTGTAACTAGACATACATCTTGATCCTTCAACTCTTCTAGATGAAGCACATATAGATTCTTTTCTCTGCAGGCTTCGAACACTGTTACACCATTTTTCATAATGAAGCACTTTGATTATTGAAATCTGATTTGGTGACCTTTGTCACACAGCTGGTTTATACTTATCAGGTTGTGTTTGAGTCCTTGAACACATAGCACATCTTCAATGAGGGTTCTGCCATGACTACCAATGGGTCCACAACCGATCACTGTTCCTTTTCCATTATCACCATAAGTCATTGTACCTTCTTCATCTTTAATGTAAGAAAACAATCTTCTGTTGCCTGTCATGTGCCTTGAGCACCCGCTATCCAGGTACCACTTTGATGCTCTAAGGCTTCCCTACAATTAAAACACTAGGATTTAGGTACCCAAGTTCTTTTGGGTCCTTACTCGTTAGTTTCCTCATTTTTCTTTTTAGGTATCCATTTTAGGTGTTTAGTTGTAGAGGTTATTTTAGTATGTCCTAATTTATTACAATGACTACAGCAACATATTTTACTTACTTTTTCAGTTGAGATGTACTTAAAGTTAGATTTATATTTAGTATTTTATTCTTCTACAAATTTTGATGTTGGATAGATTTTAGGATGTATTATTGTTTCTTCATTATCTGGTGGAGTATATCCTAAACCATGCTTTTTCCTGCTCGATCTTCTAGTTCCTTTTAGTATTAGAGATGATTTACCGTTTGTGAATTTTTCAATTGTACTAGTTAAATATTCATTATCTTTTGTTAGTGTGTCAACTTCCTTTTTAAGTTTGCTTAAGGTTTCCTAGTTTTCCAGGCTTGTTATCTATTCATTTTTAATTTTTAAATCTTCACATAACAGTTCATTTCTTCTTCTTAATTCAGAAATTTGTTTTTCTAGTTGCTCAGTTTCAGATTTTAAATCTAAGTTAGTAATTTCTAAGCATGCAAGACTTTTCTTAGTGGTTTTTAATATTTTACAAACATCTTTATACTTACTATATAGTTCGTTGAATGCATCTTCTAGACTATCTGAATCCGAATCATTGCATGAATTAGAAGAAGAGTCAGAAGTTACCTTTTCATCTATGTTTGCCATGAAGGCCAAGTTGGCCTTTTCTTCTTCTTCTTCACTGGAGCTTGACACGCTGTCTGAGTCACTGTCGTTGCTCCATGTAGCTGCCATGGCTTTCTTCTTATATTTCCTGAATTTCTTCGAGTGGTACTTCTTCCTGAACTCTATCTTTTTCGGCTTTGGACATTCAGCCTTAATGTGTCCAGGCTTCTTGCATTCATAAATACGGGTTCAGATTTCTTTGTCTCCTTGACTTCGGATTTCTTAAAGTCCTTTCCTTTATTGAAATATCTTCTCTCTGACTGATACATTTTCTTGGCAAGTATTCTCTGCAGTCTTCTGGAAAGAAATTCTTCCTCATCTTCACTACTCACATTGCTTTTATCATCATCTGATTCATCACTAGATGTGTCTTCTGCGGCCTTGAGAATGTTGTTGTGCTTCTTCCTACTGGAGGACTCTCCAAGGCTTTCCATGTTTATTTCATGGGCCATTAGTGACCCAATAAGCTTTTCAAGTGACATCCTTCTTAGGTCGTTGGCTTCTTCTATGGTTGTTACTTTAGGAGTCCACAAGGCTGGTAGGGATCTCAATATTTTTCTTACCATATCTCCCATGTCATAGCTCTTTCCAAGCCCAACCAACCCATTTGTAATATCTGTGAATCTGCTATACATTTGTGTGATTGATTCTCCTGGTTGCATTTGAAATCTCTCATATTGAGCTACCAAGATATCTATTCTTGTTTCTCTGACTTTGTCTGTTCCCTCATATGTGATTCTGAGTTTCTCCCACATTTCCATTGCTGATTTGCACGCTGAGATCATTTACCAAAAAAAAGATTTGCACGCTGAGATCCTATTGAATTCTTTCTTGCTCAGTGCGCAGCATAGTATACTCTTTGCTTTGCTGTTTAGAGATATCTTCTTTTTGTCTTCATCTGTCCACTTTTCTCTACTTTTGAGAACTACTAGATATCCTTCTTCTATGATGGACCAAAGTTGAAAATTGAGACCTTGAAAGAAGAACTCCATTCTGGTATTCCAATAGTTGTAGTCTTCACCATCGAATAGAGGAGGCCTGTTGACGGACTGACCCTCAGCATATCCTTGAGCTGCCATTTATCTTTGCTCTTCAGATCGTGAAATCTTTTTTCTTGAAGAGACTTGGCTCTGATACCACTTGTTGCCCAGCTAGCAAGCCCAGAGGGGGGTGAATGGGATTCAAAAATTCTTTTAAATTGAAACCTGTAAATAAAAACACTAAACACAAAAACACTACGATCGATAGTTAGTGTTAGTGATAATGAAGACAAACAAGCAAGCACATAAACATAGGAGGATTTTATCCTGGTTCGGACCTCCTATCCTAAGGAGTCCTACGTCCAGTCCCCAAGCAACAACTTGGGATTTCACTAACCAAGGGTGCTGTCCCCCTTAAGGACCCGTACACATCCAGCCGCAGCTGGCCTTCTCTTCTAACCCAGAAGAGGTACAACTTACCACCTGATACAACAGGTCTTCCTTCCTCAATGAAGGGAAAAACAACCACCTGCTTTGAACAGGTCTTCTCTTCACAGTCTGAAGAGGAACACACAAACACAATGTGTTTAAAGGCGAAAGGCCTTTAGACCAAGCTTACAACAGAATGCTTGATCTGAGGCAAAGTCTGAGAGAGAAAGATTTAAACTAGAAAAATCTCTCAGAACAACAAGCTCTCAAAAATGTCTAAGCAATGAAAGGCTGAGAGCTAAGAGCTAAAGAAAAGATGGAGTGAAAACAAGAGCTCTTCTTTCTGATGCTCGCAAGTTGTAGATGATTCTCAGTGAAACACTATTGCACCAAAACTCCTTCTTCATGGAGTCTTCAGTCTTTTATATATCTTCTCTGGAAAAATATAGTCGTTGAAGTGGTCATTGTCTCTATGTTAGATGCACGTTAGACTGCCTGGTCCATGGTGTGGAACAGGTAAGCTTCCAGTCAAACATGCTTTATGAGCCATGCACACAAAGAGAAGATTCATCCAGATATCCTTCAGCTTCTAGTTGTCCAACATTGTAGGATGTGGTACTGGCAAAGACCTACACACAATAAATGCCAAACCATAGACAACTAGACTGTATCTATGCTTGTCAGTCAACGTTGGAAACCATGCAGTAAGAATGTACACCAAAATGGAAATGCTATTCTGTCACCTAATAAAGTATTTGTTATTGTATCTTGGGTGTAGAAAGCATTCAGAAATGTGACATGCAGATGATGTGTACAGTCACAATAAATGCAGGATACAAAAATATTCACGGGAAGAGTTCAAACTCCATGATATTTGAAAATATATATATGAATATCATGAGAATAATAGATGTATTCATGAAGTTGATGCGATCAATGTTCTACTTATGAAATCGTTGTGTTAACAATTCATTGTTCAAGCAAATCGTTGTTTAAGTAGAAGCAAATCGTTGTGAACACAAATTGTTGTACAGATATAAGTAAATCGATGTACAAACAAATCGTTGTACAATAATGTTGTGGGCTATCCTTTCTCTAGGGTTTCTAGAGAGAGAAGCTCTGTGGTTTCCTTCCCAGTTTGGCGCCGCCAGCCCTTGAGGCCTGGCCGGCCATGGCGGATGTAGGAGGGGCAATGCCTCTGCCTGCTGCTGGTCCTTCCTTTGCTAGGGTGGTGGCCGCCTCCTTAGAACTTCCCCCGGTGGATACCGAGTTGCATGCTCCAGCATTCATAGACAAGGGTGAACCTGCGGTCTTCTTTTCAAAGGAGGAGATGGAGGCCTCGTTGAAACCTTTCATGTTCGCAGTGGTGGCGAAGACAGTGTATGGGAGGCCTGCTATTCTGGAAATCCGTTCTCACCTTTCATCTAGGTGTGGTCTCAAAGATCTGTTTCTCATTAGCGCGCTGAACAAATTGCACCTTCTGTTGAGGTTTAAGAGCCAAGATGACTATCTAAGAGTCCTCTTGCGCGAATCTCTTTTTGTTCAAGGTAGGTTATTCAGATTTTTCAAGTGGAATCCTTTATTTAAACCTCATGAGGAACCCTCTATAGTCCCTGTGTGGGTGGACTTTCCAGCTCTTCCGATTAACCTCTACCAAAAAAATCTGCTTTCCTCCATTGCTGCGAATGTTGGTCCGGTTTTCAAATAGCCCACGCTACTCAACTTCTTCTTAATACGAAGGCAGCGAGGGTTTGCGTTGAGGTTGATCTTCTTAAGCCGCGTCCAGAGAGAGTTTGTTTCGGGATGGGATATTGGCAGGAAGTTGTGTACATGAACTTGCCGGATTATTGTTGCTCATGCTTTAGAGTGGGCCATGTTAATGATAATTATCGCTCTTCAGGGGAGGGGGTGCAGATTCCTAAGCGTAATACTACTGTCTCTAAGGCCTCTATTCAACCTACTAAAGCTTGGGTTTCTGTTAGTACTGGGGACGGAGCTGGCCCTTCGCGTCCAGATGATATGCCAACAGGAGGGTTTAATGGTGAGGGTTACACCCCTCCTAAGTCGTCTGTTATTCCTATGGCAACTACTTCTCTGGGGGAGAAAAATGTTACGGATGAACCTTCTAAGAAGAACGATATTCCTGGTCCTAGGAATAACAATAAAGAGCATGATGAGAACTATCAGGTTACGGTTCGTGAGAACTGCATTACTCTTCAGGAGGATGGAGGAGTGGTTACATTTAATATTACGACTGGTGATCGTGGTAAGCATATTAGGGTTGATACTACAGGAAAAGATAATAAGCCTCCGGGTTATCATGATAATGGTCACATTGCATGCCAAGAAGTTATTGCAGGTGAAGCCAGTGACGTTCGGCCATGCAGAGACGGCTATGTTCGGTTCATAGACCGGGGTTTGGACAGGGAGTTGGATACTTCTTAGTTGGCTTTGATGGATAATTTTCTTATGCCTTCGAACCCTGTAGTGGTTGAGGAAGGGCACACAGATCGCAAAGTTCGGGTGATTACTAGAGCTCGTGCTCGATCGGTTGACAGGGTGAAGGACACTGTGTGTTAATGAATTCTGCTATCTTATGGAATATCCGTGGTGTAGGGAATGCTAATTCCCGCAGGAGTCTCAAGAAGTTGGTAACTCAGCTGCATCCGTCTTTTTGGCTATTATGGAACCTAAGCAACCGTTAGAGAGAGCTTCCAAGTTATCGAGGTTCATTAAGTTGGAGAACTTTGCTGCTAACTTTGATCAAAATTCTAAAATTTGGGTTTTCTAGGATTCCTCTATGTGTTTGCATGTGGTGGAGAAATCTAATCAATATATTACCTTGGATCTCATGAATAACTCTTCTTATTCTTGCTATATCACCTGTGTTTATGCGTCTTATGATTATGGTTTAAGGCGCATCCTTTTTTCTAATCTGATAAACTTTGCATCTTCTGTGGATATTCCATGGTTGGTGGGAGGTGATTTCAACTGTATTGCTCAGCCATCAGAAAAAAAGGGAGGGTCTTTCAGCAGTCTCAATGGGATGACCAAATTTAATGCTTTCATTGCGGCAATTGGTTTATTTGATGCTGGTTATATTGGCTCTACTTATACTTGGATGAATAACCGGATTGGTAGCGCTAATATCAGTGCCCGTCTTGATCGTGTGTTCTTTAATGCAAAATGGCAGGTGATTCTTCCCGAATTTGTTGTCAAACACCTCAGGAGAGGTCCTTCTGATCATTGCCCTCTTGCTTTATCTTACGTTGATTCAGGCAGCGGCCCTAGCCGTTTTGTGTTTCAGGAGATGTGGATTTCGCATGATTCTTTCATGGGGGTTGTCTCTGAGGCTTGGAATGCTAACACAGATACTTTTGTCAACCCGCTTCTTAGACTTCAGGTGAAGTTGCAGGAGGTGAAAAAGATGCTTAAACTATGGAATAAAGAGGTTTTTGGCCATGTTTCCCAAATGGTTAGACTGGCCTCTGAGGAGGTTGAGCGTCACCAGGATGTTTTTGATGGAACTCCTTTTGATGATAATCGTGTGGCCTATTTGCTGCGAATGCCAAACTTCATATTGCTTTGAACATGGAAGAAGTTTTCTTGAAGCAGAAATCCATAGTTGATTGGATCATGAATGGTGACAGAAACACTGCTTTTTATCATGCCACAGTGGAATGCAACAGGAGGCGGTCTTATATTCATAGATTGAAAATTAATGGTAGTGGTGACTGGTGCTCTGACCTGGAAGTGCTCAGAAAGGAAGTGGTTATTTTTTTCCAAAACCTACTCAATTTAGAGGATCATGTTGTTGATCCTGAGATTCTGGGTTGTATTCCAACGCTGATTAACTCTAACCAGAATGATATGCTTTGTAAAGTTCCCTCTAAAGAAGAAGTTAAATATGTGGTCTTCTCTATGGACAACTCAAGTGCTCCTAGCCCGGATGGCTTCTCAGGTCTTTTCTTCACTCATTGCTGAAGTATTATTAGTCATGATGTGGTTGCTGCGGTGCAGGGGTTTTTTGCGGGATATGGTTTGCCTAAAGGGATTTCTTCATCCCTTATTACTCTCATTCCGAAAGTAGTGGAGCCTACCACTTTCGGTGATTTCAGACCTATAAGTGTCTGCAACTTTATTTATAAAGTTATCTCTCGTTTATTTTGTGAGCGTCTCACCCTGATCCTCCCTACTATTATCTCTGATGAGCAAAGTGCCTTTGTGAAGGGGCGCTATATTCTTGATAATGTCTCCTTGTCCCGCCATTTGCTCAGAGACATTGATCGGAAAGTCAGAGGTTCCAACGTCATGTTTAAATTAGACATGGCCAAGGCTTACGATAGGATGGAGTGGGATTTCGTTTTGCAGGTGATGAAGAAGTTTGGTTTTTGCAGCAGGTTTACTTCTTATGTGGGTATGATGTTATCCAATTGCTGGTCTTCTATCAAATTCAATGGGTCAGTTAATGGCTTTTTTAAATCCTCCAGGGGTATCCATCAAGGTGATTCCTTGGCGCCTATCCTTTTCATCATTGCCTTTGAAGTTCTTAGTAGAGGTCTGGGGAGTCTGTTTGTGAATGGGAGTATCAAGCACTTCAGTAGCCCGCGTGGAGGTCTTCAGGTATCACACTTATTATATGCAGATGATACTTTGGTTTTCATGAATGCAGGTATCATGAATGTTAAAATTTTCCTAAATTTTCTGCATCAATATGAAATGAGTTCCGGTCAGCAAGTTAATGCAAGGAAAAGCTGTAAGGCCCCAGCTGTTCTGGCATCCCGGTTGAATCACCTAACTGGTTATAGGCACCACCAAGGTAGTATGAGATATTTGGGTGTTCCGATTAAACCAGGAAGACTCAAGGTGAATGACTTCAAGTTTATGGTGGATTGTGTAGCAAACAAACTTGTTGGATGGAGATCTAAAATGTTGTCCCAGGCTGGGCGGGCGGTCCTTATCAGATCAGTTCTTTTAAGCCTCCCTATATACTTGGCTAGTTCAACCTATATTCCTAAAATGATTTGTAAGCAGATCGACAGACTTTGTGCTTACTTCTTTTGGCAGGGCGCGGATGGTAACTTCAGGCGGCACTAGTTGTCCTGGGACAAAATGCAGAAACCTTTTGTGGAGGGCGGTCTGAACTTCAGAAATTTGGAAACTTTGCAGGTGGCCTTGGAGGCGAAACAAATATGGAATATTTTACATGGCAACTCGCTTTGGTCTCGTTATGCCAAGCAGCGATTTCTCAAGCAGCAGCACTTATCTAAAATTTGTACTCCTTTCCCCATAGGGGTCTCAAAGAAAGTCTTCCTCCAAGGGAAAGACTTGGTCCTTGCTAATACCAGATGGATGGGGGGTGATGGGTCCTCGGTTGATTTTTTCAATGATGTTTGGATTGGTGGTAAAACCTTGATGCAGGAGTTCAGGAACAGATTTCCTAATGACCATCTTTGGCCTAATGTTTCGGTTAAAGATATCGTTTTGGATGATAATCATAGGGTTTAGAACTGGATGGGTGCTTCCCGCCATCATGTTTAGGCTTCTCTATCTGATAACCCAGATACGTTTATCTGGTCTGGCAATGCTAATGGTATCTTTGTTGCCCAGGTAGCAAGCCCAGAGGGGGGGGTGAATGGGATAAAAAAAAAATTATTTGACAAGAACTTTAAACCTATTGGCAAAACAGTCACACAAAAACACACTTCGCAGATTGTTAGTGTTAGTAAAGGGAAAACTCAAACACACAAAAGCAATCACACGACACAGAGAATTATCCTGGTTCGGATCTCCTCTCCTTAGGAGTCCTATGTCCAGTCCCTGAGCAATACCTCAGGATTTCACTAACAAGGGTATAGTCCCCTTTTAGGACACTACAGCACCCAGCACCCCAGCTGGTCTTCCTTCAACCGAAGGGAACAACACCCTGGATACCCCACCAGGTCTTCCTTCACAACCGAAGGGAACAACAACCTGGGTACCACCAGGTCTTCCTTCAACACCGAAGGGAACAAACACAAGAGAATGTGTCAAAGAGATGATGCCCCTAGATCAAGTTTATAGAACACCGCTTGATCTGAAACAAGAACTGAGAATAAGAGATCAACAATCAAGGACTCTTCTCAGACCAAAAGGCTCTCTCACAGATCTGAACTTAGCACAAAGAGCAAGAGCTAAGACTAATGGGAGTTTTTGCTTGGCTCTAAGAAAAGCTTGCAGAAGGTTGAAGGTGTTGTCGCTAGTTGTTCTCTAACCATTCTCCTTCTTGTCGCTTCAGGAACTTCATTCTTCTATATATATCATCTTTTGAAATTCGAACGTTGAAGTGCCCGTTGTCTCTATGCATAAGTGTACGTTAGACTACTTGACACTTGGAAGCTTCCAGTCAACAGTCCTTTATCCTTTCATGCACGCAAAGAGAGAGAGGATCTTTTGCAATCTCCTTTGGCTTCTATTTTGTCCAACGTTGTATGACAGATGCTGTCAATGACCTGCACATATTTAAAGCTTGAACGATAGACAGCTAAGCTATCTCTTGTTGTCAGTCAATGTTAGAACGAATGTTCATCAAAATAGTAATGCCATTTTGTTGTTCTAAAAGATGTTTACAGAAGAAGATACGATAATGGAAGATATTGTCTGCATGCATGCAGAGATACGTTCAGTTTTCATAAATGCATAGCTGACATAAATATCCATGAAGATTTTGACTTTTCAACGTACTAAAAATTAACTCGAAGGTCGAATCGTTGTCTTCCATGAAATCGTTATATACATGACTTATGAAATCGTTGTGCAGATGAATGAATCATTGTGCATTCATAAGTAAAGAGATGCATCCACAAATCATTATATGTATTAATAACCAAATCGTTATGAAGTTATAAGCAAATCGATGTACAAATCGTTATGACGATATGAACACATCGATGTACAAGTCGTTATGACGTTATAAACAAATTCATGTACAAATCATTGTTCTCACTTAAGAAATCGATGTGAGACCAAATCGTTGTGAATAAATAATGAATCGTTATGAAAACAAGTTGTTATGATCACTAAAGAAATCGTTACGAACATTTATCGAATCGTTGTGAGGGCAAATCATTGCGATCACTTAACGAATCGTTGTGAAGGCAAATCATTTGCGATCACTTAACGAATTGTTGTGAGGGCAAATCGTTGCGATCACTTAACGAATCGTTGTGAGGGCAAATCGTTGCGATCACTTAACAAATCGTTGTGAGGGCAAATTGTTGCGATCACTTAACGAATCGTTAAAAGCACATAGCGAATCCTTATGAGTATGAAATCATTAAGAGCAAGGAAATCGTTGTAGATTCTATAGAGATCGTTATGACCTATAATGGAAATCGATGTGAACTTAGGGAAATTTTATGTGAACTGAACTCTAAACACTTCAGTGTGAGATACTTACAGAATTTGCTTGACTTTTCTTGATTCATTTCCAGTGCTCAAAACTTTGTAGAAAATATGTTAGATTTAAACTTTATATAGTTTTGTTAATCACCAAAATGGATATGTAATTTAGTTAAATTACATGGGGACAATTAGTTCATCAATCTCCCCCTTTTTGGTGGTGACAAAACATAGCATTGAAGCCAAGATATTCTGAAATAAAAATGCTAGAATAAAAATGCTAGAGATATTTCGAAATCATAAGAGATGTATTTCAGAAGTGCTATATTTCTCCCCCTTTTTGTCATTTAAGCAAAAAGATAAGGTATTAAGACAAAGAAAGAGAGAAAAGACAAATGAGAGACTACAAAAAGATTGGATTATGCTTGTTGGGGTACAGGGAGATAGAAAGCAGGAGACAAAAGAGAGGCATAATGAGAAATAGTTTCCCAGGCCTACTCTTCCTGCTTTTCAAAAAATTGTCTAAAAACCCCAGGTTCAATAGAGTAGGAAGGTCCCATGAGGGGAGCCATCCTTCGAAGATGATGGACTAGCTAGTCATCAAGAAGCCGAGCATACTGATCTGAATCAAGAGAGATCTTAAGGAAGGAAACTTTCCCAAAGCTAGCACAGGCAAGAAACTGATCCATGGAGACTGGATAGAAATTCTGCTTGTGCTTCAATTCCATCCGCATAGCTACATAGACCTTGTACCTTTCAATCCAGGTTTGATAGGGATCATGAACAAGATGAATGGAGTTCATGTCCAGAAATTGAGCAGCTGAAATCTGAGATTGACCTTCCTTGGCTAGAGATTCATTTACATGAGAGAGCTGCTATGCGGAAAGGGGATAGAGCTTGGTCCAATCTGCAGGAGATAATCGTTCACATTCTGACAGAGCAGAAGCAAGAACATCTACAGTGACATGGCCTTGGTGATACTCTCTGAACAGAAACCTGTTGAAAGCAACCAGGTAGCCTTTCTACACTTTGATTCTGCCCAAGACTCTGGCAAAACGCTCAAAAATAATTGAGCCTACAGATGAATCCATTATTAGAGAGTGAAGAGGGGGAAGAAAGGCAGAGTCAGGCAGCTGGAGGGTTGCAAAATCTACTTGGATGGCTTTAGTGTGAGCTCCACCTGGTCCAAGTGCTCTAATGGCCTCTATGAATTGACCCAAATGAATCTCTGGCAAACGATGAAGATACCGATAATCATTGAACATTTTGAAATACCTGATCATCTTGATCTCCTTTTGAATGAAAGGGGCCCAGCTGTCCTTATGGTGGATCAGGAACCATTTGGATAAAGTCAGGGAATGGTCCCTTGGAGGGAACCTGGTAGATCTGGCAAGAAGAAATTTATTGTAAAGAACTTTATTGGTCCGAGCCCACTGCTCTTCAGTTTGGGATTCGGCTGTAGAGAAGATCTTTGATTTGAGAGATTTGGAAAGAGAGGTGTAACGCAAAATAGTGTTTAGATGGTCGATGAGATGTAGATGAGGAAGATTAAAAATAGAGGCAAAAACAACTTTTTGGAGGAATTCTCTGTAGAGAGGTTTATTTTGGTGACCTCTGTTAGAGAAAACCATAAAGGAGGATAATAGGGATCTGAGGATTTAGAGAAACTGGTGGTTGTTTTGCGTTTCTTAGGAATAGGACTAGAGGAGTATGTCCTATGAATATGTTCTCCAACCTTCAGAACAGATCAGAGAATGGCTACCTCAAACACATCTTGGAGGCCCCTAAGATAGGGACCATTAATCTGAGCATCCTCCGAAATGATAGTAATGAAGGAGGGAGGAGCAGAAGGATGAAGAAGGGAATGAGAGGTGGAAGAAGGTATGGCAGTTGGTTCAGAAGAGGAAGGACCAGAGGAGGAGGGGGCTCCAGCTAATGAGGAGGCTGGAGGGTCCTCAAAAAGAGAAGGAGGTGGAAGAATGTGTGTGGAAGAGACAGGAGATGTAGTGGATGGTGAAGGAAATGGGGCTGGAGAGGAGATGACTCTGGGTAGAGGTTGTTTGAAAGGTTGAGGAGCTGGAGGTGCTGTGGAGGATGAGGGTGGAGAAGGAGGGGCTGGTGTCTGAATAGGAGAAGGAGCTAGGGGCTCTGGAGCTAATGCTTCTTCTTCTGCTTGGACCTGCTCAGACTCTATCTCCACTGGCCCGGTTGGCCCTGACAAAACCTCAACTGGCCCTGTTGGCCCTGGCAAATCTTCAACTGGCCCTGTTGGCCCTTCAGCTGATGGCCCTGTTGTCCGAGGTGCTTCTTGAACAGTAGATGGCCTGGATGGCCCTGATTCTTTTGTAGGCAGTGACCCTGATGGTCTAGGGACTTCTTCTTCAGTTCCCTCAGAAGGTTGAGCTGCAGGAGGTGGAGAAGAAGAAGGTGCTGATGATCTTACCTCCTTCAAAATATTTGAGAGTAGAGCCTTCATGCTTCCCATTTCTTTATTAATCCACCTGACGGCATTCTTTACTTGCGACAACTCCTTTGCAACTGAGGCCTGTCTCATAAAGAGTGAGTTGATGTCTACTTGCACTGAACAAAGGATTTCACCTTGTGCATCCAGTCTTTCTATCACAGGCTTCAAATTGATAATTATTTTTTATTTCTGAGCCCTCTGATGTGGAGTATCCGCAAGGAGAGGAATATCAGATGCAACTTCCTTTCCTTTTTCCCTTGCTTTGTCCATAGGATTCTGCTCATCGGATTCAGAAGAACTGGCAGTTTCTCCTTCTCTAAACTGATCTTCTGGGGGATTTTCAGTTCTCTCCCCCTGAGGCTCACTTTCTTTTTCACCCAAAATCTCCCCATCAGCAGGGGCATCTTCCATGGGTGCATCCATATGCACAGCTGCTGTTTGTTCCTCTTGGATAGGAGGATCTTCCATCTGAACATCATTGTGGCCTGATGCCACATCCTCATTTGCTTGATCTAGCTCCCCCTGAGTAGGAGCATCTTCCACTTGATAAGATTCAACATTAATTTCTTACTCCCCCTGAATGGGAGCTTCCTCCATTACAACTTCCTTAGTGAGGCCTGATGCCACAGCTTCTGCAATGTGAACTTCACTAGCTACTAGATCCCTCAAGGAGTTATGGTAGATTCCACTACATCTCAGAGTACTGAGCCTACTCGAGAAGAGGTAAGAGGATCCTCTAAACTACGCCCAACTGGCTCAATGTCCTCAGAAGGAATATCCTCAATCCTGCTGCTTGATACTGCTACTGCTGCTGATGGTTCTGCTTCCACAGATGGTGTTGCTGCTACTTTTGGTTCTGCTGCTACTTGAACTGCTTCTACCTCTGGAATCGCAGGAACTGCACCAGCTGCTTCCTGACCTTCTTGGGCTTCGCCAATGATGGCTTCACCCTCAACCAGAGAAGTCTTTGTCTAGACCCCATTGACAACTGAAAAACCGGTTTTCCTTAAATTTCTGGACCGGATTGCTTGGCCCATCTTCTCAGACACATCTCCTACTACACTTATGCCATAGTGCTGAAAAATATTCGTCAGGAGATGGGCATAAGGTAAAGAAACATTTAGCTTGCTCTTTGTGTCCCATACCTGAGCACTTGCAAACTTCATCCTTTTAATCATGAGCTCTGTAGTGTTGATTTCTTAGTTCTTGATAGCCCAGAACATTAAATCTGAATCAGCCCTAGTGCAGGTTGAAAAAATAGCACTTCTGGGAACCATAATCTGACAAACTACAAAGTGCAAGATGCGATTGAATGCATTCAACTGGTTTACATCCACTTTGTCATCTTTCAATCTGAACTCGGGACCAACTATCCCTAAACCCTTTTCTTGGATATTCACAGTGTGAACTCCACTGAGTCCAGAGGTACCCACACCAAAGAGTGATGCCAATAATTCTCGTGTGACCCTAATCTGGGTTCCCTTGACCATGGAAGTCAAGGTCCCGTCTGCCTCTGACTTCAGACACACATAGAAGGCTTTTACTAGGTCCGGAAAACATACTTCAGAGATAGTAGCCAACTTCATCCACTTTAATCTGTCCAAAGCTTCGACGATGCTCCCCATTCCGTTCTTCTGCAAATCTGCCACATCCACTGCTTTGTGACCGCATAGCTTAATTTTCACAGTCGCAAACCTTACTTGCTGTTCGGCGGTAAGAAATTCGGCTCTGTAGCCCCCGACGCTGCCGGAACTACCAGAAGAGGCCATGGATTTGAACGGAGAGAGTTTCTGGAGGACTGGAAAGAGGAATGGAACAGAAGCCCTCAAGAAATTTCTGGCGGGAAGTGTAACGACCCTCTTTATATCGGTACGGTTCTACCAACCCACGTCGATATAGAAAGCGTCGCCACAGTGGGACATTTACCCAACACTAGTACGATAGGCTGAAATATACGCAAATATAAATATCACATGACAGCGGAAAAGAAAGAACTAAATGAGCCATCTTATTCCATCATCCACATTTTATCCACAGTCCATATAGAGGAAAAGAACTAGACATTTCATAACTAAAACAATTGAATTAAGTACATTGTCCACATAAGACTACACAGAGTCCTTTATTACATACTTATGAAAGTGAAAATACAATGCTAAATCCACAATGTCTCCTACTCCCGCTCCGAGTCGCTCCTAACGACTTCCTCGGAAGAAGTAGAAACGTCTGCACATGTACGCCGAAGCAAGAATGAGTCTAAAAGAACTCAACAAGTAACTCTAAACACATTAAACTTACATGCTTCACCTAACATTCACATTCTCACACCACACAATTTCATATAAGCATGGATTTAGCTATTTATGTAAATAGAACCTAAACATGATTTCTACATATGTTACACATGGAAATTGTTTAGTACAAAATGTTCAATAACTTAAAGCCTATCACATGCTCTCTACACATTTATCAATTTGTTAAACTAAGTTTCATTTAACTACATTTATATATTCACATGTTAACATTTGTCATCTTAAACATGGAGTTTATACACATAAAGGAAGAGACAATTCTAGCATGGATTCTATAATCATATTCACATGAATAACACATTTATACACATGAAAAGCTTGCTGTTTTGCTATGTACATAACATATTCATTTAAGAAGTTATCATTTCACATGCTATCACAAGAGTTCATATTAACATATAATCATTTACACAATTTCACAGTTTTCACATGCATATTCCTTTAAAACACAATTTCACATTATTTAAATGTCGTGACACATAGGCCAAACCACCATTAGAAGGACACACACTAATCACAACACATATCTATCACCTGGGCATTCCGGTGATACATCTTAGTTACTGCGCAGAACCGGGAGAAGCACTCTCCACCCTAACCAACAATACTTGTTTGCCTCCAGGATTTAATCCCAATGCCCGTGGGACATCACACAGTATGAACCTTCCTGTGGGGACTTTACCACAGTACAGTTCCACAGCCCTCTAAGGTAGCAGTGTCACCCAATGGCACATTTACACATTTTCCATTTAAACACACACACAAGTTCACACCGTTTTAACCTGTTATTCTCATTTTCACATTCATGCACATGGTTCAGGTTCCCTATCACGGTACTATTGTTAATAGAACTAAATCAGTCACAATTACTAATTGATTCATATCATGCTGTAATTACATTAATCATTTTTAATTACACTAAACCACACACTTTTCATGATGAAAATATTGTAATCGGTACCTACTGTTATCCAATGAACGTGAAAATGTAACCACAGGTCATTTACTATTCACATATCACTTATACGAAGTCTCATAATTTTCTGAAATATTCTCTATTTAATAATGTTCAAACAGTGATATTATCTACGGTTAAAATAGCTCAATTTACATAATTGTTGTAATTCAGATCTATAGTTCATGCTACACCTGCATGCTGACCTTACTAAACATATGCTAATTTCTGGGATTTTAATTATTTTCACACTATTTATAAAAATTTCTACACTAAATAGGCATGCTCACTGTTTTTCAATTTAGAAAAATGTAATAATTTATACAGCTATCAGAAATTTATCAAATTGTAATAGTACATTCTGATGATGATTTAACTACTATAGAAAATTTATGACCTCAAACTTCATCACAAAATCGTGTAACAGTGATTTAACATGCTTATAACAATATTTCAGAATTTTCCAGTAATTATTGCAGTAAACGAAAATTCATCAAAATTTCATAACATACTCCATAATATATATATATACTTTATAACATACAAGATTTACCATATATCCTCATGCACAGAAATCCCAGAAAATAGGTTATAAAGGGCAGACAGACTAACTGTTTCTGCCTAAAGAACTAAACGGCAAGGGGTGGCCGTTTACCAGGTTAACGGCAACAAAGATCGCCACCAATTTAAGATCTTAACGGCAAGAGATCCTGTCGTTAAGTTCCTGTCTGTGCAGAACACAGACTGAACGCCAAAAGATCACTTGAATGGGGGTTCCAGGACATGAGAAAATCCGTAAAATTTCTGGGACATACTAGACACATGTAGGGATGATGTGGTTGGGTTACTTGCCTTGGATAAAATCCCCAATCGATGTTTTGAGTTGAAGAAGCTCTCCTCGGCCAGAGCGAAAGAGACTTCAAATCCTTCTTTATCCAGGTTCCCTGTTGATCTTCACTGCACACCGGCATGGGGAAGTCGTTCACGGATGTTCAGAGTCCTCTCCAGTCGATGCAGATCGCCGATTGAAGCCTCCAGTAGCCGGATCGAAGAGTTCCAAAACAAGTTTTCGCACAGAAAGTCTAGGTTTTTGACCCAAGAGTCAAAAGGACAGACTTAGCCGAAAACTGGACAATATAAAGGGTTGGGGGTCGGATACGCATAAGGGTTAGGCTAGGTTACCGTTGGGGAACGGTTTCCAAATCAGAGGGCGACATTTTCGGGGGCGTTTCCGGATCTGAAATCGTAACAGATCTGGGAGGTAAACGTCAACATCATTAGCCGCCCATTTCTTAGTAGGCGTCCATCGATGTGGCCGCTGATTTATGGTCAACGTCAACTGATGTTGACGCCAACAAGTCGTCTGCAAAGAACTTAAAACTGCATAACTATATACATCACACACATGTATATATATAAACAATGCATACATCACAATTTTATTTACTCATGCAATATATATATATATATATATATATATATAGTATGCACAATACTCTATACATCATTAGTATGTACTTGTATACGCATATATCATAAGCAAATACTCAAGATGAAAATCAAGGGCCTTACACCCTCTCCCCCTTAAAGAAACTTCGTCCTCAAAGTTAGACCGACACTACTCAGACAACTGAGGATACTTCTTCCTCATTGCATCCTCAAGCTCCCAAGTAGCCTCCTCTCGTAAGAAGTTGAGCCATAAAACTTTCACCGACGCAATACTCTTGTTCCGAAGATGTTGAACATTCCGGTCAAGAATAACTACTGGTTGCTCCACATAAGAAAGATTTGGCTGGATCTCTACTGGCTCGTGACTAATAATATGAGATGGATCTCTAATATACCTCCTGAGCATAGAAACGTGGAAAACAGGATGAACACTAGCTAACACTGGGGGTAAAGCTAGCTCATATGCCACGCTACCCAATCGTCTGAGAATCTCATACGGGCCAATGAATCTAGGGCTTAACTTACCATGCCTTCCAAATCTAACTACACCACGAGTAGGCGAAATCTTTTAAAAAGACATGCTCACCTACTGCAAACTCTAAATTCTTCCTCCTGTTGTCGGCATAACTCTTTTGCCTATCCTGTGCCGCAACAAGCCTCTTTCTAATCATCTGAACCTTATCCGAAGTCTCCTGAACCAACTCCAGACCAATCAGCTGCCTATCACCAGTCTCCTTCCAACATAAAGGAGATCTACAGGGCCTACCATACAATGCCTCAAATGGAGCCATACCAATACTCGCATGAAAACTATTATTATATGCGAACTCCACTAAAGGTAAATGGCGCTCCCAATCATCCTTCCAATCCAGCACACACGCCCTCAACATATCCTCGAGCGTCTGGATAGTCCTCTCGGACTGTCCATCTGTCTGGAGATGAAATGCCGAACTGAGCTTCAGCTCCGAACCTAACGCATCCTGAAGGCCCTTCCACAGCCTCGAAGTAAATCGTGGATCTCGATCCGAAATGATCGACTTCGGGACACCATGCAATCTAATAATACTACTAACATACAATCTAGCTAAACTCTCTACTGACTGCTTCTTCTTCATAGGCAAGAAATGTGCAGTCTTCGAGAATCTATCTACCACTACCCAAATTGAGTCGTTACCCCGTCTGGATCGAGGCAAACCTGTAACAAAATCCATAGTGACAGCTTCCCACTTCCATACTGGGATCTCCATCTTCTGCATAAGACCAGATGGTCGCTGCCACTCGGCCTTCACTTGCTGGCAAACTAGACATCTAGACACGAATTCTGCTACATCTTTCTTCATGCCAGACCACCAAAAAGATCTCTTCAAATCCTGATACATCTTGGTGTTACTCGGATGAATAGAGAATCTAGACCTATGAGCTTCTGCTAAAACATGCTCACGAACATCCACGATGTCAGGAACTCAAACACGGTGATGGAATCTAATCACACCATCCTCATCACGAGCAATGCCCGCCTTGCCCACTAACTCTTGGACTCTAGGGTCGGCTTTCTGTTGCTCGATCACTTCATCCAACACCGAAGACCTAATGGACAACTGAGCTACAAAATCCTGGCACAAGGATGGTTCTAACTCTGTCATCGCACACGCTACATCCTCCAACATTTTCCAATCCTGCTGGAGAGACGATCTCTTTCTACTAAGGGCATCTGCTACGACATTCGCCTTTCTAGGATGATACTAGAGGTCGAAGTCATAGTCCTTCAGGAACTCAATCCATCTTCTCTGCCTAAGGTTTAATTCCTTTTGGGAGAAAAGATACTTTAGGCTCTTGTGGTCAGTGAACACCTCAAATCTCACACCATAAAGATAGTGCCTCCAGATCTTCAGTGCATGAACCACTGCCGCAAGCTCAAGATCATGAGTCGGATAATTTCGCTCATGCTCCTTCAATTGACGAGAAGCATACGCTACTACCCTTCCTTGCTGCATCAATACACAACCAAGGCCAATCCGAGATGCATCCGTGTAGATAGCAAAACCCTCTACATTGCTTGGCAAAACTAACACAGGAGCCGAAGTGAGCTTAGTCTTCAATAACTGAAAACTACTCTCACACTCCTCGGACCAAACAAACTTTACTCCCTTCCTGGTTAGCTGAGTCAATGGTGCGGCGATGGATGAAAATCCCTCAATAAATCGCAGATAATAACCCGCCAAACCAAGAAAACTCTGAATCTCTGAAGGAGTCTTGGGAATCTCCCAATCCATAATAGCTTAGACTTTCGCTGGATCCACTATTACACCGGCACCGGAGATAGCATGCCCAAGGAAATGAACCTCGCGCAACCAAAAATCGCACTTGCTGAATTTTGCATGCAGCTTGTGCTTACGGAGAACCTCTAACACTACCCTCAAATGCTGACGATGTGTGGCCTCATCCGGAGAGTAGACCAGCACGTCATCAATGAAAACTACCACAAAACAATCTAAATATGGACTAAACACCCTGTTCATGAGATCCATGAACGCGGCCGGGGCGTTAGTCAGACCAAAAGGAAGGACCAAAAACTCATAATGTCCATAATGGGTTCTAAAAGCCATCTTGGACACATCCTCACTCCTAATCCTCAACTGATGATAACCAGACCATAAATCAATCTTAGAGAAGACTGATGCATCTTGCAGCTGGTCAAACATTAATCAATCTTAGAGAAGACTGATGAGGACACTCCTTCTTACCATTAGGGGAACATTGAGAAGGTACCTGACCACTGCCCGATGCCACAGGACGCTGCGGTGACTGGAAAGCCGCTTTCTTCTTCTCCTGCCTCTGAAAAGGAGCCGCGGGCCTCTTCTGAGAAGCCTTCTTCTCCTCCAGGTACTGCTCCATCTCTCCCTCATGCTGACACGCCGCACTGAGCGCCTGCTCGAGGGTACGATGGTCAAAAGCCACCAACCTCGTTCTCAGCGATGGTCTCAGACCCATCACGAATTTCTTCGCCTTTCTGCGCTCATCAACTACAATATGAGGGGCATACTTCGATAGCTCGGCAAACCTGGCCTCGTACTCCAGTACGGTCATGGAGCCCTGAGTCAAAGAGAGGAACTCCTGCTCCATCTTGTCCTGGATGTGCTCTGGAACAAACTTGGCTCGGAATAGCCTCACGAACTCATCCCAACCAACCTCCACAGCACCATCCTCAAACCGAGTACGTAGTAACGAGGACCACCACACGTCGGCTCGCGCCTGCCAAAACCATCCATAAGGACTAACCAACATAATCTATACTTAAAAAAATAACCACTGAATTAAATTATACATACCTGTAGCATATAGGTGGCTAAAGTGACCTTGTCATCCTCAGTGCACCTAATAGCCCGGAAGATCTTCTCGATCTCCCTCAACCAGCTCTCAGCAAGTAACGGATCGCTCTCCCCCTTAAAAGAGGGTGGCGACATCCTCTTGAACCTTTCCATGATGGAGGGTCCACCATGGTCCTGAGCCTGGGGAATTGGCACTTGAGCATGCTACAACAAGCAACATAAGCAACACATATAACATAACAAACATGCATTTAATAAAACAGACTACTTTATCTTATTATTCTAACCTGAGCCTCCAGCTGAGCCTGGAGTGCAGCCTGAGTGTGGGCCTGCGTCTGCATGGCCTGCACTAAACCCTGCATGAACACTCCATAGTCTACTGGTGGCGGTGGGGGAAGTACAGGACCCTGGGGTGCTGGGGCCTGCTGCTCACCCTGATCCTCACGCCGAGGCTCATTTCTCCTCTGCTCGCCATCACGAGCAGGAACACCACGCCTACCACGCGAAGCCATATTCTGAAAAATGATTTAATCACAATTTAGAACTAGACTATCTAATTTCTAACTATTTACTTATCTATGTGGACAATCTACACAGACTTAGCATACAATGAAGATGATGGTATGTGCATATTTATGTACAATTTCAGCCTGACTCTCTGATACCAATCTCTGTAACGACCCTCTTTATATCGGTACGGTTCTACCAACCCACGTCGATATAGAAAGCGTCGCCACAGTGGGGCATTTACCCAACACTAGTACAATATGCTGAAATATACGCAAATATAAATATCGCATGACAGCGGAAAAGAAAGAACTAAATGAGCCATCTTATTCCATCATCCACATTTTATCCACAGTCCATATAGAGGAAAAGAACTAGACATTTCATAACTAAAACAATTGAATTAAGTACATTGTCCACATAAGACTACATAGAGTCCTTTATTACATACTTATGAAAGTGAAAATACAATGATAAATCCACAATGTCTCCTACTCCCGCTCCGAGTCGCTCCTAACGACTTCCTCGGAAGAAGTAGAAACGTCTGCACCTGTACGCCGAAGCAAGAATGAGTCCAAAAGAACTCAACAAGTAACTCTAAACACATTAAACTTACATGCTTCACCTAACATTCACATTCTCACACCACACAATTTCATATAAGCATGGATTTAGCTATTTATGCAAATAGAACCTAAACATGATTTCTACACATGTTACACATGGAAATTGTTTAGTACAAAATGTTCAATAACTTAAAGCCTATCACATGCTCTCTACATGTTTATCAATATGTTAAACTAAGTTTCATTTAACTACATTTATATATTCACATGTTAACATTTGTCATCTTAAACATGGAGTTTATACACATAAAGGAAGAGACAATTCTAGCATGGATTCTATAATCTTATTCACATGAATAACACATTTATACACATGAAAAGCTTGTTGTTTTGCTATGTACATAACATATTCATTTAAGAAGTTATCATTTCACATGCTATCACAAGAGTTCATATTAACATATAATCATTTACACAATTTCACAGTTTTCACATGCATATTCCTTTAAAACACAATTTCACATTATTTAAATGCCGTGACACATAGCCCAAACCACCATTAGAAGGACACACACCAATCACAACACATATCTATCACGTCGGCATTCCAGTGATACATTTTAGTTACTACGCAGAACCGGGAGAAGCACTCTCCACCCTAACCAGCGATACTTGTTCGCCTCCAGGATTTAATCCCAATACCCGTGGGACATCACACAGTATGAACCTTCCTGTGGGGACTTTACCACAGTACAGTTTCACAGCCCTCTATGGTAGCAGTGTCACCCATTGGCACATTTACACATTTTCCATTTAAACACACACACAAGTTCACACCATTTTAACCCGTTATTCTCATTTTCACATTCATGCACATGGTTCAGGTTCCCTATCATAGTACAACTTTTAATAGAACTAAATCAGTCACAATTACTAATTGATTCATATCATGCTGTAATTACATTAATCATTTTTAATTACACTAAACCAGACCCTTTTCATGATGAAAATATTGTAATCGGTACTACTGTTATCCAATGAACGTGAAAATTTAACCACAGGTCATTTACTATTCACATATCACATATACGAAGTCTCATAATTTTCTGAAATATTCGCTATTTAATAATGTTCAAATAGTGATATTATCTATGGTTAAAATAGTGATATTTACATAATTGTTATAATTCAGACCTATAGTTCATGCTACACCTGCATGCTGACCGTACTAAACATATGCTAATTTCTGGGATTTTAATTATTTTTACACTATTTATAAAAATTTCTACACTAAATAGGCATGCTCACAATTTTTCAATTCAGAAAAATGTAATAATTTATACAGCTATCAGAAATTTATCAAATTGTAATATTACATTCTGATGATGATTTAACTACTATAGAAAATTTATGACCTCAAACTTTATCACAAAATCGTGTAACAGTGATTTAACATGCTTACAACAATATTTCAGAATTTTCCAGTAATTATTGCAGTAAATGAAAATTCATCAAAATTTCATAACATACTCCATGGTATATATATATACTTTATAACATACAAGATTTACCATATATCCTCATGCACAGAAATCCCAGAAAATAGGTTATAAAGGGCAGACAGACTAACTGTTTCTGCCTGAAGAACTAAACGGCAAGGGGTGGCCGTTTACCAGGTTAACGGCAACAAAGATCGCTGCCAATTTAAGATCTTAATGGCAAGAGATCCTGCCGTTAAGTTCCTGTCTGTGCAGAACACAGACTGAACTCCAAAAGATCACTTGAATGGGGGTTCCAGGACACGAGAAAAATCCGTAAAATTTCTGGGACATACTAGACACATGTAGGGATGATGTGGTTGGGTTACTTGCCTTGGATAAAATCCCCAATCGATGTTTTGAGTTGAAGAAGCTCTCCTCAGCCAGAGCCAAAGAGCCTTCAAATCCTTCTTTATCCGGGTTCCCTGTTGATCTTCACTGCACACCGGCGTGGGGAAGTCGTTCCCGGATGTTCAGAGTCCTCTCCAGTCGATGCAGATCGCCGATTGAAGCCTCCAGTAGCCGGATCGAAGAGTTCCAAAACAAGTTTTCGCACAGAAAGTCTAGGTTTTTGACCCAAGAGTCAAAAGGACAGACTTGGCCGAAAACTGGACAATATAAAGGGTTGGGGGTCGGATACGCATAAGGGTTAGGCTAGGTTACCGTTGGGGAACAGTTTCCAAATCAGAGGGCGACATTTCCGGGGGCGTTTCCTGATCTGAAATCATAACAGATCTGGGAGGTAAACGTCAACATCAATAGCCGCCCATTTCTTAGTAGGCATCCATCGATGTGGCCGCTGATTTATGGTCAACGTCAACTGATGTTGACGCCAACAAGTCGTCTGCACAGAACTTAAAACTGCAGAACTATATACATCACACACATGTATATATATAAACAATGCATACATCACAATATTATTTACTCATGCAATATATATATATATATATATATATATATAAATACTATGCACAATACTCTATACATCATTAGTATGTACTTGTATACGCATATATCATAAGCAAACACTCAAGATGAAAATCAAGGGCCTTACAGGAAGTGGTTGGAAGCTTGAAATCCCAGAGAGTCGATGCCGGAGTCGTTAGGGTATCGCCTCAGGTAGGTGAATGAGAGAGAGATAATGGTATGAGGTGAATCGTTCTCACACAGATTTCGGGATATATGAGAGGAATAGACCTTTTTCCAAAACCAGAACCGCCATTATGACGGAAAACGACAAAGTGACCATTTCAATAGGAATAAAGAACTTATATAAAATAGCAAATTGATAGGAGGGTAACACAAAAGTTTCTGTGGAAATTTGCTTAAATCCAGGGAGGGAAAAATAATTAGCATTCTGATAATTTATATTTCAATTTTATACAGATGAATCTTTCACACTTTACACATGCCTAATTCCCTTCTAAGAGATGTAAACCTCTCTTCAGGTAAGGCCTTTGTGAAGATATCTACTAACTGATTATTTGTATCAATAAATGAAATATCTATGTTACCATTAGCTACATGATCACAAATGAAATGATATCTAACCTCAATGTGTTTAGTCCTTGAGTGTTGTACTAGATTCTTGGTTAAATTTATAGCACTGGTGTTGTCACATAACAGTGGAATTGTCTTGATATGTAGCCCATAATCCTCAAGTTGTTGCTTGATCCATAGGAGTTGTGTACAGCAACTTCCAGCAGCTACGTACTCAGCTTCAGCTGTTGACAGTGCTACTGAGTTTTGTTTCTTGGAGGACCATGATATCAAACATCCTGCAAGGAATTGACAACAACCACTGGTGCTTTTTCTATCTATTTTGCATCCAGCGTAGTCAGCATCAGAGTATCATACTAAGTTAATTTCACATGATTTTGGATACCAAAGACCTAAGTCATGAGTTCTATCTAAGTACCTAAAGATTCTTTTAACACTAATTAAATGAGACTCTTTAGGATCTGCTTGGTATCTAGCGCACATGCATACACTAAATAAAATATTAGGTCTACTAGCAGTTAAGTATAGTAAGAATCCTATCACACCTCTGTAGATTTTTTGACCTACATTCTTACCATCTTTGTCACTATCCATTCTTATTGATGTGCTCATAGGTGTTGACAGTGGCTTGGCATTATCAAATCCAAACTTCTTTAAGAGTTCCTTGGTGTACTTAGCTTGGCAGATGGGAGTCCCTTAATTTCCTTGTTTCATTTGCAATCCAAGGAAGTAGTTGAGCTCTCCCATCATGCTCATCTCGAACTCTCCCTGCATAAGCTTCTCAAAGTACTTGCAAAGAGATTCATCAGTAGAACCAAATATTATATCATCAACATAGATTTGAACAAGCAATATATGTTTGACTTTAGATTTGATGAACAGAGTACTATCTACTTGACCTCTGATAAAACCATGGTTTAATAGAAAAGAGCTAAGCCTTTCATACCAGGCCCTAGGTGCTTATTTTAAACCATATAAAACTTTGTGTAATTTAAAAACATGATTCGGAAATTCAGTGTCATCAAAGCCTGGAGGTTGTTCTACAAAAACTTCCTCCTTAATAAAACCATTAAGAAATGCAGACTTTACATCCATTTGAAATAATTTCACATCTAGTGCAAATGCATATGCAAGTAATATTCTAATAGCCTTAGGTCTGGCTACTAATGCATAGGTTTCATCGAAATCTATGCCTTCCTCTTGGGAATAGCCTTGAGCTACCAATCTTGCCTTGTTTCTTATGATCACACGAACTTCATCCAATTTATTTCTGAACACCCATTTGGTGCCAATTACTGGATGATCTGATGGTCCAGGAACAAGTGACCAAACCTGGTTTCTCTTGAACTGATTCAGTTCATCTTGCATGGCTAGAATCCAAGATTCATCAGAGATAGCTTCATTGACTGTCCTAGGCTCTATTTGAGAAACAAAAGCTAAATAATCACATGGAATTATGTTACCTCTTATTCTTACCCCTACAGATAGATCACCAATGATGTTTTCAGGAGGGTGATCTCTCTTATATCTCCATTTCTTTGGAAGATTTTCATGTTCTATATCCTTTTGTTGCAGGTCTTCCAGAGGTGGATCTTCCTTGTCCTCAATTGATGAGTTCTTTAGCTTTTTGGACAATTCATCTGCATCATCATTATCACTATCTTCTTCTTTTCTCAAGGAAGGGTTAGTTTCATCAAAAATAACATGTACTGACTGCTCAATCAATAAAGTACGCTTGTTGAACACTCTATATCCTTTAGGTTTAGAAGCATACCCCATGAAGATGCCTTCATCTGATTTGGCATCTAACTTACCAATGTCTCTTTTGCCGTTGTTGTAGATGAAGTATGGACATCTGAATGTCCTAAAGTGACTAATCTTAAGCTTCTTTCCTTTGAACAACTCATACGCAGTCTTCTTCAGAATCAGCCTGATCATTACTCTATTGATGATGTAGCTTGCTGTGTTGACTGCTTCAACCCAAAAATATCTTGCAGATCATATTCTGATAACATTGTTCTTGCCATGTCCAATAAAGTCCTGTTCTTTTTCTCAGCAACTCCATTCTGCTGTGGTGTCCTTGGTGCTGAGAAATTGTGTTCAATTCCTTGGTCATCACAGAACTTGGAGAATTTCTCATTCTGGAATTCTCCTCCATGGTCTGATCGGATTCCAACAATGCAATACTTCTTATCTTTCTGAACCTTTTTGCTGAAGCTCACAAAATTGTCAAACGTATCATCCTTGTGTTCCAAGAAAGATACCCATGTGAATCTCGTATAGTCATCTACAATAACAAATCCATATTGCTTTCCTCCTTGACTGGTGGTCCTCATTGGTCCAAATAAGTCCATGTGTTAGAGTTCTAAGGGTTTAGAGGTTGTCACCATAGTCTTTGACTTGAATGAGGATTTTACATGCTTCCCTTTTGCACAAGGCCCGTAGATGCCATCCAATCTTGTACTAATTTTAGGTAGACCTTCCACTAGGCTTCTCTTAATCAGCTTCCTTATGCCATCCAAACTGCAGTGGCCCAATCTTCTGTGCCACAGCTCAGTTGACTACTCCTTGTTTGCCGCTAAGCAGATGTCTTGATCTTTTAATTCTTCCAGATGAAGTACATATAGGTTCTTCTCTCTGTTGGCTTCAAAGATGACTACACCATCTTCCACAATGCTGCACTTTGACTCTTGAAAATTGATCTGATGTCCTTTATCACATAGTTGGCTAATACTGATGAGATTGTGTTTCAGTCCTTTGACGCACAACACATCTTCAATGACAGTTGCTCCACTACTGCACACTGATCCACTGCCTATCACAGTCCCCTCTCCATTGTCTCCATAGGTGACTGTGCCTTCTTCAGCCTTGAGGTGAGAGAACAGCTTTATGTTACCTGACATATGCCTTGAGCACCCGCTGTCCAGGTACCATTTTGATGCTCGAAGGCCTCCCTAAAATAAGGACACTAAGCTTTAGGTACCCAAGTTCTTTTGGGTCCTTGCTGGTTAGTATTCTCATCTTTCTTTTTCATTATCCAGATTTTGTGTTTAGTTGGACAGGTTATTTTGGTAAGTCCTAGCTTGTTGCAGTGACTGCAACATGTTGTTCTAGTTATTTTTTCATATGGAGTATATTTAAAGTTTGATTTATATGCTATATCTTGTTCAGGTACGAATTTTGGAGTTGGATATGTTTTAGGGTATACTGTTGTATCTTCATTATCTGGTGGAATGTAACCTAATACATTCTTCTTTTTACCTGATCTTCTGGCTCCTCTTAGTATTAAGGAATTTTTACCATTAGTAAATTTTTCTAACGTACTTGATAGTTTATCATTTTCTTCTGTTAGTCTTTTGATTTCCTTTTTTAATTCGTCTGAACTTTCTTGTTTTTATAATTTTGTTATTTGTGTATTTTTATCTTTTAGATTTTCGCATAGCAACTCATTTCTTCTTTTAAGTTCACTAACTTGCTTCTCTAGTTGTTCATTTTCTGATTTTAAATCTGAATTGGTATTCTCTAGACATACAACATTTTTCTTACTAGCTTTTAATAATTTAGATACTTCTCTATATTTATCATACAGTTCATTAAAAGCATCTTCTAGGTTATCTGAATCAGAATCATTACAGGAATCAAAGGATGAGTCAGAGATTACCTTTTCTGCGATGTCTGCCATGAAGGCTAGGTTAGCCTTTTCTTCTTCCTCACTGTTTGAGCTTGACTCACTATCCGAGTCACTGCTGTTGTCCCAAGCTGCTGCCATGGCTTTCTTCTTATATCTTCTGAACTTTCTTGAACTGTCCTTCTTTCTGAATTCAAATTTCTTGAGCTTTGGACACTCTGCCTTGATGTGTCCTGGCTTCTTGCACTCATAAAAAATTGGTTCATTCTTCTTGATGTCCTTTGCTTCAGGTTTCTTGAAATCCTTTCCCTTTTTGAAGTATCGTCTGCCAGATTGATACTTCTTTTTCTTGGCCAATATCCGCAGTAGTCTCCTAGACAGCATTGCTTCTTCATCTTCACTATCTTCACTACTGTCTTCATCTTCTGATTGTTCCTCAGAGCTGCCTTCTACTGCTTTGAGGGCATTTGTGTGCTTCTTTCTAGTAGATGATTCTCCGAATCTCTCCATGTTTATCTCATGGGCCATGAGAGACCCAATGAGCTTTTCCAATGACATCATTTTCAGGTCATTGGCTTCTTCTATAGCTGTTACCTTGGGAGTCCAAGAAGATGGTAGGGATCTAAGAATTTTTCTTACCATATCTCCCATCTCATAGCTTTTTCCTAATCCTACTAACCCGTTGGTGATGTCTGTAAATCTGCTGAACATTTGGGTTATAGATTCTCCTGGCTGCATCTGGAACCTTTCATATTGTGTCACCAGAATGTCTATCCTAGTTTCCTTGACTTTGTCGGTGCCTTCATATGTGATCCTGAGCTTTTCCCACATTTCCATGGCGGATTTGCAGGCAGATACACGGTTGAATTCCTTTCTACTGAGGACACAACACAAAATGCTTTTGGCTTTGCAGTTGAGAGAACTCTTCTTTCTATCATCTTCTGTCCATTTGTCCTTTTCGTTGGTGACTAGAAGATCTCCTTCTTCTATAATTGACCAGATCTGAAAATCAAATCCTTGCAAGAAGTATTCCATCCTGGTCTTCCAGTAGGTGTAATCTTCTCCATCGAATAGAGGTGGCCTGTTGACTGACTGGCCTTCGGAGTGACCTTGGGCTGCCATTTGATCTTTTCTCTTCAGATCATTGGATCTTCTTCTTTGTCGAAGAGACTAGCTCTGATACCACTTGTTTCCCAGGTAGCAAGCCCAGAGGAGGGGGATGAATGGGATAAAAAAAAATTATTTGACAAGAACTTTAAACCTGTTGGCAAAACAGTCACACAAAAACACACTTCGCAGATTGTTAGTGTTAGTAAAGGGAAAACTCAAACACACAAAAGCAATCACACGACACAGAGAATTATCCTAGTTCAGATCTCCTCTCCTTAGGAGTCCTACGTCCAGTCCCTGAGCAATACCTCAGGATTTCACTAACAAGGGTACAGTCCCCCTTAACGACACCACAGCACCCAGCACCCCAGCTGGTCTTCCTTCAACAGAAGGGAACAACACCCTGGATACCCCACCAGGTCTTCCTTCACAACCGAAGGGAACAACAACCTGGGTACCACCAGGTCTTCCTTCAACACCGAAGGGAACAAACACAAGAGAATGTGTCAAAGAGATGATGCCCCTAGATCAAGTTTATAGAACACCGCTTGATCTGAAGCAAGAACTGAGAAGAAGAGATCTACAATCAAGGACTCTTCTCAGACTAAAAGGCTCTCTCACAGATCTGAACTTAGCACAGAGAGCAAGAGCTAAGACTAATGGGAGTTTTTGCTTGGCTCTAAGAAAAGCTTGCAGAAGGTTGAAGGTGTTGTCGCTTGTTGTTCTCTAACCGTTCTCCTTCTTGTCGCTTAAGGAACTTCATTCTTCTATATATATCATCTTTTGAAATTCGAACGTTGAAGTGTCCGTTGTCTCTATGCATAAGTGTACGTTAGATTGCTTGACACTTGGAAGCTTCCAGTCAACAGTCCTTTATCCTTTCATGCATGCAAAGGGAGAGAGGATCTTCTGTAATCTCCTTTGGCTTCTATTTTGTCCAACGTTGTATGACAGATGCTGTCAGAGACCTACACATATTTAAAGCTTGAACGATAGACAACTAAGCTGTAACGACCCAGAATCCGCATTACCAGTAAGCAACCAGTAACCCGAATTCTGACCCGCTAACCCACGAGAGAAGCTCGGAAGGGTAGGAAGTGCAAGTCCGAGGAGACTATATGTAAGAAGATACACACCATACAAAGCAGTAAAATTCCACTATATGAACATATCATATACAACTCAGAGTCTGAGCAAAGTACAGAGTACAGAAGTACAATAAAAAGGTACTACTCACTGCAGCTAGGGAGCACCAACACCGGAGTGGCTAGACTCGCCTGGAACGGGAGTCGACGAAGACCCACCTGAAAGGGAAGGGAGTGAGTCTCAAGAAAGAGACCCAGTAGGGAAAAGTAACCCCACCGGTAACAGTCTAAAGTGCGGAAAGTAAAAACAGAAAGTAAGTACACGTCGCACCACACACAAAACTGTAAACCTCGTGGCTCAGTAACACACACACTCACACACACAGCAAGTAGGACTCAGCTAGGGTCTGTGGCTCGGCGTCCCATCACCACAGAGGCTCTCAACCCCAGCCACGTGTGCACACTACAGACGCTCTCTCTCGCGTCTGGTCCACGACCGGTTTTTCCCCTACGCTTGACCCTAGCGGTAGAGAAGGGGCTCCACGGAGACCGGCTCAAAACCACCACAAGGAGTACGCACAGGACAGAGTCGCACTCGGCGTCCTGGCTCACTAGCGGAGGACAACCACACGCTAGTCGTCTAGACGGAGTCGCACCCACGCCTAGGTAACACAACAGAAACGGGTACACGGTAACGCAACGCGTGTACAACAGACGGAACACACTCAACGTCTGAAACCCCGTACAGTAAGTAAACACCTCGTGCCACAAACAACTACTCAAATGCACAGGCGGAGTCACACTCTAAGCCTGGCCCACTTGTGCTATTAGGGCGGACATCACATGTCAATCGCCTCTAAACACACAACTCAAGTCTGCTGGGACACAGGATATAAACGGCCACATCGATTCCCGCCAACATGAAGTAAACGGCAACCCTCATGTCGTTAACAGTAACTAAACGGCAATCGACCTTGTCGTTTAAATCACCCCTGAAGATCTCAACGTCAACAGATGTGGACGTTGATATCTTCAGTCCCCCATACCCAGAACTGAACCGAATCAGTTCCAATGGGCAGAAAAACTTAACCAAATTCCGACTGATGGAGGGAAACACTTCCTCTCATCAATCCACACTACCAGAACATTAAAATCAAACAGTCTAACACCTAGATTGTCTAATTTACCCAAATTCCGGCATGATACAACCCAAACCCTAAACCATGATTTGCACTCCAATTCACTTAATTGGACATGCTGGTTTGCTGGGGAAGGTTATAGAGGTTAAGTCCCTACCTCAGAAAGCCTTATAAACCCCCAAACAGCCACCAAACACGCTGGATCTCCCCGAAGACTCCGCGCGAATCACACCAAAATCTCGCGTTTCCCGCCTGATCAAGCAACGCCACACGATCCAGGGGCTTCCCACGAGCTCAAATCACTCAACAGAAGCTGCAGGAAATCAAGAAAAGCAAAGGTGGAGGAAAGGAGAGGAAAAGAGAAAGGTAGGTTCTGCTCTCGGGCTGCCCTATTTCAACAGGCCCGACCAGTCGACGTCAACATCACTGGTGGCCTACTGAACCGCCTACAGACTGACGTCCAGATCCCATGTCGTTGAGTTCATCCTCAAACGTCCACATCGCTGGACGCTGACTCTGACTCAACGGCAAGCCCTGGCCGTCAATCCCAAGTCAACGACAACAGTCTTGTCGCCAACCACACAGGACCTCTAACAGACCCAATAAGGATCCACTAAAGACCCGAAACCTTACAGCCCTCCCCCCTTAAGGAATTTTGCCCTCAAAATTCAAACAACACAAAGAAAGAAGACTCACCAAAGAGGTACGGAAACTGCTCGCGCATCTCGTCCTCCCGCTCCCATGTCGACTCACCACCGGAGTGCCGCTGCCACGCAACACGAACTAAAGGGATTGCCTTGTTCCTCAACCTCTGAACTCGGCGATCCTCAATGTGCAACGGAAACTCTGGTACAGTCAACACTGGAGTCACCTCAGACCACTCTGCACTCTGCAGAACGTGAGACTCATCAGAAAGATACCTCCGAAGCATCGACACGTGGAACACATCGTGAACTGCTGCCAACTCTGACGGAAGCTCAAGTCTATACGCTAAACCTCCGACACGCTCAGAAATGGTGAAAGGCCCAATAAAGCGAGGACTCAACTTTCCACGCTTACCGAACCTCACCACTCCCTTCATAGGAGACACACGAACAAACACCTGGTCTCCTACCTGAAACTCGAGCGGTCGTCTGCGCTGATCTGCATAACTCTTCTGCCGACTTGAGCTGACTGAAGTCTCTGTCTCACAAGCTGAACTACCTCAACTAACTGTTGTACCAACTCTGGCCCTGTGACAACACGTTCGCCAACCTCGAACCAGTCAAGAGGAGTGCGACACGGTCGTCCATACAAAGCCTCATATGGTGCCAAACCGATACTGGAGTGATAACTATTATTATATGCGAACTCGACCAACGGCAAGTGAGCTGTCCACGACCCCTGCCACTCCAGACAACAAGCTCTAAGCATGTCCTCCAAAGTCTGAATAGTCCGCTCTGACTGACCGTCTGACTGAGGGTGGTAGGCGGAACTAAAAGCCAACTCTGTCCCCAAAGCTCTCTGGAAACTGTGCCAGAACCCAGAAGTGAAGCGAGGATCCCTGTCTGACACAATAGAGATCGGCACTCCATGCAAAGGAACAATCCGCTCTACGTACAACGCGGCCAACCTACTCACACCCCAACTAGTCCTGACAGGCAAGAATCTGGCAGTCTTCGTCAATCTGTCCACAAGAACCCAAATGCTATCAAAACCTCCAGCTGTCCTCGGCAAACCAGAAACAAAGTCAGTCGTAACATGGTCCCACTTCCACATCGGAATCTCTAACGGCTGCACAAGTCCTCCCGGACGCTGATGTTCGGCCTTCACCTGCTGACAGACCAAACACCTAGCAACAAAAGCCGCTATGTCTCTCTTCATCCCAGGCCACCAAAACTGACGTCTCAACCTGTGATACATCTTGGTCGCCCTTGGATGAATAGAGTACCTGGAACCATGTGCCTCCTGCAACACGACTCTCCTGATAGACTCCTCAACAGGAACATAGAGTCTATCACGGAACCTAACAGTCCCGTCCTCACAAAGCTCAACCTCTGGAAGAAGCAACACACTGCACAACTCGGGATCTGCCTACTGAGCCTCAGCAACCTGTCTCACAACGGCGGGAGCTGCTAACAAACTGCCTAGCACACACTGTCGACGACTGGACGAAACACTGAAAGACCCCTCTGTCGCAGACTGCCACAACTGCCACTCTCTAAGCATCAGATGACTCATCTGTGCTTTCCTACTCAAGGCATATGCAACCACATTCGCCTTTCCAGGCTTATACTCAATGCTGAAATCATAGTCTTTCAGATATTTCATCCATCGACGCTGCCTCATATTCAGATCCCTCTGAGAAAACACATATCTCAAACTCTGGTGGTCGGTACGGACAACAAAACTCACTCCGTACAGGTATAGACGCCAAATCTGCAAAGCAAACACCACCGCTGCAAGCTCTAGGTCGTGGGTCGGGTAACTCTCCTCGTGGGGCTTAAGCTAGCGAGACGCATAAGCCACCACTCGGCCCTGCTGCATCAGAACCGCACCCAAACCAACACCTGAAGCATCTGTGCAAACCTCAAAACCCTCCTCACCTGAAGGTAAGGCAAGAACTGGCGCCGACGTAAGCAGTCGTTTCAACTCTATGAAACTCTGCTCACACTGCTCCGACCACACAAACGGAACTCCCTTTCTCGTCAACCGAGTCAAAGGTGCAGCAACCTGAGAAAAGTCTCGAACAAACCTGCGGTAGTAACCTGCCAAACCCAAAAGGCTACGAATCTCAGACACAGATCTGGGACTCTCCCACTGCAAAACTGCCTCAACCTTCGCTGGATCCACAGAAACTCCCTCACCCGAGATCACGTGTCCCAAAAAGTGAACCTGTTGTAGCCAAAACTCACACTTACTAAGCTTGGCATACAACTGGTGCTCTCGCAAAGTCTGCAACACGATCCTCAGGTGCTCGGCGTGCTCCTCCTCCAAAACGGAGTACACCAGAATGTCGTCAACAAACACTACGACAAACCGGTCCAAGAACTGGTGGAACACCCGGTGCATCAGATCCATGAAGGCTTCTGGAGCATTGGTGAGCCCAAACGGCATCACCAAAAACTCAAAGTGTCCATATCTGGTCCGAAAAGCAGTCCTCTCAATGTCAGAATCTCTAATCCGCAACTGATAGTAGCCTGACCTCAAATCGATCTTCGAGAAAACACGAGCAGACTGAAGCTGATCAAAGAGATCGTCAATCCTAGGCAAAGGATACCTATTCTTGATGGTCACTTGATTTAGCTTCCTATAATCGATACACAATCTCAGGCTACCATCCTTCTTTCTGACAAACAAAACAGGTGACCCCCACGGAGAAAAGCTAGGACGAATATAGCCCTTCTCCAACAACTCCTCAAGCTGCCTCTTCAACTCCCTCAACTCTGCTGGTGCCATATGGTATGGTGCCTGTGCAAAAGGTACAGTGCCGGGAACCAACTCTACAGTAAACTCAATCTCTCTCTCTGGCGGTAAACTAGGCAACTCTTCCAGAAAAACATCTGGAAACTCACACACTACAGGAATGTCTCCCACTCCCGAGACAACCTGGTCAAGAGTCACTGCAGAAACTAGGAAACCCTGACAACCAGAAGCAAGTAATCTCCCTGCCCTCAAAGCAGAAACTAGAAAGCAAGAAGTAAGAGGTACGATACCCTGAAAGTAGAACGCCGCTGCTCCAGGTATCCGCAAGTGCACCCTCTTATTCTGGCAATCCATCACTGCACCATACCGCTCCAACCAATCCATACCCAAAATCACATCATAATCATGCAACTGCAAGGCGAACAGACGGGCTGACAACAACTGATCCTGCAACTGCACAGGTACCTCCTCGAGACAGTAGGACGTAAGGACAAAGTCCCCTGTCGGCAACTCCACTGCTAACTCAACAGACTCTCCCGAACTCAACTCTCCAAGGGAGTCTAGAAACTCCTCAGACACAAAAGAGTGAGAGGCACCGGAATCAAACAAGACTCTAGCAGTATAACCAAAAACTGTAACAGTACCTTCCACCAGGTGAGCTGCCTCCGCGTCTGCACGGGTCAAGTGAGTAACACGACCTCTACCTCTCGACTCACCAGAACCTCCGGTCTGCTGACGCTGCTGCACTGGTGCCTGCTGCTGCTACACTCGGGGCTGTGACTGAGTCTGCTGCTGCGGCACACGAGGTAGCAAAGGACAATCTCGCGCCATGTGACCCATCTGGTCACACCGGTAACACTGACCAGCAAAAGTACGCTGTACCTGCTGCGAAGGCTGTCCTACAGGCTGCTGAACACTCCCAACCGACTGCTGCCTCTGCTCTGCCTGCCTCCTATCACGCCGAAACTTCCTCCGAGATCCTGACCTCGCCGTTGTCCCAGTAGAAGTAGACACGTAAGAAGTCGCAGTCCTCGGGGTCGTCTGCACACTAGCCTGCTGCTGTCGAGGCTGAGTCGAAGCTACCTGCGTCTGAACCTCTGCGCTCCGAGCACGGGTCCGTAAAGTGTCCGCCTCCAACGCTGCCGCTGTCTGATAGGCCGCATCCAAGTCTGTGACACGAGCAACTATCAGCGCCTGCCTGAGCTCTGGCCTCAAGCCTCTCACAAACTGCTAAGTCCTCAGACCCTCATCTCCCATAATCTGCGGAGCATAACGCCCTAGCTCCAAAAATCTAGCCCTGTACTGCACTACAGTAGAGTCCTTCTGCTGCAAGTCCAGAAACTGGTACAACCTCTCCGTCCGGACGTAAGTAGGACAGAAGGCTCTCTCAAAAGAAACGACAAACTCCTGCCACGGAATCTGCCTAAGTGGACGAGACTGAAAAGTAGTCTCCCACTCAGCGGACCACCAAGTCAACGCCTGTGCCTGCAACTGGTAACTGGCTAACAGCACTCGCTCCTCGGGAACACACTCCATGGAACGAAAAGTCCGCTCCACTGCATCTAACCACGCGCGTGCTGCATCTGTATCAGGCTGGCCCAAAAACTGAGGAGGCTGAAACTGCAAAAACTCCCTCAACACCCTCCCAGTACCACCCTGAGGTACCGGCGCGTCTCGGTGCTGAGCTACAAACTGAGCCATCCCCTCAAGAAAATGAGTCATATCTAATCCCTGAGCTACCTGAGGTGGAGGTGGCGGCGGCAGAACAATACCACTATGTGCGTCCTGTGGCAAAGGCTGCGTCTGCTGAGGTGGCGGAGCATCTCCAACCTCCTGACGAGTCGCCTGCTCGGCTACTCCCTCTCTAGGACGTCGCCTAGGCGCCATAGAACTATACACAGAGCAAAAATACACACATAAATACACTAACTAACTCCGGGCTACATAGCTGCAACTATACTCTTTATACTCTGAGTTAACATGATGGATATTTCCTTATATATATCTCATCAGACCAGGCTCTGATACCAAACTGTAACGACCCAGAATCCGTATTACCAGTAACCCGAATTCTGACCCGCTAACCCACGAGACAAGCTCGGAAGGGTAGGAAGTGCAAGTCCGAGGAGACTATATGTAAGAAGATACACACCATACAAAGCAGTAAAATTCCACTATATGAACATATCATATACAACTCAGAGTCTGAGCAAAGTACAGAGTACAGAAGTACAACAAAAAGGTACTACTCACTGCAGCTAGGGAGCACCAACACCGGTGTGGCTAGACTTGCCTGGAACGGGAGTCGACGAAGACCCACCTGAAAGGGAAGGGAGTGAGTCTCAAGAAAGAGACCAAGTAGGGAAAAGTAACCCCACTGGTAACAGTCTAAAGTGCGGAAAGTAAAAACAGAAAGTAAGTACACGTCGCACCACACACAAAACTGTAAACCTCGTGGCTCAGTAACACACACACTCACACACACAGCAAGTAGGACTCAGCTAGGGTCTATGGCTCGGCGTCCCGTCACCACAGAGGCTCTCAACCCCAGTCACGTGTGCACACTACAGACGCTCTCTCTCGCGTCTGGTCCACGACCGGTTTTTCCCCTACGCTTGACCCTAGCGGTAGAGAAGGGGCTCCACGGAGACCGGCTCAAAACCACCACAAGGAGTACGCACAGGACAGAGTCGCACTCGACGTCCTGGCTCACTAGCGGAGGACAACCACATGCTAGTCGTCTAGACGGAGTCGCACCCACGCCTAGGTAACACAACAGAAACGGGTACACGGTAACGCAACGCGCGTACAACAGACGGAACACACTCAACGTCTGAAACCCCGTACAGTAAGTAAACACCTCGTGCCACAAACAACTACTCAAATGCACAGGCGGAGTCACACTCTAAGCCTGGCCCACTTGTGCTATTAGGGCGGACATCACATGTCAATCGCCTCTAAACACACAACTCAAGTCTGCTGGGACACAGGATATAAACGGCCACATCGATTGCCGCCAACATGAAGTAAACGGCAACCCTCATGTCGTTAACAGTAACTAAACGGCAATCGACCTTGTCGTTTAAATCACCCCTGAAGATCTCAACGTCAACAAATGTGGACGTTGATATCTTCAGTCCCCCATACCCAGAACTGAACCGAATCAGTTCCAATGGGCAGAAAAACTTAACCAAATTCCGACTGATGGAGGGAAACACTTCCTCTCATCAATCCACACTACCAGAACATTAAAATCAAACAGTCTAACACCTAGATTGTCTAATTTACCCAAATTCCGGCATGATACAACCCAAACCCTAAACCATGATTTGCACTCCAATTCACTTAATTGGACATGCTGGTTTGCTGGGGAAGGTTATAGAGGTTAAGTCCCTACCTCAGAAAGCCTTATAAACCCCCAAACAGCCACCAAACGCGCTGGATCTCCCCGAAGACTCCGCGTGAATCACACCAAAATCTCGCGTTTCCCGCCCGATCAAGCAACGCCACACGATCCAGGGGCTTCCCACGAGCTCAAATCACTCAACAGAAGCTGCAGGAAATCAAGAAAAGCAAAGGTGGAGGAAAGGAGAGGAAAAGAGAAAGGTAGGTTCTGCTCTCGGGCTGCCCTATTTCAACAGGCCCGACCAGTCGACGTCAACATCACTGGTGGCCTACTGAACCGCCTACAGACTGACGTCCAGATCCCATGTCGTTGAGTTCATCCTCAAACGTCCACATCGCTGGACGCTGACTCTGACTCAACGGCAAGCCCTGGCCGTCAATCCCAAGTCAACGACAACAGTCTTGTCGCCAACCACACAGGACCTCTAACAGACCCAATAAGGATCCACTAAAGACCTGAAACCTTACAGCTATCTCTTATTGTCAGTCAACGTTAGAATGAATATTCATCAAAATAGTAATGTCATTTTGTTGTTCTAAAAGATGTTTACAGAAGAAGATATGATAATGGAAGATATTGTCTCCATGCATGTAGAGATATGTTCAGTCTTCATAAATGCACAGCTGACATAAATATCCATGAAGATTTTGACTTTTCAACGTACTAAAAATTAACTCGAAGGTCGAATCGTTGTCTTCCATGAAATCGTTATATACATGACTTATGAAATCGTTGTGCAGATGAATGAATCGTTGTGCATTCATAAGTAATGAGATGCATACACAAATCGTTATATGTATTAATAACCAAATCGTTATGAATTTATAAGCAAATCGATGTACAAATCGTTATGACGATATGAACAACTCGATGTACAAGTTGTTATGACGTTATAAACAAATTCATGTACAAATCGTTGTTCTCACTTAAGAAATCGATGTGAGACCAAATCATTGTCAATACTTAATGAATCGTTATGAAAACAAGTCGTTATGATCACTAAAGAAATCGTTATGAACATTTATCGAATTGTTGTGAGGATAAATCGTTGCGATCACTTAACGAATCGTTGTGAGGGCAAATCGTTCCGATCACTTAACGAATCGTTGTGAGGGCAAATCGTTGCGATCACTTAATAAATCGTTGTGAGGGCAAATCGTTTGGGATCACTTAACGAATCGTTGTGAGGGCAAATCGTTGCGATTACTTAACAAATCGTTGTGAGGGCAAATCATTGCGATCACTTAACGAATCGTTGTGAGGGAAAATCATTGCGATCACTTAACGAATCGTTAAAAGCACATAGCGAATCCTTATGAGTATGAAATCATTAGGAGCAAGGAAATCGTTGTAGCTTCTATAGAGATCGTTATGACCTATAATGGAAATCGATGTGAACTTAGAGAAATTTTATGTGAACTGAACTCTAAACACTCCAAGGTGAGATACTTACAGAATTTTCTTGCCTTTTCTTGATTCATTTCCTGTGCTCAAAACTTTGTAGAAAATATGTTAGATTTAAACTTTATATAGTTTTGTTAATCACCAAAATGGATATGTAATTTAGTTAAATTACATGGGGACAATTAGTTCATCAATCTTCATTGTTAAATCTGCCTACTACCTTGTTTCTAATCCTGGAGTAAGTAGAAGTAGTTGGTTGAAAGTTTGGCACCACGCTATCCCTCCTCGAGCTTCCATGTTTCTTTGGAAGCTTCTTCATAGAGCGGTGCAGGTTGATTCCAGAGTTGTTGATTGTGGGATTCCTTTGGTGTCCAAATGTGTCTGTTGCAAGTCTCCTAAACAAGAAACTTTGGACCATCTTTTCATTTTTACTGATATCGCTGCTGAGCTATGGAGCTGGATTGCACCGCTTCTTAGTAATAGGATTCATCTCTCTGATCTTGTTACTATTCGGTGTTGGAGCGTCATTACTAATAGCAATCTGAATTTTGCGCTCCCTTTCACTGGTTTGTTTTTGACAGCTGTTATGTTATGGGAGATGTGGAAATTCAGATGCACTACTCGCATGGAAGGGACTGCTATATCTTTGGACAGAATTAAAAATAAGGTTCTGCGGATTGCTAGGAAAGTTTTGGACTCTCTTAAGTTTAATCGCCCCTTATCTTTCAGCCAAGCTCTCATTCTTAAGGACTTTAATGTTCAAGCACAAACTAAAGTCAGGGCCCCTATAATTGTCAGATGGAATCCTCTTGTGAACAACTATTGTATTAATGTTGATGGTGCTTGTAAGGGCAACCCGGGTATTTGTGGTGGTGGAGGTTGCTTCAGGGATATCAATGGTGATTTTGTGTGTGGTTTTGCCTTCTTCTATGGCACTAGGAGCAGTCTTATGGCAGAGACTAGAGCTATTCATGATGGTCTTAGGTTGGCTCTGGAACGGCATCTTAATGTCTCTATTTTGTATTATGATTCCGCTATTCTTGTCAGGGCTATTACTCTGGGGCGATTACCTCACTGGGCTGTCTTCCCTTGGTGGCGAGGTATATGCTACATGTTGCAGATTCTTAAGCCTAAGATTGTTCATACATTCTAGAAGGACAATCAGGTGGCAGATTCCCTTACTTCACACACCTGTGCGGATGAGAGGAACTCTGTCTTTCTTTCCCTTACTGATCTCCCTCTTCCGGCTAGGGGGACTTTGCTTGTTGATAAAGCTGGATTACCTAGCTTTAGGCCATGATTTTTCATGGGGTGCTCTTCTCGCTTTGCTTGTTGGAGTTCGGGTGTACTTAGTTTCTTCCTGGAGGTTGTTGTGTTCTGGCGTCGGGTGTTATACCTTTTACTGATTTTTCAGCAATAAAATTTTTATCCATTGGTTGATCTCCTGGTGGAGTGAGAACATCTCGTCCCTTTGGGATGAGGTGCACTCTCCTGGTCGTTGACCCATTGGATAGTTTAATTAAAAAAAAATTATTGTACAGATAAGCAAATTGTTGTACAAGTAAATAGTTGTACAGATATAAGCAAATCGATGTACAAGCAAATCGTTGTACAGATATAAATAAATCAATGTACAAGAAAATCGTTGTATAAGCAAATCGTTATATAAGCAAATCGATGTTTCACTTAACGAATCATTATGAGACCGAAAACGATGTTTCAATAAGGAAATCGATGTGAGACCAAAATCGATGTTCAACTTATGAAATCATTGTTTCACTTACGAAATCATTGTGAAGCCGAAATCGTTGTTTCACTTACGAAATCATTGTGAGACCGAAATCGTTAAATTACTAATGAAATCGTTGTGAGGCCGAAATCGTTATTTCACTTACGAAATCGTTGTGAGACCGAAATCGATGTTTTACTTACGAAGTCGTTATGAGACGGAAATCGTTATTTCACTTATGAAATCGATGTGTGACCGAAATCGTTGTTTCTCTTAACGAATCGTTACAGTGATAAAATCGTTCTTTTACTTATGAAATCATTATAGTATAAGGAAATCGATATGGCTGTAGAATCGTTCTTTCACTTATGAAATCGTTATATTGATATTTATGAAATCATTATGCTATAAGGAAATCGATGTGTACTTAGAAGAAATACATGCCTTAAACTTTAAATAACAGTGTGTGAGAATAACTTATAGATTTTAGTTGACTTATTCCCTGTGGATGAACTTCATAAAGGATTATTAGAAAATATTTGTTAAGGTTTTGTTAATCACCAAAAGAAATTATACTAAATAAAATTATATGGGGATGGACTGATCATCACACCGCACCATAGCATTTCTCTGTCACAGAGTACTTCGCGTACTATAACAGAGCGGTGTATCGTATGTAAAAGACTACTTCGGGTACTGTAATAGATAGATATATCATATGTAAATAACTACTTACACCAAGAGCGGGAACACAACCGGTTAGAAAGATGGTTTTGCCAGACGGAGCTCCTATTACGGCTGCCTTCACATGCTCGTGGCACTGCTGCACTGCCGATATTAGGTACTCGTGGATGGCAGCAGCCCAATTGACGCTCTTCATGTCATGGAGGTCATCCACATGTAAGACCCGGCTTTCCTTTCGACGTCTGGGATGACTGGCCACTAACCAGTCCTGTGAGACCCCGAATTTTTTCTGTCATTTTATATTGAGCATGCGATATTTACATGTCATAAATATAGTGTACGTATTAAAATTTTTGCATATTATAACTATCAAATTGTTCACGTGTATATGCATATACGTATATTATTTTCGTGAATGTAAGTAATTAGCCAATTTTGTATATAAGATATTTATTTAAATATTATGCATGATATATTAAAGTAATGTTACACATATAATGTGAAGTACTATCATGCATCTTCTAAGCATATATGATTTTACTTCTGTACATGTATTATAATTAAATGTGTATATATTATCTAATGGTTGAGATGCATATTGTGTTTAATTATTCCATGCATATTATATGTAACTATGATGTGTATATATATGCACACATATATTAATATTGTTCAAATTATATATCTATTTCTAAGCATGATAAATTGTTATGATGTGTGAACAATAATGTGAATCGTGTATGTATCTAAACAATGTAGGCATGTATATACATATATGTTTAACCTTATGTATGTTATAAGTATAATTACTCATGAGTATACGCATGTATACATATATCTATACGTCCATCCTGTGCAAATGATATTTGTTTATTATTAGCATGCTAAATTGTTTATAGTATATATGGTACTTAAATAATACGGTGCATGTAAAATATATCAAAATATTATAAGCAAGCTATATTTATGTAAATTCATGCATGTTGTACTAAATTATACTTTGTACGCGTATAGATGTATAAATCTAATGTTGTACATATGATATTTACTTATTGCAATAACCATTGATTTGATTATGACATGCATGATATCTAAATAATAGAGTGTGTATTACATATATATATATATATATATATATATATATATATATATATATCGTGCATAATACATGCAACTATGGTGCATATGTATACATATGTATGTCACTTCGTGCATATTATCTTTAATTGAGATTAGTGCAAATTATACTTATAAATAATGTGTAATGTATATAATTTATGTAATAAGTGTAAAAATATTTAATTATGCTCATACTATATTGTTGGAGCCTAAATGTATGTTTAAATTGGATGAAAATAGGTGTTTGGGCTGTCTGGCACAGTTGGCGGCCAACACTATGCCGCCAACTTACAGGCCTGATTGGCGCCCACATCCCTAGACGCCAAGGGACAGTGGGCGGACACCCCCTGGATGCCAACCCCCTGTTGGCGGCCAACCCCTTGACGTCAACTGTGCAGTTGACTACAACCGATGTTGACATCTATATCCTCCTGCGTAACGGTTCCAGATTTGTTAATGCTCGCATTATGGCCGGTTCCAGTTTAGGAAACCCATCCTAACCCATAGGAAACCTACCCAGAAGCGTACCCAACCCATCCAACCTTATAAAGACCCATCTTCTGGCCGCACCAAGGCTTTTGGTGTTTTAAGAAACCCTAGTATTTCCTGCGAGAAAAGCTGAAGTTCCAAGGCTTTGATCCGGCGACTGGAGGAGTTTCTGGGAGATCTACAATGACTGGAGTGTAGTCCAACTATCAAGGAAGCAATCCCAACTCCGAGGGACCGTCTGCATCCACAGAAGAACCAGATCTAAGGCATTTCTGAACACCTTCTTGGCAGGGGCGAGGAGGGCTTCATCGGCCAAATTTGATCTTCTAGGATTTATTTAGAGGCAAGTAACAGATGTTTATCAATCTTAACATGTCCCCTAGGTCCTAGAATTTTTTGGATTTTTCCTCGAGTCCTGGACCCTCCATTTTCCCCATGCATGTGAGTGTTGTCTGTGCTGATTGTTGTCTGAAAGTTGACGACAACATCCCATGCCGTCAAGTTCTTGAGTTGACGGCAAGGGATGCCGCAGTTAACTCAGTTGGTGGCCAGGACTATGCAGTCAAGTTCCTCCGTGTCCTGAAAACTGCAAATTAACCTTCTTAAATGTATTTAATTGATTTCCTGACATGTGTTGTCACGCCCCGATATTTAGCAGCGGAATAAATACCGGGGGACGTGAACGATACAAATAGGCGTATCACAGTTGAGTAACGCAGAGTCACAATTGAATATAACATCACATTCGAGGCTATATTATGATCACCCAAAAGTATACTTTGTTTCATTCCATTCAACTAGATACAACCTTACATAAGAAAGAACCAACTAAAGGGTCCATTATTCAAATAAAACTTCCAGAAAAGTTCACTATTACATAGACTACTCAATTGTCTATTTCTAAACTATCATCTACTCATATGGCGGGTGCTCATCATTCTTGCCCTGCCCCATCGGACTCCACTGGTTCTTCATCACTTCCTGAAAAAGGGTAGGATGATAAGGTGAGCGAACTAGCTCAGTAGGATTTACATCTCAATATGGTGCGGGCACTAGTATACATGATTAACATTTTAAAAGGAAAGATATGAACATGATGACAATGCATGCAATACTAACAGATCGAATAGCAGAGTAGAACGGATATCATTTCAGATCAAAAGTCGAGATGCATATATACAGTGGACAGATATTTCAAGAATAGAATCGTATCAAAAGAGATTGGTCATATTCAGACAGATATCATGCATTCACATGATCAGACGTATCATATCAAATCATATCATATCAGATCAAATCAGACTTATCATATCAAACAAAGGCACATTCACACTAATCTTGCTTATTTGTTTGTGCTATGCCAAGCACCAGAAGTCCATACTCCCTCGGTTAATAAGTACGTTGGGGTGCTCCTCCCCAGGACCGGACCAGGCCCTTTTTTTTTGCACAGGCATTGGATCAAATTTGGACCGGAGTCCCACATTGTGTCGAACAAACAGATTCATATTATGGCCACAGAGTTTCAATAACAAGCTCGTAGTAAAAGGAACATGATCATTCATAGAGTCAAGGTATGACAAATAGCTCAAGAGAACAAGGCAGGATAACGACGTATCTTATGTTTCATAATCCATTAATGTCTTGACATGAGGATGTTTCTAAAGACTAATCATATGCAGAACATGTGCTCTCAATTTCCCCAAGGAGGGTGTGCCTATTCGTGCAAAAGTGTAAGTGATGAGTCACGGATCTTTCCTAACATGTATGCAATTGACAAATGATTATTTGAACACTGGGAAACATGAAACTATTGAAACTCATATGCAATTATCACATTAACTCCACTAGCAAGTCCATACTAACATGTATTCATCCCCACATTCATATCATATTCTTATCTTATCAATTGACAATAAGCAAGATCACAAGATAATCCAATGGACATAAGATCAATCACCATTACACATTAGAATCGTATTCATATCATTACTATTTTTCAATGGGTTGATTTATTTTAGGTCCATGCATACCATATAACATCATGCACATGCTAGTAGACATCATGAAATGATCAGACCCAAATTATGTAATTTTTTTTTGTAAGGGTAGTGTCGACACACCCCTTACTGGTGTCGACACAATGCTTCAAACACAAGACAAAATAATGCAAAACTGGTCAAGTAGTGTCGACACTAGATCAAGTAGTGTCGACACTAGAGACAGCTTCCAGAAAACCTTCTGGCCAATATGGGACAGTGTGACGACACTAGATCAGGTAGTGTCGACACTAGATCAGCTCCCAGAAACTTTCTGGGTCAAACTGGGACAGTGTGTCGACACTAGATCAACTAGTGTCATCACTAGGGGCCTTCCCAGAACACCTTGTGGGCTATTTTGGGACAGTGTGTCGACACTAGATCAACTAGTGTCGACACTAGATCAACTAGTGTCGACACTAGTGGCCCTCCCAGAAAAAACAAAAAAAATACATAAGTCAGGTGTAACCAGAAAACACGTCTCATGCAGCGATTCACTTTCCCCTCTTATAACTCTCTAACAAATGACATTTAGACAAAACGTTCAACAAAAAAGATGACGAGGACAACTAGTAGAAAAATTTTTATGTTGGGAGTTTGATCAAATTCGGTCTCGAATATCAAGAAAACATGTGAAGAACATAAAGTTAAGTGCAACCTGAAATCGCAGTATCATGCAGAGACTCTCTTACCATGCTCATAACTCTCTAACGAAAGACTTTTGGATAAAACGTCCAACATAAAAGATGATAGTGACTTCAATTAAAAGAACTTTAATGAAGGAAGTTTAGTCTAATTCTGTCTTGAATCTCGTGCATAATAAGAAGAATGGGAAAATTCCTAACTGTGCGCGACTTAGGGAAAACTACGAATACGCATTGTATACTCCATGAAATTGAGTCAAACCAAGTGCAAATGATCCTAGACTCGAAAATCTACATGATGGTGTTGGTTTTCTTTAATCTTGGCCCGAGAACACCTACCTTTATGAAGATCTAAGACCGGTCGACGTTCTGGGCGCAGCAGAGGATGAAGGGGATGAAGCTCCGGTTCCCAGCCTTTCTCCTCCTTCTCTGATGCCCTAGCCCGCCTCCAAACAACCCCAACTTGTTGTCAAACCTTCCCCAAGAGTTTAAGGATGAGTTATTATATATTTAGGGTGTAGTTATGAGTCCTAACGGGACTAGGAAAGGAGGTTGCGAATTCTGCTTCCTTCTTTCCAAAATCTGGGATTCTCACCCAAAGGAGGTATTAACGGTTTAGGAAACCACCAATTGGGTTGGATTCGGTTTTGGCTTACCTTGCATGACTAATTACCTTAATTTTAACCCTAACTTGCCCTCTCTAATTATGGCATAATTACATACACGAATTTCTGGGTAATTTCCTGTCCCAATTTACTTTATATCCTTGGGCCAAATGTGCTCCATTGGCCCAATCTTGTTAATGGGTCATTAACACATGGTGTTGGAAGTCTCTCCAATATGTTTATGTAACTTATTCTCCTTTATTTCCAAAATTTTTAAATCACAAAATTTTCGGGGTGTTACATCCTCCCCCACTAAAAAAGAAAATTGGTCCCCAAATTTTCACATGACGGTGTAGTTCGTACCTGAGAATAGTTCTGGGTGGTTTTTCTTCATTCTTTCCTCTGTTTCCCAGGTAGCATTAGTAACTCCGTCTCGACTCCATTAGACCTTCACCATAGGTATGGTACGATTCCTGAGTCGTTGAATCTTCCGATCCAACAGTTTGATCAGCTTCTCTTCATAAGTCAGGTCTTCCCGAATCTCCAAGTCCTCATGGTTGATTACATGGTCGGCATTGAATAAATACTTCCTCAGCATGGATATGTGGAACACATTATGCACGTTCGCCAGTTGCGGAGGTAGTGCAAGTCTATACGCCACCTGACCAATCCTTTCCACAATTTGATTGGTGCTTTCGGTTTGCCCATCAGTCTGAGGATGGAAGGCAGTACTAAAATTTAGTTTAGTACCCATTATTTCTTGCAATCCCTTCCAGAAGTGTGAAGTAAATCTAGGGTCCCGAACCAATATTATGCTAGATGGAACCCCATGCAATCTAACTACTTCCTTAACATATAGTGCAGCCAATACATCCACAGACCAGGTACTCTTAATCGGCAAGAAACGAGCCGACTTAGTCAAACGATCAACTACTACCCAAATCGCATCCATACCACCTCTAGTGTTGGGCAATCCCATGATAAAGTCCATACCGATACTATCCCACTTCCATTCCGGGATTTCTAGTGGTAGCAGTCCACCAGCTGTACGGAAATGCTCGACCTTGACTTTCATGCATGTTAAACAGTACGATACGTGATCGGCCACATCCCTCTTCATGTTTGGCCACCAGTACGACCTTTTCAAGTCTTGTTACATCTTTGTTGCTCCAGGATGAATCGTGTACTTGGACTGGTGAGCTTCATTTAATAACCTCTTCTTGAGCTCTCCATGATCAGGGACACATGTTCTACCTCGGAATAGTAATCTTCCCTCAGCTGATAGTGTGAAGTCAGGTCTTTGTTCTAACTTCTCCCTGATCTCAACTAAGAATGGATCCTCTCCCTGTTTCTCCTTGATTTCGGTCAATAGATCGAATTGTATCTGGAGATTGGAGATCATTACTTGTTTTTCCTTCTTTCCCATGTCTAAGTTCAAGCTTGCAAATTGCTCCAGTAACTTCCATTCGCCCAGCATCATACTGGCTAGCATAGCTCCTGGTTGTCTACTTAGAGCGTCTGCCACTACATTGGCTTTCCTAGGGTGATACTGAATGGAAAAGTCAAAGTCCTTAAGGTACTCTAACCACATTCTTTGTCTCATGTTAAGCTCCTTTTGTGAGAACAAGTATTTCAAACTCTTGTGGTCAGAAAAGACCTTAAATTGCTCACCATAGATATAATGCCTCCAAATTTTCAAGGTGAATACTACAACTGCCAACTCCAGGTCATGAACCGGGTAGTACACTTCGTGGATCTTCAACTGTCTTGAGGCATATGCTATTACCTTCCCTTGTTGCATTAAGACACATCCCAGACCTGTTCCAGAAGCATCTGAATAAATTTCAAATCCTCCCTCCTCAGTGGGTAAGGAGAGGACAGGAGCAGTAGTCAGACACTTCTTCAAGTTGTTAAAACTCTCTTCACATTCATCGGTCCACACAAACAGGTTTTCCTTCCGGGTCAGCTTGGTTAATGGCACTGCAATCTTTGAGAAATCCTTTATAAACCTTCGATAATACCTGCCAATCCTAGAAAGCTCCTAATCTCTGTGACGCTTGTCGGTCTTTCCCATTTCAGCACAGCCTCAACCTTTGATGGATCAACAGCGATACCATCCTTGGTTACCACATGCCCTAAAAAGGATACCTCCTCAAGCCAGAATTCACATTTACTTAGCTTGGCATATAATTTATTCTCCCTTAAAATCTATAATGAAATCCTCAAATGCTCCTCATGCTCTTCCTTCGTCTTTGAATAGATCAATATATCATCGATGAATACCACCACAAATTTGTCAAGATATGGGCGATAAATGCTATTCATCAACTGCATGAAAACTGCAGGGGCATTTGTTAGTCCGAAAGGCATAACAATAAATTCATAATGCCCATACCTGCTTCGGAAGGCTGTCTTGTGAATATCTTCTCCTTTGATCCTCAATTGATGATAACCGGATCTGAGATCTATTTTAGAGAAGTATCTAGCTCCAGACAATTGATCAAACAACTCATCAATCCTTCGCAGAGGGTATTTGTTCTTGATAGTTAACTGGTTTAGTTGTCTGTAATCTATACATAGCCTCATCGACCCATCTTTCTTCTTGACGAAGAGGACAGGTGCACCCCAAGGCGATGTGCTTGGTCGGATGAAACCCGTCTCTAACAGTTCCATCAATTGCTCTTTTAATTCTTTCAGTTCTGCGGGGGACATTCTATATGGTGCCTTAGATACTGGTGCCGCTCCAGGGACCAACTCGATGGTAAAATTGACCTCTCGCTCAGGAGGAATTCCTGGCAAATCTTTGGGAAAAACATCAGTGTATTCGCTGACAACATGGATGTCCTCAACTTTGACTTCCTTCTTTGTGATGACAACAACAGCAAGAAAGGCCATACAACCTTTCCTCATCATCCTTTTGGCTTGTAGTGCAGAAATAAGTGACAATCTCCTGCAATTTCTATCCCCTATGAACACTAGTTTTGGGTAATGGCTAAAGGTTACCCGACTTCTCCTGTAGTTGATACTAGCCCCATGTTCAGACAACCAGTCTGCTCCCAGTATCACATCGTAACCCTCCATGTCCATACATATTAAATTTGCTGGTAGGTTTTGGGTTTCAATCCATTCAACTAGATACAACCTTACATAAGAAAGAACCAACTAAAGGGTCCATTATTCAAATAAAACTTCCAGAAAAGTTCACTATTACATAGACTACTCAATTGTCTATTTCTAAACTATCATCTACTCATATGGCAGGTGCTCATCACTCTTGCCCTGCCCCATCGGACTCCACTGGTTCTTCATCACTTCCTAAAAAAGGGTAGGATGATAGGGTGAGCGAACTAGCTCAGTAGGATTTACATCTCAATATGGTGTGGGCACTAGTATACATGATTAACATTTTAAAAGGCAAGATATGAACATGATGACAATGCATGCAATACTAACAGATCGAATAGCAGAGTAGAACGGATAACATTTCAGATCAAAAGTCGAGATGCATATATACAGTGGACAGATATTTCAAGAATAGAATCGTATCAAAAGAGATTGGTCATATTCAGACAGATATCATGCGTTCACATGATCATACGTATCATATCAAATCATATCATATCAAATCAAATCAGACTTATCATATCAAACAAAGGCACATTCACACTAATCTTGCTTATTTGTTTGTGCTATGCCAAGCACCAGAAGTCCACACTCCCTCGGTTAATAAGTACGTTGGGGTGCTCCTCCCCAGGACCGGACTAGGCCCTTTTTTTTTGCACAGGCATTGGATCAAATTTGGACCGGAGTCCCACGTTGTGCTGAACAAACAGATTCATATTATGGCCACAGAGTTTCAATAACAAGCTCGTAGTAAAAGGAACATGATCATTCATAGAGTCAAGGTATGACAAATAGCTCAAGAGAACAAGGCAGGATAACGACGTATCTTATGTTTCATAATCCATTAATGTATTGACATGAGGATGTTTCTAAAGACTAATCATATGCAGAACATGTGCTCTCAATTTCCCCAAGGAGGGTGTGCCTATTCGTGCAAAAGTGTAAGTGATGAGTCACGGATCTTTCCTAACATGTATGCAATTGACAAATGATTATTTGAACACCGGGAAACATGAAACTATTGAAACTCATATGCAATTATGACATTAACTCCACTAGCAAGTCCATATTAACATGTATTCATCCCCACATTCATATCATATTCTTATCTTATCAATTGACAATAAGCAAGATCACAAGATAATCCAATGAACATAAGATCAATCACCATTACACATTAGAATCGTATTCATATCATTACTATTTTTCAATGGGTTGATTTATTTTAGGTCCATGCATACCATATAACATCATGCACATGCTAGTAGACATCATGAAATGATCAGACCCAAATTATGTAATTTTTTTTTGTAAGGGTAGTGTCGACACACCCCTTACTGGTGTCGACACAATGCTTCAAACACAAGACAAAATAATGCAAAACTGGTCAAGTAGTGTCGACACTAGAGACAGCTTCCAGAAAACCTTCTGGCGAATATGGGACAGTGTGTCGACACTATATCAGGTAGTGTCGACACTAGATCAGCTCCCAGAAACTTTCTGGGTCAAACTGGGACAGTGTGTCAACACTAGATCAACTAGTGTCGACACTAGAGGCCTTCCAAGAACACCTTGTGGGCTGTTTTGGGACAGTGTGTCGACACTAGATCAACTAGTGTCGACACTAGTGGCCCTCCCAGAAAAAAAAAAAAAAACATAAGTCAGGTGTAACTAGAAACCACGTCTCATGCAACGATTCACTTTCCCCTTTTATAACTCTCTAACGAATGACATTTAGACAAAATGTTCAACATGAAAGATGACGAGGACAACTAGTAGAAAAACATTGATGTTATGAGTTTGATCAAATTCGGTCTAGAATCCCCAGAAAATATGTGATGAACATAAAGCTAAGTGCAACCTGAAATCGCAGTATCATGCAGAGACTCTCTTACCATGCTCATAACTCTCTAACGAAAGACTTTTGGATAAAACCTCCAACATAAAAGATGATTGTGACTTCAAGTAGAAGAACTTTAATGAAGGAAGTTTAGTCTAATTCGGTCTTTAATCACGTTCATAATAAGAAGAATGGGAAAAGCCCTAACTGTGCGCGACTTAGGGAAAACTACGAATACGCAATGCATACTCCACAAAATTGAGTCAAACCAAGTGAAAATGATCCTAGACTCGAAAATATACATGATGGTGTTGGTTTTCTTTAATCTTGTCCCGAGAACACCTACCTTTATGAAGATCTAAGACCGGTCGACGTTCTGGGCGCAGCAGAGGATGAAGGGGATGAAGCTCCAGTTCCCAGCCTTTCTCCTCCTTCTCTGATGCCCTAGCCCGCCTCCAAACGACCCCAACTTGTTGCTAAACCTTCCCCAAGAGTTTAAGGACGAGTTCTTATAGATTTAGGGTGTAGTTATGAGTCCTAACGGGACTAGGAAAGGAGGTTGCGAATTCTACTTCCTTCTTTCCAAAATCTGGGATTCTCACCCAAAGGAGGTAGTAACGGTTTAGGAAACCACCAATTGGGTTGGGTTCAGTTTTGGCTTACCTTGCATGACTAATTACCTTAATTTTAACCCTAACTTGCCCTCTCTAATTATGGCATAATTACATACACGAATTTCTGGGTAATTTCTTGTCCCAATTTACTTTATATCCTTGGGCCAAATGTGCTCCATTGGCCCAATCTTGTTAATGGGTCATTAACACATGGTGTTGGAAGTCTCTCCAATATGTTTATGTAACTTATTCTCCATTATTTCCAAAATTTTTAAATCACTAAATTTTCGGGGTGTTACATGTGTTCATGCTGTAAATTTTTTGTAAGGTCAAGTCTGATTAGTAGGTCTTGTCATGAGGTTTTCATGAATTTTCATGATTTGTGTTAATTATTAAATTCTGGAAATTGAATTATGAGCATAGAATAATCATGTTTAATTTGTGTAAATAAGTTAGATGTGAGTTAGGGTTTGGTAAGTTTTCTGTGATGATGTCTTGATTTTATATACGCATTGACACTGTTATATTAGACTGTTTTACTAGAATTTTTACTTTAGAGAAATTAGTGAAAAATACACCTATGATTTGATTTAATTGTTATAAATATATTATCTATTCAAAAAAAATCTGTAAAATTTATTATATGTTATGAATAATGTTTTTAGCCTTTGATAAACATTTCATGGTATTTTGATGACAGTAGGCATTATTATGGTTTTAAATGTGAAAATTTCCATTTTGTGCATGTTAGAACTAAATTTGTATAAATTAAAAGTTAGCAGCATGTTAAAAATCTTATTTTAAGTTATTTATCACTGTTTAACAGTAAGGTGAATTTCTGAAAATGGAAATGTGAATATTATGCAAAGTGTATGTGAAATGGGATGAAAATATGGGTATGCGCATGAGTAAAAGATGATAAGGATGATAAAGTGATTAATGTAATATTTAGCCATGTGTGACACTGCTACCATAGGGGTCTAAGAGTTGTACCATAGAAAAGTCCATATGGAAGGCTCAACGTTATGAGATAAATCCTAAGGGCATTAGGATAAAATCCTGGAGGTGGACAAGTACCGCTGGTTAGGGTGGAGAGGGCTTCTCCCGGTTCTGCGCAGTTACCTAGGTTTGTCACTGCATTGCCTAGGTGACAAATATGTGAAAGTGAGAGCTAAGTGTTAAGTGATAAGCACTTAGTGCTAAAGTGAGTGTTTTCCTCTACTTGGTAGTTAGGACCATGTGTCACGGCAATTTAAGAGATTAAATGTGAATGGAAGTGCAAAGTGATAAGTGAATGTGGCACGTGATAAGTGCAATTGTTGTGATAAGTGATAAACGTGAACGCATGAGTAAATGAAATGAAAGAAGTGTAAATTTATAGGTAAGGAAGAGTAAAAGATAATGAGAGTGTAATCACATGTGAAAACCAATGTATTAATACGTGCATATTTATTTTGTTGTTCATGCATTAACATCATAATTGTAGAATTATGCTAATATCATGTCTAATATCATGTGATAGAGTTTAATAATACCTATATGGTAGTGTGTATGAATATGTGCATGTAAATATGTAAAGAAACGCAATGTAGAAAATTGAGTATGTAGAATTGACAAATGAATGAAATGGCATGAGAATAAGTGTAAATTCATGTAATTAAGTTTGATTCATGTCAAAACAGCAAGCTAAATGAGATTATGATTTTGATAAACACATAAATAATGCCTAAGTCCATGATAGAATTGTTATTCATTTAGTATGTAGTTCCATGTTCAATTTGTAGATGATTGCCATCCGATTTGAATGTATTTTAAATCTTCAATTTATGTTTAATAAAGGTGATATCATGGTGAATTATTCATATTAAAACAGAAAGTGAAATGTGTAAATAAATAAGGAAAAGTGCATGTGAAATATAAATAGAGATCATGTTAGATTGCTATCTACTTTATGTATAATTGCATGATCTAATTGGTAGAGTTGTTCCACAATAAGAAAAATGTTTAGAGTAATAAATCATGTTATATGTTAGGTGTTTAAGAGTGCATATGTTCATACCATGTATGTATCAACATGATTATGCTAAATTATGTTAGAATGCTTAGTATCGTATTACGTAGATTACTAGAAAGCTTGCGCAAGTGTTAAGAGAGTAGGATAAATTATACATTAAAATAGCAAGTTAAATGTGTGATAAAAAGATATAAATGCATGAGAGATTGACTAGATACCATGCTAGGAATGTCTATTATCTTGTACATAGCCTCATGTTTTAAAATGGTAAAATTGTATAATGATATGATGAAGATTTGAACCATGCGTCGTAGGATATATCATATGTAGAAAACATGTGTTGGTGTATGTTATCTTTCATGATTTAACATGAGCATGTGTTAGATAGGAAGGTATTTGGATGACTTATGTATAGTTAACCATAAGAACCATATGTCATGTGTAATGTTGTGATTAGAGTGATAGCATGTGTTTTTCCTCATTGTTAGTGGCTTATTATGTATGTGATATGTGTAAGTTTGATATTTTAGATTACTTGTTGTAGGGCTGCCAATGGATATCTGCTTTCTGACTTTCCAACCTGTTTCCGACATTTTCGTATCCGTTTTTCCGTTTCTGATTATTTTTCGTTTTTCCGTTTCCGATTTCGATAATATATAAATTTTATTTTATTTACAAAATATATACTCTTAAAATCTTATTTCTTAATATTAAAAAACTTTAGACTAAGTTTTTAACTTCTCCTTAATTTGTAAATAGAATCTAATTAAGTTGTTTCTCTTGTAGCATTTATTATGCCTATTATTATCAAAGATATCTTTTTTACCACTACTCCTAATGCTACATACATCTACCATTTGATCGTACTAGATGTTTCCGATTACTTTCCGTTTCCGACCCATTTCTGATTTTCTTATAGGAAATGGATGTGGAAAGTGTCATTTCCGACTCCGACTCCGACCCGTTGGCAGCCCTAACTTGCTGAGTCTTGTAAGACTCATACTTGCTTCGGCGTACAGGTGACAGGTGATTTCGTGCCTGAGGGAAGCGTAGTGAAGGTTGACGCTGTATACGAGAAGGAATAATCAGTAGAGTTCACGTTATAGTTATATTTTTCTTTCATAGTTGAATAAGGTTTATTCATATGGACAATGTATGGACAATGTGGTTCTTTTCAAGTTGTAATAATGTGGACTCTACTCCTTTCTTTTACTATATAGACTGTGGAATGTGTGGTGATGATGGAATGAAGTATAACATTTCTTTTAATTCCGCTATACTCTTTTATTATCCATGGACATATCAACCTTATCGTTTAGTGTTGGGTTACTATCCCACTGTAACGACGCTCTATGTACCGATGGGGATTGGTATAATCGTACCGGTATGAGGTGGATCGTTACAAGTCCAGGCTGGGCGATGCGTTAGTGTCGCGTCGTTGGTGTCTGATGCATCAGTATCCCTGTTGCGACGAAGTTGTGCATCTCGTTCTTGTCGCGCCCAGTTTGCCTGTCGCGTTCTTGTTGCGACTGGTCAACGGGTTGCGGCAGTGTTGTCGTGTTTCGTTGTGCGGTCGTCTGATGCTTGTCAGAGTGGCAGGTGTATCACGGCTTGTCGTAGCGTCCGTGGGGGATGCGTTCTTGTCGCGGTTGTAGACACCCATTTCTTGCCCATAAGTCGAGCCAAATTCTTTGTCATATCATTTATGCCCCACGTTGGCTCATCATCCCCTAGCTGGCTTTATCCGATCATGGTATCTTCTAATTAGTTCATCGCCCTGGTGGGTTCTTCCTGGTCACATCAATCAATCTTCATCATTATCTCGTAGCTCTCTATGTTAGGAGTTCAGCGCTTCAAACCGCACGTCAATCCGATACCCATACAAGAAGATCAGACATTTTGATTGGGCCATATGCTGGAAGTTTATGAAGGCGACAATGTCCCTGTGGCATTCTCATTCAAAAGACGACACCCTTCCTGTCGCGTTCCTCATCACACTGATTTGCCTTCAGCACCTGAATCGATCATCTTCAGAAGGCGACACCTCGATACGTCGTGTTTTCATTTGGCATTTTAATTCCCTAAAAATTTGCCAGAAAATGCTTAAAAGGTTTCCTTCTATGGAAGGTGACGTATCGAGGCGTCACGATCTGGTAGCGACAGGGGGCTCGTCGCGTTCTGGTTTCCATGCAATGTACCCTTTCCTAACCCGACTTGGACCCTTGCCATTGATGAATAATCCAACTTTTAGTTGGTCTAGATGCATCTAAATCCTTCCAAATTTGGAGGATATCCTCTTTAGAAGGTCCTTTCCGAGTTCTAATTCCCCTTGCCCGAGCTTACCTACCCAAATTTGGACCATTTCCTATTATTCTCCTCTCAGCCTGTTCAGGAATAATGGGGTACAAAACTCTTCATAGAGCACGGTTTAGGGCAAGGCTGGCATCTGTTTCTTCCTCTCCCAGAGAGCTACGAGTTCTCAGAAGACCTCTCAGCCTCCAGACGACCAGGAAGTGCCCCCCAGGGCGTTTTCTCCTCATCTACACTTTCTCTCTCTTGTTCTTCTCGATTTTTCTCTTCATACATGCATGTTTAGATTCATTTTTTTCGTAGATCTGCATTAGAACACTCCACACACACCTATTTTAATCACCCAAAGGGGTTAAAACCCCACCCCATGTGAATTCCTCCCAATTAGTTCATGTTTACTCTTTGTTTTGGGATAGATTCTACACAAAACGAGTTTCTAATGGGTGTTTCATTGTTTTGATGTTCTTGGCAGGGTGTTAGAAGATAGTAGCAGCACGAGGCTCTTGCCCCTTGGCCGGATGAGGAGCAGGAAGAAGAGAATCCATAGTCTTCATCTTCTGAAGCAGTAGGCGACGTTTATCTGGTCGCGATCCATAGAAGGCCGCACTCCGCGCGTCGCGTTCAGAGAACCGGAAGGCGGCACCTCCATCGTCGCATTCAAGGCAAGGCGACGGCGGGCCTGTCGCATTCATAGGACCAGGTTCTTCTTCTGCATCTTTCTTCCTTTTCCAAGGTAGTTAGCATCTTCCTTCATCATACATCTCTTTCAACTACTTTGGTGGCGATCACGGTCAGTTTTTTTTATTTTAATCATCATCTTTAGGGAGCAAATCTGGTGATTACACCTTTTGGCGATCACGGTGGGAGCTCTTGTGCCTATTGTGCTTGTTGTTGTCTTTCCCTGTTGTTTTAGTCTTTCATTGTGTGTTCTTTCTTTGGATTCCATGTTTTCTCGTTTATTTTACTGTTGTTTTGAGTTCTGTTGTTCTGGGTGAGAAGGCAACGTTGCAGTCGTCGCTGTCTGGAAGGCGACAGGGAGGCCGTCGCGATCAGGTCAGTGCTCCTGATTCCATCTTCTTCTGTGTTTTTAGGTTTATTTCAAGTACTCCATCCATGCTCTGAATTATTTGATGCCTATTACATGCCTGTGAGAGTCTGTCAGTCCTTCATATTATAAGGTTGTTTGAATTTTCGTGCATAATCAGGTACCGTCAAATCTCTGTCCACTAAGAAAAAGAACGTGACAAGCTTCCTGTCGCGATCCAGGTCGCGACAGGTAGAGTGTCGCCTTCTGCTTCTGAGAGCAGATCGGCCTGATTTCTATTTTGTTAGTTCTATGCTAGACTTTGCATGCACTCCGGTGCACATAGGGCATGCATACATATTTCCATATTTTAGTTTAGGTTGTCCTCCTTGGTGACGCCCGCTCTCTCGGTCGCATACCCCTTGTGTCCGACTAGAGCACTCGCTCGAGGGCCTCCATAAGTCCCCGCTGACCGTGGATTCCCACACGGCCTCCGGGCTGGTTGTACCTGTTGCCACCTAGAGTTAGGATTCATTCATTGGTAAGTTTGAGAAATCCTAGTCAAACCTGAAGTTGGAAGCTCTCTCCATTTAGGAAACCTTTCCTTTGAGGGAACTTGCTAAAAGATCAATCCATTAAAAGGCAAACTTGAACCAAATAAAAGAAACCATCATCATTGCCAACTGCTTGCTTTGGGTGAGACATTTTTCTCTTTCTTTTGTTTGCATAGGATTGTTTGTTTAGGAAATCAAGTGTCTGTTTAGGTTAGGGTGTCTCTTAGGTCTGGATAGGCTTTCCTTATTTTGGCACACCCACTTTCCAGATATAGAGTCCTACTTGAACCCAGTCTATGGTGATGAGAATCAGGATGCTGCATTCTACACCACCTAAGACTATGAGGAATCTCTTCCTCATGATCTCCTCGAGGAGTCGACCCGGCCCTAGGTCGCTACAGCCCATGCTAGTGATAGCCATCATCCCAACAACGGCGGTCCATCACTAAATGTCTGTTCCCCTCATGTGGATGATCAAGCTGCTCAACTCATGCGCCTAATCCCTCAGCTCGATCAATCCCAAATCCAGGATCTCATGACGCCCCTCAAAGGAAAGGCCGCCTCATCGCCCTCACCTAGAGCGGGCACCTCTCGCCCTATGGCATCTACCTCCGGCCCCCGCATCATCACGGGACCAGCCGACAACACTCACATCTGGTCGCGGGCCATTCGACTCACTCCTTTCAAGTTTGAGCACTATCATCCACGTGAGTAGAGGCCCCGGTCTCCCCCTTATCTCCCTTGCCATCTGCCACAAATTGAGTCGTGCGCCAGGCCACATTCCGTGCCTCCTCCTTGTATGCTCAACAATCTGCTGCTCCCGACATGATGTCCGAGTGGGCGTCCATCAAAAAGGAACTCCAAGAGCTGCGAAGGTAGGTCGACCTTAGGCAGCACCATGATGTTCACATGCCTAATTTCAATGGCCTATGGGTCCCGTCTCCATCCAAACTGCCAAAGTAGCGCAAGTACAATGGCTCTGGCAACCCATACATTCACATCAAGGATTTCATCTATGAGTCCGCACCCTATCAGCATGACCGCCGCTTGATGGTGTATCTATTCTGCCGGTCACTGGATGGGCTATTGGGCCAGAGTATTCTCTTACAGACCTCATGATGAAGGGGAATGCACTAGATTGGTTCTATTCCTTGCTACCCCAGGATGCAGAGGACTTCGCCATGGTGAAGGGGAAATTCCTTGAATAGTTCCCAGATAGGGTTGGGCCAGAGTATTCTCTTACGGACCTCATGGCGGAAAAGATGATGTCAGATGAAGATTTTGCCACATATGCCGACAGGTGGAGACAGATGGCCACACGAGTCCCTGGGTACCTTCCGGAGGGAGAGAAGGTTAAGATCATCATTGCCAATGCAATCCCCGCCTATAAAAACATCCTAGCAATGAATGATATCACCACCATGCACCAACTGTACAGTCGGGCCCGGTTCATCCAGACCCAACTCAAAGACTCTCCTATACACTCTATGTTCGAACCTCAAAAGCCCCGCTTCCAAAGAAAACCTCAGGGACCGGTGACCGAGGGTGTCCAAGTAAACGAGCAAGTGAGTGCATTCAACCCTGCCGGCCAGAACAATAACCATCAACCTTACACTACCAGAGTCAAAACCGCACCAATCCCCCACAAGGCCAGCAGCCCCAATACAACCAAGTACCACCTCCTGATGGCACCCAACAAAGGCGTCCCCTAGGTCCAAGGAGATCTCAGTACCCACCACTCCCTGAGACACTCTCCGACATCTTCTTGGCCTTGGTCTCCACAGATGCCATCAAGCTCCCTCCGGAGAGGCCATTGAACCCAAGTGTGGACCAAACAAGGTACTGCATGTTCCATCGGCATCCGGGTCATACCATTGAGCAGTGCTTCACATTCAAAGACGTGGTATATGATCTGCATGAATAGAACAGACTGGACTGGACAGCTCTCCGACAAGTGATCGGAGACATCGAAGAAAGGCAGAGGTAGCAGCAACAGCGCCAACCACCCCCTCAACAACAGCAGCAGCATCAGCTATTGCAGGACCTAGGGATTGTCCATAACCCCTTGCCAAACCGTCTTCCAGCTCCTAATCCACCACAACCGCCAGCCCAGGTGAACCCTATCGTCCACCATCCCCCTCCTCAAGCGAACTGGACGTATGATGATGAACCCGATGTTCAGCAGATGATGGCCATTAACCACCAATATTCTCAACAATCCCAAACAATACAACCAGCCCACACGGCTCCCCAGTCAATCCCTCCTTTAGTTTCCCAGGCCAACGCCATCATACTGCCCATCGGTTCAACACCTGTGCCAGTCGCTATGCCCTCCATTATCCTACCACCTACCACATCCCTCGCTCCACTTGTCTCCGCCCTACCACCACCCGTCATAACCACTCCCACATCTATCATATTGCCACCACCTGGGCTAAATCAACCCTCCACCGCCACGTTAATCTTCACCAGATAAACCACCACCCAACCAACTACCCTGCGGAGCGGAAGAGTCTTCCGTCACCCGTATCCACCCATCTCCACTACCTCCACCAGCCAAGGCATTCCCCAACAGGTCCTGCAACCACCTCAGCAACAACCTCAGCAGCAACCACAAGACGAGGGGGTGATTGAGCCGCTACCCGGTACGCATTATGATATCCTCAAGCATCTTGATCATGTGCCAGCCAAAATTTCCATACTGGAATTGATAAAGAGATCCAAAGAGCACCAAGAAGCATTGAGGAACTTTCTACAAAGGGTAGTTGTGAATGAGGATATGCTTGCCGATAAACTGTCAAATGCACTGGCCATGGTGACTCGTGGGCTGGCCATCATGTTTGCTGAAAATGAACTAGCACCCCAAGAAGCCAAGAGGGTTCTGCTCTTTGTTACCCTAGTCATCAACCATGTGGCAGTAGGGGCAGCACTGATCGACACTAGGGCGTCAATAAATGTCTGCCCACTGAGTACTCTGAGGGTCTATGATGTGTCAGAAGGGATGCTAAAACCAACGCCAACCACCATTGCTGCATATGACATCTCTAGAAGATCTTGCCATGGCATGGTGACTGTACAAGCTGAACTGGGGCTGTTAGCCATCGCTGTTGATTTCTATGTACTTGACATCGATCCCACATTCAAGGCCATCCCAGGGCATCCATGGTTATAAGCACTAGGAGCTGTTCCGTCCACTGCACATCAATGCCTAAAGTTCCCCTTCCAAGGATGGATCATCAAGGTCAAAAGCATAGCCACTACTCACATAGTTGACGCCATCAACGACACCCACCTCCCAGCTGTCTTGCCCGCCAACAAGCATGTTGTCTCGGTGCTGGACATCAACTACCCATGGGCTTATTCATTCCATGCTAAACAAGAGGGAAGTCCTACACAAGTCAATGCGGTCAAGAGGACGGAGCCACTAAACACTAAGGGGTGGCAGATCATGATGAAGCTGGACTATGAAGAAGGCAAAGGCCTAGGGGCATAACTACAAGGCATCACCAAGCCTATTCCAGACATCGTGATGAAAAGCCGATGGGGACTAGGCTACATGGAGAAGTCCAAGCCATGGTCAACTAGCACATCCACTCTCAAGGCTGTTGGCCCTTTTGGTACGGCAGCAAGCTAACCTAGAGGGGGGTGAATAGGTTTTTCTGAAATCTGAAATAGAAACTTAAACACAAAAATCAACACTTGAAGGTTTGGTTAGTTTAGTGTGATAAAGAGAGTAGTGCGGAAGCAAATAAACAATCACACAAAAGACACAAGGAGTTTATCCTGGTTCGGCCCTTCCCACATGGAAGTCCTACGTCCAGTCCCCAAGCAACTTCTTGGGATTTCACTAACCAAGGGTACAGTCCCCCTTAAGGACACTACAACACCCAGCACCCCAGCTGGTCTTCTTCTCTTTCCCGGGCAAGAAGGCAACCCACTTCTCTTACAGGTAAAGAAGCCAACCTCCTGGTACAAACCCCAGTGCGGTTCTGCTAGACACAAACCTCTAGCTAGGTTCTACACTGTATACAGTCCTACAGCTGGACAGAAATCTTTCTTAGAAAAGAAAGAACAAAGCTGAGAGTTGGAACAAATAAAAACCAACTAAAAGAACTCTCAGCAAAAGACTCTCTCCCCAGATTACAAAGATGCACACAGAGAGAGTGAAGAGAGGAGAAGGAGCTTGAAGCTTGAGGGCTTCAGATGCTTGAACACTTCTGTAGACACCCGATTATGACTAATGGGTTGGACCACATTTCTTGCTATCTTAGTGGGCCCCTAATTGGTCACTCACCTTGAGCCCATTATTTGCCTTGATTTGAGCCCATTAATCCATTAGAAATGCTTTGAAATCCCGAAATCTATCATTTGAAAGAGTCCTTAGAGGATTTGACTCCTATTTTAGCGTGTGGTTGAAGAGAATAATCCAGAATAATTCGGATTTCTTGTCGCGACGCTGCGTGGTGTCGCGACTCTAGTAGCGACGGGTTAGGCCGCCGTGACAGCCCATGCATTATCCATGCACGTGGGCAATGCTGTCGTGACCCCCCGCACCGTCGCGTCTCTAGTCGCGACCCCGCGATCTGACGCGACAAGGACCGAGATCTCTGGCCTCCATAACCACATCCTATTTATCCTCCCATGTACTTTGACTTGGTCCAAGAGGTTTATCCCGACCCCTTGAACACTTTTCGGCCCTAAGGACTCTCCTAAGCTCCCCTAAGGACTCTACATCCGATTTTGATAGAGCTTTATCCCCCATTTATAATTTCCACATCTTTTTGAGAAGATAATGTCTAATATTCTCACTCCAAGCTCTATATAAGCAAGGCCCTCTTCATGGACGGGGAGAGCCTCATGATCACCCCGAAGGGCTGCCAAAATTCCCTCTGAACAAGACTTAGCCATGCAGCCACTCATCCCACTCATTTCTTTCACTTGCTACTCCTCACAACTCATTCATTTCACCATTAATGGAGCAAGGAACGTGAAGAGGGCGACTTCAGCGACCTCCTGGACCTCTTGGCACATCATTGGAGCTGCATCCACGCTAGGAAGTCGCCCTAATGGGGCTCATCATCTCTTCTCTCCCTTTTCTCTATCTCTACATGCATTCTTATGTTCTTTTTAAATAGAGCACATCTATTATCCACCCACGTTTTCCCACACCCATAGGGGTTTAAAACCACCCCAGGTGCGTTCCCACCATGATCTCCCACCTCACTTCGTCTTTTAGGATAGATGCTACACTTTACATGTTCTAATAGGGTCTCCTCTTTGTGTTTTTTGTTTGATTGGTAGGCAAGCAAGCAAAGTCTACTAGGAGCTCTGGTGCTCTAGCCGGCTGGAGGACTAGAAGAAGGTCTCTACAACAAAACTCCCACATTCAGAGAACGCGACGGCCTAGGGTGACGCGACAAAGCCGCGTCGACTTCAGCTGACGCGACAACAGAGACGCGGCGGCCATGGCGACCGCGACACCAGGTCATCCTCCTGTTCTCTTCCTTTTCCTAGTTTAAGTTAGCCATTGTCTTTCTACATCTATAGGCAAGTTATCTAGGTGGCAATCACATCCTATTTTCCATGCTATCATATTTGTTATTCATGTTCGTGTCGAGGGGAAGTCAATCCCTGTGATTACACCTTTTGGCGATCACGGTGGGACCTTCATTGCCACCCTCGTAGATTTTGATTGATTGCTTGCCATGTTTCCTCGTTTGTGTATCGTTGTAGTGTCTTGTTAGGGTTTTGTTCTCCATTCCCTGCTTTTTTCCCGCTCGGTCCTTGTCGCGACCGATCGCGGTGTTGCGACAAGATCGCGTCACAGAAGGGGGACGCGTCATCAGGTTGGTGCTTCCTATTCCCTATGTCCTCCTTGTTCGATGTCCATGAGACCATGCGTTTTCTTATAGTGTCTAGATCATGTTTGCTCGCGTTTTTGTCTGATAGTATCCTGTTAGGGTCCGGATTTTCCGTTTAGTTTCATCTGTAAGTTTTCAGTTCCTATCGCGGTCGTTGAAGCGGACGCGGCAAGGTCGCGGTTGGGACAGGCGACGCGTTAACAGGTTTGCTTTGTATGTTATTGCTTTCATCCAGGTATCGGTTTCTGTCTGCTCCCTGATTCATATTGTATCATTATAGTTTCTCTTGATGTTCTTTAGTTTGGTAGGATAGTTTGTTTGCATTGGGTTGGTGACTCATTGTGTTTTCGGGCCTCTGTTCTTATCGCAGCAGCCAGCCCTGTCGCGATAGGGTCGCGACGTATCTGGCCGTCGCGACTCTACCCGAGGACTTCTTTTGTCACCCTATTTTTCTCCTCATCTTCATTCTTGCATACATTTAGTCCCTTGCATACGTTGTTCATCCCACTTGGTTAGATCCTCCTTGGTTGAGTGAGCCCTCTCACCTACGAGCACTCGTAGGCTGACTCGGGCCCACCTTCCGAGGACCTCCGTAAGTCCCCGTGGCCGTACGCACGTTGCGGTTCGTCGGGCTGGTTGTACCTGTTGTATCCATAGTTCGAACTACCCCGCGTGAGTGTGTACCATCCTTAGTCATACCGGAGTACTTGAGTCCATTCCTATCAGGGACCGCATGACCGAGTGACATCTCTTTAATCAATTCACTTAAAAGGTCAAGTTCGAATCATAAGAAATTTGCGTTGTAAGCATGACAACTTGAGTGCTCTGATCCCCCTTCTTCTCTCTGTCTTTCTTGCCGTGATAGAGTTTAGGTGTGTGCCCCCCCAATTTGATTGGAGGGTGTATGCGTCATTGTTTAGGGAGATCGAGTCAGTCCCCTCCAATCCTCGTGCTTTATCATAATCCCCTCTTCGACATGGACCAATTTCGCGTCCTTGCCGACGATGCCCTCCCCCTCGGTCTGCTCGAGGAAGTGGCCCAACCTTCTATGGCCACTCTCCCGGGGCATATCCAACCTCCCTCCATTACTGGGATCCAATCCCGTCCTCCTTCTCCTCCCGGGGATGATGACCCCCACTCTCAGTTCAGCCAGCTCCTTCCTCACCTCACTCCAGACCAAGTCCGAGAGTTCATAGCTGCTGCCAAGGGGAAGCAACCTATGTCTCCCCGGGGTCAAGACCCAGCCCGACCGGCGGAGTCCTCCGTCCGCGTCGCTTCAGCCCCCCACCTTTCTTCATCTGGGGCAGACCCTACGCCTCTCCACCCTCGGGCCATTCACTTTTCAGAACCAAGCTACCTCCCCCCACGAGAGGTTCGGCCTCGGTCTCCTCCCACTACATATTACACGGCCGAACCAGCTCCGCTCCCTCGCAAGAGGTCTCACTCCTTTGAGCAGCCACGCTCCCTTGTCCCAACACATCAGATCCATTCTCCTTCCGATTTCTTGGCGGAGTGGGCAAGTATGAAAAAGGAGCTTCATGACCTCCGGAGGCAAATTGATCCTCGGAAGGTGGCTGACGTTGCCCTCCCGTCCTTCCAATACCTCCGGGTGCCTCCCCAGTCTGAACTCCCTATATATCGTCGATACTCTGGGGTAGGGGACCCCTATGTTCATCTGAAGGACTTTGTCTATGAATCGGCACCACACAAATATGATCGCCATCTCATGGCATATCTGTTCAGGAAATCGCTAGATGGTCCCGCCTTGGAGTGGTTCTATTCGTTGCCTCCCGAGGAAGCAGAGGATTTCCGAATTGTCCAAGGAAGATTTCTGCAGCAATTCCAGGATCGGGTGGGACCCGAATACTCTTTTGTGGATTTAGTGGCCGAGAAGATGAAGCCAGAAGAAGACTTCTCCACCTATGCTGACCGGTGGTGCTCATTGGCCGCCAAAGTCCCCTGCCCAATGCCTGAGGAGGAGAAGGTGAAGTTGTTGATTTCCAACGCCACACCCACCTACCGAGCCATTTTGGCCATGAACGACATCTCTACCATGCACCAATTGTATAGTCGAGCCCGTTTCATCCAAACCCAACTTAAGGACTCGCCCATACATTCCATGTTTGAGACCCCCAAGGCCCGTTATGCCAAGAAGCCGCAAGGCCCAGTCACCGAGGGGATCCAGACCAATGAACAAGTAGGTGCCGTTAGCAACCCTCAAGGCCCAGTAGGTAGGTCCCCCTACACCCAACAAGCCCAACAGTCTTGGAACAACAACAATAGGCAGCCACCTCCCCAAGGACAAAATCCTCCCCAAGACCAGCGCCAATACTCCCAAGTCCCTCCACCACAAAATGGCTATGCACCCAGGAAGCCCAATGGGCCCAAGAGAGCCCAATACCCTCCATTGCCTGAATCCCTAGCCGATGTCTTTGCAGCCCTCAAGTCCCTAAACGCTTTAAGACTCCCTCCTGAGAAGGCGAATTGGAATATGGCGGCCGATCAAACAAAATATTGCGTCTATCATCGTCACCCGGGCCACAATGTGTCCGATTGCTTCCAATTCTGGGACATGATATACGATCTCCATGAGCAGAATCAGATTGATTGGGCAGAAATGAAAAGGTTGATCCAAGCCCTGAGGGACCAGCAAGGCCAGAGGCAGCAGCAGCAGCAACAGAGGCGACAGCAGCCGCAGCAACAACAACAGCAACAGCAACAGCGATACCAGCCCTTCCAGCAACAATACCAGCAACACCAGCAATAGCAACAGCCGCAGCAGCCGGTGAACGACCTGGGCATAGTCTGTAATCCCATGCCACAACATCAACCCGCTCCGAACCCTCAACCAATTCCGCCGCCTCCTCCACCCGCGCATGTTAACCCCGTTGTCCACCACCCACCACCAGGAGCCCAGTGGGTTTTCGATGACGATCATGAGGTAGGCCAACTCCTGACCGTTTCTCACGTCACGTCCATTGTTCCCACACCTACATCCACCACGCCTCCTCCCCTTACACCCCATGTTGCCACCATCACCTCGCCATCCTATTTCCCCGTCACCTCACCCATCATCCCTCCACCAAACAACACCCCCTTCTCCCCTATGCCAGCACCTCTACTAGCCAACCCCGCTATCCTCGACACCACAGCCTCCCCACTCCACCATAACCTTGCCCTCCGGAGCGGGCGAATGTTTCATCGGATGTATCCTAACGCATCCATGCCCGTGCCAGGTCAACAAACCAACAATCAGCAGCAGCAAGACACAGAAGAGATTGAACCGGCGCCAGGAACTCAATATGACATCCTAAAGCATCTCGATCAGACTCCCGCCAAGATCTCCATATTAGAGCTCATTAAGAGATCGCAGACTCACCAAGATGCTCTCAGAACTTTTTTGCAAAAAGTCATGGTCAGCGAGAACATGAACCCGGACAATCTACCCTCCGTGCTCTCAATAGTGAACAGAGGACCTACCATTACCTTCTCTGATGGCGAGTTGGCCGCCCCCGAAGCCAGGAAAATGCCCCTGTGTGTGACACTTACCATAAACAAGGTGGCAATCGACGCGGCTCTGGTGAACACGGGAGCCTCCATTAATGTATGTCCACTAAGCACTCTTAGAGCCTGCAACATATCGGAACGTCAATTGCAGCCCACGCCTACCACTATTGCTGCATATGACAATTCGCGGCGTGCCTGCCATGGGGTCATCACTCTGCAAGCTGAATTAGGCCCTCTCGTCATGTCTGTGGAATTCTATGTGCTGAACATTGATCACACCTACAAGGCCATTCTAGGGCGCCCGTGGATTGAATCATTAGGGGTAGTACCCTCTACAGCGCATCAGTGCCTGAAGTTCCCTTTCCAAGGAAGGATAGTCAAGGTCAAGAGTGTGACCACAACACATACAGTCGAAGCCGTTGAGAGAGTGCTGCCATCAGTATGGCCGTCCAATAAGCCCATAATTTCAGTACTTGATGTTAACTACACTTGGGCCTATACTTTCTCTTCAAATCGTCCAATCGTGTCTCCTCCTGTGATGGCAGTCAGGAAGGATGTGAGCAAAAGTACAAAGGGGTGGGACATTATGTTCAGACTGGGTTACCAATCAGGGAGAGGCCTGGGCGCTCATCTCCAAGGGCAGACCAAGACTGTGGCCACCACCAAGAAGTTCACGAAGCGTGGCCTCGGATATTCAGAATGGGCCGCATTTTTACCCTCTTCACAGTCGGATCATCGCCCACTCACTTGGTCCCTATATGAGCACTTCGTCAAGGGGCCTATCCAACCCGGGTACAACACCACAACAGAAGCAGCAAGATCAGCTTATCAAGTTTTGGAAGAGCAGCGGCCCAGCAAGAAGAAAAGGGCTGAAGAGGAAACTGAAAATCCAGACCAAGACGATGTCATCTCGTCAGTCAGTGTACTATTTGAAGAATCAGAGGCTGGGGCAGAACCGCCGGAATCAGAAGATCCCATCTCAGCAATGGACCGTCTCTTCGCTGAAGAAGATGTACCGCAAGTAACAGCACTATCAACTGCAGTAACCACCGCCAGGCGACAGTTGCCCGGATTTGGTGAGGAAAACCAATCAGATCGTTTACCCCCACTCATACAGGAGTTCTGGCCAGGGCCCTCCCGGCCTCCTACTCGTTTCATTTCATCCTTGCTCAATCTCAATGTTAGTTCCATTCCTTTGCCTCTCCCCTTCATTGTACAAATCTCACCCTCCGCCGTCGAGGCGTTCGTCCGTCCTTCATCCCGCTTCGTCATTTTCTTCAATGGTTCGGTCTTGTCTTTTACCGAAACCATTTAATTTCATGTAATTCCTGTCTAAAAATAATAATAATAATAAAAACATAAAAAAATGACAAAATAATTAAAAAAAATAGAAAATTCAAAATCCAAAAATTTTCCTCCTGCTCCCGCTTCCGACGGCGATCCCCGTCACCCCCCCTCGTGCTCCTCATCTCGACGGCGATCCCCGTCACCCCCTCGTGCTCCTCATCTCGACGGCGATCCCCATCGCCTCCCTCGCACTCCCAATCTCGACGGCGATCCCCGTCACCCCCTTCCAGCTCCTGATTCCGACGGCGATCCCCGTCACCCCCTTCCAGCTCCTGATCTCGACGGCGGTCCCCGTCACCTCCCTCGCACTCCCGATCTCGACGGCGATCCCCGTCACCCCCTTCTAGCTCCTGATCTCGACGGCGATCCCCGTCACCCCTCTCCTGCTCCCGCTCTCGACGGCGATCCCCGTCGCACCCGCTCCCCAATAGCCACCGTCGTCCTTTTCGCTCGCCTGGTGGTCAGCCATGACCATTTCGGGCAATTCGGGTGAGGGGCCTTCTGCTCCCCTACACCCCGATGCTGATGCTGGCACCCTGAGCTCGGGTGGCCCGCTTCCTCCTCCAACCCCATCGGAGGATCTTCGCGGCCCTGCCGCACCTGGCGCTTTCCCTTCCAATAAATCTCTGGACGCGTCCCCAGAGCCTCCTGTAAATATCAAGTCTAGCTCAAGTTCAGGGGTAGTTTCTAGTGAGTCCCCGTCCTCGTCTAGGAAGAAGAAGGGTAATGGCGTGCCCCATAGATACCTCTTAGACTTAGTCCATAGATGTGGCGCTCTTCTAGCTGTCAAAGAGTTCGTCAAGGAAGCAGTAGTTCTGAACTTAGAGGAGATATCGACAGAGGAAGGGCTAGACGATGGCTTTGGAGTATATGAAATCGTAGCCGAAGAAGACCCATCAGATGAAAATGGTGTCAAGATGGAGGACGCTGCTGAGGCGTATGCTAGTGGTATGAGGAGATTCGATGAACCTACCTCAGCAGTCGACGAACCTACTAAAGAGGTGAATGTGGGAACGCAAGAGGACCCCAGGCTCTTGACCATAGCATCTGGTCTCCCTCCCGAGGAAGAAGAAGTGCTCATAGAGGTGTTGAGGGAGTTCAAAGATTCTTTCGCTTGGTCCTATGATGACATGCCTGGCATTGACCCCGATTTGGTGGAGCATAGGTTAATTTTGAAGCCAGGGGCAATTGCTGTCAAACAGAAGCTAAGAAGATTCCTCCCCCACATCGCTTTAAAAATGAAAGAGGAAATTGATAAGCTACACCAAGCCAAATTCATCCGCGTAGTCCTCTATCCTTTGTGGGTGGCGAATATCGTCCCGGTCATGAAGAAGGACGGAAGAGTACGCAACTGCATATATTTCTGGGATTTGAATAAGGCATGTCCTAAAGACGATTTCCCGCTACCTCATTTGGATGTTTTGATTGATAATACAGCAGGGTTCGAAACTCTATCGTTCATGGATGGCTACTCTGGCTATAATCAAATTCGTCTAGCCCCGGAGGATCAAGAAAAGACCTCCTTCACCACCCCATGGGGAACGTATTGCTATGTGGTCATGCCGTTTGGATTGAAGAATGCCGGCGCCACTTACCAAAGAGCGATGCTAGCTATCTTCCACGACATGATACATATTGATGTTGAGGTTTACGTGGATGATATCGTGGTGAAGTCGCGGACTCGAAGGGAGCATTCCTCCGTACTTGCCAAGGTCTTCCGTCGCGCACAAGAGTATCAATTGAAAATGAATCCAAAGAAGTGCGTGTTTGGAGTTTCCTCGGGGAAATTATTAGGCTTCATAGTTAGTAAGCGGGGGATTCAAATAGATCCGCACAAGGCCAAGGCAATCAATGAAATGCCTCCTCCTAAGAACATATCTGAGCTTCGAGGTTTGATTGGCCGGCTGCAGTTCATAAGGAGATTCATATCTCAGCACTCTCAAAGATGTCGTCCTTTCTATGAACTGTTGAGGGGAGGAGTCAGTTTTGAATGGAATGATGAATGCCAAGAGGCCTTCGATGAGCTCAAAAGTTACCTTATGAATCCGCCCGTGCTTCAGGCACCTATCCCTGGGAAACCCCTGATCCTATATCTGTCAACAATTGAGGACTCCCTAGGAGCTGTCCTTGCCCAACATGATGAATCCCGCAAAGAAAGGGCAGTCTACTACCTATCTAGGCTTTTCAATCCTTCCGAGCTCAAACTCACCACAATGGAGAAAACTTGTGCAGCGCTAGTTTGGGTAGTGCAGAAATTGAAGCACTACTTCCTAGCTCATAAGGTGAGTTTGATTTCTAGAATGGACCCTATTAGGTATCTCCTGGAAAAGCCAGTCCTCGCCGACAGATTGGCTCGCTGGCAAAGTTTCCTCTCTCAGTTCGATATCTCCTTTATTGTTCAGAAAGCCATAAAAGGGTATGCCATTGCTGAGCAACTTGCTCACCTTCCCCTTCCCCATAGTGATACGGTTCAAGAGGATTTCCCCGATGAAAACCTATCACTTGTCTCCCATGATCCCTTCTGGTCACTCCATTTCGATGGAGCTCTTAATTCTAGGGGACGGGGCATAGGTGCAGTCTTGCTCACCCCAGAAGGGATCACCATTCCTTTAGCTTATCAGCTCCAGTTCTATGCCACCAACAACATCTCCGAGTATGAGGCTCTCTTGGCCGGTCTTAAGCTCGCCTACCTTTTAGGCGCGCGTCACCTTAAGATCATAGGAGACTCTCAGCTCGTCCTTCGGCAAGTTCTCTCTACCTATCGCACTCGTGACCCCAAGCTCAAGCCATATCAAGATCTGGTCATGCTCCTCGCCAAGCAATTCCGCCAACTCATCTACATTCATACTCCTCGCTCTCAGAACATCCTGGCCGATGCTCTGGCTTCGTTAGCTTCATCTCTCTCCTTCCCTCTCAGCCGTAGCACTGAGACTATCACCGTTCAGAGATTAGAAGCTCCCTCGACTCAGGATCCTTGGTTATCGAATCTCAGGAGCTCCCTAGTATTGAAGGCAGAGAAGAAGGAAGCGAAGGAATTGTTGCTTGTTGAATTGGGGGAATTGATGGAAGAAGAAAGCCCGTGGTATCATGAGATCGAGCAGTTTTGCAGAGACGGTACTTTCCCAGAAGAAGCTGAATCAGAAGATAGGCGGGCTATCCGTAGAGCGGCATTGAAGTATACCCTCGTGGGTGAAGTCCTTTATAGACGCGCTCTCAATGGAATGCTCCTCAGATGCGTGACCAATGAAGAAGCTTGGAAAATAGTGGAAGGATCTCACTCCGGTGAATGCGGAGGGCATGTGAATGGTCAGATGTTAGCCAAAAAGATCCTTAGGTAGGGTTACTACTGGCCAACCTTAGAAGAAGACTGTGCCACCTACGTCCGTAGGTGTGTCAGATGCCAAATCCATGCCGATAAAATTCATGCTCCGTCTTCCTCTTTACATCCGCTATCTTCTCCTTGGCCTTTCTCCATGTGGGCCTTTGATATCATTGGGCCCCTTGGTGACCTTAATGCTCAGATAAAACAAAAATCTTTCATCCTTACTGCTACTGAGTATTTCACCAAATGGGCCGAAGCGGAAGCGTTTGCAGAAATCAAAGGCTCGACTGTATGCAGATTCATCATGAAGAACATCATTGCGCGGTTTGGAGTACCTGGCAGCATCGTCACCGACAATGGACCCCAGTTTATATCACAAGATCTTCAAGACCTTTGTAAGAAGTTCAATATTTCTTTGCATCATTCGTCTCCTTATTATCCGCAGGGCAACGGTCAGGCCGAAGCCACAAACAAAACGCTTTTGAAAATCTTAAAGAAAACTTGTGAGTCTAATAAATTCGCTGATTGGCCAGAAAAGCTAACTGAGGCTCTGTGGGCTTACCGCACCTCCATCCGCACACCTACGGGGCAAACCCCTTTCTCACTCACGTATGGAATGGAAGCGGTATGTCCACACGAAATACTCATCCCTTCGCTAAGAATTCAGTTGGATAAAGAACTTAATCCCGATGAACATCGGGAGGCGTTACTTACACAACTAGAACTCTTAGACGAACGGCGTCTAGCTGCAGCCGATCACGTGCTTTCGTATCAAAATAGACTCTCAAGATCTTTTCAAAAAAAAGTAATAGAGCGTAAATTTCAAGAAGGAGACATGGTTTTGAAGCGAGTCTTCATAAAACCTGGAGGTCCAAGGTCTAAATTGTCTGCAAACTGGGAAGGGCCGTACATCATCAAAGAAGTGTACCCGGGAAATGCGTATAGGTTAATTAACGCCGATGGTGATGAACTCTCTCATCCATGGAATGGGTTATATCTTAAAAGATTCTACCCCTGATCGAAAATCTTTGGATAACAACACCGATTAATAAGTAGCCATTTGCCAAATGTCTCGCTCCTTCTCATATCGACGAAGTAATATTTATGTGCAATCACGTACTCAACATGGTAAACCTAAGGTCATTGTTCCCCCATATACAGTGTTCTCACTTAGCCCTTCCTCAGAGAAACGAAAGGTCAATTCTCTCCCTATTCGGATAAGGTCTAGGGGCAAGGGGAAGCTAACCTGTAAATCTGCAACGATATGAACCATGTGTTTGAAATCTCAAAAAGGGACAGGCAGTCCTAAAGAAAAGCATATAGCGCGAAAATAAAGCGACAAAATGACAAAGAGAAAGGGGCATGTTAAAGAGTGGCAGTACAGTTCCCCGCGGGACACCCTTGAGCCCGGTCGCACGCATGCCCCGGACAAAAGAGAAAATGCTATGGCCCTAAAGTCCCTGGACAACAGATGGATAGCACATGTAACTCATTCGTTGCAAGTCTTACAAGTAAGCTACCCCAACCCCAAGATTAAGTCTTATCTCATTTACATTCTCCCTACCCCCCTAAAATGACCAGAGAATCCATGTGCTTGGTCTGTGTTGGAACATTGATTGTCACAGGGACAAGAAAACTTGGCAAACCTAATATGAATATACGTTGCACATAAATCTTACTCGCCAAAGTGACGTAGAAGTGAGGCTCACGGTCGATTACTCAACATTAAGAGGTGTTGTTATCAAAAGATCCCCAAAATCCAAAAAATCAAAAGATCCCCAAAATCCAAAAAAAATCAAAAGGTCTCCAAAATCCAAAAAAAAAAAAAATCAAAAGATCCCCAAAATCCAAAAAAATCAAAAGATCCCCAAAATCTAAAAAGAAATCAAAAGATCTTCAAAATCACAAAAATATGAATAGTTTTTTTCTTAAAGGCATGTACATATTCCTTTCTCTTTAGCATGCATTGTGTTCATAGTCTTTTCGCCTATTTAATAAGGCTCGGCCCCTTGACAAATTACGGAGTTAGCTTTTATCATGTTCTGTGCAAGGGGCCGAACCTAAGAACAGATTTAACTTGTTCTTCTAAGTGTGTGCAGGAACAGGAATTTTAAAGAGCAGAATATGACGTCGCGCTCAGATCTCTATCTCTCGCTTGTTTGAATCTCGCCTCTCACTCATGTCAATCACAAACCATTCATTCATTCATAAACATTGGCACAAAAGCAAAACTGCACTAAAGTATGAACAAGATGTACATCGATAAAAGGGGAGGTGGCTCACAAGACTCCTCACTGGCCACCACCACTCTCCTCGGATCCCTCTCTCCTATCTAGAGGTGGCAGCATCTCGCCACCCCCTCTACCCTCCTGAGCGCTACCCTCGTCCAGTCGGCGCCGCTCCTCCTCCTCGTTCCTCCACCTGCTGGAGGAACCCGCTAAATACTGCCCGACGGAGGCGCCGGTCGCCCTGCTGACGCTCACGCCACTCCGACTCCGGCTGTGTGAACGGCCGATGTCTGTCACTATCTGCTGGAGGCTCCGCGCCAGCGTCTGCTGTGCTAGCAACTCTGCACGCAGCCGGGTGACCTCTGCTCTCGCAGCGTCGCCAGCTCCTAGGTCATCTCCGCCACCCGTGCCTCGGCTGCCTCCGCCCGGACACGCTGCTGGTCTCTCTCGCTTTGCAGCGTCATGGCGTGCTCATGGGTCACCTCCAAGTCTCTCTCCTGCACAACAAGTAATTCATCAGCACCATTTGAAAATGAACGACTCAAGTGATTAAATGAACTTACCCGCTCCTCCAGATGCCTTTGAGCCTCCTCGACTCTCAGCACTGCCCCGGCCAGTCGAGCCTCCATGAGTGATGGAGACCCCCCTGCGCTCCGAGAGGAGGAAGCACCGCCTGCTCCGGCACCCCTCACTCTCTCTAGCTCACTCCGCTACACACACAAGGCATGTCAGTTTCAAAAATCTTGCTTAAATCAAAGGGGCCGAAAAGTGAACACAATACTTACCAGCTCTGTCGTCTGCCTCTGGGCTGCCTCCCGATCCTGCACCGCCGACTGGAGCAAGGCTCGGAGTGAGGCAATCTCACCAGTCACGTCCACCTGCAAGGAATTGCAAATCGTCAGTTTTTGATCATTAAATCTCAATTCTTGAGTTGTGGTTTAGAAATTCTACCTGGTGTCGGGTGCTCTTGTACACCTTTCCTCCGTACTTCAAGGCGTAAGCCTGGAGGTAGGCGTCATCGGTGGTCGCGTCCGATCTAACCCCCTTGCCTTTCCGCTCCCAGTTCTCTACTTGCTCGCGAGCCCGCTCCCTCCAATCTGTCGTGTCATGGAGCCCTCGGAAGCTCCGACCCGGCCGGCGGAACCGGTCCCGGACGGGGAACTCCACGATGCTCTGTCTAAGGCCCAAGGAGCGCTGCGTCAGAAACAGGTTCAGAGGTAGCACAAGGTTGAGTGCATGCAACCACACCGACCTACCGAAGTAGGGGCGGGCCTGCACCAACCAAGGCTGTCCCTCATCACCCTCCCCCAGATACGGCTGCCAAACCACCTGCAAGAAAGAGAAGCGATCAATCAGTTCAAGCAAACAATTCCAAAGAGGGAGGGATTAAGGGTACTTACATCCAGATAAGGGTAGCTGTCGAGTGCCTCCTGCAGGTGCTCCAGCTGGTCGGCCAGGTGGCGGGTGTCTCGGCGAGAGTCCCAACCGCGTGCAATGGGCACGAGGCCCGGCCGTGTGAGCTCCCCTCTCCTCAGGGCTGGGAGGTGTAGATAGGCCCAAACCTGCAAAATCAAGGTGAATTAGTTGGCTGTTCAAGCAAAATCTGAAGTTTGAATCTAAGAGAGTTAGGAGAGAAAGTGTACCTGAAGGAAGGGATAGAAACCACTCGTGGACGTCTGCCACTCGGAGGCGCTCAAGCCGTCGAACTGGTGCGCTAAGAAGGCTGCCCCCCAAGCATACCCCCCTACCTCACCTAGGTCCTCTAGCAAGGGCAGGAAGCGGCAGTGGACTGCGTCGCCCCTCGTGGCAAACAAAAGTCTACCAAGAAAGAGGACGAGGAAGCGGCGCAAGTCCAAGTCCGCCTGCAGCCCAGGCTCACTCGCTAGCTCCCTCCTACTGACCCTAGCCAACCGCTCCAGATACTCATCCTCAGTCTCCCCTGCGTTCTTCCCCGCCTCGAATAGACCTAGACTCTCCTGCAAGGCTACTCTAGGCACTAGGGAAGACCTACGCTCTACGGGGAGGTCTAAGAGCCGCTCAGCTAGGTCATGGTAACAAGAGTAGGTATACCCGCTCACTGCCCGCCCATACACTCTGAGCCCTGTGATCCGGCTCACATCCTCTAGGCTGGGGATCATATGTCCCCAAGGGAACGCGAAGGCACTCGCCTCCGTGTCCCACCTGCTACGCAGGGCCTGGGTGAGGGCCGGGTCCACCCTCATCCTCTCAATCCTAAAGACCTGCCCAAACCCCATCTCGTCTACTCTCTCTCGCTGAAAAGGGGGGAGGGCCAGGAAGGCAGCCAGCACCAGTGTCCATGACACTCGAGCCCTCATTTCACCCTGCAAAGGTTCATTCAATTTCAGATTCAAGGTTCATTTCTGTGTTCGGTCAGAGTCGCGACGGCTTTTGCAGCCGCGACCCTGTCGCGACGGCGCGGTCTGCCGCGACCTTATCGCGTCGCCTTCATAGGTTGCGATAAGGTCGCGACACTGTCGCGACGCCCCGCCCCGCCGCGACACCATGTCGCGACGGGTCGGGCTGACGTGTCTCCAGATTCAAACCGGCCGGAGCCTTCTTTGTTTGATCCATGTTTTCATGGGCCTCTCGCCCTACATGCGCCCTCCAGGGGCTCCGTGGCTATCTCTACTATCATCATTCAAGGTTTAAGGCCAAGGGTACTTACCGATTTCATCGCCTTGGCCCGTTTCTTCCTTTCCTCTTCCACGTTCACGGCCGGACTCATCTCCTCCTCGTCCTCTCCCATGACGGCCTCGGGCACCTCCTCCTCGGCCGAGGGCCTCCCCACCCGCCGTCGTGAGTATCGTCACTCCGCGTGGCGCTTCCCACGCGATGAGCCCTCGCCGCTCTCTTTTCCACCGTCCATCGCAATGTGGGTCGCTTGGATGAAGTCTTGGGGCTAGCAAGAAAGTCGGGATGCAGGGGAGCTTGGGGAAGGAGTCAAGGGTTTGAAGGTTCAAGGTTGAAGGTTTTTGAAAACCGGAAAGGAGAAGGAAAGGGGGACCATTTGCTTTTGAACTGATCGGTTCGTGACGCGACGCAGCGCGCCGTCGCGTTCATGTCGCGTCAGGAAGGGACGTCGCGACATAGTCGCGACGCACTGCTCGGCCGCGACATAAAGGCGACGCTCCTGACCGTCGCGTCATCAAAAGAGCACTTGCATTGCACAGAAAATCCACTCTTATTCATTCATATTCAAAATCTTTACACTCCCTAATCCATTCTAAAACAATCAAGCAATACTTTCAAATGCTGACCTGATTACCATCTGGCCTACAAATCAAATCAAATAAGCCGAGAATCTCCTCCTGCAGGTTGGAGCGTCTTCAAAGCTTCAACATACTCTTTGACTGTTGCGTCATCTTCCTCCACCTCTGCTAGGATCACGCTCATAGCGCATCCCTCCCAATGGACGATGGCGCTGCGCATGTCACGCTCATCCTGCGCGTCGCCCCTCTTCCTCTCTTGGATAGGCGGGAAGTGTGAGAGGAGTGGAACCACTGTCCGGGCCGCACCGCACTGGAGGTAGCAGCGGTCCGGGTTGTAAGAAGCAAGCGCCTCGTTGCCCAGCAATCTCAAGGCAAGCCCGGTGCGCTGAGAGAGATGGATCATCTTGCCGTGCATAAATCGGGGACGAGCGTCGAAGTCCGCCGCAGTCAGACTTCGGAGGTACCCGCGCCACGCTGAGATGCCCTTTATTTGCGCCGTCTTGCACCAAGCCCGGGTGCTCATGTGGAGTGGTCCGCCCACGTATGCCAGTGGATGGTTCAGCATCGTCTTGCACTCCACAGTCAAGCCCTCCTCCGCCCGAAATTGGATGTGCATCCCCATCCATAGTTCGAGAGCAATCACCGACCCGTAGAAAGGCCCTCCGAGTGCTGCAGAAGACAGACCGGCATATAGATAACTCAAAACTGCTTGGCCGATGGTCAAACCTTCTGAGATGGAATCGATGATGCTCAGGTTGGCGAAGGAGATAGTCCCGTCTTCAGAAGGAAAGAGGATGATTCTGCAGATGCAAATGGCCGCCGCCTTGGCGATGGCGCCGTGTCTCCCGGTTTTCCGCTTGCATTGTGAGACGACCCACTGTGCGATGGGGAGTAGGTGGACGTGCATGCCACTGGTCATGGAGCGTAGGTCGTTCTTCATGGAAGTCAGCTTGGCTAGAATACTCCACGAGTTGATTTGCTCCACAGTATACGATAATTTCATCTCCTCGCCTCGGTGGTAGCGCGGAAGACCGAGCATAATCTCCAATTCTTCCAAGAATACGGTGGCTTCAAAGTCGGGGAAGACGAAAGAATGCGTCTGAGTGTGCCACAGCTCGGTAAGTGCAGTGATGCTGTCCCACGTATGGATGATCTTGTTGTACCTTTTGGCGAGAATTAGCACTGTGGACAATCCCCACTCTTTTAGGAGGGTAATTGAGACCGGAGGCAGCATGTCAAGCATCGGTAGCAGCCATGGTAGTTTGGAGAACCGCCTATGACCAGGGAGGATCTGAAGAAAGGAGGAGGAGGAGATGAGAAGAAGAGAAAACAGAGTAATGCTGAAAGTGCAGAAATTCATGAAGAAAAGCCACTTACTTGAAGATCCGGGCGGGAATAGATGTGTCTTGGGATAGCTGAGAGGTGCTGAAGGTCGGTGTAGGATTCCCTAGCTACCTTTGGGCCGGAGTAGGGAAGGATAGCCTCTGCAAACTCTGAAAGCTTCCTCTTCATGGCTGCAGAGCTGAAAAAGGATGAAGAACTTGGAGAGCAGAGGATGCCAAGAGTTTAGCTGCGGGATTAGCAGTCCAAACCCTCTATTTATAGAGTCCTAAGAGTTAGAAACCCACTCTAATCCCGCAACTAGGAGTTAGGATAAGTCTAGGAAAGGTTTAGGAGTCCTAGTGCTAGTCTAGATGTCTTAGGATAAGTCTAAGTCCCGTTTTTCTGCGTTTTTAGGACTCTGTCCGAGTCGCGACGCCGCGATCCGACGCGACTATGTCGCGACGGGGCGCTGCGACGCGACAAGGTCGCGGTCGACCGGTGCGTCGCGTCTATACTCAGATGATTATTTCTCCTTCTTGTGCTTTTATGTGTGTGCCCTTGACTATGTGCATTAAATTCATTTATCATCTTGTGGTCATTGTGCTTAATTTCTCATGGATGATCCAAAAAATTGAAGAAATGTCGTCACAGGTAAGTCAGGTATTGTATCTCTACCCCTACTCCCCGCATTACTATATGATATTCTACTTATTATATCTCTTCAAGGACCAGCTGGTTCTCAATGTGCTCTAGGATTTGAGTTCCCCTTTACCAAAAACTATGACGATCTAGGTACACGTTGTTAACCACTGGATAGGCCGTTAAGCTAGTTAAGATCGGGGACGATGGATTCAGACCTACACTGCGGTTGTAGGTAGTCTCTTGACCCGTTCTTATCCAGCTTAACAATATTATCCTTGATATATTTTATATTTTCTCACTTTCTTTGCATTTGTTTTGATGATTTCTTTTACTTTAACCCAGCATGCATCATATAGGACTTTGAACTTTCCTGACTCATTCTAGACCATTGGTGAGCTCTTGTTGAGTGTCCAATCATCCTTCAAATTCCATGTAAGAAATCAATTCCACTCCGAATCAGAAGGTTTGCCTCCGAGCAAGTTGTTCCCGTCAGATTGACAAGATTTTCCCTGTCTGGATTCCCTATCCAAATTTTCCTTTTCCTTTGATCCGTTTTGGTCGCGAACCGCTCCCAGGACAGAGTCATGAGTTACCTGCCTGGCACGCACACGTCCTTCCAAAACGAAACCTGCAGGCCAATCGGCTAGGGTACCTCTCAATCGAGAGGTTGGTCGTCCTCTTCTTTCTTCTTCTCGTCCAGACTTGTGCTCTTCTTTGCATTCTACTCGAGCAACCGACTCGCGGCTTTCACAAAGATTCCAATTGCCCATTGGTTAACATCGGGTGTCTCTTCACCTTGGCTTCCGCTTTTCAGTCCGCTCCGCGTCATCACCATTCCGCCATCACTTCATGACATCTCCATGCCACTTCCGCTTCGCTCCCCTGCAAAGTAGAAGCCAAGGAGGGGCAATCTGTAGACACCCGATTATGACTAATGGGTTGGACCACATTTCTTGCTATCTTAGTGGGCCCCTAATTGGTCACTCACCTTGAGCCCATTATTTGCCTTGATTTGAGCCCATTAATCCATTAGAAATGCTTTGAAATCCCGAAATCTATCATTTGAAAGAGTCCTTAGAGGATTTGACTCCTATTTTAGCGTGTGGTTGAAGAGAATAATCCAGAATAATTCGGATTTCTTGTCGCGACGCTGCGTGGTGTCGCGACTCTAGTAGCGACGGGTTAGGCCGTCGCGACAGCCCATGCATTATCCATGCACGTGGGCAATGCTGTCGCGACCCCCCGCACCGTCGCGTCTCTAGTCGCGACCCCGCGATCTGACGCGACAAGGACCGAGATCTCTGGCCTCCATAACCACATCCTATTTATCCTCCCATGTACTTTGACTTGGTCTAAGAGGTTTATCCCGACCCCTTGAACACTTTTCGGCCCTAAGGACTCTCCTAAGCTCCCCTAAGGACTCTACATCCGATTTTGATAGAGCTTTATCCCCCATTTATAATTTCCACATCTTTTTGAGAAGATAATGTCTAATATTCTCACTCCAAGCTATATATAAGCAAGGCCCTCTTCATGGACGGGGAGAGCCTCATGATCACCCCGAAGGGCTGCCAAAATTCCCTCTGAACAAGACTTAGCCACGCAGCCACTCATCCCACTCATTTCTTTCACTTGCTACTCCTCACAACTCATTCATTTCACCATTAATGGAGCAAGGAACGTGAAGAGGGCGACTTCAGCGACCTCCTGGACCTCTTGGCACATCATTGGAGCTGCATCCACGCCAGGAAGTCGCCCTAATGGGGCTCATCATCTCTTCTCTCCCTTTTCTCTATCTCTACATGCATTCTTATGTTCTTTTTAAATATAGCACATCTATTATCCACCCACGTTTTCCCACACCCATAGGGGTTTAAAACCACCCCAGGTGCGTTCCCACCATGATCTCCCACCTCACTTCGTCTTTTAGGATAGATGCTACACTTTACATGTTCTAATAGGGTCTCCTCTTTCTGTTTTTCGTTTGACTGGCAGGCAAGCAAACAAAGTCTACTAGGAGCTCTGGTGCTCTAGCCGGCTGGAGGACTAGAAGAAGGTCTCTACAACAAAACTCCCGCATTCAGAGAACGCGACGGCCTAGGGTGACGCGACAAAGCCACGTCGGCTTCCGCTGACGCGACAACAGAGACGCGGCGGCCATGGCGACCGCGACACCAGGTCATCCTCCTGTTCTCTTCCTTTTCCTAGTTTAAGTTAGCCATTGCCTTTCTACATCTATAGGCAACTTATCTAGGTGGCGATCACATCCTATTTTCCAGGCTATCATATTTGTTATTCATGTTCGTGTCGAGGGGAAGTCAATCCCTGTGATTACAACTTCTTCTTAGGCTCAGGCTCTTTCTCTCTTTTCCTTTGAGTGTATGTGGAGTTGAGGTTCTTCCCGGATGTACACTCTTGAAAAATCTTCAGGAAAGCCCCTGCTTCTTCTTCAGCCTTGCTTCATCTTTTATATGAGCAATTTGAATAAATCCGTTGGAGTTCTAGCCGTTGCTCATCTTCTCTTTCTTCTGATAATTTGTAGTCTACGAGGTCTACAAGCAAAGAAAAAAGTGTTTAGATAAAAGAGTGTTTCTATCAAAAAGGCTCATACCTCTATGTTTCCTGTTGCCACCCAGAAGTAGTAAGTAATCCCCTTTTTGTTGGCAGGAAAGAAAATATCTAGAGAGATAAGCAAAAAGATCTCCTGTCAGAAAGATAGAGGATTATGCAAATCAAGAATATTTGACTTTTTCACTAGATGCCAAAAAATATTTTGGAATATAAAGGAAATCTATGTTTAAGTGAAATCCATGTTTTACAAAGGAATCGATGTTTCACTTATCAAATCCTTATGAGAGTTACAAAGGAATCCATGTGAGAAGTCTGTGTGAGTTACAAAGAAATCCTTATGAGAAGTCTGTGTGAGTTACAAAGGAATCCTTATGAGAAGTCTGTGTAAGTTACAAAGGAATCCTTATGAGAAGTCTGTGTAAGTTACAAAGGAATCCTTATGAGAAGTCTGTGTGAGTTACAAAGGAATCGTTATGAGAAGTCTGTGTGAGTTACAAAGGAATCCTTATGAGAAGTCTGTGTAAGTTACAAAGGAATCCTTATGAGAAGTCTGTGTGAGTTACAAAGGAATTGTTATGAGAAGTCTGTGTGAGTTACAAAGGAATCGTTATGAGAAGTCTGTGTGAGTTACAAAGGAATCCTTATGAGAAGTCTGTGTAAGTTACAAAGGAATCGTTATGAGAAGTCTGTGTGAGTTACAAAGGAATCCTTATGAGAAGTCTGTGTGAGTTACAAAGGAATCCTTATGAGTTACAAAGGAGTCTGTGTGAGTACAAAGGAATCCTTATGAGTTACAAAGAAGTCTGTGTGAGTACAAAGGAATCCTTATGAGTTACAAAGGAGTCTGTGTGAGTTACAAAGGAATCCTTATGAGTTACAAAGGAGTCTGTGTGAGTACAAAGGAATCCTTATGAGTTACAAAGGAGTCTGTGTGAGTACAAAGGAATCCTTATGAGTTACAAAGGAGTCTGTGTGAGTTACAAAGGAATCCTTATGAGTTAAAAAGGAGTCTGTGTGAGTACAAAGGAATCCTTATGAGAGTCACTTATCAAATCGTTATGAGACCAAATCGATGTGGCACTTTGAACTGAAATCCATATATATATTGAATGGAATCCATTTATCTGTTTAGTGCAAATCATTATAGAATAATGTCATAAAATTATATTTCTTAGAAAATCATGATATTTAATTTATTATTAGAAAAATCATGGTAATAAATATATTTAATATTCAATTAATCATGTAAATTTATATTTATTAAGAAAAACATAATATTAAATATTTTTAATAGTAATTAATTAAACATAAATTTTGTTATCACCAAAATAAAATGGTAAAATATAGGAGTGGTTCAACAATCTCCCCTTTTTGGTGATGACAAAATTTATGAGAATTTTCTGACAAAAATACATAAAGCATAGAAAATACAGAAAATTCACAGATAATGCATACCATGCATACTCTCCCCCTTTTGTCACAAACCAAAAAGGAAGGTTCTTACCATTGCATTCTCTCCCCTTTGTGAAAGAAATTCTTACCATTGAGGGGTTCAACAATGATTGACATAAATGAATAACTCCCCCTTAGTCTGTGCTCCCCCTGAATGAGAGACTCCACCTGAATGAAACTTGCAAATAATTGTTAGTAATAAAGACTAATTCATTTTTGTGACTACTCTTTCTTCAGATGTGATTTGAATGCAGAATCTGCAGTCACTCCTGCCTTGAGCATTCTTGGTTTTTGATGCTCCAAGGCTAACCTGCAAATACATTACTCAGAGGTAGGTACCCAAATCTTTTTGGGTCCTTGATGGTTAGATGCATGAAAATAACCTTTAGGAATCCAAACTAAGTGCCTTGTTGTGCAGGTGTTTACTATGTGTCCTAATTTATTACAATGAGAACAACAATGAATATAATCTATTTTGCAGTTCTTATTGTTTTTATGATGTCTGTTTAGGACATAATTTTTTAAAACATTTTCTTTTACAGGGGCCATTTTCTGAGGCAACTTGGTTTCTTTTAAAAATTTTGGTAATGGATATTTTTCTAGAATTATTGCTTGTTTTCCTTTTTCCAGAGGTATGTATCCAAGCCCTTGTTTATTATTTCCACATTTTGATCCTTTTAAACATAGGGCTAAAGATGTTTTCCCTTTAGTTAATTTTCTAACTGATTCTTTTAAATAAAGATTTTCTTCAGTTAGAGTTTTAAATTTTTCTTCTAACTCTAATTTTTCATTGTCCTTATTTTTTAAATCTTCATTCAAAAGATAAATGTTATCTTTACTATCCTTTAATTGTTTTTCTAGTTGCTCCAATTCGGATTTAAGATCAGAATTGGTGTTTTCTAAGCAAATAGTGTTGTTTTTCAGATTCTTTAATTCTTTTACAACATTTTTATGTTTTTCATATAGTTCATTAAATACTTCTTCTAAGTCTTCAGATTCTGATCCTGAATCTGTGCAAGAATCAAAATATGAGTTAGGATGTACCTCATCTAGTCCTACCATGAGGGCTAGATTTACCTGCTCTTTCTCTGATTCTGAGCTTGATGATTCTGAGCATGTGGTCTCTTCATTTTCCCAAGCAGCCGCCATGGCTTTTCTTTTAAATTTCTTGTGCTTCTTTTTGGGTTTTTCATTTTGACCAGTCTTCTTGAGTCTTGGACAATCCGGTCTCAGATGTCCAGGTTTTCTGCATTCATAGCAGACTGGTTCTTTCTCTTTTCTGTTTTTCTTTTGAATCCTTTTCGATCCATTTTTCTTCTTCTTGAAAATTTTCTGAAGCTTGGACAGAACTTCATCTACGTCACTGTCTTCAGAATCTGCATTTTTGGAGCTAGAAGAAGAAGTGGAAGGAGCAGCTACAACCTTAAGAGCATTAGTACATTTCTTCTTAGATGAGCATTCAGACAATCGCTCCATATTTATTTCATGTGCCATGAGAGAACCTATTAAATTATCAATTGACAATTTGGTTAAATCATGGGCCTCTTCAATAGCAGTTACTTTAGGTGTCTATGAAATAGTTAAGGACCTAAGTATTTTTCTAACAGTTTCCTCATCAGAAAGATTTTTACCAAGAGAGCTTAGACCAACTACTATACTTGAAAATCTATTATACATTTGAGTGATATTTTCATTTGGAAACATTTTAAATTGCTCATATTGTGAGACAAGAATATCTATTCTAGTTTGTTTTACTTTATCTGTTCCTTCATAAGTTATCTGCAGTTTATCCCATATTTCTTTAGCAGATTTACATGCAGATATTCTACTAAATTCTTTTTTAGATAAAGCACAACATAAATAGTTCTTAGCTTTAAAGTTTAAAGATAGTTTATTTTTATCAACTATTGTAATAATAGTAGTGCCTGGAACAGGAACAACAACAAAATCACCTACCTCTATTACCTGCCACAGATCGAAGTCTGTGCCCCGAATGAAGCATTCCATTCGCATCTTCCAATATTGGTAGTCCTCTCCATCAAAGAATGGAGGTCTGGTGACTGATTGACCTTCAACATATCCTTGAGCTGCCATGGATCTTCTCTAAGATCGTTAGATCTTCTTGATAGATCAGAGAACCTCGCTCTGATACCACTTGTTGGCCCTTTTAGTACGGCAGCAAGCTAACCTAGAGGGGGGGTGAATAGGTTTTTCTGAAATCTGAAATAGAAACTTAAACACAAAAATCAACACTTGAAGGTTTGGTTAGTTTAGTGTGATAAAGAGAGTAGTGCGGAAGCAAATAAACAATCACACAAAAGACACAAGGAGTTTATCCTGGTTCGGCCCTTCCCACATGGAAGTCCTACGTCCAGTCCCCAAGCAACTTCTTGGGATTTCACTAACCAAGGGTATAGTCCCCCTTAAGGACACTACAACACCCAGCACCCCAACGGGTCTTCTTCTCTTTCCCGGGCAAGAAGGCAACCCACTTCTCTTACAGGTAAAGAAGCCAACCTCCTGGTACAAACCCCAGTGCGGTTCTACTAGACACAAACCTCTAGCTAGGTTCTACACTGTATACAGTCCTACAGTTGGACAGAAATCTTTCTTAGAAAAGAAAGAACAAAGCTGAGAGTTGGAACAAATAAAAACCAACTAAAAGAACTCTCAGCAAAAGACTCTCTCCCCAGATTACAAAGATGCACACAGAGAGAGTGAAGAGAGGAGAAGGAGCTTGAAGCTTGAGGGCTTCAGATGCTTGAACACTTCTTCTTGGGCTCAGGCTCTTTCTCTCTTTCCTTTGAGTGTATGTGGAGTTGAGGTTCTTCCCAGATGTACACTCTTGAAAAATCTTCAGGAAAGCCCCTGCTTCTTCTTCAACCTTGCTTCATCTTTTATATGAGCAATTGGAATAAATCCGTTGAAGTTCTAGCCGTTGCTCATCTTCTCTTTCTTTTGATAATTTGTAGTCTACGAGGTCTGCAAGCATAGAAAAAAGTGTTTAGATAAAAGAGTGTTTCTATCAAAAAGGCTCATACCTCTATGTTTCCTGTTGCCACCCAGAAGTAGTAAGTAATCCCCTTTTTGTTGGCAGGAAAGAAAATATCTAAAGAGATAAGCAAAAAGATCTCCTGTCAGAAAGATAGAGGATTACGCAAATCAAGAATATTTGACTTTTTCACTAGATGCCAAAAAATATTTTGGAATATAAAGGAAATCTATGTTTAAGTGAAATCCATGTTTTACAAAGGAATCGATGTTTCACTTATCAAATCCTTATGAGAGTTACAAAGGAATCCATGTGAGAAGTCTGTGTGAGTTACAAAGGAATCCTTATGAGAAGTCTGTGTAAGTTACAAAGGAATCCTTATGAGAAGTCTGTGTAAGTTACAAAGGAATCCTTATGAGAAGTCTGTGTGAGTTACAAAGGAATCGTTATGAGAAGTCTGTGTGAGTTACAAAGGAATCCTTATGAGAAGTCTGTGTAAGTTACAAAGGAATCCTTATGAGAAGTCTGTGTAAGTTACAAAGGAATCCTTATGAGAAGTCTGTGTGAGTTACAAAGGAATCGTTATGAGAAGTCTGTGTGAGTTACAAAGGAATCGTTATGAGAAGTCTGTGTGAGTTACAAAGGAATCCTTATGAGAAGTCTGTGTGAGTTACAAAGGAATCGTTATGAGAAGTCTGTGTGAGTTACAAAGGAATCCTTATGAGAAGTCTGTGTGAGTTACAAAGGAATCCTTATGAGTTACAAAGGAGTCTGTGTGAGTACAAAGGAATCCTTATGAGTTACAAAGAAGTCTGTGTGAGTACAAAGGAATCCTTATGAGTTACAAAGGAGTCTGTGTGAGTTACAAAGGAATCCTTATGAGTTACAAAGGAGTCTGTGTGAGTACAAAGGAATCCTTATGAGTTACAAAGGAGTCTGTGTGAGTACAAAGGAATCCTTATGAGTTACAAAGGAGTCTGTGTGAGTACAAAGGAATCCTTATGAGTTACAAAGGAGTCTGTGTGAGTTACAAAGGAATCCTTATGAGTTAAAAAGGAGTCTGTGTGAGTACAAAGGAATCCTTATGAGAGTCACTTATCAAATCGTTATGAGACCAAATCGATGTGGCACTTTGAACTGAAATCCATATATATATTGAATGGAATCCATTTATCTGTTTAGTGCAAATCATTATAGAATAATGTCATAAAATTATATTTATTAGAAAATCATGATATTTAATTTATTATTAGAAAAATCATGGTAATAAATATATTTAATATTCAATTAATCATGTAAATTTATATTTATTAAGAAAAACATAATATTAAATATTTTTAATAGTAATTAGTTAAACATAAATTTTGTTATCACCAAAATAAAAGGGTAAAATATAGGAGTGGTTCAACAAAGGCCGACCACCAACCGCTCACATGGACACTCTGGTGTCACTTTGTCAGAGGCCCTACCCAACCTGGGTATAACACTGTGGTGGTTGAGGCAGAATTGTCACAATATGATATACATGGCAGGAACTTCTCTAGGCACATGGCTCTCATGCTTACATATAAAGCGCTGGAAGCACTCCGCCCCGGAAAGAGAAGGAAGATAGGGGACCCAGAGGCTGAGTGGTACCGCTGGTTTGATATAGAAGATGTCACTATAGCCTTCAGCCGTCTGTTCTGGGAGGAAGAAAGAACATGGCCGCCAGCTGCAGCCGAACTGGTAGATCCTCCCACATCCACCACATCCAAGAGGCAGTTGATGAGCGACGCCACTAACGTGGGAGAGCCAGACATCTCCTACGAGGAAGGGAAGACTGTAGACGAGCTCTGGAGGGGTACGTGCTTGGCCATCCATCCATCACTCCTGCGTTCTCTCCTCCCCAGCCTCGTTCCTTCATCCCCTCCCCTACTCATTCGGCTATCTCCCCAACTCCTGACAGCTGTACACAGCATCCTCACTCCTGATCTCCCACCTGCAGTCCTCTCCGCTTTGCAATCTGATCCGAGCGATCACGAGATCACTCTCTCGTGCTGCATGATTTCCTCCGATCTCCAAAAAAAAAATGTCAATCCTCAAATGCACATTGAGATTGAGGAGCCGGCATACCTCCTTCACCCTCCTGATCAAGGGCACCCCTCAGCTGTGGCTTCCCCTCTCGCTCCTTCATTAGGAACCATCCTCTTCGAGGACACCATGTCCTCCCCTAGTCCTGTAGAGTCGTCTAGCCAGTTAGGATCGTCTAGGTTAGAAGAGTCTAGTCTTAGTCTAGGAGAGTCTAGGGTAGAGAGTCAGGTCAACCTAGCGCCCGCCAAGTCCAAACATTGCCCTAGGAAGCAACAAGGCAAGGCTATTCTCCGAAGATACCTTCAAGAGTTAGCTCGGCGATGCCAGGCGCTATTGCTAATAGAGGAGCTCACGAAGGACGCGTTGGTGTTAGAAGAAGAGATTGACCAGGATGGGGTGTTCGTAGACGATGGATTTGGTGTCTATGAAATCATGAATGAGGAGGACCCGATCGATGAAGAGGATGGCGAAGTAGATGACACTACCGAGATGTACGCGAGTGGCGTAAGAAGATTTGATGAACCTACAACGGCAGTGGTTGAACCTACTAAGGAAGTCAATCTTGGAACAAATGAAGATCCCAGGATAGTGATTATTTCAGCGAACCTCCCTCCTAATGAAGAAGAGGAACTGGTGCAAATTCTGAGGGAGTACAAGGATACCATTGCCTTGTCGTATGAGGACATGCCCGGCCTAGACCCCTCATTAGTGGAGCACCGACTTGTATTGAAAGAAGGGGCAAAGGCCATAACGCAAAAACTTAGAAGATTCCACCCACTTATGGCCCTGAAGATGAAGGACGAGGTAGATAAACTCCATAAGGCTAGATTCATCAGGGTAGTGCTTTATCCAAATTGGGTGGCGAATATAGTCCCAGTCATGAAGAAGGATGGAAAGGTTAGAATCTGCATTGACTTCCGGGACCTAAATAAGGCATGTCCAAAAGATGACTTCTGCTTCCTCACATTGATGTACTAATCGATAACACTGCTGGCTCTGAAACCCTCTCATTCATGGATGGATATTCAGGCTATAACCAAATTCGTCTAGCTCCTGAGGATCAAGAGAAAACATCCTTCACCATGCCCTAGGGAACATACTGTTACGTAGTCATGACATTTGGGCTTAAGAATGCTGGGGCTACCTATCAAAGGGCGATGATGGCTATATTCCACGATATGATGTATGTCTATGTAGAAGTGTACGTGGATGACATCTTAGTGAAGTCAAGAACCAGGAGAGAACACCCCGAGATCCTCACCAAGGTGTTGCAAAGATCAAGGGAGTACAAACTGAGAATGAATCCAAAGAAGTGCGTGTTTGGGGTATCGTCAGGAAAGTTGCTAGGCTCTATAGTTAGTAAGCGGGGAATTGAGATCGATCCAAACAAGACCAAGGCTATTACGGAAATGCCACCTCCAAAGAATAACTCACAACTAAGAGGCTTGATTGGGCGTCTGCAATTTATTAGAAGATTCATATCACAGCATTCACAAAGATGTCGCCCGTTCCATGACCTCTTGAAAGGAGGGGCAAAGTTCGAATGGAATGACAAGTGCCGAGAAGCCTTCGATGATTTGAAGAGGTATCTCATGAATCCCCCAGTTTTTCAACCCCCTGTACTCGGGAAGCCACTAATCCTATATCTCTCAGTCATTGAGGACTCCCTAGGTGTTGTCCTTGCGCAACATGATGAATCTGGAAAAGAAAGGGCAGCATACTATCTTTCTAGGCTTTTCAACATCGCAGAATCCAAGTACACCACCGCAGACAAAACCTGTGTCACGCTCGTGTGGGTAGTCCAAAAGCTCAAGCATTACTTTCTTGCCCACGAGGTCAAGCTGATCTCGAGGATGGATCCACTCAGATATCTTCTAGAAAAACCTGTCCTCTCTGATCGGCTTGCACGCTGGCAGAGCTTCCTCTTACAATTTGACATCTCTTTTGTGGTCCAAAAGGCCATCAAGGGGTATGTCATCGCCGAGCACCTTGCCCATTTGCCACTCCCTCATAGCGATTCCATCCGAGAGGAATTCCCTGATGAAGAGCTCTCGGTCATCTCTAAAGATCCCTTCTGGTCCCTCCATTTTGATGGTGTGCTCAACTCTCAGGGACGGGGCATTGGGGCCGTGCTGCTCACCCCGGAAGGTATCACTATCCCCATCGCTTTTCAGCTCACCTTCTCCGCCACTAACAACATGTCCGAGTATGAGGCTCTCTTAGCTGGTCTTAAGCATGCTTATATCTTAGGTGCATCCCACCTCATAATCATAGGAGACTCTGAGCTCGTTCTGTGGCAGGTGCTCTCAACTTACCGCACTCGTGACCCAAAGCTTAAACCATATCAAGATCTGGTCACGTTGTTGGCAAGGCAGTTCCGCAAGCTTATCTATGCCCATACTCCTCGCTCACAAAATATCATGGCTGACGCCTTGGCGTCACTAGCTTCATCTCTATTCTTCCCTCTGAGTCGCTGGACTAAGACAATTGTCGTCCAACGGCTCGACATTCCATCTCCCCAAGATCCTAGGTTCAAGAATCTTAGGACAACTTTAAAAGAGAGGACTAGGAAGAGAGAAGTGCAACAAGTCATGCTAGCTGACCTTGAGGAAATCTTAGATGAAGAAGAACTGCCATGGTATTTTGAGACTGAGCAGTATTGTAAGGATGGGTCACATCCCGAAGGGGCAAATGCGGAGGATCGCAAGGACATAAGAAGAGCCGCCCTAAGGTACATAGTCATCAAAGAAGTTTTGTACAGGCGGGCTCTTAATGGAGTTCTTTTGAGATGTCTCAATGATGATGAAGCTTGGAAAGTGGTAGAAGGAGCCCATGCTAGTGATTGCGGAGGGCATGTCAACAGTCAGATGCTTGCGAAGAAGATCATTAGGCAGGGCTACTACTGGCCAACCCTAGAAGAAGACTATGCCATCTACATCTGTAGGTGTGTCAAATGCCAACTCCATGCTGATAAAATTCATGCTCCTCCATCCTCACTTCATCCACTCTCCACACCTTGGCCATTCTTCATGTGGGCTTTTGATATTGTTGGCCCCCTTGGTGATCCTAATGCTCAAACCAAACAAAAATCCTTCATCCTCACAGCAACTGAGTATTACACCAAGTGGCCAGAAGCAGAAGCGTTTGCAGAAATCAAAGCATCCACAGTATGTCGCTTTATCATGAAAAATATCATCTCGCGGTTCGGAGTGCCAAGCAGCATCGTCATAGACAACGGGCCACAATTCATCTCACAAGAACTTCAGGACCTCTGTAAGAAATACAACGTCACTCTGCATCATTCATCTCCATATTACCCACAAGGCAATGGCCAAGCTGAAGCTACTAATAAAACCCTTCTTAAAATTTTGAAGAAAACTTGTGAATCGCACAAATTCGCCGATTGGCCGAAAAAGCTAATAGAGGCTCTATGGGACTATCGTACCTCTGTTCGTACTCCCATGGAACAAACCCCGTATGCTCTCACTTATGGGATGGAGGCGGTAGTTCCATATGAGATCCTGATCCCTTCACTAAGAGTCCAATTAGATAAGGAGCTTAATCTTGACGAACGTCGAGAGGCGTTGCTAGTCCAATTGGAACTCTTAGATGAAAGGCGACTTATGGCAGCCGATCATGTACTCTCATATCAAAGGCGAATCTCAAGATCTTTTGAAAAGAAGGTAATTGAGCGAAAATTCCAAGAGGGTGATATGGTCTTGAAACGCATTTTTATCAAACCTGGAGGTCCAAGGTCTAAATTGCAACCAAATTGGGAAGGTTCGTACATTGTGAAGGAGGTATATCTAGGAAATGCCTACCGCCTAACCAATACTGAGGGCGTAGAATTGTCACATCCGTGGAATGGGTTGTACCTCAAAAGATTCTATCCCTGGGTCTTTAGGTGTGAGGCCACAACACTTAGATTAGGGATAACCCCGTGTTAAGAGTCTGAAGTCCTTTCCCAAATCACCAAGGGTTGCCCTAAGTTAGGACCAACACACACACACGGCAAGCTCGGGCGACTGCATTTAGTAGGTATCATAGCTATAAAGACCCTACTTTAGCGATGCGATGGTCATTCTCTCCCAAATCGGTCGAAGTGTAGGGGCAAGGGTCGTGAGGGCGAGGTTGTCAACCTTAGGCATACCCTGATGAGAGGAAGTCTCAAACAGGGACAGTCAAATAACAAAACAAAGGAACAAAGAAGCAAAAGAAAGGATAGAAAAAAATACATGATAGAATAGGGGCATGGCAAAGAGTGGCAAAGTCCCCACGGGACGCTCATAAGCCCGGTCGTACGCATGCCCCAGACAGTGCAAACACATAAGAAAGACCACAAAGTCCCTACACAACAGATCTAATCTTTGAAAGGTATGCTGCGGGAAGAAGCCGGACCCAACGTCCTTAAACCTACATTAGACTTTCCTTAAATAGTCTTCCATTTCCCTCTATAAGATCGGGTCATCTCTTAGGTATGGCCTAAGTAGCTGCACTATCAACTAAGAGCAGCCGCCTATGACATGTCACCCTTAAATGCACGTCCTATCTTAGTAAAGCCTTCGGTGAAAAGGGGAAGCGACTAAGACTCCTAAACTAGTGGTTTGAACTGGTCTATGTGTTGTGACCCAAAAGGGCGAGTACCTTTCGTCTCGCGCGTCTTATTTTAGGAAGGGCTAACGTCGGCTTTAGACGTCTTTCAAAACTCCAAAAAAATCAAATATTTCAAAACTCCAAAAAATCAAATACTTCAAAACTCCAAAAAAATCAAATATTTCAAAACTCCAAAAAATCAAATATTTCAAAACTTCAAAAAAATCAAATATTTCAAAACTCCAAAAATCAAATATTTCAAAACTCCAAAAAAATCAAATATTTCAAAACTCCAAAAAATCAAATATTTCAAAACTCCAAAAAAATCAAATATCTCAAAACTCCAAAAAAAAATGTTTTCCAAAATCTCAAAGAACACTTTACTCATTCATTCATGCATGTCATTTATTTATTTATGTCTTTTCGCCTATTTTAATAAGGCTTAGCCCCTTGACCATTTATCGAGATTGGTTACTTGTCATGCTTAAGGCAAGGGCTAAGTCGAAGAACGGATCTAACTTGTCTTCATGGTTGTCCTAAGTGTTCAAGTCGCTAAAGAAGAAAGAAAGCAGCATTCATATCTCACTCGTCACTATCACACAATCACATAGATAACAAGATCCCATTCTATTCCATTCTATATGTACATCATCATCATAACATAAACAAAAAAGGGGCAAAGTACAAGCCCTCAACCACACTCCCTTGTACCCTCAGGCGGGTGGGAAGGCGGAGGGGCCATCTCCCTCGGTCCCATCGTGCTCCCCTCGGCTGCCCCCTCGCGCCGTCGTCCCTCCTCCTCGTTCCTCCGTCGTCCAGAGGAACCTATCAAGTAGTGCCCTGTCGATCAGCTGGGGATGCCGCTCCTGTAGGCCGACGAGTGACTACGCCTAACTAGGGACAAGGCTCTCTCCAGCCCCCTCATCTCTGACCTCAGCAGCTCGTGGCGATGTCGCTCGCTCCCCAGCTGCGAACGAAGCTCATTCACCTCCTGGCGTAGTCCGGTCGCCTCATCCGCCTGAGGGCGTAGGCATAACTCTGCCATCTCCACCTCTAGCGCGGTCATCCGCACCAGAGCGTCCTTCAACTCCGCCTCCTGCAAGTCAAGCATTTGTCAATAAGGGAAATAAAAAACAAGGGGCAGGTAATTAATAACTCACCCACTCGCGTAGCTGGGCCATGGCATCGTCCGCCCGGGTCACTGCTGCTGCCAACTGACCCTCCAGCAAGGAGCGGCCAGGCTCGTCCCGAGAGGTGGAAGCACCTCCCACCATCTGCTGCGCCTGCTCCAGCTCGGCGCGCTGCAAGGAAAGACACAGGAGTCAGTCAACTGAAGCTAAGGGTAAAAGGGGGCAAGAAATAGAGCACTCACCAACTCGGTCACGGTCCACTGGAGGTCATCCCTCTGCTGGATCGTAGAGTGGAGGACACCCTTGAGGGAGGCAATCCGACCCTCGGGGTCAAGCTGCAAACACAAGTCAGGTTAGCCAAAGGATTAACAATTGAAAATATCTAGAAGGGGCTAAGCTAGTAACACTCACCGGTCCAAAGGTCCCCCTGCACACCTGGGCCCCGTACCTCCGTGCGTAGGCACGGAAGTAGTCCTCGTCACTGGTGGCCTCGGAGGTCACCGCTCGGCCCTGCTGCCACCAGTCCTCTAGCTGCTCCCGGACTCGCTCTCTCCAGTCAGTGACCTGCTGGATGCCCCGGAAGCTGCGGCCTGGCCTCTCCTAGACCCTTTGCCGGGTCAGGAACTCCACTGCCGCCTGGTGGAGCCCCAGGGTCCACGCGACGAGCCTTAGGTGGAGCGGTACCACCGTGTTGAAGGCATGGAGCCAGATCTCCCTACCGAAGTAGGGGCGGCCCTGCTCCACCCATGGCTGATCCGCGTCATCCTCCCCAGCATAGGGGGTCCACTCAACCTACACATCACGAATAGAAACTCATTAGCCAATGGTCAATGATAAAGAAATGAAAGAGTGTAAGTGCAAAAATACTCACATGTCCAAAGGGGACAGAGTCCAATGCGTCCTGGATGAGTGTTACCTGCAGGCGCAGGGACCGCTCATCGTGGCGAAACCTCCAGCGCTGCAAGAGCGGCACAGCGCCCGGTTGCCTCGGTACTACCCGGCCTAGGGAAGAGAGGTAGTGGTAGGCCCACACCTATAAAACAACACAGTCAGTACCACAATTAATTAAAATAAGCAGAAAAACAATAAAAGGTAGGGGCGAGAAGTGTACCTGTAGAAATGGGAAGAACCCAGCTACCACTGTCTCCCTGTCGGAGGTGCCCAGGCTATCGAAGAGGTGTGCCAGGAGGGCCGCACCCCATGCATAGGTCCCCACCTGGGTCAGGTCCTCTAGTAGGGGAAGGCACCTGTAGCTCACCAGGTCCCCTCTGGTCCCCAGGATCAACTTCTCAATCATGAGGATCAGGAAGCGCCTCAAGTCGTGGTCCGCTGCCGCTCCCTCCTCCTCCGCTAGCACTGCCCTGGCATCCACTGTCAACCGGGCCATGTACTCCGCCTGGCCCTCTCCGGTCTGGTGGCGTGCGTCTGCCACCCCCAAGCTCGCCTGCAGCCTCGTCCTCAGCACCAAGGATGATCTCTCCCGCATCACCTCCAGTCCTAGGACCCTCTCCACCATCTCCTGATAGCACGTGTACGTCACCCCTGTCACCGCCTGACCATCTACCCTCAGGCCGGTGATCCGTGCCACGTCCTCCAATGTGGGGATCATATGACCCCACAGGAGGAGGAAGGCGTGGCACTCGGGGTCCCACCGCTCCTTTAATGCCTAGATCAATGCCACATCCGATGTCAGCTTGTCTAACCTCAAAAAGGGGCCGAACCCCATCTCCTCCAGCCGGGCCCTCTGGAAGTTCAGCAACCCCTGATAGATGGCCCGGACGACGGCCCACCCTAGCCGGGACCGTAGCTCACTATGCAAAACAGCCATAAAATTCCAAAGATTGGTCAAATCCCATGAAAATGACCAGTTTGTTCAGGTCGCGACAGGAGGTCTGTCGCCTTCTGAACGAGATATAAAGGGTGTCGCATTCAGCTCTTAGAAAGCGACGACCCAACTGTCGCCTTCGGAACGCGACATCCTCTCTGTCGCGTTCTTCCTGGTAATGCAACGGGCAACCTGTCGCGTTCACAGGTCAACCGGGAATGGGAAATATCAATTCACCGGTCGTTTCACCTTGGGCAAGGCCCTACAATGGGGTGCTCAGCACCTCCTTTCACCCCATCCCACACCCTCAATCGCTGGGGGTTTAAGGTATGATCACTTACCCTTTTGGGGCCTGCGGCCTCCTCCTCGCCCGGCGTTTCCTGGAGGTCCTCCTCCATGGGGAGCGCCGGAGTCTCCTCCCCCGTCACCATAGACAGTTCCTCGGTCGTTCTCCACCGGCGGATCATTTTCTTGGATCTCCGGCGCCCATCGCAGCGCCCACCGCCGCCTTCACCGCCCTCCATTGCCACGGGTCACCGGAGAGGGAGAAAGAGAAATGAGGGAGAAAAGAAGAAGGAAGGGGGGGAGGTCCTACCACTGCTGGAGAAGAGAGAAAGGGGGAAGTCGCCGCCTATCGCCGGGAGGAAGAAAGGGGAAAGGAAGATAGAGAGAAGGAAGAAGAGGGAAAGAGAGAAGAGGCGTGGGGCCCCAAATTCAAACCGCCTCGGTCCTGTGATCACGACAAGGAGTCCGTCACCTTATAGTTAGGTCGCGACAGGATCGCAGTCGCGTTCAAGACTTATTGGTCGCGACCTTTGACCGGTCGCGTTCCAGGTTGCGACACTTATGTCGTCGCCTTCCAAGTTTCTTCACAGAACTCCTAAACATCCGTATTTTTCATTGCAAATCTCATATGAATACATTAAATAAAAACTAAAAATCATCATAAAATGTCTGATACATCTCTATCATCCTCCCAATACATCAAATCTCCCAAAAATTCCAAAAAAATACAATCAAGACTCTCTTGCTAGCTCGCGGTCCCCACATGGCCGGATCTCCCTGTACTCCCTGAGGTAGGCCTGATATGTCTCGTGCTCCTCATGCACCGTGGGTGGTAGGGCGTGAGTGGCACACACGCACCAGATCACTAGCACGCTCCGCACAGCCTGTTCGTCCTCCGGATCTCCCAAGCGCCTCACTTTCATAGGAGGTAAGTGTGACAGCTGAAGTAGATTATAGCACCTGTGTGGGTTGTAGAGAACCATCGCCATGTTCCCCACGAGCTGTAGGTCCAGTCCGTGCCCAAGGGGAAGTCGTATGTCAACTCCGCGTAGCGCCGCTATGTCCATGGCGAAGTGCTCGATCGAAAGTGTGTTGAGGTAAAGTCGCCATGCACTCCGAGTCTTCTTCTCCGCAGTCCTGCACACAACACGATTGGAGAATTTGGCTACTCTACCGATGAAGCACAAAAGATGGCACCCAAAGATCCGGCTCTCCGTAGTGGGATTTTCTACAAGTTTAAATTTTATCCTCACTCCCAACCAGCACTCTAGGAGGATCATAGAGCCATGACGTGGGCCCCCGTAGCCGCCGATGTGAGTCCCACATAGAGGTAGGCCAACACGGCATGAGAAAGGGAGAGCCCCCGCCATACCCCACTAATGGCTCTAAGGTTTGCATGGTCTAAGAGGTGATCTCCGGATGGGAAGAGTACCACCCCACACAAGCATATGGCCACGGCTTTGGCTATCTCTTGGTAGTTCCCACACTTGTTTTTACATTGAGATATGACCCACTTAGACAAGGGGACAAGGTGAATGTGTTGTGGGCTAATCATAGTGTATACATCTTCGGGATCCATCATAAATTCGCCTAAAATGAGTTTTGGGTTGATAGGCTCAACGGTGTAACTTGTTTTTTACTCATCTCCCCTTGTAGTTTTGGGTAACGCCATAAATGCTTCAACCTCTTCAAGTAAGACGGTGGCCTCAAACTTTGGGAAAAGAAAAGTGTGAGTTTGTGGGTGCCATAACTCGATCAAAGCGGTGATGCTATGCCAATCAAAGGAAATCTTATGGTAGTTATGGGCAGCTATCAAGATACCCCCCAAACCCCACTCTCTCAATGTGCGGATCACATGCATGTGGAGAACCTTGATCATGGGTGCTATCCACGTGAGCTTGGAGTATCGGTGGGAGCCGGGGAAGAGCTAGAGGAGAAGAAGAAGAACATGCATTAATAGAGAAATTCGGAGTTGAAAATAACATAAAATTGAAAAGATCATCTTACATACCTCTCTTACATCGCCATTGCTACTCAGATGATTGGGGACATCCGTCAACCTTAGGAGCTCACTGTAGGACGTCCAGGCGCGCTTGGGACCCCTATAGGAAGCCTCTTCACCCATGGGAGCATTTGGAGCTCTCTTCATGGCCATGGGAGTCTTGGGAGCTTGAAGAGAAGAAGGGAAGGTTTGAACTCCGAATTTGGGCCTCTACCCCCTTATTTATAAACATTTGGGATTCCTATTCATGATGGGAATGGGTTTAAAAGGGTTAATGGAAGTTAAACCCGGACTAGGAAGCCTTAAGAGTCCAAGTGAGAAGCAAACATGGAGTTCTCGGGTTGCTTTTTGGGTTCTGGGTGCAAAACATGTGATCGCGACGTATTGACACGTCACCACCTGGTCGCGACAGACTCATCGTCGCGTTCACTTTAAGGTAGCGACAGTCATGCTGTCGCGTTCAATGTTTGAGTTTTGTTGGATAATTCCTTCGCATTGTTGTGATTCTTATTGCCAATTTGAGATATGTTTGCACTTATGCTTAGATCTTCAAATATTTCAGTGCATATTGAGCTTGTATCTTATTGTCTTTATTGCTTTATATCTTGAAAATCCATAAAAATAAAAAAAATGCAGAAAATCCAAAAATCAGAAAAATCATAAAACCAAAAGACAGCTCGTCAGGTGAGTTCAGGTAAGTATTTCTAACCTTTATCTCTGCATTACTATATGGTATCTACCCTACTATATCATCTCAAGGACCGGCTGGTTCTCAGTGTGTTCCAGGATCTGAGTTCCCCTTCACCAAAAACAAGGATGATCTAAGTGCGCACTGTTAATCATTGGATAGGCCGTTAGATGGTATGGCTCGTGGACGATGGATTCTATCGCACGCCGGGGATGCGAAGTGTCTTGACCCTTGCTCATTTTGTCTAGCAATATTATCCTTGAGTATTTGTTATTTTCTCCTTTTCTTTGCATTTTATTTTATGATTTCTTTTCTTTTAGCCCAGCATGCATCATTTAGGATCTTTGAGCTTCATGCCTCATGATTAGTTAAAGCCAGCTTCACGGTGATGTTTTAACTAGATCTTCATTTCTCATATAGGAATTTCATTCCATTTTGAATTTGAAAGTCTACTTCGAGCTAGTTGCTCGGTCCAGTTTGCCAGTATGGTTCCTATTCAGGATTCCTCTCATCCCCATTCATTATATCAGTCATTCCTTTTCCCTCCGATCCGCTCATTAGTCGTGAATCGCTCGAAGGCCAGAGTCGAATCGACCCGCCGGGCAGCACCTATCCCCTAATGAACGAAACCTGCAAGCCAAAATGGCCAGGATACCTCTTCATCAAGAGGTTGATCATTTCTTTTCTTTTGATCTTTATTCGTCCCAGATTTGAACCATCCTTGCACTCTGTTCCAGCCATGTTTGAAGATCGCCGGATAATTCTCGTTGCTTATTCGTCCAGAATGGGTGTCTCTTTACCTTGATGCCCGCTTTTCATCTCATTCCGCTTCATTCCACTACATCGTCATGTCATGCCATCTCCGCTTCACTATCGCTCCACTCCCTTGCAAAGCAGGCATCAAGGAGGGGCAATCTGTAGACACCTATTTCATGCCCATAAGTCGAGCCAAATTCTTTGTCATATCATTGATGCCCCACGTTGGCTCATCATCGCCTAGCTGGCTTTTTCCGATCATGGTATCTTCTCATTAGTTCATCGCCCTAGTGGGTTCTTCCTAGTCACATTAATCAGTCTTCATCATTATCTCGTAGCTCTCTGAGTTAGGAGTTCAGTGCTTCAAACCGCACGTCAATCTGATACCCATGCAAGGATATCAGACATTTTGATTGGGCCATATGCTGAAAGTTTATGAAGGCGACAATGTCCCTGTCGCGTTCTCATTCAGAAGATGACACCCTTCCTATCGCGTTCCTCATCACACTGATTTGCCTTCAGCACCTGAATCGATCATCTTCAGAAGGCGACACCTCGATACGTCGCGTTCTCATTTGGCATTTTAATTCCCTCAAAATTTGCCAGAAAATGCTTAAAAGGTTTCCTTCTATGGAAGGCTACGTATCGAGGCGTCACGATCTGGTAGCGACAGGGGGCTCGTCGCGTTCTGGTTTCCATGCAACGTACCCTTTCCTAACCCGACTTGGACCCTTGCCATTGATGAATAATCCAACTTTTAGTTGGTCTAGAGGCATCCAAATCCTTCTAAATTCGGAGGATACCCTCCTTAGAAGGTCCTTTCCGAGTTCTGATTCCCCTTGCCCGAGCTTACCTACCCAAATTCGGACCATTGCCTATTATTCTCCTCTCAGACCATTTAGGAATAATTGGGTATAAAACTCTTCATAGAGCACGGTTTAGGGCAAGGCCGGCGTCTGCTTCTTCCTCTCTCAGAGAGCTACGAGTTCTCAGAAGACCTCTCAGCCTCCAGACGACTAGGAAGTGCCCCCCAGGGCGTTTTCTCCTCATCTACACTTTCTCTCTCTTGTTCTTCTTGATTTTTCTCTTCATACATGCATGTTTAGATTCATTTTTTTCGTAGATCTGCATAAGAACACTCCACACACACCTATTTTAATCACCCAAAGGGGTTAAAACCCCACCCCACGTGAATTCCTCCCAATTAGTTCATGTTTACTCTTTGTTTTGGGATAGATTCTACACAAAATGAGTTTCTAATGGGTGTTTCATTGTTTTGATGTTCTTGGCAGGGTGTTAGAAGACAGTAGCAGCACGAGGCTCTTGCCCCTTGGCCGGCTGAGGAGCAGGAAGAAGAGAATCCATAGTCTTCATCTTCTGAAGCAGAAGGCGACGTTTATCTTGTCGCGATCCATAGAAGGCCACACTCCGCGCGTCGCGTTCAGAGAACCGGAAGGCGGCACCTCCATCGTCTCATTCAAGGCAAGGCGACGGCGGGCCTGTCACATTCATAGGACCAGGTTCTTCTTCTGCATCTTTCTTCCTCTTCCAAGGTAGTTAGCATCTTCCTTCGTCATACATCTCTTTGCAACTACTTTGGTGGTGATCACGGTTAGTTTTCTTTATTTTAATCATCATCTTTGGGGAGCAAATCTCGTGATTACAGCGGTCTGTTGACCCGTCGCGTTAAGGTGCTTAACACGACGAGGCGATCTGTCGCGTTCTGGGTGCTGAAGGCTAAAAGCCTTGACCGGCAACCCCTTTCCCCTCTCTCTCCTCTTCTTCCCTTTCCCCTCTTCTCCGACGATGGGGAGGTTCCCCTCCAGCGATCGGGGTGTGGTGGCGCTGGCGGGCTCGTGCGGAGTGGTGGAGCGGCATCGTGGAGCGAGGAGGAGGTGGCCGAGCATCATGAAGGCCCTTCATGGGTTCGATTCTTCCTGAAAGGTAGGGATTACTGGAACTCTTCTCGATCCGGGTGCATTGGGAGCTTCTCGTGGTTTCTAGTTAGCATTTACTGCTTTCCCCATGCTCCCCTCCTCTGTGTGGATTGTTTGTATAGTGTGGGCGGCCCGGGATTGAGGATCACGCTGGTCTGCCTCTCCACTGATGTCGCAATGGCTCGGCGCATCGCGACATTAGAAGAGGCGTCGGCCCGGTCGAGCGCGACCTTATAGCGGCGCGGCTGGCGGTCCCGATATGGGCGTTATTACAACACGTTTCTTGGTCACAACAGGGCTTGTTGTCACAGCGCTTTGCCCCGTCGCGACAGGGCTTGTTGTCGTGGCGCTTTGCCCCGTCGTGACATGGTATGTCGCGGTGCCCTTCCCTGCCGCGATGGTATCGTGACGGCCTATGGGGGTGCGACATTACCTGTGTTGCCTCAGGTGTTTCCGTGGCCCCAGTTTGTGTGTCGGTGTGTGCCCTAGGGTAGGCTTTTCCCTTAGGACCTTCTGGTAGGGAACGCTGCAGGTTACCTCCCTGCGTTCAGCGACCAAAGGTGACACCTTCATGGCCTTGTCCTGGCAGTGGTGCTAGGAGGGTCGCGTTTGTCTAATAATCGATTGACTGGTGGTCAATCGATTATTAGCAAAGCGACGGGTTTCCATGCTGTCCGGTGGTGTTCCAAGGTTCTAGTCATTCGTGCGTGCCTTGTTTGGCCGACGGCCCTTTTGAGGGCTCGTGAGTGCCTCTCGCTTGCTGGGCTTGTCGTGTGTTACAAGCCAGCAGTCCGGTGCGGTTCCTGTTGTGCTTGCCCCACCTTTTGCCCAGTGCTTGGAACTTGAGGGCTTGTCCCATTCAGAGGTTGTCTCCATTGCATGCGACCCCCATCCTCGGGAGCTTGTTGAGGGAGTGCTCCGGGCTACGAGCGTGCTTGAGTTGACAGCCGACTGGGCGGACTCTGGAGCTGAGGGGAAAACGAGGTTTGGACAGCGGCGCTGAGTCATTTGTAGAGCTCTTTTGTCTAGGGCGGGACGCCGAGGCCATTGAGGCAGTTCTCTTCCCAGCGCGGCCCAGACAGTCCTTTGTCTCACTGCCTTACTCTACGTTGGTTCTGGAGTCGCATAGGGAGGTCAGGTGTGAGGCCGCAGCTTTGCCAAGCTGTGGTGTTGTGTGCGTTGGTGTGTTTCTGTGGCGGCTCTGTCTCACCCTTCCGTGGGGGCGGAGGCAGGAGCTAGGCTAGCGAGCAGAGCGTGCAGACTACGGGTCCCCCTCTTGGCTGCTGGCAGCGGTGGCATGGTTTTTGTTGTTGTGATGACGCTTCCTCGTGACATTTCCAAGTGTTATTCATTGCCCTAACTTGCATGGCGGTTATAGCCTGGTTGTGCCTAGTTTCTGTGGGTGTCGTTGGTCTGGCCTTGTGCAGACCCGTGCTTCTGGTGGTTTCCGCTTCGGTGTTCTCTCGGTTCCGTGGTCCCGTTCTTGAGTGTCAGTCTGTGGTGGCACCGGCGTGTGTGGCTTCCCGACCTTGTGGCATGTCCATGGTCCGGGGTGGTTCTACTTGTGGGCCCTCGACCTTGTGGAAGTTTGAGGTGGCCATGCTTGCGGTGAGACGTCGTTCTCACCTGGTTGTTGCATGGTCTCGACGAGTGTGCCAAGGGTTGCTTCCGTTGTGTGCCCAACTCCGTTGGTTTCTGCGGGAGTCGTGTGTGTGGCCCGACCTCGGTTAGTGGTCATGGCGTTGCGCTGTTCTCTTCCGCTGCTTAGTAGTACCCTGCTGTAGGTGTTCCTCGCTTTACAGCTTTCGAGGGTAGTTTCCTATTTTCGGAGTTCCTGCTGCTCTGGCCGGTGAGGGACTGGTAATACCTACTGGGCCTTGTTTGCGAGGCTCACCCCCCTACTTCCTTCAACTAGGGGCTCGTCGTCGCGGGAGCTCGGTGTCGGACGGGTTGCGGAGGCGGTTGTGGCGCCGTGTGTTGTCAGCAGCAGTGAGAGCTGAGTGTTGTGAGCTCTTGTAGCCGAGTGAGCTGAGAGTTGTGCTTTGCAAGTCCTCGGGGTATGCCCCTTATGGACTACACCTTTCTTCTTATACCTGTGCTTTTGGTTGGGACACGTTGTACAGACCTTTGTATATTGTACATATTGTTATAGTTATTTAAATTCAGTACATATCTCACTAAACTATTTCTTCTAACCCTTCCGGATCTTCGGATCTGTGGGTGGCGACCCGACCTTCGGGGTCCCTGGCGGGGATCCGGGAGGTCGAGTCGTTACAGTTGGTATCAGAGCGAGGAGTCTACTAAGATTTGTAAGGAAGTAATAACTATAGCTGTCCCAAAGAAAGATACAAGTACGCTGCTGACACCGTCCGACTAGTGTTAGGCTTGTGCTTTCAATTGTTTTGCATGTGTGCGGCTTCCCTACAAGTTTCGTGTGCGTGCTATAGTGGGTTGTTGTTGCTGCTGCATTGCGTGCGTGGCGAGTATGGTCATCCAGCGTGTTCATGCCATGGTGGCGCAGTTGGCGGTGGACTCGCTGGTAGTGGTCTTTCCATATGGAGGACGGTTGCAGACAAGTCCAGGTGCAGTGCTCCTGGTCGTCTTCGACGCATTTGATTGTCTGTGCATCGCGAAGGCTGAGAGAGCCTACGTGTGGCGTGGCCTTCACCGGTGTAGGGTTGTTGCCTGTGGAACCGGTCGAGGTGTCTCTGCCTTGTTGGCTGCCCCTCTGTTATTGGGGTATGTGTTGTGTTGGTCTTGTGTGTGTGGTCTCTTGTTTGTGCGCTGTTGTGCGCTGTGCTCTGCTTGGTCGGTGTTGTTGCTTGGGCTAAGCAGGTGTTCTGTGTGCCGTGTTGCATCGTTGGTTGAGCGTTGCGACACTTGTTTGTGGTTGTTGTCGGCCTAGTGCTGGCTGGTTGTGAGCTCTGGTGAGGTGCTCCCAGAGTCCTTCGCTGTTGGTTCTGGCAGAAGTGAGGTTTCCCCAGAACTATGTTGTGCTCGTTTCTAGTTGTTGTTGCGTTGCCCTCTAGGCTGAGGTGCATCGCTTGGTTGCCCTGTGTTCTGGTGAGGTTTCCCAGAACCATTTTCTATTGTCCTGGTGAGGGTTTATCTTAGGACTATTTTGCGCTCGTTTCTGCTATTGTCGTGCTAACTCAGAGTTTGAGGTGTGATGTTGGTTTGGCTAGTGCGTTCTGGCGAGTTTTCCCAGAGTAGTGCCTTGGTGGTTCTGGTGGAGGTTCTCCCAGGACCTGCTTGCGTTGCTTCTGCAGTGCTGCTTGCTGCAGTGTTCTCTCTGATGGTCTATGTTGTTTGGTCGTTGGGTTATGCATTCTGGTGAAGGTTCTTCCTAGGATCGCCCTTTGTCGCTTCTGGTGGAGGTTCTTCCCAGGAATGCTCTGTGTTCGTTTTGGACCACCGTTGTGTTGCCCCTGTGGTTCGAAGTGTGTCGTTTGGTTGGGCTGCGTTCTGGTGAGGTTCTCCCAGGACAGCTCTTGGCACTTTTGGTGGAGGTTCTCCCCAAGGTTGCTTCGTGTTGTTTTGGTTGTCGCTACTCTCTCTCTCTGTAGAGGTGAGCTGTCGTTGTTGCCAGGTGGACTGTCCATGTTACAGTCTGCTTGGGCGTTGTCGGTCAAGGTGTTGTGCACTTAGCCGTGCGTCTGGCTACTGCATTGGCCAGCTTGCCTCGTTGTTCGTTTCCGAGTTTCTCGGCTACGTTGGTGGGACTTCATGTGTCCCCGTGGTCAGATGGTTTGTTTCATTTTTTACGCCCTACGTGCTCTCCCAGATGGTGGTTTGGTGAGTGTCGTGGGTGTTTGGCGGGCGGTGCTTCTTGTGGAAGTGCCAGTCTTATGTTATGGTTTTATCCCCCTCTTGTTGGTGGAAGACTCATTATGTGTGTCTCCTTCCCCTACTTTTCATTGGTTGCTCGGGGTGGCGATGCTCCACTGTGGTTTTGTGTTGCCGGGGTGCACATCGTTACGACCTTCTGGTGGAGTCATCTTCCCTTGAATTATTTTTGGGTTCAGCTAGTTGCTCCCCTCATGCCAACATTTCCTTGTGGCACCGTGGGTCGGTGGACCTGTTCATGCCGTTTGTCATTGTGATGGTTTCTTGCTGCCTGCCTGAACAATTTGGGGCATTGGGTCCCTGTTGGTTTAGTGCGAGGTACTACCATTTTCTGTTGGGTTGCTGCGTGAGCATTGTTCTGCTGTGCATTTCTTGCTTGGCTTGCTCGTGCAAGCGTTGTTCTAGTGTATGCTCGATTGTGCCTCAGCTTGTGCCTTGGAGGCTTTTCATGTCGTCGTTTTGGTGTTTGGCCTCTCTATCGGTCGTGATAGAGGTGGTGCCTCTTGCTCTTGCGCGCTAGGGATTCGCTGTGTTCTTTTGCTCCCCATGCGGCAGAGTCAGTGCTCCGTGTTTTGTGTGCTTCTTGGAGCCGACATAGTTGTTGCGCTCTTGAAGTTGTCGGCTTTCCGTGTGCTTCTGTTGTGGGTCTCTGGTGGAGAGTCCCCTTCGATGGGCCCTGTAACTCAAGCTGTTGGTGCAGTTGTGTGTACTGCACCTTGAGCATTTTTCGATGCTTCGCGTTTCTGTGCCTCAAGGGCTGGGGCCGGCGTGGCCTGTTGTGCCCTTTTTAGGCTTGCGGTCATTTGCGTGTGGCTTTTGGCAAGTCTCTTGTGGAGATTCCTTCTTGTTAGCCCATGGTGTTTCGGCCGCTGGTGCACCTCCGTTGCACTTTGCTTAGTTTTGGTGCTTGTGGTAGCACCATGTGCTCGTGCTCGAGTGTTTCGGTTTTGTGCCGTCTGGAGCCTCAGTGCATTGTGTTGTACCTTGGGTGGCTCCTGGTGCTTGTGATAGCACCATGTGTTGTGTTGTGTACCTTGATCGTGAGCTTCGTGCGTCGTTTCATGAGTTTTCTTGGTGTCGGAGGCGTTGAGCTTTCTGCCTCTGGGACACGTGTGCTAGTCTGAGTCTTGTGGTTGTACCGTTGCCGCTATAGGGTGGCTTCTTTGCCTTGTCTAGGTAGCCCTATCGGTGGTATGCCAGGCTTTGGTCATAGCATGTGTCTTGGTTTCCCTCTCACTTTGTGAGCGAGTGTGTTTGATTGTGGTACCCTACTTCGGTTTGGGTCCCTCTAAGGTCGACGTGTTGTCCTCAACCTCTGCGGTTGTTTTCGTTTCTGTATGGTTGTGCGTGGCGTTGGTGAGTCTGGAAGCCGATGGCAGAGTCTCCTATCAGTTCGTATGGTGACAGTGAGGCCTATTGGCTTGCCAGTACTCGACCACGTGGTTCGTCGACGTTGTGAGGTGCAAAGTTCTAGCTTGACTTCAGACATCTTCCGTGTTTTTGTCACGGTGTGCCACATTGTGGAGTGTGTAACTCCCAGTCCTTGTGGCTCCGCGTGCGTTTGGTGTCCTTATCGGACCACGAGGAAGGTCTAAGTGAGACCTAGTGGTGATAGTGGACGCCATTTTCGCGTGTTGAGGTTTCTCCGCGTGCGTTTGCTGTCCCTGTTGGACCGCGAGGAAGGTCTGGGTGAGACCTAGTGGTGACGGTGGACGTCATTCTGTGTGTTTCGGATCTTCCGTGAGTGTGATGTCGCTCTAGTTCTCGTCGCTCACGTGACTTCTCAGTTGGGCCGGTGACCGGTGCTAGCTGCTGCTAGTTGCGTGAGGCCGATCCCCTGAGTGTCGTGCTCGACTCTCAGGCATTTCTCGTGTGGTTGTTGGCAACTGCGCCCTCTGTCGGGTTTTGCCGACGATAGAGTGGGTTGCTGATTGGTTGGTCCCAACAGTGAGGTCTATTGGTGGCTGCAGCCATGTAGTTTTCGAATGGCATTTTCCGCTGTTCAGGCCAGATTTGGCGTCGCTCGGAACCTGTGGGGTTGTCATTCCGTTTGGACGCCCCCCGTGTGTGGCTGGAGTGAGCCATTGGTTTTCTGTTGTGTGCTCCCCATGTGTTTGGAGAGCGTTGTGTGAGCCGTTGGTTTTCCAGCTTCGTGTGCCCACACGCATTTGGCGGTGTGGTTGTTGCCACGAGGAAGTCATGTTGAGACTGTGGCTTATTCGCATTGGTCTTACGTTTGCTCCCTGTGTTTCGTTTCATGCCTCGGGATCTTTTAGGCTTGCCCCAATTTCAAGGACGAAATTGTTTTAAGGGGGATAGAATGTAAGACCCGGCTTCCCGACTTTCCTTTCAGTGTCTGGGATGATTGGCCACTAACGTGTCCAGGCTAGGTGACGCGTTAGTGTCGCATCGTTGGTGTCCGACGCGTCAGTATCCCTATTGCGACACAGGTGTGCGTCACATTCTTGTCGCGCCCAGTTTGCTTGTCGCGTTCTTGTCGCTACCAGTCAATGGGTCGCGACAGTGTTGTTGTGTTCCACTGTGCAGTCATCTGACGCCTGTTAGAGTGGCAGGTGTGTCAGTATGGCCTGTCGCGGTGTCCGTGGGGGATGCGTTCTTGTCGCGGTCTGTTGACCCGTCGTGTTCCTGTCGCGGCATCTGTGGGGTACGCGTTCTTGTCGCGGTCTATTGACCCGTTGCGTTAAGGTGCTTAATGCGGTCCGTCGTGTTCTGGGTGCCGAAGGCTAAAAGCCTTGGCCGGCTTCCCCTTTCCCCTCTCTCTCCTCTTCTTCCCTTTCCCCTCTTCTCCGGCGATGGGGAGGTTCCCCTCCGGCGATCGGGGCGTGGTGGCACCAGCGGGCTCGTGTGGAGTGGTGGAGCAGCGTCGTGGAGCGAGGAAGAGGTAGCCGAGCGTCATGAAGGCCCTTCATGGGTTCGATTCTTCGTGAAAGGCAGGGATTACTGGAACTCTTCTCGATCCGGGTGGATTAGGAGCTTCTCATGGTTTCTAGTTAGCATTTACTGCTTTCCCCATGCTCCCCTCCCCCGTGTGGATTGTTTGTATAGTGTGGGTGGCTCGGGATTGAGGATCTCGCTGGTCTGCCTCTCCGCTGATGTCGCGACGGCTCGGTGCATCGCGACATCAGAAGAGGCGTCGGCCCAGTTGGGCGCGACCTTATCACGGCGCGGTTGGCAATCATGATAAGGGCGTTGTCGCGACGCATTTCCTGGTCGTGACAGGGCTTGCTGTTGCGGCGCTTTGCCCCATCGTGACATGGTATGTCGCAGTGCCCCTCCCCGTCGCGATGGTATCGCGGCGGCCTATAGGGGTGCGACATTACCTGTGTTGCCTCGAGTGTTTCCATGGCTCCGGTTTGTGTGTCGGTGTGTGCCCCAGGGCAGGCTTTGCCCTTAGGACCTTCTAGTAGGGAACACGGTAGGTTACCTCCCAGCATTCAGCGACCAAAGGTCACACCTTCGTGGCCGTGTCCTGGCAGTGGTGCTAGGAGGGTCGCATCTGTCTAAAAATCGATTGACTGGCGGTTAATCGATTATTAGCAGAGCAACGGGTTTCCGTGTTGTCCGATGGTGTTCCAAGGTTCTAGTCGTTCGTGCGTGCCTTGGTTGGCCGACTGCGCTTTTGAGGGCCTGTGCGTGCCTCTCGCTTGATGGGCTTGTCGTTTGTTACAAGCCAGCAGTCCGATGCGGTTCCTGTTGTGCTTGCCCCGCCTTTCGCCCTGTTCTTGGCACTTGAGGGCTTGTCCCGTTCAGAGGTATTCTCCGTTGTCTGGGACCCCCATCCTCGGGAACCTATTGAGGGAGTGCTCCGGGCTATGAGCATGCTCGAGCTGACAGCCGACTTGGCGGACTCTGGAGCTGAGGGGAAAATGAGGTTTGGACATCGGCGCTGAGTCATTTGTAGAGATCTCTTGTCTGGGGCGGGACGACGAGGTCGTTGAGGCGGTTCTCTTCCCGGCGCGGCCCAGACAGTCCTTTGTCTCACTGCCTCGCTCTACGTTGGTTCTAGAGCCGCGTAGGGAGATCAGGCGTGAGGCCGCATCTTGGCCAGGCTGCGGTGTTGTGTGCGTTGGTGTGTTTCTGTGGTGGCTCTGTCTCACCCTTCTACGGGGGTGGAGGCAGGAGCTAGGCTAGTGAGTAGAGCGTGCGGACTACGGGTCCCCCTCTTGGCTGCTGGCGGCGGTGGCCTGGTTGCTGTTGTTGTGACGACGCTTCCTCGTGACGTTTCCAAGTGTTATCCATTGCCCTAACTTGCACGGCAGTTATAGCCTGGCTGTGCCTAGTTTCCGTGGGCGTTGTTGGGCTAGCCTTGTGCAGACACGTGCTTCTGGTGGTTTCGGCTTCAGTGTTCTCTTGGTTCCATGGTCCCGTTCTTAGGTGCCAGTCTGTGGTGGCACCGGCGTGTGTGGCTTCCCGACCTTGTGGCATGTCCATGGTCTGAGGTGGTTCTTCTTGTGGGCCCTCGACCTTGTGGAAGTTTGAGGTGGCCATGCTTGCGGTGAGACGTCGTTCTCACCTGGTTGTTGTGTGGTCTCGGCGAGTGTGCCGAGGGTTGCTTCCACTGTGTGCCCGACTCCGTTGGTTTCTGCGGGAGTCGTGTGTGTGGCCCGACCTCGGTTGGTGGTCGTGCTGTTGCGCTGTTCTCTTCCGCTGCTTAGTAGTACCCTGCTGTAGGTGTTCCTCACTTTACAGCTTTCGAGGGTAATTTCCTATTTCCGGAGTTCCTACTGCTCTGGCTAGTGAGGGACTGGTAATCCCTACTCGGCCTTGTTCGTGAGGCTCACCCCCCCTACTTCCTTCAGCTAGGGGCTCGTCGTCGCGGGAGCTCGGTGTCGGACAGGTTGCGGAGGCGGTCGTGGCACCGTGTGTTGTCAGCAGCAGTGAGAGCTGAGTGTTGTGAGCTCTTGTAGCCGAGTGAGCTGAGAGTTATGCTTTGCAAGTCCTCGGGGTATGCCCCTTAAGGACTGCACCTTTCTTTTTGTACTTGTGCTTTTGCTTGGGACACGTTGTACAGACATTTGTATATTGTACATATTGTTATAGTTATTTAAATTCAGTACATATCTCACTAGACTATTTCTTCTAACCCTTCCGGATCTTTAGATCCGTGGGTGGCGACGCGACCTTCGGGGTCCCTGGCCGCGGTCCGAGAGGTCGGGTCGTTACACCACATATGGCAGAATGGACAGCAACCCTGCCCTCTCGCTTGTGGAGAAGAAGAAACAAGAACATAGTAGCGCAAACCAAAGCATCACCGAAGTTTCAACAGCTAGCTCACCCTCTTGTGGAACGTACTCCGTAAGCTTTTGCAAGACATTGTGCCTGTCCATCGTTTGTTTGGATCCAAGGATGCGATGCAAACTAGCTTTTGCCCCATCTGCCTTTAGATTGATGGGTGAACCATGACTGGGTATACCCATAACCATTGTCAGGTCTTAAGGATGAAAAGGCAAGTTGCAGGGGCCAATCTTAAAACAATCTTCTCTTTCGAAACGTGTTATCAGATCGACTATCAGGGACATGGGGCAGATCACCACTTCACATTTGACATACGCATGGAATGGTGAATTTCTCATTAACTTGAGATGCGTGCTCCTAAACTGCAAGTCTTGCATAACGCTATAGTACCATAAAAGCGAACATAGCATATTAAATTGAATCTGATCCTTGTCTGCAAAGAGAAGATCGAAACTTTTTATGAAAAAAAAATCAGTCAACAAAGACCGGACACAGGGTAAGAAGAAAGATTACTACTTCGGACGACTTGGAGGGCGGTTTCTTCCACTTCCATCACCATTAACGCTTCTTGCTCCGCTTCCGTCGCAATGCGACCAATCGCCACGCTCGTAGGAGATCCATGGCTTGCCATCGTTAGAGGGGAGGGAGAGATCATTTCGGCTGCAGATGTAACTCAAAGAATGGAAAACTGTAACAGAGAGGGCTAGTGCAGGAATGGCGGTGTAGATGTATGGAGTTCTGGAATGCCGCGATATATGTAGGGATGGGTTCGGTGGACCCGACGGAATGGCGGTGCACTGCAATGATGAACATCGTGCGGCTGAACATAATCGGTATTCCCGACGATGGGATGTCCAAGCTATCACGTCTGTTTGTCTGGCACTTTCCCGCCAACACTGCTTCCACGATACGCACTCCCACCAAATTGACCCACAGCAGCTCATCTCCTCACACATGCTATTTATAAACACTACGCGCCACATTTCTATGAAAAAAAAATCTTTCATTCGCCTTCCTCTGCGACGTAATGGAACAGCTCCCAGCAAGATGTGAATTTAGAGATCAAAGTTTCATTCTTTTCATAGGGAGGGACATGGAATTGGCGTCCATACATGCGAGGGTTTCAGAAAGGTTGGGTATAAACATGCAGAAAAACATGCTGAATATCTTCTTCCCATTGATGGCCACGTTGAACAGGTGCTGTATGACGATGGAATGTCCAAGCTATGTTTGATCTTCACAAGTGTCAAGGAACAACATTCATAAATCTACACATTCATGCGGTGGACTATCATTGCCTCAGTACGCAAGCTAGTCGTTAGTCAGATGATCTGCCACAACTTGACAGGTACATACTCCCATGCATCATTCGCATGCATTCTTCAACAGCCTTCACGTTATCCCATGAATCATGTACGTATGTATGTACATTTTTTACAGAAGTACTTCAAACACGCATGGCGCTTCTTTGGAAACCACAGAATCGTCCCACTTACCAGAAAGCAATCTGGAATGGTACGATGACCGAACAAAAGGAGCAGAAGGTGAAGTACCAGTCTTGACACAATATTGTCTAGGTAGAATACATTCAATAGGACAAGTCTTCATAAGCAAAGAGCAATTGCAGATGGAATTGACAAATTACACGATCACACGAGGATTTAATTGGAAATATTTGAAGAACGATTCTGTACGATTAACTGTACAGTGCAATGTAGATGTTTGCCCATGGCTCCTTCATGGGTCCATCATTCGTCAAGGTCCAGAATTTGCAATCAAGAGTCTGAACAACATACACAGCTGTGGGTGTGACATTATGAGCGATCGACATCCTAGGACATCTAAGAAGTGGGTTGCAAATGCTATGAAGGGGAAACTAGTTGATAAACCCACTTATAGAGCAAGTGAAATGATGAGAGACATACGTCGAGATTACGGTATCTCCATCCCTTATCATCAGGTTGCTAGTTATAGGTGCCCTGCAAGCCAATTCACGTAAGTGATGGCACTTGTAATTATGTACAATATCATTTGGTAATATTATAATGGTATTTTCTCACTGTATATTCCATGTGTATGTATACTGTGATGTCCATGGGTCTGTGCAATGGGAATTAGATCATGATGAGATCATGATAATGAGGTCGATCCTCTTTAAACACAGATCCTAAATATTCCTAGTCATAGGTTACTCAAGAAGGACATTGAGATGACCGGAAAGACCGGTGTGCCATATACATGTCCATATGATGGAAGCAGCTGGTCTCATAGCTGCTTGTGTGGAGACACTAGGGATATGGTGCAGGTGCTTATTGGAGAATGAGTTTACTGAATGATCCGTTCTCGGAATGCTATATGGTTAATGATACCTGATTGTCAGATAGAGATTCCGTAGTCTCAGTTGTGTAACTGGTCCTTAGACTTGAGACACCAAAGATGTCTTGTTTGAGTACTCCATTCTTTGATACTGGATTTATAGGTCTGGATGTTCCAGGTCTAGTATATCCAGTCATTGGGAATGGTAGCCAACCTTACGAAGGCAATTATGTGTCAATAAAGGATCATCCACTCTCGGTATCGTGAGAGGAATATCCCATATTGTCTTACTCAGGCAAATCCCTGGCCAGGGTCAATTGGATTTAGTGAGAAGGAGTTCTCCGGGAGAATCCGATAAGAGTTTGACTTTAACAGATTCCATATAGACCTGACAACACCATGCCTAATATATGGTCTCTGGGATAATAGATGGATGAGGGACTACAGGTACACGGTAACTGTGGGCGTCTCTAATGGATTTGATCACTCATATCGTCTGGGGATTATGGCATAGTGGCCTAGTATGTTCATAATCGATGAGTTGAGTGAATTATTATGGAGATAATAATTCACTAAGTCAGAAGGAGTTCTAACGAGTACAACTCACGGCCAGCTCGATATTGGGCCTAAAGGGTCACACACAAAAGGTGGATAACACGATGAATAGAGGATTAGATAAAAGTTATCCAATAAGCCTTATTTAACCCATTATGGACCTATTTGGTAAGACCCAATAAGCCTTGATAAGGATCCATTAAGGGAGCTTACCAGGATTATGCCACCTCACCCCTTCTAGAAGGACACTTCATCATTACCCATCATGACATGATGAGGTGTCCCTGCGAGGTGTCCCTTGTCATGATTACATGACGAGGTGTCCTTGCAAGGTGTCCCTCTTGTCATCATGACATGGTGAGGTGTCCCTGCGAGGTGTCCCTTGTCATGATTACATGACGAGGTGTCCTTGCAAGGTGTCCCTCTTGTCATCATGACATGGTGAGGTGTCCCTGTGAGGTGTCCCCTGTCATCATGACATAATGAGGTGTCCCTGATGAGATGTCCTTTAGGCTCTCTATAAATAGAAGGGGTTCTCTTTGAAGTTTATAGGCTAGAGCTTGAGAAGAGAAACCACCTACTTCATCCCCCCTTCCCGTCTCTCCCTCCTGTGCTCTCCCTAGGCAAGAGGAGAACTTAGAGGGCCGAGCCCTCTTGTTGTTGCTGCTACTTACTGTTGTTGGCCGCTGTGGCATTGCACGACTAGGAGGAGTGGCACCACCGGTGTAGGAGGGGTCATCGTCATCGCCGATCATCCACTGTGTTGATACCGTTAGAGGGAGTCTCGCGAGAGCTCCTTCAAACAAGGACTAGTTCTGCGCTTCAGGGGATATACGATCTCCCCTAGGTGAGATTGTCTCACGCCTTATTTGTATGTATGTTTACATGCACCGTACATCATAGCCCGATCAAGTACATAGATGTAAATCAATTTTTTGTTTTACTTCCGCTGCGCATGTGATGCCTCAAGTCGATTTCCAACACAGGTATGCCATGATTTTAATTCTAACACATCACGACTTCTACAGTAATGCATACAACGAGAACTGTAAGTTTCTGGCGCTTGTATTGTAACAACTATAATCATACACTATAAGGGTCCGTATTGTAACAACTGTAATCATTAAAAAGTATACTGTAACAATCTATGCAGGCCACTATATCAACAACACTATAATTTGTAAGGTATAAGGACAAGTACTGTAACAATCTGTAAATAGTCTGTAAATAGCACTGTATAAATTCATCTAACATACCATGTATCATCATATCAATAGGCATGGTGGGGCAAAGAAGTTGCTGTCAGTTCTCTATACAGAGATTTCAGAACAAGCTATCATATGTTGCACTGGTACAGCGAACGTGCATTACAGTCAAACCCGGGATCGATTTTGTCTCTAGAAGTGGACCCGGAGACACAACATTTCAAACGCTTTTTCATATGCTTCAAGGCATCTGCATATGGGTTCGAAGTTGGTTGCCGACCTATGCTCTTTTTGGATGGAACTCATATCAAACAACATAATGTACAAGGGGTTATACTTTCAGCAAGTGCCTTAAACGGTAACAATGAGCTATTCACTGTAGCGTAATCCATCGCAGATTCGGAAATATATGACAACTGGGTCTAGTTTCTACAAAATTTGAAAAGGGCATTACTCTCAGATAGAAGGATTGCCTTCCTATCAGATAGGGGGAAAGGTTTGAAGGAAGCGATTCCTGACATATTTCCAAATGATCATCACGGCTACTGTTTCCACCACATCATGCAGAACTTCAACGACCAATGTGCAGAGAAATATGCCGCCCTTTTCAAGAAATTACTTAGAAAAATCATCCAACGCATTGCCTATGCTATCACTGAACAAGAGTACCAAGATGCAATGATCGCAATGGAGCTTAATTCTGCTGATGCCAAAGAATGGGTGCTTCGAAATGATGTCGACCACTAGTCCCATGCTCGTTTTTCGGGACAAAGGTTCGCCTCTTCAATTACACAAGCGATATGTTCTATTACATTCCGCCATTTATGTTCTTACAGTTAGGCGTTAGCATGTCTTATAGTAACAGATATAAGCTATTACAGTAAGCATTATCTTACAGTTACTGATATATGACGTTACAGAACGTGTTAAATGTGGTTACAGTAAGTAGTGAAGACGTGTTACAGATATATGATGTTAAACTAATTTCCTTTACATTGTCTCACAGGTTTGGCGAGTTATACTCAAATTTGGCAGAGTCATTCAACAATTGGATACATGATGCGCGAAGTCTACCAATACTACAGTTGGTTGACAAAATTAGAGTTCAAATGATAGAAATGACTGCAAAGAGGAAAATTGATGCAGCCTTGTGGGATACTCTATACTGTCCTAAAGTACAAAAAATCATCGAAACAAATCTTCAAGAAAGAAGAAGCTTAGCAATCTGTCATTCAGACGGAATCAAATTTGAGGTTATTGAAAGTATGAAGACGTACGCCGTAGGCCTTCATCAACAAACATGCTCCTATGGACATTGGCAACTTGTCAAGATTCCTTGCAAGCATGCATGCGCCGCAATTGGCAGTAACAATGAGGCTGTTTCTTAATATGTTTCAGCATTTTACAGCACATAAGTGTATAGGGCTGCATACGAAACAAACATTCAACCTACCCCAACATTTGACATGCCGGATCCGCCTCAATCATCTGATGTTCTGATCAAGCCACCAATAACAAAAAGGTTGTCAGGAAGACTGAGAAAGAGGAGAATACATTCAAGAGGAGAAGTAGAGCATGAGTATATTTGTTCAAGGTGCAAACAAATAGGTCACAATAGAAGAACTTGTAGCAACCCACCCTACAATCCTGAATGAATTAAAAACTTCTACAATTATTCTTTATCTACAATGTGTAAGTGATGTCAATGGTTGCTATAAGTGTGAAACACACGTTATGTAAGTGCGAAACACACATTATGTAAGTGTGATACACACGTTATGTAAGTCCAACTTCCATGGATGGCGGAGGCGGATAGACAGGCGGACATGTCACTTCATGGCATTCGAAAGGACAGAAGGGTAAGACGGGAATGGGAAAAAGAGACTGATGCAAAAGAGACGAAACTCATGAATCGAGGGTTGTAAATGGTGACCTCTCAAAAGTAGGGACTGAAAATTAAACCGGGCGAAAAAGTAAGGACTCTACGTCTTCCAGTATTCTGACAGAGACGAGGAAAAAAAATACCACCCTCTGACAGGGACTTCCAATTAATTTTCCCTAGATATAGTTACATTTAATTAACTACATATAATGTAATTATAAATATAATAAAATTATAAATATTATTAAATATATATCAGCGTCTCCTAAGAAGCCGATGACATATGTGTCGCCTAATTTTTCCCCACCCAACATCGAAAACCGCCCTCCCCAACTCCAATTCCCAACTCGCTTCCCATTTCCCTTTCACCCCCCTCTCACTTTCTTCTCCCTCTCTTCCTTCGTCTGGCCCCATGTAGGTGCTAGGCAACCCCAGGAGAGCTCGGCTCGCTGTCATCGCTGTCATCGGCTCCCCGCAGCACTCCGCGCTCAACAGTCGTAGGGAAACCCCAGGAGCTCCCCACCTTCTTGCCTTCTTCCTCTTGCCTCACGGTCGCTTGCGCCTCCTTCATCCACACAACACCTATCTCCGCTGCCTCTCGGTCTCTGCCACTGCAACTCCGAAGCCCCCTGCCCATCGAACCACTGCCACACAGCCACCTCCACCTCCCCGCGAGAGGGAGGTTGATCACTAAGCGTCGGGTAGTAACCCTTCCTCTGCTCACCACTCCAGGAAGCCCCTCTATCTCTGGAGGCATCGGCGCAGGCACTGGAAATCTCAAGTGTAGGCAAACATCATGGCGGTTGATGACGGAGGAGAACCTATCGACAAGGCGCTCCTGGGCGGCTGTGTCGGCGGCGATGCAGGATGCAAGAGGCTTCTCAGCTGTCTACTCCGGTAGGGGGTGGGGCAGTGGTGGGGGTGCTAGTGGTGCGGGTGTCAGAGTGGGGGAGGCGGTAGTGGAGTCTGGATGGAAGAAGTGGAAGACGCACAGGAGAGTGTCTATATGGAATAGAGAGAGAGATGGAAGGTCCTAACTTCTTGTGGGGGGCACAGACAGGAGGACTCGTCACCGTGTTGTTCTTTGATAGTAGGGACTACCTTGTTTCTCCCAATGGTGGCAAGGTAAAAGTTCCTTATTTCCTTATATAGTTTTTATTTTCAATTTTCTGGCATGTCGTCAACCCAGTTGTTGTGGTTATACGTGTTGGGGATGTGTACTTTGTTGAACCAGTCTTCAAAATATACATTGCATATTTATAGATTCAAACCATAATATATAATAATTTTGAAGATGATAAAAATAAACAGATATTTATTGATAATAAAATATGTCAAATACTATATTCTCTCACTTACACATCATATAGTAAAATCTCAAAGACATATTTTGTTATACAAATTATTCTTCTCAGAAATCCTAAGTATAAGGTTGACTGCCTAAGAAATATATAAAGTTCACTTCGTCATATACAAAATTCACTTCGTCATATATGAAGTAAAACACGAAGATCTTACTTCGACTGATCATGTTGAAATTGTGATATACGAAGTTCACTTCGTCATATACGAAATTCACTTCATTATATTCGAAGTTCAATTCGTCATATGCGAAGTAAAACACGAAGAACTAACTTCGAATGATCACGTTGAAATCATGATATACGAAGTCCACTTCATCATATACAAAGTTCACTTTGTCACATATGAAGTAAAATATGAATGTCTCACTTCAACTGATCACGTTGAAATCGTGATACACGAAGTTCACTCGCCATATACGAAATTTACTTCATCATATACGAAGTTCATTTCGTTATATACAAAAACCTCTTCGACATATCTGAAGTGTCACTTCGACTAACAACATTATATCTTACCAGAAAAAGTAAACACACACAATCTATATAATATCTTTGTATCATTAACATTTATTATCATATTCATGACATTCTCTATTTTTGGAAAAATAAATTCATGAACGTATGTCTGGATAAAATATAAACTCTTGATTTCAAATATATCATGAAGAACGAGTGTTTAGTGCAATTGATTAGAATCAATTGTTCTATGAGAATATTTTTTTTTCACTCTCTTTTTACCAAAGCTCTCAAATATATATCATAAAGCTTTGTCTCATAAATTTAAAAATATTTGTATCTTGAAGTTTTAGTTAAAAATTTTTGAAAAGGTCTTCTGACACTTGCCATAGAAACATCCATATTATCTTTTGTTAGAACTGCACTGCACGATCTCTACCTACTACATATTCTATAATATCTATGTAAATTTGTGCAGAACTTTGTTCACAGAACATTAATTGTTAGTACACAAAAGATACTCGTCAATATTTGAAATATCACACAAGTACCTATGATCATACTCGTAGCTAACATACTGGATCTTGTCTAGTATATCTTGAAACTTGTCTCATTCAGGATAAAGAGAAAGAGCATCAGCACGAGAATTGACTGATCAATGTGAATGTAAAAGGTATACACGTCGCCCTCGGAAGAAGAGTTGCAAGGACTATCCCTCCAACGGATATATTCAAACAGACCAAGCAATGGCTACAAAGATGTAGCCTATAAATATGAAGATAGTCGAAGGAAGAAAATATACATGAGTGTGGGAGATAACAAGCTATACATAAGAAAGCAAGAGAGATACAAGCACATATATGAGAAGAAGTGAAGAAGTGCAAGTGTGCTATGTCAAGCTTCTACTCTACAAATACTGCATGGGCGTTGTGTTGAAGCCTTGCCTGTGCATGCAGTAAAGCAACTATTGAAATCTCACATTGTAAAGGTTCTCCTCTTAGACTCAGGAAGTCTTTCTTCATACTAGAATTCATCTACTCTATTCTTCTAAGTCTGGAGTACCTCTGAGTCTAGTTCTCCACACAAGAAGCTTACCAAAATAATTGTACCCCATGTAGAAGGGAAGACCTACTAAGTAGGGTATTTACCCCTCTGGAAGAGGGAAGACCAAAGTAGTCTTGGCAGTTGATTCCCCTTTTTGAAGGGAAGGCTAGTTGTAACTAGCGGGTTATCTTTCCCCTTGTGTAGAAGGGAAGACTGGAAAGTACCGGGGTGTTGTATCTTTGAAAAGATAGTGAAATCCTAGGCTCTTGGCTTAGGGACTGGACATAGGACTTCTATTGAAAGGAAGGTCCGAACCAGGATACAATTTTTATGTCTTTTATAGTTTGACTAACATAACTAATGTGTGTTGTTAAGTTTTTGATAATTTAGCTTCCGCAATGGAAAACACCTATTCACCCCCCCCCCTCTAGGTGAAAAGCGATATTGTCATCGATCCAACATACCTGATGCAGAAGCCATCTCACGTGTTAGGAGGAAGACGACACCGGAAGACCTGCAATGTGCACACCCATAATAGGATCCTAATGGGCACTTCATAGGTTAAGCCCATGAGTTTATTCTGTTAATTGGATCTGATGGTGTGTTTATATTGTGTAGTCCAATACAAGTGGACCACAATATCGGGCAAAAACCTAACATTCTCCCACTTGGTCCAACTTGTCATAAGTACATCAAATCTTCCTTTAAAAACATACATATAATATAGACTCATATATAGTTTTAAAAGACTCTTGAAGATTTGATGTCTTGGACTTACACCTGAAGGGAAAAACACGGTATATGCATGCATGATTAAAAAACCATACACCACTCCAATTAATGAAACTTGAACAGTTCAAATATAGTAAATCAAATGACATTAGTCATGGCGATAAATGCAATCACATTATACACCACCTTCTATATACCACAATGCAACCAACTCACTACAATTAAACACTGAACTTGAAAAGATAGATAAACTTAAACCTAATGTTTGTCTCCTAGTCACCACTTAAGCATGCATTTTACCAACCATAACCCATAGCCAACATGTATACACAAATAAGTGGAATAGACAGAAAATAATAGAAGAATCATGACATAGATGTGATCACAAATAACAACATAATGTCAACTAAAAATATCATAACATATTGAGAGAACTAACAAGACCTATCCGAATCACATGACTACAAAAGACGCTAGCAGGTAGTTCTTTAGTGAGAGGGTCAGCAACCCAAAGATCTGTCCCAATGTGTTCTATACACACTTCATGATTCTTCACTCTATCTCTAAGAGCAAAATACTTGATATCCAAAGCTCTACCACCCTTGGATGTCTTATTATTTTTAGAGAAGAAAACCGCAGCGGAATTGTCACGTAAATCTTGATAGGCCTAGAGATGAAATCTATAAACGGTAAACCTGTGAGCAAATTCCGCAACTGAATGGCCTGATCACTAATCTCAAAACAAGCAATAAACTCAGCTGCCATAGTGGAAGTCACTGTAATACTCTGCTTTTCACTGCACCAGGTAATAGCTCCTCTTGCTAAGAGGATCACATAGCTTGAAGTGAACTTCCTTATGTCAAGGCAGCCACCAAAATCAGCATCAGAATATGCAATGACCTCTATTAGCTAATCTGACCTTCTATATGTGAGCATATAATCCATTGTGACTTTCAAATAATGCATGACTTTCCTGGCAGCCTTCCAGTGATTTATACCTGGGGTCACTCTGATATCTACTGAGCATACCCACAGCAAAAGTTATATTTGGACATGTACAAATCTGAAGGTACATTAGGCTCCCAACGGCTGAAGCATAAGGAATAGATTCCATTTGCTTCCTTTCTAAGTCATTCTTGGGACACTATAATTTACTAAATTTATCACCTTTTACAATGGGTATTTTATCGGGTGCACAAGACTGCTTGTTAAATCTTTCTAAAACCTTTGAGATATAAGCCTTTTGGGCAAGACCTAAAGTGCCTGATGGTCTATCCCTTGTGATCTCAATGCCCAACACATATTGGGCTTCACCTAAATCTTTCATCTCAAAGTTTTCAGAAAGAAAAGTTTTTGTTTCATATAATAAACTAAGATCACTACTGGCAAGCAAGATATCATCTACATACAAAAGTAAGATAATGAACTTACTCCCACTGACCTTTAGGTATAAACATTCATCAATAATGCTTTCCTTAAACCCAGAGGACAATATGATCTCACTAAACTTAATGAACCATTGTCGAGAAGCTTCCTTAAGTCTATAGATAGATTTCTTTAATTTGCATACCAAGTGCTCTTTCCCTTCAACATGAAACCCATGAGGTTGTTTCATATACACTTTTTTTATCTAGATCCCCATTAAGAAATGTCGTTTTCACGTCCATTTGGTATAACTCCAAATCAAAATGACCACCAAAGCCATGACTATCCTGAATGAGAGCTTCTTAGAAACAGGAGAGAAAGTCTCATCATAGTCAATATCTTCCTTTTGAGTGAAACTCTTAACCACTAATCTGGTTTTATATCACTCAACTTTACTTTTAGAGTCCACTTTAGTTTTGAATACTCATTTGCATCGAACAAGTTTGGACCATTCTAGCAAGTCGACAAGTTCCCAGACTTGATTTTTAGCCATTGAGTCAAGCTCTTCCTTCATGGCTTCAAACCAATAGGTAGATTTTTCACTCTCCATAGCTTGTGAAAACGTCACTGGATCATCAATATCGCCCTTGTCTAAACCATTTTCCTGTAGGTACACCAAAAGCTCATCAGATATGGAAGGTTTCTTGACTCTCTGAGTTCAACGTATTATTGGCCCTTGATCCACCTGAGGATGTGGTTGGTCAACAGGTGCTATATCCACTAGTTGTAGAGCCACTTGAGGTGGACCAATTGTAACTTCTTGTTCACCAACAATGTCATTCTAAGAAATGAACATGGGAGCAAAGTTGTCAGTTGCTACAGGTATTTCAGCATGATCCTATAACTCCTCAAAAGAAATCTCTCGAGAAGATCCACTCCCACTAACTCAACCATCCTCGAGGAACGTTTTCTTATCTGTCTCTATAATGATGGGGACATGTGATGGACAATAAAACATGTACCCCTTTGATCTCTCTAGATAACCAATGAAGAACCCACTGGTTGTTCTAAGATCAAAAGTCTTTTCTTGTGGATTGTATGGTCTGGCCTCAACTGGACACCCCCATGTGCGCATGTAGTTTGTTGAAGGTTTCCTACCACACCACAACTTAAAAGAAGTTTTAGATGCAGCCTTTGTAAGAACCTTGTTCACTATGTGTGCAGTTGTCTTAATGGCCTCCCCCCACAAGGACAAAGGTAAGGTAGAATGACTTAACATTATCCTGATCATTTATTTAAGCGTTCGATTCCTTCTTTCTACAACTCCATTTTGATATGGACTACCAGAGGTAGTAAATTGAGGTATAATACCCTCCTCTTTAAAATATCTCGCTAATGGTCTAGCCTTTGTCCCATCTCTGCGTACCTACCATAGTACTCACCACCTCTATCAGACCTGACTATTTTGAATACTTTTCATGGTTGTTTCTCCACTTTCTTCTTGAACTCTTTAAAGTATTGAAGACATCTACCTGTTCAAGAAGTAAATATAGGTACATGAATCTAGAATAGTCATCTATAAAGGTGGCAAAGTACCTTTCGCTAGGCAAACAGAGAGGAAAGAGACCATAGATATCAGTATGAAATATTTCAAGCACTTGAGAACTCATAGTGGCATCCTTATTAGGCGTGTGTGTTTGCTTTCTTTCTATGCAATCAACACATGTCTCAAAGTCAGTGAAATCTAGAGTAGGAAGTACTCCTTCTCCTACTATCTCTTAAGTCTCTGAATGGAGATATGACCCAATCTTCTATGTCACAACATAGATGAGTTTTCATTAACTCTACCACGTTTGTTGCTAACAACAACTGAAGTATGTAGGGTATGATGAGATTGTTTATTTACATTGCTAAGACAAAATTCATAAAAACCATCAGATAGAAAACCAATATCAATGACAATATAATCCTTTATTAATTCAAATAAAGAATTTCCAAGACATATACGAAAACTTTCTGAATCAAGTTTTAATACTGAAACCAAATTTCTACTAAAAGATGGTACTTAAAAAATATCTTTCAAATCTAGAACAAATCCTGATCCCAAAATAATCATATAAGTCCCTACAGCCTTGACTTGTGAGTGCGTCTTATTTCATGAAAAGATTATTCGCTCACCCTCATTCGGAGGCCTTTGAGAAAGAAATCCCTGCATAGAAGTGGCAACATGCACAGTAGCACCTGAGTCAATCCACCATGTATCTTTAGAAACATTCACTAAATTAGACTCATAGCAAACATAAGAAGAGAAATTATCTTTCTTTTCAAATCTGGCATTCCTTTTCAGACGGTCTTTCTTAACATGTCTAGGTTGTTTGCAGAAGAAGCACTTGTCATTTTTGCCCTTTGACTTGTTCTTCTTCTTGCCCTTCTTCTAGACACCCTTCTTCTTTCCTGATCCAGTATCTTTATGAGAAGTAAACATAGTTGTATTGTTTCTCTTTCCTCTTAACCTCTCCTCCTGAACACACATGGTCAACAATTCATTGATAGACCACTTTGCCTGATGTATGTTATAGGAGATCTTAAATACCTCATATTCATTTGGCAGAAAGTTTAAGATAAAATGGACCAGGAAAGTATTTGATCAATATCTCTCATCATCATAATAAGTTCCCTAATGCTACCACTGCCAATGTATTTCATTGAGGAAAGCTTAGCCATCAAAGTGTTGGCCTTAGTTTTATCAGAACTAACAAAGTGTTCCTCAATTGCCTTAAGAAATTCAATGGCTATGGTCTTCTCTAGGATAGACACCTTAATGCTTTACCCCACATGCCCCAGAAGAAACAAAAGGCATAAGCGGTTGGATCTTTCCCATTTTTCAAAATGAGTCTTCTGTTCCTGAGTGCTTTCAACTGTAATTGCAGTAGGCTTATACTCACGCAATGCTAAATCTAAGTCCATGCATCCTAATGCAAACATGACCCTTTGTTTCCATTCAGTAAAATTTGTCTCACTAAGATACAGTACTTGACTAGTGAAAGGAGCAAACAATGGAAAAGAACCTGAAAATATCCAAATGCTCACATATAAATGATGGCTGAATAATATCAGCAAGTTATGAGATAGTAAACAAAGTAATTATTACAACTTAATGAATTAATTTAAAAAGTTGTCATATTGCATCATTATAATTCCTCCTTTGAGTGGTAATTACAACATGCTAGTGGACAAACTCCTCAAGAAAATTACTTAAGTGATAGAACTAAAACTTATATACACTTTGATATAAACAGAGAGTATCATTGGGTACAAACTCTCAATAGTCGCCATGCACACAAATTTATTTTATCATGTTCATGACATGAAAGTAAAACACTCCTTTGGGTGTTAAATTTCTCTTCAAGCCAAGAATACAAAATTTGATATCATTTTAATTTCTTAATGAGAACAAACAAACCATAATGCTCATCATTGATACTATTTAAAACTTAATTGAGGGCACATTTACTTTAAGAAACTTTATGGTACAACCTACTCAACGGCCATGAGGAAATCTATGGTCAGAGGAGACTTACGGAGGCCTTGGTCAAGGAGTCTTTAGTCCTACAGAAGTAATATTTGACGAAGAGTTCATCCAAAGCAAGAAAAGGGGTACATATTCGTGCAAGTGTGAAGATAATGCAAGTCAAGAGCTTAAAGTTTATCATCCTTTATGATTAGTGCCACTTTGGTGAGCTACCTAACCACTTAGAAATAAAAAATTCTCACCAAACCTCATAATAGTATCAAAGAAACACTTAATATGAGTAAAATGACATATACAATAACTATTGCAATATGAAATTATAGATATTCATGCATAAATAAATCTGTAATGAGGTCAAAACTCAAAAGAAGTATTTCTAATGATTCATGCAACAATTATCAGCCTATAAACAAGCTTTATTCATTCTAAAACTCAAGAATAGAGACATTAAATAAAGTTTTAAGCATGTTGTTACATAAATATCCCTTTTTATTTGCAGACAAAACCACAAAATTGCAAACATATCTCAGAAATTGCTTTTGTATCCAAAACTGTTTACAAATAAGACATTAAATCCTTTAAAAGTCATCAATGGGCCCAAATTCGGCCCAAAAGCGATAGGCCTATGATCCTGTACTTAATGGACCCAACATACCCATTAATGAATCTTAAAGGATAAAAAAATCCCAATAGAGAACTTAAAATAAACAATTTTAATATTTAAAGGATAACACTAAGCATGATGGATACTAAATGGATATTATGTCAACTTAGATATCGGTTTCTTAATGGTATCCGGATATGGATCCTAAATGGGTTTGTAATGAACCCAATACCCAAACTCAGTAACTATTATCCAATATTCAAAACTTAAGCCCCCTGAAAACCAGATCCATAAACTTAATGAATAGGGTTTAAGTGCAAATGTTAAAAGTTTGGGGACAGAAATGTTAAAGAGGCATCTTCTTCCCCAAACTCCAAACCCTAACCACAAGGGGCAGGGGCTACCGCCACCATGGCCGCTATAGCATGTAAGATTGCTGGTGGCCCCCTGCCTCCCTCGTCGGCCGGACGTAGCACGAGCGACGCCGCCGTTCGGCAAAAGATGGGCCGCTGCCACCCTGATTTTTTTTTTTTTTAATCTCTACCAGGCTAAAGGCCAACCCACCGGCAGCTGGGAGGGGGAACGGCGACCCCATGCCTTCCTCGCCGACTGAAACAGTGCCACTGGCTCCAATAGCGAGGGGGGTCGCCGATCACTCCCCCATCCCCCCAAATGCCGACCTACAGGACTCCTTCACGGCGGCCTCTTGGCAGGGGCAGGGGCTGTCGAACGGCACACGGTGGTGATCCCCCTTGTGGCTCCCTCGCTGGCCGAAGATGGTGCTGGCGGTGTCGTCCAACGAGGGAGGGGCCGTTGCTACCCTGCAACACCCTCCGCCTACGCTACGCCTGTTGCCCGCTAGTGCAAAGGTCGCCCCTGCAGCCGTCACGCAGGGCCCCCGGTGGCAACGCCACGCTTAGCTTGAGCCACGCACACCCAGTCGCCCTGGCCACAAGGCCGAGTAGATCACCGGAACAAAACCTTCAGTCGTGTTCGTACGTGAATGGACAAGACGAGCAAAGCTTGATGAATCAAAACGCGAGCTCTGATACCACATGTTGGAGATGTGTACCTGATGCGGAAGCCATCTCACGTGTGAGGAGGAAGACGACGCCGGAAGACATACAATGTGCACGGACGTCGAGAAGGGAGACGCGTAACCTAGACGATCTCTCTCTAATTTCCTCTCTCTATATGTCTGTAGTGTGTCTAGGGAGTCTCACATATATATTTATAGAAAGGAGGGACCAGTCCCAATGAACCTGAACAAGATCCCACCCATAGCATGATCCTATTGGGCATTTAATGGGTTAAATCCATGAATTTATTTCGTTAATTGGATTTGATGGTGCGTTTATGTTGTGTAGTCTAATACAAGTGGACCACAATATCGGGTAAAAACCTAACAATATTGGAATGTGAATTTATTGTCTTTGTTCCAGGTAGTTGCTCTGTGCATCTTTGTTTTTTTTTATTTTGTGTTGGGGGGGGGGGGGGGGGGGGTTGTTGAGTTCTCTCAGGAGGTTTTTGAAGCAGTTGCTAAATCTAGGTTGCCTCATGTTTTTGCTTGGAATAGTACGAGAGCCCTTCGGGTTGTAGGTGAAGCTTAGCAAGGAAAACCTTTCTCAGCTAAAGGTGGAAGCAATTATAATTCATGGGTTTAGGTGATAAATCATGTTTTCCCACCTTTTGTAGGCGCTCTGGATGTGCTTATGAACTATGCTGATAACCATCAAGTAAACATCTTCTACCAATGTATTATCTGATATTGGCCTCCTTTTAGGGGTAGAGAAGGATGACGCTTGATCAATACTAGGCATGCTCGGGCTGTATATTCTTCTACTATTTTTGTGTTTCGCTGTCCTGTTCATCCAGTGCTATGATCCTTGTTTGTCTAAATGAGAGGGACACCTGACTGCTATCAGCAATTAAATGTTGATGGGTCCATGGATCCATTAGCACAGTTATCTGACCACAGAAAATCCCTTTATTCAAGTTCAAGTATATTGCATTTCTGGAAAAGTTTGATGCTTCCTGTTTTCTTTGTAAGTTGTTTATAAAAGAAGTATAGATTTCTGGAAAAGCAAGTATATTACATCTTTTTCAAGTGATAAACAATAGAAGGATGTCACGCCCTGCCAATTTAGCAGCGGAATAAATCGGCGAGAACATGAACTAAGTACATAGTCGAGTAAAATGTACAACAGTTGAACAATTCAGAGCATCTATTGAACAATAAATTGAATAAAAATTCTTCATTTCATTATAAAATCACTAAGACTATTACAACCACTAATTCGGAGCCAATACATAGGGCTCAATGACAACATTTCAATGAAAAGAAATCTAAAGTAATAACTACTAGACTCCAATTATGCTAGGGTAACTTCGTCATTTGACTCCAGGTCACTCATCACTCTGGTCCCGTCCCATTGGTACGTATAACATCATCGTCCGACTTACCTGAGACACAATAATAAATAACGAAGGCTGAGCGATAACGCCCAGTAGGACTTAAATCTCAGGCTCAAGCAAGCTTTAAATAATTAATGCATTAAATGTCAGAGTAACTAATGATAGAGAGAGTCATGTAAAGTTGTGAACGTAATAGCACAAGTAACGTGGTGCAGAAAGCAGATGAATCAAGTATAGCACGAGAAATTAAAGTCAAGTTACGATAGAAAACGATAACAACGCAATAGCAAGTAGCGACAGTGTCAAGTAATAGCAAACGATATATATAGCAAGGAGAGAGAAAGTAGTTGGCCATATAGAGAGTAAATGCACTTTGGTTATCCGTAGATAGCCGAGAGAGAACATAGCACTTTGTTTTCGAAGACAACGAGGGAACATGGCACTTTGTTGTCGGAGACAACAAGAGAACATAGCACTTGTTGTGATTATTAAATGGCACTTTGTTTTCGGAGACAACGAGAGAACATAGCACTTGTTGTGATTATTAAATGGCACTTTGTTGTCAGAGACAATGAGAGAACATAGCACTTGTTGTGATTATTAAATGTCACTTGGATGTAATGTCAACATCCTAATCATGTTAACTCCCATGGGCAAATGGCACTTTTCGGGCGCTCCTCCTAGGACCAAATCAGGGCCCTATTGCGCAGGCATTAGTTATTTTTGTTTATTTGAAGACAAGCAATTGATGACCAATAGAGAGTACCAAGAAGTAGATAAGAGCACTAGATGATTAGACGAGATAGTAGAGTGAACGTGAATAGGAGAGTGAGTGGAGTATAGATGAGAACAAATGGACATCGCACGTAACACGTCGAGTAAACAAGCGATGGTAACAGTTGCACAACACACGCACTTGGTGTTGGCAGTCAGGTGGAAATTCACAACCCTACCACTGGCCTTGTTATGCACAGGTCTAGAGGTCCGGGATGATTCAAGACGAGGGTGAATTTCTAATAGCCGTTTGGATCATATAGATCCCTCAAGGGTATCATAGGTGTTAGGGTACAACCGGCTCGTCGACCATGTGGCAATCCATGGACAGAGGAGACTTACGGAGGCCTTGAACAAGGATTTACTAGTCCGGCGGAAGGAGTATCCGACAGAGAGTTCGTCCAAGTCAAGAGGGTATAAATATAGAAACAAGTGCTCGACGTTCTAGAGGAATTCTAGAACAGTGGAGCGTCGGTAACAGTATTCCCAAACAACACGAGAAACGAAGACAAGTTCATTTAAAATAAAGCAATTTAATGTACATTATTGCAATAAATTAACCAGATATATTATGAGATATTTTGTGCCAAGTCAAGCCATAATTGGATGGTTCAAGTGTGTGAACATGTGAGAGAAATCATAGATAGAAAGATGTCGTGTTATTGCATTTTAAATCATTCAATATGACTCCATTTTATAACATGTGTTTTTAGCAAGTTTGATAACAAGGCAAGAAGTGGATAATCGGCAAGTAGAGAGCATGATCATGAACTTAAGATCAATTAAAAATTATGTAAACATGTTTTAACTTTGATATGGGTTGATAAATGCATGTTAAGACTTTCTAGAACCTTCTTAGAAGAGATCAAACTCACACATGCAAGGAACGACGTAAAACGACGGAAACTAAGATGTATGCCTTTTAGAGGGCAAATGTAGTCTCATCCCTTCACTTCCTAAGGTCATAACTCATTGAATTTTCATTCAAATCTCACACATGAATATACCAAATTGAAGCCCTTTGAATGAGGAATCCAGCAAAGAAAACGGCTCGTAAATCCGAAGTCTACAGAAAACGTTATGGTCTATTAAGTGGACATAGGCAGAACGCGACACGATGCATGTCGCCTTCTGAAAGTGAACGCGACCATGAACTTGTCGCCTTCTGAAGAAGACCACGAAACGGCCCGATTTTTGGTATGGGTCGCGACCATGATGTTGTCGCATTATGGTAGCGACGTGTCGACCTGTCGCTACCTGAAAATGACGTTTGGGTTGCTTTTTCTACCTATTTCCAACTCCGACTTGGAATGGGTTTAACACCTGTGGGTTTGAAAAAATCAAATCAAATTCTAGGGTGATCCAAATCGAGTGAAACCACATTTTTTAGTTAGATTACTTCCAATACTTTCTACAGTAGCAAATAATTGAGAAACAAAGGTCGTTTGACTAGGTAATAAAATGTATTGTGACTGACTGTGTGAATCTGACACAGTGGTAATGTTCAGACTAATACTCTCACTACAGTCAACAAAAATTGGGGAAACTAGTGCCAAATGAAAGTCGACGCATGAGGTAACAAGTTCTCTGTTGAACACTTGATCTAAAAATGACTCCACAAAGAGGTATGGAACTTGTAACACAAGTCAAGGTTAAACCGCAACAGTACATTGTTGAAATCATGCAAGATTTAATTCATGACAAAGGATGGATAAAAATTAGGGTTTTTAGGGGCAAAAGATGCCTAACATCCATCAGTAACTCTAGTTAAAATTTGAGAGCACGAGGTTGAGTATACATGGAGATCAAGAATAAAGAAGAAGGGTCGGGTTCATCATATTTGTAGAATTTCAAAAATAGAGATCAAAAGATTGGCTCGATGAAAAAGAGTGAAACAAGAGGGCTTTTGTTCCTGATGTATGGAACAATCTACAGATGGATTTAATTGAGTTTTGCTCGTGAGAATGCCTACCTTGACTCGATTTCCTCTTCTGGGGCTAAAACTTGAAGAACGGGGTTGAGAGCTTGAAAGGTTCTTCTCCCCACGAAATCTCCTCCTCCATGGCCTCTCCTCCTGGTCCAGCAATCCCTTGGCATGAGCTAGGGCCGGCCATGAGGGTTTTAGGAGAGTATTTATGCTAGTTATGTTTCTAATTCCTAATAGTACTCTAACTCCTATTAAATTCCGAATTTCCTCCTTTCCTAACCTCCTCCCAAGCTTTCCACTTCCTATTTAGGTTAGGATGGGAGCTAAATTCGTGGCCAACCTATTAGGGTAGGTTTAGGAATCCAATTCTAACTCAAACTTTCTATTTAATGCATTAAATACCCCTTTTCTATTTAGGTAATAATTTAGTTACGAATTTTAGGGTATTTTCTTATTATTCTTCTTTAAAAATCCTTATGTTGGCCCACTAAATTCTAATGGGTCCATTAACAAAGCCCATTATCATTTTTCGTTTAATGGGTTCTAATTATTTACCTTTCCTTTACATCTTCTAATTTATTCAAGATTATTATTATTATTATTTTTCCTTACTTGAATTTATTCTTTGGCTATGGGGGTTCATTGGTCCAATTCCGATAATGTGTAATCATTACATGTTGTTGGAAGTCTCTCCGACATGTTCGTTGAATTTACGGGCGCGTTATTTTTCCGTGTTAACGGTTTTCCGACCTAGTTTCCTAATTTAGATAATTAGTCACATTGTGACATACGCTTGGCCAATCAGATTTTTCGTTGCATAAATTTCTTCGTGGAACACTTAGGAATAATGTCTGGGGTTGATTTATAATTTTTACGGAATTTTTCGATGTATTCGTACACATACGATAATGGTACGTATGTTTCTATTATTTCATTTTTAAAGAAATTAATATTTTGAATTTTTAAGTATTAAATTTTTTCGAGTTGCTACATCCTCCCCCACTTAAAAAGAATTTGGTCCACCAAATTCCATGACTCATTCAGATATAAATAGTCTCACTATGGTAAAAGTAGTAATCAGGGTAAGTTTAGAATTACCTTCCACGACTCCACCCTCCTCGGGGGTCTCAACTTCCTACACAGCTTGAAGTCGGCCAGGCCTCTATTGCCAAGTCGAGCACTCCTCTTTCTCCTGCTCCTTAAGTATAGGGAACTCAGAAATGCGATGATTGCGATTTCCGCAGCGTAGCAAGCGCCTATTCTTCTTCAGCATTCCTCTGATATGTGGCCTATCCTATTGCAGTTCTCACATCGTCCTTTGCGAATGAGGGCTAATTGTATGTCGTTCTTCTTACTCTTCTTTATTTTTCTTTTATTGTCATTTGGCTGATTCCCTCTTGTCACGGAATTGAGATCTTTTGTGTTAGTTGGTGGTTCCTTTAGAAGAAGGCAGTCTTGCATTTGATGCTCCAAATCGCCACAACGTAAATATGCACCAACGCTTCGCCAACACTCTTTGGCCACATGACCTGGCTTGTGACAATGAAGACAAGTGATTCTAGAAATCTCTTTGTTACGTTTCATTTGCTGATTTGTCTTCATCCCATGGTTATGTCTTCTTTTCCCATTCTTATTGGTCCCCTTTTTAATCTCCTTAGTTGCTTCCAGAGCTCTTTCTAGTAGTTGAGCAGCTTGCTGACATGCCAGAACTAGCCTTTGAGTTGGTCTCATGTCGGCGTCCATTAAGAGTTTCTTCTTCTCACGAATCCTCTCGGAAAAATATTTGGTGGTGAAGAGTTCTAAAAATTCTCCCCACTCTATGTTGATGTTGGGTAATTGACGACTGGCTGGTTCCCACCAAGCTCTAGCATCGCGGTCCAACTGGAAGGTTGCCAGAAGGACTTTCTCCTGCTCTGAACATTGCATAACTCTAAAGATTTGTTCCATTGCCTTCACCAAATTTTCGGCTTCATCGGGATCTGGAGTTCCATTAAACCTAGGGGGATTTGTTCGTTGAAAGTTCCCATATAAGGCTCCTGGCCCATTTCTTGCTCTTGCTTGAATCACGTTGTCAAGGGCTTGAGTCAACCCTTGTACGGTCCATTGTATTTCAACCATTGGTGCACGCTCGCCATCCATCTCCTCTAGTCTCCTGTGAGCAATAATAATTTATTAAGTTCCGCTTTAGTCTTAGGGTGTTTGTACATATAGTTAAGCTCCTAGCATAACCCCAAGCTTTACCCAATCTCTCACATAGGTATGGTGGTTGACTTAGACACGTGTCATGGCAGTTCACCTAGAACATCCTAGGACCTAAAATATCCTAATAAGGACATCCTAGGCTCTGATACCAACTGTCACGCCCTGCCAATTTAGCAGCGGAATAAATCGGCGAGAACGTGAATTAAGTACATAGTTGAGTAAAATGTACAACAGTTGAACAATTCAGAGCATCTATTGAACAATAAATTGAATAAAAATTCTTCATTTCATTATAAAATCACTAAGACTATTACAACCACTAATTCAGAGCCAATACATAGGACTCAATGACACATTTCAATGAAAAGAAATCTAAAGTAATAACTACTAGACTCCAATTATGCTAGGGTAACTTCGTCATTTGACTCCAGGTCACTCATCACTCTGGTCCCGTCCCATTGGTACGTATAACGTCATCGTCTGACTTACCTGAGACACAATAATAAATAACGAAGGCTGAGCGATAATGCCCAGTAGGACTTAAATCTCAGGCTCAAGCAGGCTTTAAATAATTAATGTATTAAATGGCAAAGTAACTAATGATAGAGAGAGTCATGTAAAGTTGTGAACGTAATAGCACAAGTAACGTGGTGCAGATAGCAGATGAATCAAGTATAGCACGAGGAATTAAAGTCAAGTTACGATAGAAAATGATAACAACGCAATAGCAAGTAGCGACAGTGTCAAGTAATAGCAAACGATATATATAGCAAGGAGAGAGAAAGTAGTTGGCTATATAGAGAGTAAATGCACTTTGGTTATCCGTAGATAGCCGAGAGAGAGCATAGCACTTTGTTGTCGAAGACAACGAGGGAACATGGCACTTTGTTGTCGGAGACAACGAGAGAACATAGCACTTGTTGTGATTATTAAATGTCACTTTGTTGTCGGAGACAAAGAGAGAACATAGCACTTGTTGTGATTATTAAATGGCACTTTGTTCTCGGAGACAATGAGAGAACATAGCACTTGTTGTGATTATTAAATGGCACTTGGATGTAATGCCAACATCCTGATCATGTTAACTCCCATGGGCAAATGGCACTTTTCGGGCGCTCCTCCTAGGACCAAATCAGGGCCCTATTGCGCAGGCATTAGTTATTTTTGTTTATTTGAAGACAAGCAATTGATGACCAATAGAGAGTACCAAGAAGTAGATAAGAGTACTAGATGATTAGACGAGATAGTAGAGTGAACGTGAATAGGAGAGTGAGTGGAGTATAGATGAGAACAAATGGACATCACATGTAACACGTCGAGTAAACAAGCGATGGTAACAGTTGCACAACACACGAACTTGGTGTTGGCAGTCTGGTGGAAATTCACAACCCTACCACTGGCCTTGTTATGCACAGGTCCAGAGGTCCGGCATGATTCAAGACGGGGGTGAATTTCTAATAGCCGTTTGGATCATATAGATCCCTCAAGGGTATCATAGGTGTTAGGGTACAACCGGCTCGTCGACCATGTGGCAATCCATGGACAGAGGAGACTTATGGAGGCCTTGAACAAGGATTTACTAGTCCGGCGGAAGGAGTATCCGACAGAGAGTTCGTCCAAGTCAAGAGGGTGTAAATATAGAAACAAGTGCTTGACGTTCTAGAGGAATTCTAGAACAGTGGAGCGTCGGTAACAGTATTCCCAAACAACACGAGAAACGAAGACAAGTTCATTTAAAATAGAGCAATTTAATGTACATTATTGCAATAAATTAACCAGATATATTATGAGATATTTTGTGCCAAGTCAAGCCATAATTGGATGGTTCAAGTGTGTGAACGTGTGAGAGAAATCATAGATAGAAAGATGTCGTGTTATTGCATTTTAAATCATTAAATATGACTCCATTTTATAACATGTGTTTTTAGCAAGTTTGATAACAAGGCAAGAAGTGGATAATCGGCAAGTAGAGAGCATGATCATGAACTTAAGATCAATTAAAAATTATGTAAACATGTTTTAACTTTGATATGGGTTGATAAATGCATGTTAAGACTTTCTAGAACCTTCGTAGAAGAGATCAAACTCACACATGCAAGGAACGATGTAAAACGACGGAAACTAAGATGTATGCCTTTTAGATGGCAAATGTAGTCTCATCCCTTCACTTCCTAAGGTCATAACTCATTCCTTTTTCATTCAAATATCACACATGAATATACCAAATTGAAGCCCTTTGAATGAGGAATCCAGCAAAGAAAACGGCTCGTAAATCCGAGGTCTACAGAAAACGTTATGGTCTATTAAGTGGACATAGGCAGAACGCGACACGATGCCTGTCGCCTTCTGAAAGTGAACGCGACCATGAACTTGTCGCCTTCTGAAGAAGACCACGAAACGGCCCGATTTTTGGTATGGGTCGCGACCATGATGTTGTCGCATTATGGTAGCGACGTGTCGACCTGTCGCTACCTGAAAATGACGTTTGGGTTGCTTTTTCTACCTATTTCCAACTCCGACTTGGAATGGGTTTGACACCTGTGGGTTTGAAAAAATCAAAACAAATTCTAGGGTTATCCAAATCGAGTGAAACCACATTTGTTAGTTAGATTACTTCCAATACTTTCTACAGTAGCAAATAATTGAGAAACAAAGGTCGTTTGACTAGGTAATAAAATGTATTGTGACTGACTGTGTGAATCTGACACAGTGGTAATGTTCAGACTAATACTGTCACTACAGTCAACGAAAATTGGGGAAACTAGTGCCAAATGAAAGTCGACGCATGAGGTAACAAGTTCTCTGTTGAACACTTGGTCTAAAAATGACTCCACAAAGAGGTATGGAACTTGTAACACAAGTCAAGGTTAAACCGCAACAGTACATTGTTGAAATCATGCAAGATTTAATTCATGACAAAGGATGGATAAAAATTAGGGTTTTTAGGGGCAAAAGATGCCTAACATCCATCAGTAACTCTAGTTAAAATTTGAGAGCACGAGGTTGAGTATACATGGAGATCAAGAATAAAGAAGAAGGGTCGGGTTCATCATATTTGTAGAATTTCAAAAATAGAGATCAAAAGATTAGCTCGATGAAAAAGAGTGAAACAAGAGGGCTTTTGTTCCTGATGTATGGAACAATCTACAGATAGATTTAATTGAGTTTTGCTCGTGAGAATGCCTACCTTGACTCGATTTCCTCTTCTAGGGCTAAAACTTGAAGAACGGGGTTGAGAGCTTGAAAGGTTCTTCTCCCCACGAAATCTCCTCCTCCATGGCCTCTCCTCCTGGTCCAGCAATCCCTTGGCATGAGCTAGGGCCGGCCATGAGGGTTTTAGGAGAGTATTTATGCTAGTTATGTTTCTAATTCCTAATAGTACTCTAACTCCTATTAAATTCCGAATTTCCTCCTTTCCTAACCTCCTCCCAAGCTTTCCACTTCCTATTTAGGTTAGGATGGGAGCTAAATTCGTGGCCAACCTATTAGGGTAGGTTTAGGAATCCAATTCTAACTCAAACTTCCTATTTAATGCATTAAATACCCCTTTTCTATTTAGGTAATAATTTAGTTACGAATTTTAGGGTATTTTCTTATTATTCTTCTTTAAAAATCCTTATGTTGGCCCACTAAATTCTAATGGGTCCATTAACAAAGCCCATTATCATTTTTCATTTAATGGGTTCTAATTATTTACCTTTCCTTTACATCTTCTAATTTATTCAAGATTATTATTATTATTATTTTTCCTTACTTGAATTTATTCTTTGGCTATGGGGGTTCATTGGTCCAATTCCGATAATGTGTAATCATTACATGTTGTTGGAAGTCTCTCCGACATGTTCGTTGAATTTAAGGGCGCGTTATTTTTCCGTGTTAACGGTTTTCCGACCTAGTTTCATAATTTAGATAATTAGTCACATTGTGACATACGCTTGGCCAATCAGATTTTTCGTTGCACAAATTTCTTCGTGGAACACTTAGGAATAATGTCTGGTGTTGATTTATAATTTTTACAGAATTTTTCGATGTATTCGTGCACATACGATAATGGTACGTATGTTTCTATTATTTCATTTTTAAAGAAATTAATATTTTGAATTTTTAAGTATTAAATTTTTTCGGGTTGCTACATCCTCCCCCACTTAAAAAGAATTTGGTCCACCAAATTCCATGACTCATTCAGATATAAATAGTCTCACTATGGTAAAAGTAGTAATCAGGGTAAGTTTAGAATTACCTTCCACGACTCCACCCTCCTCGGGGGTCTCAACTTCCTACACAGCTTGAAGTCGGCATGGCCTCTTTTGCCAAGTCGAGCACTCCTCTTTCTCCTGCTCCTTAAGTATAGGGCACTCAGAAATTCGATGATTGCGATTTCCGCAGCGTAGCAAGCGCCTATTCTTCTCCAGCATTCCTCTGATATGTGGCCTATCCTATTGCAGTTCTCACATCGTCCTTTGCGAATGAGGGCTAATTGTATGTCGTTCTTCTTACTCTTCTTTATTTTTCTTTTATCGTCGTTTGGCTGATTCCCTCTTGTCACGGAATTGAGATCTTTTGTGTTAGTTGGTGGTTCCTTTAGAAGAAGGCAGTCTTGCATTGGATGCTCCAAATCGCCACAACGTAAACATGCACCAACGCTTCGCCAACACTCTTTGGCCGCATGACCTGGCTTGTGACAATGAAGACAAGTGATTCTAGAAATCTCTTTGTTACGTTTCATTTGCTGATTTGTCTTCATCCCATGGTTATGTCTTCTTTTCCCATTCTTATTGGTCCCCTTTTTAATCTCCTTAGTTGCTTCCAGAGCTCTTTCTAGTAGTTGAGCAGCTTGCTGACATGCCAGAACTAGCCTTTGAGTTGGTCTCATGTCGGCGTCCATTAAGAGTTTCTTCTTCTCACGAATCCTCTCGGAAAAATATTTGGTGGTGAAGAGTTCTAAAAATTCTCCCCACTCTATGTTGATGTTGGGTAATTGACGAATGGCTGGTTCCCACCAAGCTCTAGCATCACGGTCCAACTGGAAGGTTGCCAGAAGGACTTTCTCCTGCTCTGAACATTGCATAACTCTAAAGATTCATTCCATTGCCTTCACCCAATTTTCGGCTTCATCGGGATCTGGAGTTCCATTAAACCTAGGGGGATTTGTTCGTTGAAAGTTCCCATATAAGGCTCCTGGCCCATTTCTTGCTCTTGCTTGAATCACGTTGTCAAGGGCTTGAGTCAACCCTTGTACGGTCCATTGTATTTCAACCATTGGTGCACGCTCGCCAGCCATCTCCTCTAGTCTCCTGCGAGCAATAATAATTTATTAAGTTCTGCTTTAGTCTTAGGGTGTTTGTACATATAGTTAAGTTCCTAGCATAACCCCAAGCTTTACCCAATCTCTCACATAGGTATGGTGGTTGACTTAGACACGTGTCATGGCAGTTCACCTAGAAAATCCTAGGACCTAAAATATCCTAATAAGGACATCCTAGGCTCTGATACCAACTGTCACGCCCTGCCAATTTAGCAGCGGAATAAATCGGCGAGAACGTGAATTAAGTACATAGTTGAGTAAAATGTACAACAGTTGAACAATTCAGAGCATCTATTGAACAATAAATTGAATAAAAATTCTTCATTTCATTATAAAATCACTAAGACTATTACAACCACTAATTCGGAGCCAATACATAGGGCTCAATGACAACATTTCAATGAAAAGAAATCTAAAGTAATAACTACTAGACTCCAATTATGCTAGGGTAACTTCGTCATTTGACTCCAGGTCACTCATCACTCTGGTCCCGTCCCATTGGTACGTATAACGTCATCGTCTGACTTACCTGAGACACAATAATAAATAACGAAGGCTGAGCGATAATGCCCAGTAGGACTTAAATCTCAGGCTCAAGCAGGCTTTAAATAATTAATGCATTAAATGGCAGAGTAACTAATGATAGAGAGAGTCATGTAAAGTTGTGAACGTAATAGCACAAGTAACGTGGTGCAGATAGCAGATGAATCAAGTATAGCACGAGGAATTAAAGTCAAGTTACGATAGAAAATGATAACAACGCAAAAGCAAGTAGCGACAGTGTCAAGTAATAGCAAACGATATATACCAAGGAGAGAGAAAGTAGTTGGCTATATAGAGAGTAAATGCACTTTGGTTATCCGTAGATAGCTGAGAGAGAACATAGCACTTTGTTGTCGAAGACAACGAGGGAACATGGCACTTTGTTGTCGGAGACAACGAGAGAACATAGCACTCGTTGTGATTATTAAATGGCACTTTGTTGTCGGAGACAAAGAGAGAACATAGCACTTGTTGTGATTATTAAATGGCACTTTGTTCTCGGAGACAATGAGAGAACATAGCACTTGTTGTGATTATTAAATGGCACTTGGATGTAATGCCAACATCCTGATCATGTTAACTCCCATGGGCAAATGGCACTTTTCGGGCGCTCCTCCGAGGACCAGATCAGGGCCCTATTGCGCAGGCATTAGTTATTTTTGTTTATTTGAAGACAAGCAATTGATGACCAATAGAGAGTACCAAGAAGTATATAAGAGCACTAGATAATTAGACGAGATAGTAGAGTGAAAGTGAATAGGAGAGTGAGTAGAGTATAGATGAGAACTAATGGACATCGCATGTAACACGTCGAGTAAACAAGCGATAGTAACAGTTGCACAACACACACACTTGGTGTTGGCAGTCAGGTGGAAATTCACAACCCTACCACTGGCCTTGTTATGCACAGGTCAAGAGGTCCGGCGTGATTCAAGACGAGGGTGAATTTCTAATAGCCGTTTGGATCATATAGATCCCTCAAGGGTATCATAGGTGTTAGGGTACAATCGGCTCGTCGACCATGTGGGTATCCATGGACAGAGGAGACTTACGGAGGCCTTGAACAAGGATTTACTAGTCCGGCGGAAGGAGTATCCGACAGAGAGTTCGTCCAAGTCAAGAGGGTGTAAATATAGAAACAAGTGCTCGATGTTCTAGAGGAATTCTAGAACAGTGGAGCGTCGGTAACAGTATTCCCAAACAACACGAGAAACGAAGACAAGTTCATTTAAAATGGAGCAATTTAAAGTACATTATTGCAATAAATTAACCAGATACATTATAAGATATTTTGTGCCAAGTCAAGCCATAATTGGATGGTTCAAGTGTGTGAACGTGTGAGAGAAATCATAGGTAGAAAGATGTCGTGTTATTGCATTTTAAATCATTCAATATGACTCCATTTTATAACATGTGTTTTTAGCAAGTTTGATAACAAGGCAAGAAGTGGATAATCGGAAAGTAGAGAGCATGATCATGAACTTAAGATCAATTAAAAATTATGTAAACATGTTTTAACTTTGATATGGGTTGATAAATGCATGTTAAGACTTTCTAGAACCTTCGTAGAAGAGATCAAACTCACACATGCAAGGAACGACGTAAAACGACGGAAACTAAGATGTATGCCTTTTAGATGGCAAATGCAGTCTCATCCCTTCACTTCCTAAAGTCATAATTCATTGATTTTTCATTCAAATCTCACACTTGAATATACCAAATTTAAGCCCTTGGAATGAGGAATCCAGCAAAGAAAACGGCTCATCAATCCGAGGTCTATAGAAAAAGTTATGGTGTATTAAGTGGACATAGGCAGAACGCGACACGATGCCCGTCGCCTTCTGAAAGTGAACGCGACCATGAACTTTTCGCCTTCTGAAGAAGACCACGAAACGGCCCGATTTTTGGTATGGGTCGCGACTATGATGTTTTCGCATTATGGTAGCGATGTGTCGACCTGTCGCTACCTGAAAATGACGTTTGGGTTGCTTTTTCTACCTATTTCCAACTCCGACTTGGATTGGGTTTGACACCTGTGGGTTTGAAAAAATCAAAACAAATGCTAGGGTGATCCAAATCGAGTGAAACCACCTTTGTTAGTTAGATTACTTCCAATACTTTCTACAGTAGCAAATAATTGAGAAACAAAGGTCGTTTGACTAGGTAATAAAACGTATTGTGACTGACTGTGTGAATTTGACACAGTGGTAATGTTCGGACTAATACTCTCACTACAGTCAACAAAAATTGGGGAAATTAGTGCCAAATGAAAGTAGACGCATGAGGTAACAAGTTATCTGTTGAACACTTGGTCTAAAAACGACTCCACAAAGAGGTATGAAACTTGTAACACAAGTCAAGGTTAAACCGCAACAGTACATTGTTGAAATCATGCAAGATTTAATTCGTGACAAAGGATGGATAAAAATTAGGGCTTTTAGGGGCAAAAGATGCCTAACATCCATCAGTAACTCTAGTTAAAATTTAAGAGCACGAGGTTGAGTATACATGGAGATCAAGAATAAAGAAGAAGGGTCGGGTTCATCATATTTACAGAATTTCAAAAATAGAGATCAAAAGATTGGCTTGATGAAAAAGAGTGAAACAAGAGGGCTTTTGTTCCTGATGTATGAAACAATCTACAGATGGATTTAATTGAGTTTTGCTCGTGAGAATGCCTACCTTGACTCGATTTCCTCTTCTAAGGCAAAAACTTGAAGAACGGGGTTGAGAGCTTGAAAGGTTCTTCTCCCCACGAAATCTCCTCCTCCTTGGCCTCTCCTCCTGGTCCAGCAATCCCTTGGCACGAGCTAGGGCCGGCCATGAGGGTTTTAGGAGAGTATTTATGCTAGTTATGTTTCTAATTCCTAATAGTACTCTAACTCCTATTAAATTCCGAATTTTCTCCTTTCCTAACCTCCTCCCAAGCTTTCCACTTCCTATTTGGGTTAGGATGGGAGCTAAATTCATGGCCAACCTATTAGGGTAGGTTTAGGAATCCAATTCTAACTCAAACTTCCTATTTAATGCATTAAATACCCCTTTTCTATTTAGGTAATAATTTAGTTACGAATTTTAGGGTATTTTCTTATTATTCTTCTTTAAAAATCCTTAAGTTGGCCCACTAAATTCTAATGGGTCCATTAACAAAGCCCATTATCATTTTTTGTTTAATGGGTTCTAATTATTTACCTTTCCTTTACATCTTCTAATTTATTCAAGATTATTATTATTATTATTTTTCCTTACTTGAATTTATTCTTTGGCTATGGGGGTCCATTGGTCCAATTCTGATAATGTGTAATAATTACATGTTGTTGGAAGTCTCTCCGACATGTTCGTTGAATTTACGGGCGCGTTATTTTTCCGTGTTAACGGTTTTCCGACCTAGTTTCCTAATTTAGATAATTAGTCACATTGTGACATACGCTTGGCCAATCAGATTTTTCGTTGCACAAATTTCTTCGTGGAACACTTAGGAATAATGTCTGGGGTTGATTTATAATTTTTACGGAAGTTTTTGATGTATTCGTGCACATACGATAATGGTACGTATGTTTCTATTATTTCATTTTTAAAGAAATTAATATTTTGAATTTTTAAGTATTAAATTTTTCCGAGTTGCTACAAAGGATGAAGTGGCTTTTCTCACCGGCCGTGCGACAATAATAGTTTGAAATTTCTGATGATGCTCTTGAGTGAAGTTTATTACTATTATCTGGTGACTAGTTTGGAGATGTTGCATGATCCTTATTATTTATTTATTTTTTCAACTGGAGCAAGATCCTTATGTTGGTTATGTTTTTCATTCTTTTGAGGGCACAAGGGCAATCGTATGGCCTCACTGTAGCTCCACTATGTAGTGTTTGATGTGGGTGCACCCATCATACTAATGCCTTCACTCTGATCACTTTCATTCCTTATCTAGTTAAAGAAGTGTCCATTAGATCATTTTAAGTATAAAAAGCCATGTAATTTCACTAGTATTGTGGATATTCCCATCATCCTAATACCTTTTTTCCTTTTATAATAGGGGAACGATCAATGTAGGGTTAAAGCATTTTCGCAAAGAATTAGAATTTCTGCATAATGTGTGTAAAGTGTATGTAGTTCAATTTTCTCCTACACATGACAACACTGGTGATTGATGATCACTATGAATTTTATCAGGTGGTCACTGCACCAATGACAAATTTGAATGCTATCGCAATTGAAGGATACAAGAAGTAAATTTGGTCAGGTTTGCTTCATTCTTCCTTTATCTTATTCGCCTTTGCAGTTTTTAGATTAGAGAATGCATCATCCATATCATTCATTTTGACTTCAACACATGCTTATTAGATTGTTACAGATCTCATAGAAATGGAAAATTAAAGCCTTGATCACCCATGCATCTGGAATTGTATGCCTTTCTCTTGTGGTTTTGGGACCCTGTATAACAGTATGTCTATTCAGAAATTTTTTTAGTTGAAGGAAACTATGCATGAAACAATTTTGTCAGTGAATAAGTCTTTTATTTTGTAGAGGTTAATAATTTATGACCATTTGTTTTATTCTATTTATCTATAGTTATTGATAAATATAGATAATTTATTCTCTTTATCATTGAACAAGGAAAAAATGTTGAAAATTTGATGTATGAACATTTAAAATCTTATATATGGATGTGAGAGTTTTGTTCCAAGTTTAATGCGTAGATCTAAAAGAATTGTTTTGTAAACTCATTGATGAAAAGAAAAAAAAATATGTACAAAATACATAAATACTCATGTGCAAGATCAGTAATCACATGTATATGCATCTTTGTTTATCTCTTAGAGTAGTGTAAATACAGATTGGTCTGCTAGAGCTTTCCAACTCTTTCAGTTTCACTTTTATTTTTTCACATATTTATTAATATCCCAAACTGCTCTTATTAGTCTAATTCAGATCTAATTTTATGTAAATTCAGGTTGGGGTTGACGAAAATCTCTTGGCCGTGATAGAACCCACTCATACATTTGTGAATAAAGGAGGAGAAATTGGTGGTATGTTTTATTATCTTGGATCCTTGAAAGATCATTATTGTTGGAAGTTGTAAGGCTAATATTTTGCTTCTGTTGTTCAATCCCAAATGAGAACAAGTGACAGAGGAATCACATGTCATCTGTTGAGTCAAAGCTCCTCCTTGTATGTACAAAATAAAAATTTAGAAGATTTAGTTTGTGTTATGTAATTTCTATTTAGAATGTGATATGTTGCTGTTGAAGCAACGGGGTCAGCCTTAGCCGAGTGAATCCCAAAGAGGAGGAAGGCTAGCCGAGCTTGCTGCGCCGACGCCGAGTTGGTACCTGCAAGTCCGCCGAGTCACCTCGGCGGGTAGACACTCTAACGCTCAAGTTAGAGGGTGAATGGCATGAAAGAGTTGCTCTAGGGATTTTTCCACATACCTCTTTACGGGGGGGGGGGGGGGGGGGTGCTTCCCTTTATATAGGGTTCAGGCGAGGTAATCCTGGTTGCCCACGATTGGGGCACGTTCCGGCGATTGATCGCCCACGATCCTCGCGAGTCTAGCTATGGACCCGAGAATCTCGGCCTCTACCAGCGCGTCCCGCACAATCCCGAAATCTTCGGGTCTTCGCATGGCACTTTCCCTCGATGGCGGTTTCCATCTTTCGGGCGTACTTGCCTTGCGATCCGCAAGACTTGCCGATTTAGGACTTTCCTTACCAGACAATCGGAGACGATCGCCGACTTACTCGTCTGACTAGTCGCAGGACAACGATACCGACGAGGGACTCGAGAAGCCTCGTTTGCTACGGCTCGGCACTCGTCGTAATTCGAGTGACGGTTCCCCAAATTGAACCAGTCAAGTAGTCAGCTATTGTGCCTTGGGCGAGCCGAGTGAGGTCTGGCCGACTCCTCGGGCTTGAATCCGAATTCAGGGGCTTGCCCCGTATCATTGGCCCCCTAGCTTCCATTAGGGGCGCTCTGAGTGAACCGGATGGAATGTACTAGATCAAGGCCCTTGCTTGGCCAAATGAATTCAGATACTGACTCAGGTGTCGCTCGTAGTCGAACAGGCATGGTAACCGCCGACGGGCTGGCGCGACTTTTAATGCTTCTGACAGCCGCTGAGGCGGCACATCACTTCGACTCCCGTCGTTCGATGGCATCAGGTGAAGCGACAAGAGTTAATGATGGCGCCTCGACTGCCACCCAGCGTTACTCGGATGGCGATCCACGTCGGAGGTGAAGCGGCGCGGCAGGTAGAAGCACGTGGCACGTTTCCGACATTCCGTTCTCTCGACATTCCTTGGCCGTTGGATCAGGGCGACGTCGTGGACCTATAAATAGCGCCTGGAGTTCGACCGGAGGAAGCTTTCACGTGCAAGCCTCAGCCCCACAGCTTTTGTTCTTCCGAGGTGCAGGGGAGGGTTAGAGTACTCGGGCCGAGTCCTCCGCCGCTCATCTTCTATCCGGTCTTCTTCTTCGCAGAGGTAAGCCATGGGCTCACCCTCTGCAATTCCTTCCTCCTCTGCCACTGAGTCCGCGGGGTACTCTCCTTCTGAGGGTACCTCTCGTCGTCCTTCTCCTCCTCCGACCCCCGCTCCTGCGAGGTCCGGCGATCCCCCCGAATCTAACGATTTGGAGGAGTTCATCCCTTCGACAAGCCATGGAGACTACGTGCCGCGAGTCTCCGTAGCCCCCCCCCGTCCGGGGTGCGTCGGGCGGCTGATTCCGTAGAAGATGCGGTTACGGAAATCGATCAATCGACGCTCGAGTGGATACTCAGGCACCCTCGACTTCATTTTCCCGAAGACTTCGCCGTTTATCCGAGTAATGCACTCCGTGCCCATTACTCAATGAAAAACGGATTTTGCTTGTATTCGGGAGCCATCCATGCTGGCTTCCGATTTCCACTTCATTCCTTCATAGTCAACCTTCTCTGGTGTATAGGAATTGCCCCTTCGCAACTGACTCCCAATTCTTGGAGGTCGGTTATCGGTTTTTTGGCTGCTTGTGCTTTGGCGAAAGTCAAGCCGAGCATTCGCCTCTTCTTCTACTGCTTCTCCCTCAAGGCCTTGGGGGACTGGTTGTTCTTCTCGGCCCGCTCGGGTCGGCAATTCCTCAGCCGGTTCCCCTCCTCCATCCATGGGTGGAAGAGGTCGTTTTGCTTTATCCGTAGTTCGGAGGGATGGAACTTCCCGACTACCTGGGCTGCCGTTAACCCCAGTGATGTGGCTTTCCGATCCCCGCGCGACATGAGCGAGGCCGAGTTATCGAACTTTGAGTCCCTGCGAAGGGTGAAGTTGCCCGACCTGATAAATCCCTCGGTCAAGCTGTTCGCCCTGTTCTAAGAGGGTGACCCAGGTCCAACGCCATTTCATGTCCTCGCATTTGATCCTCCTTCACCCGCTTCGGAAAGACTGACGCTCGGTTTCTTCCTGTGCAGAGATGGCCGAGCCGAGTGCTGCGCGGGAACTGGGGACCGCGGCGTCGGGCGACCAAGAGACCGAGGACTACTCGGCGCTCGCTGCTCAGCGGTTCAACACCAGGGGCGGCCGGCGCAAGAAGAAGATTTCCCGGGAGAAGAGGCCGGTGGAGGAGGCCGACGTCCAGATCGTAGAACCTCCCCCCTCTGTCGCCCCTATCGCGCCAGCAGCCGTGGCGGCGCCGATCTCCACGGCAGCTTCGGAAAGGCCAGTCGGTTTCGGCCAGCTTGGCCTCTTGGATCTCGGCAACGAACACCTCCGAGCTCATCGAAGACGTCTTCCGGGGGTTGCAGCTCAACCTGAGCTCCTTCGCGAGTATCGTCCACCGAGCGGACCATACTCTGGAAGCGACCGAGGGCCGACTGCGAGCGGCCGAGGAGAAGCTGGCCACCCTGAAGGCCAAGAACGCCGAGTTGGAGGCTTCGATCGCCGCCGAGCTCGCCCGCTCCGATGAGGCCAACGAGCGGGCTGCCCAACTGGCTCGCGGAGTCGAAAAGCTGAAGACCACGATGAAGGAGGAGCGAGCGGCTCTGAAGGCCGAGAAGGACGCTCGGGAGGCCAAGGAGAAAGCCCATGAGCGAGCGAAGGCCAATTTTTCCGAGCTCGTTGTCGAGGAGCGCCGGCGGGCCGTGGTGGACTACAAGAAGTCCGACATCCATATTGATCAGATAACCGGCCTTTTCAAGGACGGTTACAAACACTGCTTGAAGGCGCTGGCGAGGGCCTACCCCAAGCTCGACCTAACTCCTATGCGCGCTCCTGCTGACTCCGACAAGGAGGACGAGGTAGCGGAGGTCGGGTCTACCGCGGGGGTCGAAGCTCCCACCCCCGACACCGAGGTTCCCTCGGCTACAGCCCCTTCCGATACCTAGTTGGAGGGCCTTTTGTAGTGCCTGTTGCCATTTGTTGGCGGTTTTGTTTTTTGTTTCCTTTTGTATAATGAACTATTGAAGCCAACTTATCTCGATCCTTCTTTGGTCGATTTATTTTCTCCTTTGTTGGTTGTGGTTAACTTCCTACCTCGGATCACCCGAGTGCCGAGGAGAGTTGTGTGCCGAGACGACTTTGCTAACTCGTCAAGCGCTGGAACGACTATGCCGACCAGTATAGTGCCGGAACGACTTCGCCCCTTGTAGAGTGCTGACGAGGTTTTGTTAATTCGACGAGTGACGAAGCGATTTCGTCAGTTCGTTTAGAGCGCTGAAGCGACCTCTCTAATTCGTAGAGTGCCGAAGCGACCTTGTTAATTCGTAGAGTGCCGAAGCGACCTCGTAAATCCGTAGAGTGCCGGAGCGACCTCGTTAATTCGTAGAGTGCCGAAGCGACCTCGTAAATCCGTAGAGTGCCGAAGCGACCTCGTTAATTCATAGGGTGCCGAAGCGACCTCGTTAATTCGTAGAGTGCCGAAGCGACCTCATTAATTCGTACAGTGCCGAAGCGACCTCGTTAATTCGTAGAGTGCCGAAGTGACCTTGTTAATTCGTAGAGTGCCGAAGCGACCTCGTTAATTCATAGGGTGCCGAAGCGACCTCAGCTTGTGTTACAATTCAGGAGTAATAATGCCGGAGGTGTTCGGCGTTCCATGTCCTGGGGACAGCTGAGCCGTCCAATCCTTCGAGCCGATAGGCCCCCTGCCCGAGGTCTTCGGTTACCCGATATGGGCCTTCCCAAGTAGCCGACAGCTTTCCTACCGCCGATTTAGGGTCGGAAACGACGAGTTTCCGGAGGACGAGGCTCCCTGCGTCGAAGCGCCGCGGCCTGACCCTCACGTTGAATTTCTACTTCATCCGGCGTTGGTAAACTTCGATCTTGAATGATGCCTTGTCGCGTCACTCCTCGACTAGGTCCAGCTCGGCACGCAGTGACCAGTTGTTCACTTCCTGGTCGAAGCCCCGAACTCTTTCTGAAGGCACCAGCAGCTCGACTGGCATGACCGCCTCTACACCAAAGGCGAGCGCGAACGGGGACTCCTGAGTGGCCTCTCGAGGTGTTTCTCGGTAAGCCCACAACACGTGGGGCAGCTCCTCCACCCATCGACCTTTGTGTTCGGTGAGCCGTCTCTTCAATACTTCGAGCAACGTCCGATTGGTGACCGCGGCCTGACTGTTAGACTGGGGATGGGCGACCGAAGTGAATCGGTGATTGATGCCGAGCTCCGTGCAGTGGCGGCGAAATCGAGCATTGTCGAACTGCTTTCCGTTGTCCGTGACGATCGCCCGGGGCAGTCCGAACCTGCAGACAATATTCTTCCATGCGAACCCCCACGCGTTGGCGTCGGTTATCTTCGCCAACGGCTCGGCCTCGACCCATTTGGTAAAGTAATCGACACCTACGATGAGGAACTTCCTTTGCCCCGATTCCGGTGGAAATGGACCGAGGATGTCCATTCCCCACTGGGCGAAGGGCCAAGGGGCCTTGAGTGGAGTAAGGTTCCGGGGGGCTGCCGGTCTACCTTACTAAAGAGCTGGCACTGTTGACATCTTCGAACATAGTCCTCGGCGTTGGCGAGCATGGTTGGCCACCAATAGCCTTGCCGAGTCATTCGTCTGACTAGCGACCGAGGACCTGTGTGGCTCCCACACAAGCCTTCGTGCACCTCGGCGACGATGTCTCCCGCTTGCCCTTGGCTCACGCAACGCAGGTGGGGGAATCAGAATCCTTTTCTGTAAAGGTCGTCGCCGACCAAAAAGAATCTAGGTGCTCGTCTTCTTACCTTCAGCGCCTCTTCCCTGTCCGTTGGGAGTTGACCGTCCCTGATATATTGGACGAGAGGGGTCATCCAGGTGGGCCCGGTCTCGATGCACAAGACTTCCTCGGTCCTTGTGGAAGGTTCGCTGAGCTCTTCGATGAGGACCGAGGACTGTTGACGATACTCCGAGGCGACGGCGTATTTGGACAACGCGTCCGCTTGGGAGTTATCAGCTCGGGGAATCTTCAGTAGCTCGACTGCCTCAAACTCGGCCATGAGTGCTCGGACCTTGGCCACGTAGGAGGCAAGCTTCTCCTCTCTGGCCTCGAACTCCCCCGAGACCTGGCTAACGACAAGCTGCGAGTCGCTGTGGATTCGGACCTTCGCCGCCCCCAGCGTCTTCGCCATCTTCAGCCCTGAGATAACGGCTTCGTACTCGGCCACATTGTTAGAAGCTGAGAAGCCAAACCGAATTGCATACCTCAGAGTGAGACCCTCGGGCGAGTTAAGGACGACACCGGCCCTTGAGATCCGGAGGCCCCGTCCACGTATATCAGCCACTGCCCAGTCGCTTCCATTGGCTCGGGTGGTCTCGCAATTCCCTCGGAAATGAAATCGGCCAGGGCCTGAGCTTTGATGGCGACCCGGGGCCTGAAGGACACATCGAACTCCCCGAGTTCCACTGCCCACTTGGCCATCCTCCCCGAGGCCTCAGGTCGGCTAAACACTTGCTTGATGGGGGCGTCGGTGAGGACCACGATCTTGTGCGCTTGGAAGTATGGTCGGAGTCACCGAGCCGCCATCACCAGGGCGTATCCTGCCTTCTCGATGTCGGAATAACGTTGCTCGGCCCCTCGCAGAGCCTTGCTCGTGTAGTAGACCAGAAGGTGCTTTAGGCCGTCTTCCCTCACGAGCACCGAGCTGATTGAATGGTCTGTCGCTGAGATGTAGAGGAACAATTCTTCTCCTACAAGAGGCTTACTCAAGGTGGGGACATTAGCTAGGTGGGCCTTGATCTCATCAAAGGCCTGTTGGCATTCGTTGTTCCCCTCGAACCGACCCTTCCTCAACACATCGAAGAATGGGCGGCACTTCTCGGCGGACTTGGACATGAACCTGCTCAGGGCGGTTATTCGGCCGTTAAGCCTTTGTACCTCTTTTACGGTCCTCGGGGCCGTCATGTCGAGGATGGTCTGCACCTTGTCGGGGTTGACGTCGATACCTCGGCTCGAGATGAGGTAGCCTAGGAACTTTCCAACATGGACGCCGAAGACGCATTTCTCGGGGTTGAGCTTCATCCCGTACTTTCGGAGGATGTCGAATGCCTCGGCCAGCTCCCGAACGTGGTCCTCGGCCTTCCGACTCTTTACGAGCATGTCATCGATGTAGATCTCCATGGTCTTCCCGATTTGTTGCTCGAACATCATGTTGACGAGCCTCTGATACGTAGCGCCTGCATTCTTTAATCCGAAAGGCATTTTGGTGAAACAATACAGACCTTTCTCGGTGGTGAAGGAAGTCTTCTCCTCGTCTTCGGGAGCCATCTTGATCTGGTGGTACCCCGAGTAGGCGTCAAGAAAACTGAGGAGCTCGTGCCCCGCCGTCGAGTCGACGAGCTGATCTATGCGAGGAAGAGGGAAGCTGTCCTTCGGGCACGCCTTGTTGAGGTCGGTGAAGTCCACGCACATACGCCACTTTCCGTTGGTCTTTTTGACGAGGACCACGTTCGCTATCCACTCTGGGTAGAACGCATCCCGAACTGTGCCTGTTCGGAGGTATTTCGCCAGGTTCTCGCCGATGACCTCCTGACGATCTGCTGAGAGGGGACGCCTCTTCTGGCGCACAGGCCGAGCTCTGGGGTCCACATTCAGATGATGTTGGATCACGTCGGGGTCGATCCCAGGGAGGTCGCTCTCTGTCCACGCAAAGACGTCTCCACTTTCCCCAAGATGACGAACCAGCTCCGCCTCCAACTCTTGGAGTTCGGCGCCGATTACCAGAGATCTCCCCTCGGCGATTTCAATGTGCTTTATTTGCTCGGCGGGCTCATGCCTCTCATCATCACTGTCATACACAGGCTTGTACTCAGAAATAACAGGTTCCTTTGCTTTAATGGAGTTTACATAGCACCCGCGAGCTTCGGTTTGGTCCCCCGAGACCTCCCCTACTCCGCACGGTGTAGGGAATTTAAGCTTTTGGTGGTAGGTGGATGGGACCCCTCCCAGCTTCCCCAAGAGTCCCCGGCCAAAGATGGCATTGTAGGCCGACTTCACTTTGACAACAAGGAAGTCGACCTCAACGGTTACGGAGCACGGGCTAACCCCGAGTGCGACTTTCAGTTTGACTAAGCCCTCGGCGTTGACCGGAGACCCGTTGAACCCGAACAGTGGGGTCACCACTGGCTTCAGCTCAGTGCTCAGATTGGTCATCTTCACGAAATAGTCGTAGAAGAGGATGTCTGGGGCCGCTCCACCATCCACGAGGATTCGGTGGACGTTGTATCTGTCGATGTCGGTGCGGATGACGAGCGCGTCGTCGTGAGGGAAGCTGAGGCCGAGGGCATCGTCCTTGGAGAATGTGATCACCGCACTCGGGTTCGGGCCCGAGTTCCCTGTGGCCGAGCCGGCGGCTGAGGCGTACGTCTTCCGCTTCCTTCCACTGTCTCCCCCTCCGGCTGCACCTCCAGCAAGGACGAGGACTGCCACTTTCTCCCCCCGGGGACCGCGCTCTCTCTCGGGCGTTGGCTCCTTACGGCGTCCGTCCATGACGTCCCTGACCATGATGCCGCGACGCAGCATCTCGGCGATCTCCAGCTTCAGACTGCGACACTGGTCAGTTGTGTGGCCGTGGCCCTTGTGGTAGTCACAGTAAAGGTCGGCGCCGTGCCCCGGAGGTGGTTTGCCCAACGGCTCGGGCCGTCGGAACTCGGGCAGCTTCTTGATCACGGGCAGTATTTCGGACGGAAGTCGTCCGAAGTGCGGCAGGTCGCGCGATCGATGGTACTCGTCTGACTGGCGGTAGTCATCTGACCGAAGGCTCGAGTCCAGTCTCTGATCGCCGCGGGCCGAGCTGTCTTATTTCTTCGCCCTCTTGCTCTCTGGTGCTTTGCTTGTTCCTCCGACCTCGGCAGGACGACTCAACTTGCCCGCCGCGCCGAGGGTGAATTCCAATCTCACGTACTTCTGCATACGAGAGAGGAGGTCGGAGAGACTCACAGGCGGCTTTTTGGCGATGGATGCCACGAAGGGCGCGTTGGAGCACACTCGGGTGAGGATGTTGACCGCCGTCCGCAAGTCGAGGTCGAAGACCTTTATCACTTCAAGCTGGAACCTCTTGGCGTAGTCCCGGAAGAGCTCCCCGCCCTTCTACGTTACAAGCCACTGGTCGTCTGTGCAGAGCGAGTGTTGAACAGTGCTGTAGAAGTGGTCCAGGAATCGCTGCGCGAACTCGGGGAAAGAGGTTATGGTTCTCGGTGGGAGAGCCTTGAACCACTGCAGAGCGGCGTCGTCCAGGGTTGACATGAACGCTCGGCACCGCAACGCATCAGTGAGGCTGACCATCTCGATTTGTCCCTGAAAATTGTCAAGATGATGGATAGGATTAGTGGTTCCATTGTATCGCCAGAACTTGGGGAGTTGCGACTTCGCGGGGACCGGCGCCGAGGTGATCTCTTCGGAGAAGGGTGACGTGCTTAGCAGAGTCGCCACGGAGGGTGCCCGAGTCCCCCGTTGTAAAGCCTCGATCTTCCGATTCATCTCCTGGAGGTCGCTCTTCCACCGAGGCTCCAGTGGTGGGGCGTTGAAGGGAACTGGGGTCGACTCGGCAATGTAGTGATCTGCATCCGTCGCCCGAGGGGCCCCGTGCTCCATTGCCGAGGCCGCAACTCCTTGCGCCGTCACCGGAAGTGGCGGCGGCAGTTGGGCCGACGGGACAGGCGCGTCGCCCCAGCCATCCGCCAAGCTCGTCGAAACCGCCGGAGGAGCCGGCTGGGTCCCAACGGGGCCGTGGTCGCCACGACCATCTGGAGCGGGGATCGCCGGTCGGCCGGCCGCTTCCGCCTGGGCCGCCATCAGCTATTGCTTCTGTTCGATGCACGCCAGGACCTCGTGAAGCCCAGCCACGAGGTTCTCGATGCAGTCGAGACGAGAGGAGGTGTTTGAGCCTTGCGCTCCGGTGCCGGATCCTCCTCCGGAAGTTCACTCTTCGATGACGGTGAGTTGTACCTCATCGTCGGACACGCGAGCCGCTGCCTTACCTTTAGGAGCCATTAGAGTTTACAACGTTCCCACAGACGGCGCCAAAATGTTGCTGTTGAAGCAACGGGGTCGGCCTTAGCCGAGTGAATCCCAAAGAGGAGGAAGGCTAGCCGAGCTTGCTGCGCCGACGCCGAGTTGCTACCTGCAAGTCCGCCGAGTCGCCTCGGCGGGTAGACACTCTGACGCTCAAGTTAGAGGGTGAATGGCATGAAAGAGTTGCTCTAGAGATTTTTCCACATACCTCTTTACGGGGGGGTGCTTCCCTTTATATAGGGTTCAGGCGAGGTAATCCTGGTTGCCCACGATCGGGGCACGTTCCGGCGATTGATCGCCCACGATCCTCGCGAGTCTAGCTATGGACCCGAGAATCTCGGCCTCTACCAGCGCGTCCCGCACGATCCCAAAATCCTCGGGTCTTCGCATGGCACTTTCCCTTGATGGCGGTTTCCGTCTTTCGGGCGTACTTGCCTTGCGATCCGCAAGACTTGCCGATTTAGGACTTTCCTTACCAGACATTCGGGGACGATCGCCGACTTACTCGTCTGACTAGTCCCAGGACAACGATGCCGACGAGGGACTCGGGAAGCCTCGTCCGCTACGGCTCGGCACTCGTCGTAATTCGAGTGACGGTTCCCCGAATTGAACCAGTCAAGCAGTCAGCTACTGTGCCTTGGGCGAGCCGAGTGAGGTCTGGCCGACTCCTCGGGAATGATGTGCGGCCTCAGGAATGATGTGCGGAGGGAGAAACAAAGAGGAAGAAGAAGATGAAGGCTGAGAAGGGAAGAGGCAACAGAGGAGCAGAAAGAAGGCAACGAGCACGAATGTCAAAGGCTCAGACAAAAACTGGAAGGCGTAAACCCTCGCCTTCTCCCCTCCTCATCCTTATAAGGAAAGAGGAGCACGAAATCCAAAAAATGAAAATGGCGGTTTTTTCCTAAACGGACCGTTCAAACGCGCTAACCCGCGTTCTCCGGGCGACACGTCTTCCCTGTCATGATGGCAGTTCCATCCCCAAGAAGAGCACCTAATGGCGTCGCCCTGGAACTGCTCCCCATCGCGGTCGGTATTGCATTTAATGCGAGTGACAACCGAGCAGACCTCCGCTCTCAAGTGCCTTGGAATCCAAGCCAGCTTGAGAGCGTGGGGGGGGAGGGGGGCAAGTGTGGTGGCTATTTCTAGCCCCCTAAGCCTGCAGGGCCCATCATGGCCCATCATGACCCAATAAGCTGGCGTGGCCCTCAGGCAGCATGCCACGTGTCCTCGGGTTCAGCCCAAAAGCTTCCGAACACGTTCCGGCCATGAAGGCGCCTAAGGTCCCCAGGACGGTCTCCAGGTACTTTTGTGACCCGTTCGGCCAAGGCCGCAGTCTGCCGAAAAGGCCCTGCGCGGACCTTTGAAGTGTCCAGACCAAGCAACAGCTGCGCATCTGAGCACCGAGTGGGCCTAACTGGCCACCGAACAGAGGCCCTGTTTGGTGTCCTCCAGCCAAGAGCCCTCAACGCAACTATTCGCCTCCCAGGCAGTTAATAAGGCGGCGTGGCACGCGTCCCATAATGCCGCATCAACCACAAAAGATCCCAACAGGCGTCTCAACAAGCAACCCCTCGCCTAGGAACCTGAACCTTTGCATCCCCTCAATCATCATGAGGAGAGATCTTGTCCGGTGCGGACGGTATGCAACCTCGGCCACACACACACCCTCACGCGACACACACCAGCGAACCCTTCTTCCTTAAGCTTTTCTGATGGTCTCACCTGACTTAGGCATCAGAGGGTTCCCCCGGTTCTCCAACCGGGCCCCCTGATCCTGTTCTAGTCTTTGCAGGCTACCATCCGCACCGGCGACCGTCTTCCTTCATCTCTCAGTGGAGGTCCATTTGGCTCTGGTCCAAATAGGAAAACACCACCACAATATATATTCGGTTTCACAACAGAAAATCGAATCAACGTGGGATCCTTCAAATCGAACTGAAACCAGTGGTTAGATTCTTGTGGTTGAATCATACTTTAAACACCCCTACAAGCAGCACGTCTGTCTGTCCCTGCAACCATCACAATTTTCGGGCAAGTTGTCCTATGTATATTCAGGAACAGTTCGTCTCGCAGCCTCCCACATGAAACCATGCATGCATCGGCTTAAATTAAGGAGCCAAAGCTTCGATTTGAATATTCATGTCCTTGATGGCGGGCTGGCGTCAGACTGATGAATATTGTCCAAATAATAAAAAAAAAGACTGACGAATGTAGGGGTGTACAATGGTTCGGTTCAGTTCGGTTTCCCCATTTTTTGGGGAAACCGAACCGAACTCTTTCGGTGAACCGAACCGAACCGAAAATTGGCGCTTTCTGAAAGAACTGGTGTTTTCTGGAAGAAAAACCGGCATTTTTATGAGAAAATTGGCAAAAAGGGCCCTTTTCCGGCGGCAGCGAGTTTCAAACTCGCGACCGCCGCGCGAGCGGAGGGCGCGCGTTGCCTGCTTCCACTGTGCTACCGGTGTTTTTTTGTTTATTTATATAATTATATATATATATATATAATTCGATTCATTTCGGTTTTCCAATCCCAAATCGAACTGAACAACTAGACCCGTAAAATCGAACCGAACCGAACCGACCGGTTCGGTTCGATTTTTCGGTTTGGACCATATTTTGCACACCCCTAGACGAATGGCCTAGGCCCTAAAACCTTTGTTCTTCTTCAAGGGGTCGATGTATCTAACCGTGGGCAAGGGTGAGCTCTGATTACAAGCAATTAAGGCATCCTCTGATTACAGCCGCTGTACTTGTCTATTCCTTTCACGTAGGGGCAGACTTCCAACTCTCCTTAGCAACTAGTATAAGATTGTAACACCCCGCGCTCTTGCGTTCGGACTACCGGATTCCGGACAAGGCATCGCTTTTGCCCCGCACCATCCTTTCCTTGTCCTCGGATGTCTTGGGTGTTCGATTCCCACGTCTAGACAAACCCCCCTGCTTGCCAGTCCTCCCCCGCCACCATCCACGCAGGAAATGGCGTTGGCGAGCTTCCCGGCAACCGGCGTCCCCCGAGGGTCTCTTCCGGGTTTGAACTCGAGGTCACCAACCGAAAGGTCGCTTCCTCGGCTACGTAATTTCCCCGGGAGGAGGAGGAGCGCAGCCGGGCCCACCCCGGCGGCGACCTGCTGCGCCCAGACTCCCGGAGGAGGAGGAAAAGGAGACCGCCAGCCTCTGGAGAGCGTTCGCAACCTCGTGGCCGCCGCGAAGGACGTCCAGCAAGTCTCGGAGTTGGCCAGCGGCCTCGCCAACTCGACTAGTGCAGAAGACGGCCGGGAACGCCAGCCTCTGGAGACCGTCCTCAAGCTCTACACCGTTGTCAAGGATGGGAACGTCCCCTTCCTCGGGCACGGCGAGGATGGAAAGAAGGTAATGTTCGCCAAGATCACCAGCTCTTGGGCTGCTCCTTAATCTCTATCTTCCATGGCGATCGGCCCGCGTGCATGCGAACTCTTGTTTGATCTGTTAAACTGCGCACCGCCCTCTGTTACTCTCCTGTTGCAGAGAGAGGTGAATCTGGTGATGCAGCTCTTCTCTTCTCTCATTGGCCTGCTGGGGAACAACGTAGAGTTCGTGATCAAGCCAACCAGGCACGAAGGCACCGATTTGGGCGTTGCATGGCGCCTAGGTCTCTTTTCCACATCTCAAAATGGAATTTCCTTTTCATTTTGTGATAAAATTTATCTAAAGATCAACAATTTAAACCGTCATGATCGCATTAGACAAGATCTAATGATTGAGATGAGTTTTATGTTCATGGTGGATCTCAAATGTTGCGCGTCTGCAGGCGCTTACGTCAATTTCGCCTAGAGCAGTCAAGTTACTCTGTATATATAAGAGAAATGTTGGTTATTCAGACGCCCAGATAATTCAGGTTATGTAGTCGGCCGCGCATGGGTCCCACGAAAGCGGCGTGGGACTCACACACGGCCGTATCAATCAAATCGATTGTGCAGTTGATCCACGTAGGCCAACTATCCGGACGTCCGAATAATTAGCATGTCTCTATATATAAAGAGTGATACTTGGTGGTGGTGTGCCGGGTACGCGCACACCAACGGGACTAACTATTACTCATATAAAATATACAAGTGCTTATATATATTGTTGCTGTGCTCCCACCCGATGCTGTTGGTAGCTAATCATGATGTGGACATGCAGAGTGGAAGAAGGCCCACAAGCATACGAGGGGAGGGTACGGCTTCAACACTGTTCATTATTACCAGGGGAAAATATTCTTAAGGTGAGTCTTATTAAGTGGATTTTGCAGGAGTAGTTCAGTTGACAAAGTATTTCAACTTACATGTAGAGGTTGTGAGTTCTATTCTGATTAGGTGCAGATTTTTATTCAAAAATGTTTTAAAGATTTATTCTCAAAGATTTCTTGTGTTCGGGAACCTTCTCAGTTGTTGTTCTTCTGTCTGCGCTAAACTAAAATAAATAAATAGATTTTACACTGAAATCTACGGAAAGAGTAATACTTAGTGCACACTCATGGTGTGCACTAAGTTGGGCACACCTAATGAGGGTGTGCCATGTCAAGGGATGGGGGATTATAATAATACCCCATCCCTTAGTTTTCCAACCCTAAAGGTTGGTGGCACACCCTCATAGGGTGTGCCCAACTTAGTGCACATCTTGATGTGCACTAAATATTACTCCTGCAGAAATGGGCAAAACTCACTGCCAAAATCACTGCAGGAACGTGGAGAAGTTCGTGGAGCCCATCGTCCACATCCACTCGGCAGCACCGGTAAGTTTCTTCGATTTAAGGATGCGATGCACAGCTTTGTACATGTTTTAAAAGCTACAGTCATGAATTATTACCATAACACTTCTCGTCCACACCGAGGAAAAAAAATTGGAGATCATGTTGGAAGGGAAAAAAAAATTACAACATTGGAGTTGGACGCCAAGCTAAAATGTACAAGACGATGCAGTGATTCACATCCAAATTTCACCGGATATAAAATTGTTATCCTGATCTTTGGAGATAATTTAATCACGTTTTATACTATGATTATTTCACTAGCATTTATTATTTCTGGCAGTATAGCTAGTCCGTATTCATAATAGAGAAACACTTGTTATAGCAGATCGGACAACAAGTATCAGTTAGATTGTTTTTAACTAATTTTATTAGTTAAAGAAGAGAGAGAGAGAGAGAAATAATGATCTGATATGATCTTTAGTTAATAGAATTGGTTGCCAAGTAATCCACTTAAATTTTGTTGTCAATTTAATATGACAATAAAATATATTTCTCTTCATGGTAAAAACATGTTGTAAAAATTAAGATCTAGCTTTCTTTGAATAACCACCTAAAGTACTATTGAAGAAGAAGTGACTAAATGGCTAATTAAGATCCTTGACCTACACTCAAATCTCACATTATTTAAAAAAGGAGAAATTAAGAGATTAAATATTCGATCTTTTGGAAGGCTGATCTACGAGAACCTTGTACTCTGTGACGAGATCATGCTATATATATATCGCCTTATGAAAAAAAAAAAAAAAAAGGAAAGAGAGAGAGAGAGAGAGAAGATTTGCCAAATCTCTTTATTTTTTAAAATTGAGAACGGATAGTTTTAACATGTAATGCCCAGCGACTGACACGTAGAAGCTGAAATGTTCCATTAATTCCAATCTTTCACATTGAAGAATGGCATGCATATGCAGTCATATTATACTAACTTCAGCTTCATGGTGTCCAGGATTGCGTGAACAAACTGGTGGAATGCCAAAAGTCGGCTCTAGATCAGATCACTGCCTTCAAGGAGAACAGGAAGGCGGCCTTTGTGTCGTCGCTTGTTCTTCTGCTACTCATGGCATTTTGTTTCATGATGATAAAGAAGCTCCCACACTGAACCACATGCAGGAACAACTTTGTCCTTCAACAGGAGTATATATGCAATGCATATAATGCTATGAAATATCTCATCTCTGTTATATGGGATATCTCGTCTTGATCGGTTCTTTTCACTTTTCACTGGCATTCCATATATTTACATATGCATGTGACAGAAAATTTTAAGAACGAATTAATAACGTTGCTCAATTACGGAGGTAAACCGTAAGCTTGATATAAATTTACAATATTTATTTAGTAATATAGAGATTCCTTTTCTCAGGTTCAAATCCCTGCTTGATAGCGGCCAACACCCATCAGGGAACATCCTTGCAAAGGGAAAAAAGAATCCTGCTTCTAGAGTATGTTATTATAGTTACACTGTAGATTAATTGTGATTTTGGGTGTTCTAATATGATATTGCAACCCATTTTTTAACATAAATTAATTACGCGAACAAAAGATCAGGAAGCATTAGATTTTTTTAATATCATTCTCTACTACTTACCATGTGTAAGTGTTGATGTATCACACATCAAATTATTCGATGGACCTTCCTTAAGGATTCATTTGGTTGCTTGTAAAATATATTCAGAGAATTTTTTTTCAAAGATTAATTTTTATAGAAAAATAAAAAACATAATTATTTATTTGGTTCTTACGTAAATGTTTTCTCTGAAAAGATATTTTAGTGTTTGTTTTCCCGTAAAATATTTTTCGAAAATCATTTTCATGTGTTTATTTGTGTGTAAAATATTTTCAAATATGTGTTGATTTATTCTTATTTTCACACATACCTCCTAAATATTAGACAAAATCTTCAATCAAAGATTGCTTCCTCTTTTCATCCAACATAACAAATCTAACAATCCGCTTTAGCCTTTACTCAAATTAAAAATTTTCGTCTAGCTTCCAAGGATTCAAGGGTCCCTAGTTGGCTCGGATCCAGCTCAACGAGACTTAACATATACTGGACGTAGCACAAGTGAGCTGACCGCTCAACGAGACGCCATTAGCGGGACCACGACGTCATGCCTTGCTGCCCAGCACTGCCAAGCATTTCACTCGGTGATGGCAGCACGAAGGTCTCTGAAGGGGGTTAGGTTTGAGAAAGAAGAGGTGCAGATGTTGACGAGGGTGGTAGAGGAGAGAGAAATCAAACTAGAGACACATCCCGACGCCCCCTCCCCTAGTAAATGCCAGAACGCGGCACACGAGATCTTCGTCCTCCTCTTCATAGCACAAAAAACACCACCACGTCGCGTTTACGGCTCTCCGCATGACAAGGCTAGTGGGCATGCGGAGGAGTGAAGGTCCCCTGTGACTGCCTCCAATGCGCACGCGGGATCTGATCTCGCACGTCGGAGCATATCATATGCTCTGTCGGCAGTGTCGTTGTACCTAACCTTGTAGACTTGGACAGATTGGGATTTCGGCGGCTGTGCCATGGCCCTCAGATTGCAGATGTCGTCCTCGAGGAAGACAGTGTGGCCTCCGGCGTTGAGGCAGAGAGGGCGAGGAGCTGGGGTATAAGCCCGAAGAAGAGGAGGTTGGATGGGGCTCTTAATGAGATGATGGAAGACAAGAGCTGGAGCTCCTCCTGGTTGAGGACCCCAGTTGCTTTGTTGGAGGACATGCCGCTGTGTCGTGGAATCGAGGGTGACTCGACAGGGGAAAGCCAGGCAGATGTCACGCAGGGCGTGCTTCTGCATTGAAGGGAAAGACCTGGCTTTGGCAGAGGAAGAGGAGAAGGCGGAGGAGAGGATGCGGCGGTGGTGGCGGCCATGATCCTGAAGAGCCTGAGGAAGGAGATGGCTGAGGGTACGAAGAAGAGGATGGGGATGGTCGTGACAAGGGAGAAATGGAGTTACGGGGAAAACAGCATCCACGGTTTTAAGTCGGATGCCAAAATTTGAAGATTTCAGGAAAAATAATTTCTGGTTCAACTTTTCGATGAAACCGAACAGTTAATTTTATTATAAGATTTTTTTGGAAAAACTTTTTCTATGGGGGGTTTACATGGAACCAAACAAATCCTAAGTATTAAGAATGACCACACCAATAAAGAAGAAGTAAGTGGGAAATTATGAGAGGTTAACGATAAATAGTGGGATTTAGGAGAGAGAGTCCTCTTTGACACACAAGAAGTACTTGAAAGTAACATTCAGAAGTACATTTGTGATCCTGCTAATAAAATGAAATCTCTTCCTATCTTGTATTTATCTCGGATTCTTTGTTTGGGTGTTTAAAAGCTAAATGCAAATGGGTGTAATAGGGATGCAAAGGTTACAATTGATCGGATGTTAGCAACGTACGTCGTTATCTAATCATCCTGGAAAGAAGGGATGACTAAAGCTTATGGCACCTTGAGTTATTACTTTCAGGCATTTATATATAAATTACTGATAAAATGATACTAATAAACCTACCACATAATAAACTTTCAATTTCATATTGACAATAATTTACAGAAATGTAAATGCAGAATGATAATAATGTGCTTAACGTCAAAATCATATTGTATGTGCATGAACCCCTTATGTTTACGTGAGTCAGAGAAATCTGGATGTGTTTGCAAGTCTTTCAATTGCAAACCAATTAAAAGCACGTATCTTATGGGGAAGATATTAGACTTCAGTCTATTTTGGGATATATTTGAACTTCAAACAAGATTTTCGTTGAAGTTCTAAATCTGGGTAAAAAATGATAATATAAGAGAGAGACTGAATAATGTGCCGCTCAAAATCATCTAGATTCAACTTTTTCTCTAATACTTGCTATGCTGAGGATAAAAGTAAACAATGAAAACCAAATAAAAATTTCTCCAAACTTCATGATGATGAGATCTGGAGGAGCATTTCAACTTCTCGGCTAACCACTTTCAGATCCAAGCTTCTTCATGTAAAATCGATCAGAGTCCACAGACTACCATAAGCATTGTCATACCCATGCTACAATGTTTCCAAAAGTGAAACATTCTTAAAAGTAGGCGCAACAACAATTCTTCCGACAGGATTGATCCCAGCAACAATCTACCTGCGAATGAGCAGCTGTGAAGACAAGCCTTTCCATCTCCACTAAAGTTGCAAAGGATCCAAAACTTATGTGGCAAAACAAATTAGGTGGACAACTAACTTCATTATTAATATTGGAAAAGTAGCAGTTGAACATTCTAAAAGTACATGATCATTGTACCGTATGCCATTATTCTGCTTGCAAACTGGGGTCGTCATGAAAGTATACAACCAGCCAGAACCCCATAACACACACACACTCTGTAGCAATCTGATTTTTTTGAAATAAAAAAATAAAAATTTAATAATATTAAAAATTAAGTCAATTGAAAAATCAAGAAAAAGATAATTAATTAAAATCTATTAAACGAAAAGAAGTAATAGACTTTGTTAAATGGACCCTCTAGAATTTATTGGGCCAAAATAGGGATTTTTAAAAGATGAATAATAAAAAATATCCTAAATTCGTAACTTAAATATTACCTAAATAGAAAAGGGGTATTAAAAGTATTAAAATAAGTGATTTGGGTGGGAAGTGGATTCCTAACCCTACCCTAATTGGTTGGCCACGAAATTGCACCCCAACTTAACCCAATTAGGAGTTTGAAAGCTTTGAAGGGTGAGAGAAAATATGAAACCCCGTAATTAAAGGGAAATTAGAGTTAAACTAGGAAAGGGAAAGCAAGGGAGCTTAAATACTCCCCAATCTCTCCATGGCCGGCCCTAACTCGTTGCTGGGGCTTGCTGGACGTGGGGAAGAAGCCAAGGAGAGGAAGAACTCGTGGGGAGAAGGCAGCTCAAGTCCTCAACCCTCGTTCTTCAAATTCTACACCCTAGAAGATCAAACGACTCAAAGGTAGGCAATCTCACGAGCAAAACCTAATTAATTTCGTCTGTAGGTTGTTCCAACCATCAAGAACAAAACCCCTCTCATTTCATAATTTTCCATTAAGACAATCTTTTGTTCTTGATTTTTGAAGTTCTGCAAACACCATGATCTCGAACCCTCGTGTTTAATTTATATTTCCATGTATACTTGACACCATGAAACGAAATGTTTACTGGAGATACTGATAGTTGTCATGAATCGTTTGCCCCTGAAATTCCTAATTTTCATCCATCCTACTGCTCGAATTAATTCGTTTATATCCACTGTACACAGTTCCATGATCTTCTTAAATAACTTGATTGAAACTGGCCGAGACCATGTTCACTTTTCAATTCCTAATTACTGTGAATACACTTGCATGTCTAGAGCCGTTTAAAATTGGTTTCATGAATTTTCATCGTCTATGCGATTTGTTCTTAATTTATGAATGATCCTGTGTCAAATTATTAAAACCTGGTCCGCAATCCAATGCACTGTCTTTTTCACGCTCAGACTCAGGTGCAGGGCCTGAGAACGCGACGGCCCGATAGGCCGCGTTCTCAGGGTTGATCGCGACAGAGCACGCGTCGCATTCTGAATGCGACAAGGCATGTTGTCGCGTTCTGACTCCCTGCTCTGACCGACCTGTCGCGTTCCTTGCACTTCCATGTCACGTTCTGAATAGCTCCTGTCGTGACCCTTACAGCAGTACGTCGCGTTCTGGAATTTTTCACCTAAACCCTACATTTTTGCTCAACTTGACTTCCTACAGTAATCTTGTACCATATTAACTGTCTCACACACAGTAACAACACTATTAAACGTGGTTATGTGATTATTAACTAAAAGTCGTCCACATGATTCTATCACATTCATGATTTCTTGTCACATGTGGACACACTTTGAACTATCTATTATGGCTTAACTTGGTATGAAAATATCTCATAATATATATGGTAATTTATTTCAATTGTCTTATTTTTAAATGAACTTATTCTCATTTTCTCGCGATGTTTTGGGATTACCGTTGCCGATGCTCCACTGTTCTAGAATTTCTCTAGGACGTCGAGCACTTGTTTCTATATACACACTTTCTCTTGACTTGGACGAACTCTCCGTCGAATATTCCTTCTGCTAGACTAGTGAATCCTTGTTCAATGCCTCCGTAAGTCTCCTATGTCCATGAATTCCCACATAGTCGATGAGTTGGTTGTACCCTAACACCTATGTAACCCTTTAGGGATCAATATGATCCAAACGGCTATTAAAAGTTCGCTCTCATCTTGAATCACGCCGGACCTCTAGACCTATGCATAACATGGCCAGTGAAAGGGTAGTGAATTCCACATGACTGCCAACACCGAGTGCGCGTGTTGTGCAACTGTTACTATCGCCCGTTTACTCGACGTTTTACGTGAAATGACCTATAGTTCCCATCTATACTCGACTCGCTCATCTATTCACACTCTCTCTACTTTCTCGTCTATTCATCTAGTACTCTCATCTATTTATTGGTACTCTCTATTGGTCATTGACTGATTGTCTAAAGATGAATAATATAACCAATACCTGGCAATATATAAAGAGCCCGGTCTGGTTCTGGGATGTGCACCCAAAAGTGCTAGTGCCCGCGGGAGTTAAATGACTAGAGTGTTTGACATTACACTCGAGTGCTATCTATCTCGACTATCTAAATGACAATCAAAAGTGTTATATTCTCTCGTTGTCTATTGACAACAAAGTGCTATACTAATACACGTTGTGCTATTACTATATTGTGTGCTATTTGTGTTATGGTATTTGGAAACTCGTGCTATTTCAATCACATGCTATCATGCTATCTTTTACATTACTTGACTCTCTCGCTCTATCATTAATTACTCTGTCTTTTTAATACATTAATCATTTAAAACCTGCTTGATCTTGAGATTTAAATCCTACTAGACGTTATCACTCACCCTGCGTTTTTGATTATGTGTTCTCAAGTGAGACCGAAGAAGAGACTTACACTCAAGAGGATGGGATTGATCAAGAGTGAAGTCAAAAGTACCCTAGCGTCTTAGTAATATATTAGAGTCTTAGTTCGGTCTTTTATTTTTATTCAATATAATTGAACCCTATAGAATGACTCTGATATTAGTAGTTGTAACTAGACATTGAAAATTTTTAATGAGATAAATTTATTTTATTGTTTATTCTTGTTCAATGATTGATGTCTAGTACTCGCTCTGTACTCGTTTATTTGTAACTACCTTGCGTTCTGATATTTGGCGTCGGGGCGTGACACACCCCATCCTTGCAATTAAGAGTCTGACAAGCTTCTAGACTCAATGGCACCCCCATAACACAGACACCCAATCCTTGCAATTAGAAGAGTCTGACGTGCTTTTAGACTCAATGGCAATGGTACAATAATGAAAGTTGAAGTAAAGCACGATACAAAGGAAATGCAAAAAAAATACTTGCACCCTGTCGGTTTATATCCTTCACGTGGGCTTGTAGTACTTGGTTGGAACAAACGGCATCTTTGTTACAGCTGCATCATAAGACTTCCCACGGATAACAATCTTGACCTCTGTCCCAGGTTTGTGGAAACCAGATTTCACATAGCCCATTGCTATATTCTTTTTCAAGCATGGACTGAATCCTCCACTTGTTACCTCACCAATATTCTCACCGGTGCCAGTCACAATCTCACTGTGGCTTCGTGGAGGTGGGCCTGCTGAGAAGAAGCCAACACGTCTGACAGCTGGGCCCTCCGCAAGCTGCTTGAGAATTACATCTGCACCCAAGAAGCCACCTTCTGCTCTTCTTCTCTTCCCAATAGCCCATGAGAGGCCTGCCTCCACTGCTGTAACATGCTGCTCCATATCATTACCATACAGGCAAAGACCAGCTTCAAGCCGGAGACTGTCACGAGCACCCAAGCCTGTCAGCCTTATCTTCCCTTGAGACTTTTCCAAAATTGCTTTTGCAAGTTCCACAGCATTTTCTGAAGGAACTGAGATCTCAAAGCCATCTTCACCAGTGTAACTGAAAGGTTCAGATCAAGAAATAACCAATGGAACTTGAATCTTTGCCAAACCAAGGAATGTTATCAAATCCCATCCATGGGGCAACTTAAACCCAAGCATGCAAGGAACATCTAACAATTGAAGGTTTCTCTTTCTCACAGGAACCAACTTTAAAAAAAAAAAAAAAAGTCTGGAAAGGTCTTCAATCAGACATTGCAGAAATAATTAGCTTGGAGAGTTTAAGAACTGAGCACATTCATAAATATGCTTGCGCAAAAGATAATTCATTGTGAAATAAAACGGAAAATACTTCTGGGTGCAAACCTAATAAAAGAGATTTTCCTTATATCATTGATTGAAAAATGGGGTGACAAATATGGATTAAGAAATCATAAGCAAGCAGAGCAAAACAAAGTCGATGCAAAGGCAACTAGTAAGTCTTCACAGAAAAGTACTGACAGGTAACAGTAACAGAAATATTCAGTGTCAAACTGTTATATGGCATCACAATGCCCTCTTTTTTGTCCTATATTTAACTATTGACATCAAAGAAAAGGAGTGTTCCTGTTTCCATAAATTATACTCCAGCTATTCAATAGGGGAACCTAGAGAAAAACTCAAAAAGAGGGAAACTTCAGAGAAGAAAGGTTTTTAATAACTCAAGGCAGAGCAACCAATATAAAGAAGAAATGACGAAACTTATGTAAGTACACAAAAGTTCATTGTAGGAAAGATCAAGGAGTGTAAAATGTATAAAAGAAGCACCATGGTGCAATGAAAAAGTTAGGGAAGCCAAAGAAAGGAAAATGATTCTCTCAAAAAGTTGGTAATGAAACAAGAATGAAGATGAGGCAATGCAAGGAGGTTAAAAAGGAGGTTATGGGCATACTCTTTGAATCTAAACCCAAACATCATAAGATGATCTGCCCGATAAGCAAATACATGGGTGGGTGGGGGTGGGGGAGAGAAGAAATAGGTAAGATGCTGAATGAGAGAGAAGAGAACTATGGATCTTAAATTTGCTTGATAAATTAAAAAATGAAAATCATGGATGAGGAAGTTATGAGAGAGGAGAGCATGAGTTGGCTTTTGAGTTTTCTAACATGGATGGTGTTCATGAACTTGAGCCATTTACTTTGTATCCAAGGAAAGCAAGTTAAAGAAGTGTCAACAAAATTGAAAGAAAAGCAACGCGAATTGTATCCATACTTATTGACGAGAAAAAGCAAATACGGAAAGCAGGCTTGTCTTGGTTTACAAAGTCATCCAACTTAATTTTGAACACAAAAGATACAAAGACTAAATAAAGGAGAAGCATAGAAACATTACCACATAACAACTACGGCAACAATCAGAGTTGTTTTAAGTTATGGAGGGACTAAGTTAACAAGTCATACTATATCATGAGGGTATGGGAAAACATCTTAGAGAAAAGAATAATGCAAATGACAAGGGTGTCCAAACATTTTAGTTAATTTTACTAGAAAGAATGTCAATCAAAGCAGTTTGCCTGCATAGGGAATTTGATGAAACAATTTCATGAAAAGAATAGGGATGCTTGTTGATCTTTGTCAATTTGGCAAATACATATGATGATCATAACGAATATTATTTGATGCACATTAGAAAGGTGATGGCTTCTAAAAAATTTAGAGTCATTAAAGATAAACAGAAGGAAGGAATGAACTTATATGACAATGTATGGAAATAAATGATTTCCCAGTCATGTTTGGTTTGTGTCAAGATTAACCTTCAACTAAGCACATAGGACTCTATACCACATTTAAACTATTAAAGAGGGAAAGCAGTCTTCCTATAGTTGACCGGAGGGCAGCATAGCAAGTGAAAACATTAACATCCCACTTAAAAAAACAATGTATAAGAAAGCTGCACAGCTTATGATCTGTCGCTATTTTAATTTCATCAACCTGCAGCCTAAAGCCTCACAGTCACAGACAAAGAAGGTTGAAAACGGACTGTCCATAGATGGCAAGGAAACATAAACTTAAGAATAGAAATACTGCTTGTCCATTACAATAAGCCAGAAAAGACAAGATATCAATTATCAACATAGCTTTCTATAGCTGATGGAGTTCCGCTTCCAACTTAAAACGTATAACATAAAAGCTGCCCACCTCATAATCAGTAATTATTTCAGTGTCAGCATTCAGGAACCTTCAAGACCAGATTCATAAAAATATGGCAACATGCCTCTTTGCAAGTACTAATTAACTCCAGATGACATACATATACTTTGTCTTCAGTTCCTAAAAGGCTAAGTATTTACACAATCAAATAGACGCTGATTCTCCAAATGAATAAAAGGCCCAGACTGATAGAGACAATGAACCCATGTGAGACAGCAATGTTCGTTTCACTGTTATCTAGCATTTCTTGGATGGAAGTTAATCATTTTACGGCTCTCTTCAAGATGATTAAAGACTTAATGGCGTGTAACTTCCCATTTCAGATACTTTATTGCCAAGTTCAGGAAACACGACTTTAAAGATATGCTTCCTTCACTCTACAAGTGAGGGGGAAACACACACTCTATAAGTGAGGGGAAAACTCAAAACGTTTGGATATAATACTCGAGAAAAAAATTGGCAAAGCAAGTGGCAACAAAAGAACAACAGCATACCCAGTTCTCGTGAGGAAACAGTGAGCTCCGTTAATGACCGGTGTTCGGAACTCTCCAAAGTAGATCTTGCTCAAATCATCTTTGGTCAATAACTGCAGCACTGGTGCAGCAAGGGGGCCCTACAATCACAGTGATGATTCAAGCGTTGCAGATCTGAGATGAAAACAGAAAAGGAAGCAGAAGCAACACATGGAAGGAAGGAAACATATCCAGTTCAGATGGAAGTTCCGCATTAGACGATGAAGGAAACAGGATCAATGCAGATTAATTCCCCGGATTCACATCATTTTGTAGAATAGAGCATCGGATGGAGTAGCAGGAAAATGGCGGAAAAATGGAAATGTGCTATGCTTGATGACTTGTGAGATCTAGACGGATCAGGAAACTTAAAAAAACGAAGTGAGGGGGAAAAAAAAGACAAAAACGAAAGAGGAACCATAAGATACACAACCCGGATAGGTGAGGAAAAGGAATGTGCAACAGAACAAGCAAAAGAAAAGCGATCCAAAACCAGGCAAATCAGATCCTCCTAAACCCAACAACCAACAAAAAGAAAGGAAAAAAGAAAGAAGCAGGGGAATCGGGACGAACCTGGAGGGCGAGGAGGGAGCGCTCGTCGTGGATGTGCCACGACACGTCGCCGCCCTTGGCGCGGAACGCCTCCATGTGGGCGCCGATGTGGGCAAGGTCCTTGTCGCGGCAGCCGGCATTGACGACCAAGTAGATGTGATCGTCGGTGACCTTGGTGATGACAGAGTCGTCGATGGTCCCTCCCTTCTCGTTGGTGAAGACGGTGAGCGTGCCCGAGCCGGGGCGCAGCCCGGCCACGTCGGCGACGACGAGCTTCTCGAGGAAGGGGACGGAGTTCTTGCCTTTGAGGCTGAGGCCGCACATGTGGGAGACGTCGAAGAGGCTGCCGTGTGAGCGGCAGTTGAGGGTGGAGTCCATGATGGAGTCCTTGTACTGGATGGGCATGCTCCACCCGGCGAACGGCACCATCTTGCCACCGTTCTCCACATGGAAGTCGTGCAGCACCGTCTTCTTCAGCGGCGCCGCCGCCTCTGCCTCGGCGGCCAGGCCCCGCCTGGGGACGGCTCCGGGGCGGGCGACGCGGCGGGTGAGGGACTGGCCTAACTGCCACAGCCCGCCTCCCCTCATGGTGGCGCTCTTCCCCCTTGGGGGTGGCGGTGATGGTGGGTGGGTGGAAGAGGGAGAGAGGGCGGGTGCAGGTGGAGGGATGGAGGAAGTGTGGCCTCAAAATGTCATATATTTTTAAGATGGGGGAGGAGGAGGAAGGCGATGAAGACGAAAAAGAGAGATGGGGAATTCCATGTTGTCCTTTGCTAAAAAGTAGGGTTGTAAAAAATATTTAAAAATATAATTATTCGATTCAATTCCGATAAAAAAGTATAATATTCAGAAAATTATTTAACCATTAATAAATTATCAGATTCGAATTCGGAGATATCTGATAAATTATTAAAATTAGATACACCGATATTTGGTTTTCAAATCTGATAATATATATTACATTATATAATATACACTATTGAGGCCCATTTATACCCATACTAAAAAAAAAATCATTTTTTGCCATTTTGTTTTTTTAAATCTGTAATGAAAGCTCCAAAAGTATTTTTTATTTAATTTCACAATTATAAATCTCTAATTAATCATATTATTTTAGATTTGTGTTTTAGCCTCAATTTGAAGAATTAAAATATATGATTTCGAAATTTTAGATTCTATATGCAGCCCATCAAAGATCATAGAGAGATTTCTTTGGAGATATCGTATAATATCAAAATATTTTTACCAACTTAATTTATCACTTGCAAAAAACAATATCATATAATACTTTTTATATAAAGCGGTCTTAAAAGAAATTTTGTTATGGGATTTATCTTTTGGAATTGTAATAAAACTTCCATCAAATGATCAAAGTATACATTGGATATAAGAGAGGTATTCACGTAAATACATGTATCTTAAAGGATTTCTGCAGAAAAATTCATCCCCACCCGAAGCGCCGACGTGGTTGGTGGCGGAACGAATGCAGTATTTCTCATGTGGTAACGCGTGCAATGCATCAACGTAGAGTGCCTTTCAGACTGACCTGAATTATATACAGTGTTTTTCTCCAAAAATATCTCTCTTAAATTAAAAGTTTGTGCTAAAATATATTCTAGATTTATACTTATTTCATATTTTGAAGACTTTTTCCTTGTTGGGTCGGAGCGGATCAAGCCTAACACTTGTGTAAAGGAGACGACAGTCACCGGAGGCGGACGAAGGATCCTGCAATCACCAGAGAAGATCAGGGGGGGCCCGGTGAAGACCGGGGAAAACCCTCCGATGTCTAAGTCAGTATGAGACTTGCAAGGCAGGGGTTTTTTGAGTGTAAGGATGTGTTCGCGTGAGAGAGAACGTACCAGTGCATGGTCCTGTACCTGTACTCTTATAGGCATAGGTGCTACGGCAGACGTGCGTAACGTTGATAAATCGTGTCTGGAAAGGCACCTTGACGGGCACACATAACGGGAGGAGTTATGCACTCAGATGTCCGTTGGGCTGCCAGACAGTTAACGCGCCTCTTAATAGTGGGGCGTGTGGCCCGCGACGGTTTGGGAACCGCCGTGAGGACGCGAAGGGCTGCTCGGAAGTCTCTGGAGGAGGTCACCGAGTAGGTGACCCCTGAAAGGGGTCGAAGTTACTGTTCGGTGATGTCTATAGTTGTCCAGCGCAGCATAATTAATGCCCCTGTCCGGAAGCATGATGCTAAGGAGCTCGGCGATACTTCGTTCGGGGTGACTGCCCTGTGGGGCCCTTTCAAATGATCCTTGCGGAGGCGTGGAACCGTACGAAGAGGCCACGTCGATAGGGAAGGCGCTGATGGGCCCTGATGGATCGCGATGGGCTTAGGTGGCAGAAAACAACCACCACACTTGCCCCCCACGCCCTCAAGTGGCTTAGAAACCGGAGCGCTTGGGGGCGGCGACCTGCTCGGGCGTCATCTCCGCCATAAATGCGGTATCGTCCTCGGAGATCCGAATAGACCTGTGGCGATGCCGTTACAGGGGGGTTGCCCTCGAACATGAAGCCTTCATGATGACAACGTGGGTCATGTCAAACCCGGAACGTCATATGCCAGTCCTGAACGGTCACTCGCGGGTCATTCGAGAAGAGACTTGGAGCGGAGGGAAACGCTGTTTCCGGTCCCGCTTCGAATTTCGCGCCTCACCTTCCTTATAAGGAAAGGGAGGAGGTGGGAGCGGGACCCTCGCCTTCAAAAATCTCCAGAGTTTGTTGCCTCTAGAGCCACTAGCCATCCTCTTCTTCGCGCTTTCCTCTGCTCCTTTGCTTCTTCCTCACCGTCCGCCGCGCACTCCGCCTTCCAGTGATGGCCCAGAAGGGGAAGGAGATCGTCGAAGCCAGCGGGACGCCGCCGGTGAAGACGAAAGCGGTGAAGCTCCGGAGTTTCGAAGGTCTTCGAGAACGCTTCCGGATTGGCGAAAAGTACGACATCGTCTTGATGCGCGAAGACGAGTCGTACTTGACCACGAGGCCCGGGTGCTTCGTTCTTTCGCTGGACCTGCTGGAAGCTGGTCTCCGGCTGCCGATGCCGGAGATCGCGAAGGAGCTTCTCCGGAGCTGGAAGGTGGCGCCTATTCAACTGACGCCGAACTCCTGGAGGTCCATCTTTGTCTTCTGCATCATATGCAAGAAGAGGGGTATTGAAGCGACTGCGGAGATCTTCAGAAGCCATTTCAGTTTGGCCTGCTCTCCGCAATCTGGGATGGGCATCGTGTACGTGAAGCACCGTACAAACCGGATGCGGATCAACTTCTCGCCCCGCCTATCCAACAACAAGGGGTGGACTGGACGTCTTTTCTTCGTGGGGCGGAGAAAGGGGGCGAACGCCCCAGAGTGGGACTTCCCCGTTAGGGTGGTGGAGCCACCGAAGAGGACAGACATGGCCCCCTTTTTGATTCAGGGGGCAGCTGCTGCCTCCCAGTCGCTGAACACGGTCGGGGTCAACCACGCTGAGGGGTACCTGACCGAATACAAGCTTGTGAAGTATAAGCTTAGCCGCGCCTGGGGTAAGCCTTCTGCTGCTTGTCTCATTTTCCCACATACATGGGTTCTGACTCTTCTTTTGTTTCTTCCAGATGCCGGAGAGGTAGCTGCTGGTCGGGGCCGAAAGGAGATGGCGAACTATGCCGAAACGATCCCTGTTAGCCTTCACTTGATACGGCTAGACGAGGATGCCCCCGTGAAGGAGTCTGGGGCGGTGTCTTTAGAGGTGAGGCCGCCTCGGATGGGGCCCACCAAGAAGGCAAAGACCGTGGTGGGAGGAGGTGCCATGAAAAAGGTATCCGGGAAGGCGGTGATCGCAGAGTCGGCTTCTCTCCCCCAACCGAAGAGGAAGGAGAAGCGCAAGGAGGCCCAGATGGAGTCGCAGGCCGAAGATCACACCTCCGAGGAGGAGGTGTCTGACGAGCGCCGAGCTCGTAAGAAGAAGAAGGCAGCCAGGGCGGTGCCACGCGTCATAGAGGACGCCGAGGGAGCAGAGGAGGAAGAGGAGGATCTTGAGCCTCTACTGGCGCGGAGACCTCGCCAAGACGTGAGGACGCCCGAGCGGAGATCGTCTGTAGCTTCGATTGTGGACCGTTCGGAGGCGGTTACGAGAATGTCCACCGAGCTGGGTCTGATCATGGTCAGCGACGAATCGGACCTCTCCGGAGGGCGGGCGAAGTCGCCGATGCACGAGACCCAAGGGGTCCTGCCCGGTGAGGGCGTCGATCAAGGAACCGCCGAGCAGGGTGGCGCGACACATGAGGGCGCAAAGTTCAGTGCCGAGGACGGGGCGGTCGCCGCGGACTCGGGGAGAGGAGTGGGAGAAGTCAATATTTTCACTCCTGTGACGACAGCGGAGTCCGGTGCTGGCGAGGCAGTTCTTCCGAGGGGGGATGTTCCGCAAGGAAGTGGAGAAATCCTGCCCCCCATGCCCCCTACCTCAGTGATCACTGTAGGCTGTGTAGTCGGCGAGAGTGCAGCCAAAGTGATCGCTGAGGAAAATGTAGTCGGCGAGGGTGCAGACCACTCCGGGGAGGGAGGCACTCAGGCGCTTGGCAATGCCGAGGAGGGCCGCGCGTTGGCCTCTGCAGCATCTGCCACTGAAGCTGGTGGGGAGGAGCGACCAGCGACGAGGCAGGAGGCCACCGAAGCAGATCGGTCGATGGTCTCGCCGAGCGCTGTTGTTGTCGCCCCAGTTGCTGAAGGAGTCCCGTCTTCCACTGCTGCTGCTGGAGACGAAAGCTCTGGGGACGACCGCAGGCCCCTGACCGAGGTGTTGAAGAAGGGTTTGCCCGAGCTGCCCTCGAAGGAAGCATTGGCGGCTCTGCCTTGGAGCATCTAGAGGGCGCCGTACCAAGGGAGCTACCTCCCTGCCCCCAGCGCCTCACAGCTTGAGATGCTGGCGCGGAGTCAGCAAGTGGTCTCCGATCGGACCCCAGAGATCTCCAGTGGGAGCTACCGTCCCGAGGCCCGATCCGATGGCGACGAGGAGGTGGACTTGGTGGCACTCATGAATGGAGTGACCAAGTCCCTGGAGGTGCTGCGAAGGCTTGCTGTCCAGGCTCAGCATCACCAGCCACTTTGGGAAGCACAAGACGCCTTCTGCCAGGAGCTGATGGAACAACACAAAGTCCGAGATACCGAGCTACAGGATGAGGTTGAAAACCTCAAGACTGCTCTTCGGACCTCCGAGCTTGATTTGGCCGTAGCTCGAGCAGAGAAGGAGGCCCTTGCCAAAGTGCTGGCTGATGCCAAAGCCCAAGGTGTTGCCGAGTACAAGGCCGGAGAAAACTTCAAAGCTGATTTGGAGCAGTATGGGGCGCGCTGCTACAAGATCGGCCTTGAGGCCGGGGAGGACTACGGCCGAAGTCAGGCAACCAACGAGCGGGCTCGGGAAGCTTTTGAGGCGGCCGTAAGGGAATGCCGATGCCGCACGAACGACGCGCGTTTAGACGGAGTGCGATTCGCCCAGTTCCAGTCAGGACGGATGCCTCCTGCCGACGATGGCGCCGGCCCCTCCAAATAAGTCTCTTGATTGTACTCTAGCGCCTTCCGCCCTTTTTTGTCATCTTTTGTAACCTGGCCCAAGAGGACTACATGTAAGCAAAAAATTCTATAAATGAACATTTCCGCTTTATGGGTTTGTCTGTAGCTTCACTTTTTCCATCTTCTTCCTTTTGTCATTGTTCCTACTCGGATGGAAATTCGCTGGTTTTATAAGCATTGCATGTACAGCGCAGATCATTGGGAACCGTAAAAAGGGTTCCGACCAGGGGTGTATGCTAAACGCTTGTGAAACAATAGGAACAGGGAGAAGAGAAGTAGGATGCTGAACAAAGTCTTTTATAAATGATAAGCCTTGAGGTTAGATACATGCCAAGTCCTGGGTATGGCTTCGCCACTAGGGGTAGTTAGCTTATATGAGCCTTTCCCGAGGACATGGGTGACCTGATAAGGTCCTTCCCATTTGATGGCAAGTTTGCCGACTGCTCTTCGGGGATCCGAAGCCGAACAGCGGCGTAGAACCAAATCTCCCACGTTAAACCGCCTTTCCCGAACTCGCGCATTATAATACTGTGCAAGCCGTTGCTGATAAGAAACGAGGCGAATGCTGGCGTCGTTCTGTCGTTCGCCAAGCATATCCAAGTTTTCCCGAAGAGCACGATTGTTGGCGGCTTCATCGAAGTGGGTTGTTCGAATGGTGGGAAGAGCTACTTTCAGAGGCACAACAGCTTCTGAGCCGTAAGCCAAATGGAAGGGTGTTTCTCCCGTGGCTACTCGTGTAAGGCCCTCTAATTTTTCCGTCGTATTATTCGTACTTATGTGTGTATGATTATGCTTGTGTATGTATGTACATAATTGCGTAGGAATTAATTAGTATAATTAATGTATGTGTGTTTATATTAAACGTAAATAATATATGCATTGCATGGTGATAGTATGTATACAATACCATATGTATATTACATGTACATAAGCTTGGTATGCATGATTTTCTGCATAAATTAGGGTTCTGGCCGACGACCCTATTGGCGTCAATCTCAGGCCGTTTAGGTGGAGTCAGCGTCCAGACCTGGACGCCAACACTAACTCCGGCGTCCAGCGATATGGACGCCAATCTCTCTGGCCTGCATGCGCAGCAGAGCTGCTATCTTCTGAAACAAGCCATGGCAACCATTGGGGGGATGTCCCCCAACGGCTCTAAGGGTGTCCCATCGCCCCAGTGAGTGGGAGAAAGACCCCCTTTAGGTCTGAACCCGAAATGGACTCCCCCACTCTTCTCATTTCACCCTTTGCAAGAGGAGAAAAGAAGAGAGAAAACCCTAGGTGAGCTGTGAGGAAAAACCCATTTTGAACCCCCAAAATCCGACCCCTTGGAGGTTCACTTGGAGATCTTCGGCAACAAGGAGGAAGCTGAAGCATAGGGGAAGGCTTCCCCATCTTTCCCTCGGCGTGGAGATCACCCAGGAGCTCGGAGGAAGGCGTTCTTGGAGGCACTTCAGCAACTTCTTGGGACTGCCCAAGGAGGTCTTCTTCGAGCCATAGATCTCTTGGTGGATTTTTAAAGAGGCAAGTGACCTATCTATGGTGTCCTCGTATGAGTCTAGGAGGTTTTAATTATTTTTATGGAATTTCTCTCGAGTCCTAAACCCTCCATTTCACCCAAATTTCAGAGCTCGGGTCTGTGTTTCTGCACAGACCTGAGTAAACGGCAAGGTCACTGGACGCCCAGTTTATCCTTGGCGTCCATCGACCATGCCGCTGACTCTGAGTCAGCGGCCAGAGACCGCCGTCTAGTTCTTCAGGACAGAACAGTGAGCTGTTCTGTCCCTCTTATACGTTAATTTCGTTATGATTTCTGAGATGAGGATATATTGTACACCTTATACTCTATGTATATTGTGCATTGTGGTTATGAATGGATGTGGTGTGATGGTGAATGTGGGGTAATGAGATTTTGTAAACTTGTGAGCATGACTTGTAGACCATTTCGCAAAATCCATGATTCAGGATTTAGGTCAATGTGAATGCCTTGATTTCGGTCTGATCATGAAGGTTAGTGTGTCAGTATGTGCGACTGTAATTTTAGTGAATTATCCATGCTAGTGTAACGTGCTAATAAATCCGATTCGGTAGAATAAAATGAAAGCATGCAAGAACGGTTGTAGTGTTCAATCCATGAATGTATGAATTATGGAAAAATTTGTACTCTAATTTCATGCATATGTTGGTAGCTTATGGTTAAACAGTAAGTGGTAAATTGCATGATGGGTAAATTCCATGTTAACGTAAATTGTGAATAATGTGCTAATTAGATGTTTGATTTTCTGTAAATCCTATTTAGCTCAGAAAAATCTGGAAAAATTGAGAGTATGATCATGAACCCGAAAACAACATGTGGTTAAAATTTCAGGTCATTTGGACCCGTAATTAAAAAGTTTTATGTATTCACGTGAAATGTGAATAAGTCGTACATGTGAGTGTGATGTAATTAGATTTTGTTTAAATCAGCATGATTAGTGTGTTTACTGTGTGTTAAACCTTGAAATTCTGTAGTATCATGTTAGGGAAAAACAGAATGTTCATGTGAGTGAAAAAGGTGAATGAATTGAGATGAGTTATGTGTAAAACCATGTGTAACACGGTAAATGTGTAAAAGTGCAAACTGTGCCAATGTGATACTGCTTCCGAGAAGGCAGTGGAGCCGTATCAGGGAAAAGTCCCCCTGAGAAAGTTCATTGTGTTAAGTGACCCTAAGGGCATTAGGGGGAAATCCTGGAGGTGGACAAGTAGCACTGGTTAGGGTGGAGACTTGTTCTCCCGGTCTGCGCAGTCCAAGAGTCGTCATTGTATTGCCTAGATGGCGTCTATGTGATGTGATGTGTTTTGTGTCCTTCTTTGGTGGTTTGGACTATGTGTCACGGCACCTAAAATGTGTAAATGTGAAATGTGTAAAGTGTATGTGACCATGTGTAAATGTGTAAGTGACATGTGACTGTATATGTGTAAAGTGTAACCACGTGAAAAGAGGAAATTTGTGTAAAAGAAAATGTGAAATTCCCGATGTGTAAATGTGTTATTGGAACCATGTGAGACTAAATCTGAAACCATGTGAATTCAGAAAATGCATGTTATTATTCTCATGTTATGTGTACAAAGTGTTTAGAATCCATGGTAGGGACAATAAATGAATATGTGTGCAAAGTGGCATGATGGATTGTTCATATGTGAGGTTTTAAGCAACGTTGTAGCTCTCATGTGTAGATTTATAGTCATTGAACCATGTGAAATCAGCAACCTAAAGCATGTGAAAAAGTTATGTATGTGCTTAAGAATATGTGGAATCCACGCTAATTGTGTTCCCCTTTCATGTATGTAAAATTGTCCATATTGATAACTCTCATGTTTGATTCTTTAAAAGATTAGAATTCATGAGTAAATTGAATAGAGACCATGTGATAGGTGAATTTTATTTTGGAAATCGGAAAGCATGACTTATGTGTAAAATTTTAGAACTTCATGATAGGTTGAAAACTTTGAATTGAATAGCATGCTATGTGTCGCAAATTGTAAATGTGTATGTAGAAACCACTAGGACTTGTACGTGAATATCATGTATAGTGTTGCTTGCTGAGTCCCTGGACTCACTCCTTGCTCCGGCGTACAGGTATAGTTGGTGACACGACACCGTTGGAGGAGACGGTGGAGACGGACTCCGAGCGCGGAGACTAGCTAGTTGGAGTTTCATTGTGATTTGTGTATTCATAGTATGTATTTGGAACATTGTATTAGAATTATCATGAAAGGAATGTATTATGTGGACATTATGTACTTTCATTTCAGCAATTTAATTTATGTGAACTTTAGTTCCCTTTTGTAAATTGCGTAAACTCATGTATGTTTAAATGTGGATGATGAATGAATGGAGATAGTTCTCTTTTACTTCCGCTACTCTGTTGTATATTCGCGTGTATCTCAGCTGTATGTATCGTTTGGGTAAATGTCCCACTGTGAGGACTCTCGCTATGCCGACGTGGGTCGGTATGACCGTACCGGTCTAGAGAGGGCCGTCACAACTCGAGCCGTTGTTCGGTGGCACCAAAGAACGTTAGGGAGCTCGTCAATCCATGACCCTCCTGCAGCCTCCACTCTTGTGCGGATCCCATGCAGCAGTGTTCGATTGGCATTTTCTACCAAGCCGTTGGCCTGGGGATGCGCCACGGAGGTGAAGTGGTTATAGATTCCGAGCTCGGCACATTTCTGTTTGAAGAAGGTGCTGTCGAACTACTTCCTGTTGTCGGAGGTGATCACTCTTGGGACGCCAAACCTGCAGAGGAGGTTCTTCCAGACGAACTTCCACGCGGCTTGTTCGGTGATCGTGGTAACAGGCTCGGCTTCGATCCACTTGGTGAAGTAGTCGATGGCCACGAATAGAAACTTCTTCCGACCTTGGGCCTCTGGGAAGGGACCTAAGATGTCAATGCCCCATCTGGCGAAAGGGCGCGGTTCGAACAGGTTATGAAGCTGTTTGGCAGGTTGCTAGATGAGTTGTCCGAACTTTTGGCATTCCGGGCATTTCCTGACAAAGGACATGCAATCCTTCTAAAGAGAAGGCCACCAGAACCCTGCTCAGATAATGCTGCGTGCTAGCATTCTGCCCCCCAGGTGGCTTCCGCACAGCCCCTCATGGACTTCTTCGGTGGTAGCTAGGGCCTCCTTAGGGCTGAGGCACTGTAGAAGAGGTCTTGAAAGGGACCGTCGGTATAGCTTACCTTCTACGAGGGCGAAGTGCTGAGAATGCATCCTAATTTTCCGAGCTTCGCTCTGTTCGGGCGGAAGCTCACCCCGGAGTAAGTACGCCAAGAGAGGGTCCATCCAGCTCGGAGTTGGTGGGCCCGTCTCTACGACTGCGATGTCTACTTCAGTGCTCGGCGAGGTGAGCTCTTCAATAAACACGGAGCGGGAAGGGGCGATGTCACCTGAGGATGCCAGCTTGGCCAGTGCATCTGCTCGCGCGTTCTGCTCCCGTGGGACATGTATGACTTCGAAGTATAGGAGGCCCTCTGCTTGGCTCTTGACCTGTTAAAGGTATTGAGCCATGCGGGGTTCCCTTGCTCCGAACTGCCCGCTCACTTGGCTGGCAACCAATTGGGAGTCACTGAAGACCCTAAGTCGAAGGGCTCCGAGGTGCCTAGCCATGCGGATACTGGACAGCAAAGCTTCGTACTCAGCCACGTTGTTGGAGGCCGGAAAGCGGAATCGGAGGGCGTATTAGAACTCTAACCCCTCCGGGGAGGTGAGGACCAGGCCAGCTCCGCTCCCTGTAACGTAAGAGGATCCGTCGACATAGAGTTCCCATGGGGGTTCATCCGCCAACGGTGGGTCTTGCTCGGTAGGGAGAGTACATTCTGCAACGAAGTCTGCCAATGCTTGCGCTTTGACTGCTGTCCTTGGGTGAAAGCTGATGTCGAACTCGCCAAGCTCTATTGCCCATTTGATAAGCCTGCCAGAAGCCTCCGGTCACTGAAGGATGGATTTTAGCGGCTGATCGGTTAGAACCGTAACGGAGTGGGCCTGAAAATAGGGCCTAAGCTTCCGGGCAGCCGTGACGAGAGCGAGGGCGAGTTTTTCTGCTCGGGGGTACCTCCTTTCAGCTTCTTGGAGGACCCTGCTGATGTAATACACTGGATGCTGCGCCGCTCCTTCTTCTCTAATCAAGACTGCGCTGATGGAGTGTTCGGTAACCGAAAGATAAACGAACAAAGGTTCCCCGAGCACAGGCTTTGAGAGAACAGGAGGGGCTGCCAAATACGCCTTCAGCTCGGTGAAGGCGGCCTCGTACTCCTCAGTCCACCGTACTTGCCCCCCCTTGCTTCGAGGCGCTTTTAGGGCCTCAGAGCAACTTGAAGAAGCTAAAACTTCTTTCTGCTGCTCGGGACATGAACCGGTTCAGTGCCGCAAGACGCCCCGTCAGACGTTGGACGTCGCGCATTGTCTTCGGACTGCTCATCTCAAGCACGACTTGGATTTTCTCCGGGTTTGCCTCTATTCCTCTATTTGACACGAGGAAACCGAGGAACTTACCCGAACGAATACCAAACGTGCACTTGACAGGGTTGAGTTTCATATTGTACTTTCGCAGAGTTGCGAAAGTTTCCTGGAGGTCGGAGATGTTGTCGATGCTCGGAAGCGTCTTGACCAGATTGTCATCAACGTAAACCTCCATGTTGTGCCCAATCTGCTGTTCGAACATTTTATTGACCAGCCGCTGGTAGGTTGTGCCAGCGTTCTTCAGACCGAAAGGCATTCTGGTGAAACAATACAACCCCAGGTCTGTAACAAACGTCGTGGCGTCTTGATCCGGAGGATGCATACTGATCTAGTGGTAACCAGAGTAGGCGTCCAGAAAGCTAAGAAGCTCGTGACCGGAAGTAGCGTCCACCAGCTGATCAATGCGCGGCAGGGGGAAATTATCCTTGGGCGTCGCTTTGTTGAGATCCTTGTAGTCAACGCACACACGCCATTTACCATTGGCTTTGCGTACGAGGACCACATTGGAGATCCATCTTGGGTATTGGGCTTCTCGAAGGAGCCCAACAGTTCGGCTTTTGACAACATGATCTTGAATCACGGTCTGCCGTTCTCGGTTCACAGGTCGCCTCCTCTATTGAACCGGTGGGACCCGGGGATCCAGACGAAGGCGATGCACCATTACTTCCGGGGGAATACCCAGAAGCTTGTCGTCAGACCAGGTGAACACGTCCAAATTGGCCAGTAGGAAGGCTGTGTAGCGTTGCTGCTTGGCCTCTGCTAGCAAAGCGCCAATGTACAAGACGTGCTCGGGGTCATCGTCTACCTGGACAGGAATTAAATCTTCAGCGGGCGTTCCTCGGCTGGTGGAGGGCTGATCGGACGTTGGCGGGTCCGGATCTGCGAGTGGTTGCTTGTCCCTTAAAGAAAGGACATAGCAACGGCGAGACTCGCGTTGACACCCGAGCACTTCGCCGACTCCGCTCGGGGTCGAAAACTTCATCTTCTGATGTAGTGACGAAGGCACCGCCTTGATGCTCCCAATCAGACCTCTGCCGAGGATGGTGTTGTAACCAGGCATATTGTTGATGACCAAGAAGTCAACCACCTTGGTCACGATCCTTGGAGCCGTCCCTAAAGTAATCGGGAGGCGAACTCTTCCCATGAGCTGCACCGAAACTCCCGAAAAGCCGAACAAAGGCGAGTTTACAGGGGCGAGTTGATCGGCTTTTAGGCCCATGAGGACAAAGCAATCATAAGCCAAGACATCGGGGGCGCTTCCATTATCCACCAAAATCCGGCGCACATTACAATGATTGATGGTGGCCGAAATGACCAACGCATCAGCGTGTGGGGTCGTAACCCCTACAAGGTCTTCGTCCGAGAAGGTTATGGCCTCCTCGGGCGGTGCGCGTGTAGGACTGGTGGTATATGGAGTCGGCCGAGGTGCCGAAGGCCTATCCACAACGTGCACTCGCCTTGTGTAATCGCGTCGGCTTCGAGTGCTTTCTCCGCCTGTGCCGAAGCCTCCCGCGATCACGTTGATCTCCTGCCCATTGGGCTCATTGTTGATCGGCTGCTCGGGAGTCCGCTCTCGGCGTCTGGGGCATTCTTCATTCCGGCGCACGAACCATCCAAGGTAGCCACACTTGATAAGGTCTTCAATTTCGTCCTTAAGCTGGCGGCACTCGGAGGTGTTGTGGTCGTGGTCGTGATGAAAGCGACAGTACTTATTTTGGTCGCGCCTCCGGGGGTCGGAGCGCATCCTCTGTGGCCACCGAACATATGCTTCGTTCCTGATCTTCGCCAGGATCTGTTCGGGTGCCACTGTAAGAGGTGTGTAGTTGGTGAAGGGGCGCGGACGGCGCAGAGAGTCACCGTTGCGTCGTCCTTTCTTCCGATCACGGTCGAAGCCATTATCGGAAGGCCTCTTCTTGTCAGACTGCTCCCCCTGCTCCGCCCTACCTGCTACCAGACTCTCCTCGCAGGCCGCATGGCGTTGCGCGATGGAGAGTAGCTCGGCAAGGGTGGCGGGCTGCTGGACGCCGAGGGTCCCCTGCAAAAAACCGTCGCGAGTGCCCTGAATGAGGGCACTGGTTGCCAGAGGGACGTCCAGGGACGAGATGCGAAGCGCCTCTGTTCGGAACCTTTGACAAAGTCCCAGAGCGCCTCGCCCTTCTTCTGGCGTACGGCCAAGAGGGAAGCCGTCGTTCGCGGCTGTGACCTTCCACCAAGGAAGTTGTCCCTAAAGGACTTCTTCAGTTGGCGGAGGGAGGAGATAGAGCCCGCCGGAAGGGTCTCGAACCAGGCTCTGGCAGTCTCCTTGAGGGTTGCAAGGAAGGCCCTGCATTTGGCCGCGTCCGATGCTCCGTGGAACACCATGTGCGACTCAAAGCCGTGGATGTGGTCGGCCGGATCGGTGGTGCCGTCGTAGGGTGCGATGGTGGGCAGAGGGAGCTTGGGAGAGACCCGAGCTTCCAGGATCTCCCTGCTAAAAGGGGAGCGGAAGTCCAGGTCATCTTCCGCCGGAGCTTTCCCTTCCGCGCGCTGAACCATCGCGTCCACACGGCGCTCAAGGTCAACCACGCGTCGCAGGCACCTTGCGAGCTCCTGTTCGGAATTGGCGGGGCCCCCTCGACCGAACCCGTGGGAGTTGGCTCCCACAACAGATCGCGGCGGACGGGGGGAGATAACAGAGCGACGGGGCGAGCGCCCGCGGCGCTCCGGTGCCCGCTCCTCGGACGGGGCTCGGTGTGACCGGCGTGGTGAGTCCGCCTGCTGATCCTGAGGCGCCGGGAGGACGTGAGAACGCCGATGTGACGACTCCGCCTGCCGCTCTCGTGGCAGGGGAACCGCCGGGGCTGGTGGTCCAACCAGCTGAGCCTGCAGGGCAAGGTAGACACCCGTTAACTGCTACATTTGTCCCCGGAGTTCGGCCATTTCCAGGGCAGTTGCCGGCACGGCGGCCGCTAGCGCAGGGACGTCATTGTTAGCGCCGGCAGGGGCGATGTCAACGTCGACGGGAGGGGATCGCCGGCGAGAGTCCGCTCGTGACTGACGGAATCTCGTCGCCCTACTCCCAACGTTCTGGTAAGAGGTTCGTCCGCGAGCCATGGCTACGTCGTTCCCACAGACGGCGCCAAAAGTGTGAAGACCTTTTCCTTGTTGGGCCGGAGCGGATCAGGCCTAACACTTGTGTAAAGGAGACGACAGTCACCGGAGGTGGACGAAGGATCCTGCAATCACCAGAGAAGATCAGGGGGGGCCCGGTGAAGACCGGGGAAAACCCTCCGATGCCTAAGTCAGTATGAGGCTTGCAAGGCAGGGGGTTTTTGAGTGTAAGGGTGTGTTCGCGTGAGAGAGAACGTACCAGTGCATGGTCCTGTACCTATACTCTTATAGGCATAGGTGCTACGGCAGGCGTGCGTAACGTTGATAGATCGTGCCTGAAAAGGTGCCTTGACGGGCACACATAACGGGAGGAGTTATGCACTCAGATGTCCGTTGGGCTGCCAGGCAGTTAACGCGCCTCTTAATAGTGGGGCGTGTGGTCCGCGACGGTTTGGGAACCGCCGTGAGGACGCGAAGGGCTGCTCGGAAGTCTCTGGAGGAGGTCACCGAGCAGGTGACCCCTAAAAGGGGTCGAACTTGCTGTTCGGTGATGTCCATAGTTGTCCAGCGCAGCAGAATTAATGCCCTGTCCGGAAGCATGCCGCTAAGGAGCTTGGCGATACTTCGTTCGGGGTGACTGCCCTGTGGGGCCCTTTCAAATGATCCTTGCGGAGGTGTGGAACCGTACGAGGAGGCCACGTCGATAGGGAAGGCGCTGATGGGCCCTGATGGATCGCGATGGGCTTAGGTGGCAGAAAACAACCACCACACATATATTACCATTTTCGTGTGAAATGGTTTTCATGTATTTTTTTTCCCATTGTTACGTTTTTTGTGGTTATGTACCTAAAGGATAAATTAATTAAAAAAATTTATTAGATGTTTGATTTATTTTTTAATTCTTGATAGAGTTATAATTTAGTATAGTAAATATTATCCCTTATTATAGTATATGTTAAATTTTATTATAACAAGAATCTTTTGTTACAGTCAAAAACTCTTAATTAATTTATCTTTAAATAAAAGACCTATTGAAAACATATATCATGTTGTCACGACCAATGAAAGGAACTTATACATAATTAATTGTCACCACTCTATCTTCTGGGCAAACTTGACTCATAATATCTATATAATATTAATAAGAATGATAATTAATTCAAATAAAAGGAGCATATATATATATATATATATATATATATATATATATATATAGGTTACAAAGTGGTATTGCAATGTTCATTTCAATGCTCAAGTCAGAAAAATGTTTGGTAGAGAAAGGACATTTGGTGCTTCTGTGTTCTGATGTGAAAATCTAAAAATAACTTCTCTCCCCTAGCCTCCATAATTTCTCTTTTAGATGTGTGCCGGGGATCTCCCTGCTCCTGCCTTCCCTTTCCCCCACCATATTGTTTGGCTTTCAAGGGTAAGTGTTGGGAGCTTCTTGGGCCTGACAAATTGGATTTTGGTGGGATAGACCAATGTCTTTCCTTCTTCATAAGCCATCTGCAAGGAGTAGGGTCCTAGATTGGGTTGTAAACGGATCCAAATAATATTCGGATGCATTTCGAACTCATATATAATTAGATGGATATTATTCATTTGACAAGTATCTGATGGAGTTGATATCGGATATGTATAATATCCGAATGACAAACATATCAGACGTAGAAATGGTTACTTCGCTCTGTTTAAGGTCTATTTATGAATGTTTATGTATTATGTTGGAAACCTTAATAGTGTCTTAGTTGATCAAGTAGTAGTTCAACTTTTACTCTATTCTATTTGTAAGAATGTTAAGTAAATGAGCTCTATTAGACTAAGTTATCTTCACCCCTCCATAATATGCAAGTATAAATTTGAAATAGAATCACAAACCATTTATTTTAAGAGGGGCAACTGAAACACACAGTTGGCCGTGCCGCCGTGGATCGCGGCGGCACAGTCATACCGGACAGTTCCAGGGCCACCGCGATTCCTGGTAAGGCCAGCACACCTCTGACCCCACCTCCGACGACCCCCACTCCTATTTTCCCCCTCCTCCCCCACCTCTGACACTCCCCACCCTCGTTTCCCCCTCCTCCCCCACCTCTGGCGACCCCCCCATGTCCGTTTCCCCCACCTTCGGCGACCCCCACCCCTGTTCCCCCTCCTCCCCACCTCCCGCACCCCTGTCCCCTATCCCCTCCTATCTGGCACCCCCACCCCCGTTTCCCCCTCCTCCCCCACCTCCATCACCCCCCTCCCCACCCACGTCCCGCACCCCCACCCATGTTTCCTGCTTCCCGCCCCACCTCAAACCTTTCCCCCCTCCCTCTCAGAGGTGAGACGCGTGCATCCCGACATGGTACAGATTGTACTGTACTCGGCAAAACTCGGCACAACTGAGTCCAACGAGTCAGCCAACCGTGAATTGATATTTGTACAGGGCAAATCCAATACTAAATTTATAGAGAGAGGGTATGCGAGCAAATACAAAATAAGATAAATTTTCATATAGATTTTTATTTGAAAATATCATATATATAAAAGAGATGCCTGGGACGAGCCGTTGGATGCTAATCCCAAATACAAATTGAGTGAGGTCTGCAACATCAAATTGTACTCCCCAGGGCAGCAAATCTTTTCATGATTAGACCTATTTTCTTAAAGAAACACTACAAGGAAAAGCGGCCTTACCGACGGATTTTTCCGACGAAAAAGTTCCATCGAAAAATCCGTCGGACTTGCTGACGGATATATTCGTCGAAAACATTAGTCGGGGTTTCCGACGGAACATATTCTATCGGCAATTCGGTCGGTAGTTCCGACGGAAATATGTCCATCGGAAATGCCGTCGGTAATACCGATGGAATTTCCAACAGAAATATTTCTGTCGGAAACTTCCAATTTCCCCCCACCCCGCGTTCCCAAGTTCCCACTCTCACCTCCGCTCTCTCTCTCTCTCTCTCTTCTCCGACGTACCCCGCACTCTCTCTATCTCTCTCCATCTCTCTCATCTCCGGCATACCTCTCTCGTGTCCGACGTACGTGGAGTGCCACCGCGACCTCGCGCTGCGCCGCCGTCGCGTCCCCGCGTCGCCGCCGCTACCCGCTCACGTCGCCCTGTCGCCGCCTCCACTTCGCCGCCCAAGCTCGTCACCCTGCCGCCGCCTCCACCTCGCGCTGCCGTCGCCGATATGCTTCCTCCCCCTACCTACCACCCTTCTAGTCCCCCCCCCTCTCCCCCCTCCCTTCCAGGCGACCGTCCCCCCCCCCCCCCTCCCCCTCCTGCCGCCCCTCTCCCCCTCCCCTCTCCGGCGCTCCCCCACTATTGCCCCCTCCCCCTTCTGCGCCCCCCTCCCCTCCTACTGCCCCCTCCCCTCCTGCCGCCCCTCTCCCCCCCTCCGCTCTCCTCCGCGCTCCACCCCTACCGCCCCCACCCCTTCTGCGCCCCCTCCCCCCTTCATGTGCAAGGCCCCCCCACCCCCACACCCTCCCCCTCCCCTCCCATCCTCAAAGCCCCCCTCCCCCTCCTGCCGCCCCCTCCCCCTCCTGCCGGCGACCCCTCCCCCTCCCATCCCTTTTGCGCCCCCCCGCCACCCCCCTCCTACCGGCGACCCCCTCCCCCTCCCATCCCTTCTGTGCCCCCTCCCCCCCCCCTTCCTGTGCAATGCCCCCCCACACCCTCCCCCTCCCATACCCGGCGCCCCACCCTGCCGCCCCCTTCACCTCCTGCCGCCCAGTCTAACTACTTTGTTTCTATCGTTGTATATATGTCTGGTTGGGAGCTTTCTCCCATGTCTTGAATTGAATGGTTGTCTTGGTAGTATAATAAATTTTAAACAATTCCTAAGGTTAATGTTCTCTTGTGGTCAATCATTCCCTAGGTGCTGATCTAGTTTCAAGAGTTTCTTTTTATTGGGAATGTTATTATTTTACCATATTTGTTTTTTCTAAGTCTATGGACTAGTTGTTTTGGCCTAGATCTATTTACTAGATCTATCCCTTGTGTGGAGTTGCTAAGTAGCCAGTCTCAAACTTATAAACACTTGGATGGGCCACAAAAATATGGTGTTAAAGATGTAATTATCTTGTGAAAAGAAATAAAAAAAGTAGGCAAAATGATACAAAAGATTTAAATGCCTACTTCCCATTTGGTTAGAATGTTATAAGTTTGATCTTTAACATTTTGGGTCTTTGTATTTTCACCCCTTGACAATATTACACATATGTCTCTCATATTTGTGAATTATGAAACATGCTCATGGTGTATGTTAATAGTTGCACTAGTTGATTTTATACAAGAAATATAAATATATATTGTTATATCCCAGTGGTCAGCGCCACTGGGTGGATAACACCCTATCCCGAGTTCAAAACTTGAGCCCTCCCACCCACCCTCAAAACTCCAACTCGAAAAGCCTGAAAATCCTTTTGAAAGCCATGAAGTAGCGCATAGCACACTCACATACAGGTTTGAAATTACCTCATGGGTGTAACTTGAAAATAAATGGGCCTTTAGATTCTCTTAGTCTTAAATAGATTTTAATCACTTGTTTCTCTAATAAATTACTATCAAATAATATTTGAAATGAAGTATTAAATGTTGATAACCATATTAACCTCCATAATATGTATTTTTACATAAATATATTGAAAAACTTAGGAACAAAAAAACCATATTAACCTCCATCTTAGGTACAAAAAACCAACTAGTGTCATGCAATCTGCTCATATGTCATATTGTCACAACCATATTTAAGTATTTCATATAAATCTAGGGTTTGTAATGTATATATTTCACATAAAATAAGATGAATAAGGTAAGCATGTTGATTCTACTTAATCTGGCAAGAAAGTTTAAAAACATCCAAGCAACTTTGGTACCGGAGAATTGATAAAATCAAGGGATTTTTTTACATCAGAAATTGGTCCAGAACCCTCGTATAAAATGTTGTCATTATACATATATGGTCATAACTCATTCTAGGAGCTTGAATGGCAACAAATAGTGGGACGAATTAAGGATTGTGATGATAGTTCAGATATTCTAAGAAAGAAAGTGCATGTAGGATAATCTTTAAGGAACACATGAACACCAATGAGGTATACATCCCAATTTAGGAAAAAAAATAGTATTGCAAGAATTTTTTTTACTACAAAATTTTTTTTCTTGATTAGTATTGCAGTTCTTACTTTAATATAATTCTTTACATGTACGTGTGAATTTATTTTAATATGCATTTGTTCACATGTAATATTTTGTTTTCATATTCCTTTCATATTTATGTGGTTTTTAAATTTGATCTATGCATGTATAGTAATTTATCACTGCACACACCTCACGAGAGCGTGTTAAGCCCGTGTCAATGAACCTTCCCGTTCAAGACTTTGGGATTGATGTACACGAGTCTTATTTTCAATGATGAGAACGTGTATATCTAACTCAAAGTCTTGAATTGTCCCGTTTTGGATAGTCTGTGAATGTTTGATCGCAGTTAGGTGGTCATTTACTATGTGTTTGTATTATTTGTTGAAAAATTCGGGTGCGTCTACTCACTCCTCTCTGATATACATTTATTGATTTAGAATATTTTCTTAACCACTTATTAAGTGTTTAAGAAAATATCTTAATCAATAAATATTTTTGGTATATCGGAGAGGTGTGGGGAGATGCTGCCGAAATTTTCAGCAAATTATACAAACACATAGTAAAATTGTCAACTCGTTTCCCCCTCCTCCCCACCCTCGTTTCCCCCTCCTCCCCACCTCTGGCGACCCCCCATGCCCTTTTCCCCCACCTCCGGCGACCCCCACCCTTGTTTCCCCACCCCCGTTTCCCCCTCCTCCCCCACCTCCAGCACCCCCTCCCTACCTACATCCGGCACCCCCACCCATGTTTCCTGCTTCCCGCCCCCACCTCAAGCCTTTCCCCCCTCCCTCCCAGAGGTGAGACGCGTGCATCCCGACATGGTACAGATTGTACCGTACTCGGAAAAACTCGGCACAGCCGAGTCCATGAGTCAGCCAACCGTGAATTGATATTTGTACAAGGCAAATCCAATACTAAATTTATAGAGCGAGGGTATGTGAGCAAATACAAAATAAGATAAATCTTCATATAGTTTTTTATTTGAAAAGATCATATATATAAAAAAGAGATGCCTGGGATAAGCCGTCGGATGCTAATCCCAAATACAAATCGAGTGAGGTCTGCAACATTAAATTGTACTCCCCAGGGCAGCAAATCTTTTTCATGATTAGACCTATTTTCTTAAGGAAAGCATCCTCCTAATACAAATGAGAAAGTCCCTTCCACTTTGTCGGCTTGGCAACTTTGGCTCCATCTCACCTTTAATATAGAAAATCACTAGATGTTCAAAATTTAGTGTTAAAAAGACCGTACAGTAAAGTTTTCATATTATTTTTCTTAGCTAAAAAACTACTCGGATAAGTGTAGGAAGCTCATATGGGCTCTCTTTATATGCTAGAAAAATGGTTTAGTAACACCATTTGGTAACACATTAAAATAACACACCAATCAAAATACACCACAACCTCATCATTTATGAGATGTTTTTAACTTTTTTTTATTTTAATTACTGATATGGCACATTTTTAATGGTGATGTTACCAAATGATGTTACCAAATGGTGTTACAAAACTTTTTCTCTTATATGCTATACTTTTGACATTACATACAATGAAGATCTAAGACCAATAAACTTACAACCTTCATTCTGCTAAAGATATATGCAATAATTAAAATTGATATTTAAAAAACTAAGTATAAAAAAAATTAATGAACAAAAGATTTGATGATCAAAATTATCACATGAACTCATCAACCTAGCCTACGCTATCCGAGCATCTAGCCTTTGAAAGAGAGCCACGTGGGGAATGGACATGCGATTTTCGGAGGCCTCGAGGGGTTCTTGTGAAGATAGAAGTATATCCGCAGCAAGTGGCTCGGAGTGACCTCGGGAGGAGTGGCACCCATCCACCCACTACCCAATCCACCAACATGCCAACCCCTGTTCGCACACTCAAGCTAGCCGCACCAACTCTTTCCTTTAAATATAGAATTAGGACTCATTACTAATCTTTTGTGAAGTGTTTATATTTTCTTGGAAAATAATTAAGTAACACCATTTGGTAACATATTAAAGTAATACACCAATCAAAGTGCACTACAATCTCATCATTTATGAGATGTTTTTAACTTTTTATTTCAGTTGTTGATGTGGCACAGTTTTAACGGTGATGTTACCAAATGATGTTACCAAATGGTGTTAAAAATTGTTTCTATATTTTCTTTTCTTTGTAATCAATGACTTTTTCTTTTTCAAGATGTGATACCCGAATTTTTATTCTTTTTATATTATGTGCGAGTATTTACTTGTTGTGTGCATAGTATGTGTATTTCATTGTGCCTATTATAATTTTATACTTCTCATGAACACATGCATATATATATATATGATATCTCATGTGAAAATAGGCAATTAACTAATTTGTGTATATTATGTATACTAAAATCCTAGGCATATAATACTTAAGTAATATTATGCATGTTAATCTAATTACCGATGTGCATGTTGTATCTATCTATTTCATGTATAATATACATAACCATGTTGTATAGGTGTATATTTATGCATATGATAATTCAAGTGTGTGCATGCAAGAATTCTTTTGTTGTATAGATTATTCTTAACTAACTTGTTCCATACTACATCTTAATGATATTATGCATGTACTATCTAAATCTGAAGTGCATATTGAACTATCTATTCCATGGATGTTGTGCATAAATATATGAAAATACATATTGTATATGTATGTTATCTTATGCATGTGATATTTGCCTATCTAATTCTATGTACATTAAATCATCTACAGTATATAATAGTACTTAAATAGCATTGTGCATGAGATAGTAAGTTTTTGCTGTGGATCATGTAAGTACGTGAGAGTTAATTTAGTACAAGTATAATATATATAATGTGCATGCATTAGCTAGCTATCAGTGTATGTAGATCTCATGCATATTGTACTGTTGTACACATAGTAAGAAAGTATTATCATACATTTTGTAAATAATTATGAGTTTATTTACGTGCATACAATGTATATTAAATGTGTATGAATTATTTAATTATTGAGATACCCATTGTATTTAATTATTTTATTTTGTTGTGGGATCATGAATGTGTATATGTATACATACATAGCTAATCTTGTTTAATGAAATCTATCTATTTAAGCGTGTTAAATTATTTATGGTGTGTAAGGTACTTGAATGATAATGTGCATGCAATATTTAACTAATAATGAACACATTTCAATCATAGGTTCATGCATAATGTATGTAATTATGTAATGTGTACGTATATGTGCATATATGTATATTATTGATGCATATTATCTTTAATAATGATTAGTGAAAGTTGTATTTAATTAAATATTATATAATGCAAGTACTTTATGTGGTAAAGATATATATAATTATTTTTACATATACTAAATTATTTTAGTGTATTTATGCCTTTATTTTAGAGTTTGGCAGGGTTTTCACTGCACTGTGGCAGTGGGCGGGCCACCCCCTGGACGCCACCCCTGTTGGCGGCCAACATGTGACGTCAACTGTGCAGTTGACTACAACCGATGTTGACGTCTATATCCTCCTGTGTAACAGTTCCAGAATTGTTAATGCTCGCGTTTTGGCTGGTTCCAGATTAGGAAACCCATCCTAACCCGTAGAAACCTACCCTATTGTGTACCCCAAACCCCAAGCCTATAAAATACCCATCCTAGGCCGGGGAAAAGGCTTTTTAGCATTTGGTGAAACCCTAGCTCCGAGATGCTGAAAAGTTAAACTTCAGAAGGTCGGATCCGTCGACTGGAGGTGTTTCTCGAAGAGCTACACCAACTGAAGGATAGCCTATGCATAGGAGAAGAGATCCCAACTCCGAGGGACCGTCTACATCAACAGAAGAACCGAATCGAAGTAGTTTCTGAGCACCTTTTTGGCAGGGCCGAGAAGGGCTTCATCGGCTATTTTGATCTTCGTAGATTTTGTTAGAGGCAAGTAATCCTAGATCTTGATCTTATACATGTCCCCTTAAGTCTTAGGATTTTTACGGATTTTTCCTCAAGTTTGGAACCCCATTCCCCTTTGTATTGAGTGATGTCTGTATGTGCTGCTGGGAAGAAGTTGACGGCAACATAGGTTGCAGTCAAGTTCTTGAGTTAACGAAAGGGATGCCGCAGTTGAAAGTAAACGGAAACATCCATTGACGTCTACTTCTTCAGTATCCTGAAATTGTGCCTTTTGATCTTCTCTCGATGTTTAAATGATTTCTGGACATAGGTATGTACTGAATTTTATGGGTGATTGTATACTGTCAGTAGGTCTTATCATGAAGTTGCCTAAATTTTCTATGAACCATGTTAATTATTAAAATTCAGTGACTGAGTAATGAGCATGATATGAACATGTTTAAATCTAGTATAATGGATTTTATTGTGAATTAAATTTCATAAATTTTCCATGACAGATTGAATACTGGTATTAGGGTTCTGTTCTGTTAATGCCCAAACATGTTGATGTGTACCATGCTTAATGATATTTCGATAAATATGTCTGAAATATAGATTTAATTGTAGAAATTATGTTTACTGTCCGAAAAATCTAGAAAATTTCATATGTGACATACTTACTGATAATAACCTGTGATAAAAAATTTAGAACTAAATGGATGACAGTGAGTATAATTGTTAGTTAAACCTTGGAAATTGCTCATATTAAATGCGTTGAATTTGATCTTGTGCAATTCAATAAATGTATAGCATGTTTAGGACTGTAATGTAAGATGTTTTATTTCTGAAAATAGTAGTTTCATGATTAGGCTAATTGAGACATATGCAGTTGACAAATAAGATATGTAAAGTGATCAATTAGTATATGTGGACAATGTAAATAAAGTGTGAAAATGTGAATAAGTGAATGTGAACTAATTGGGCCACGAATGACACTGCTACCCTAGAGGCATCGAGAGCTGTACATAGAAAAGTCCCTATGGAAAGCTCTACATTGTAAAAGTTTGTCCTAAAGGTATTAGGAAAAACCCGGAGGTGGACAAGTACCACTGGATAGGGTGGAGAGGGCTTCTCCCGGTCTGCGCAGTTACCAAGATTCACCACTTCATTGCCTAGGTGGTAGGTATGTGATATGAGTTATGTGATATGAGTTGTGTTATAAAGTTATGTGTTATGAGATACGATGAGTTATGAGTATGAGATATTGGTTTGTGTCCTCTAATAGGTAGTTAAGTCTATGTGTCATGGCATTTTAAGTTATTGGGAATGTGAATAAAGTGTAAAATAATATGCAATAATGGCATGTGATGAGTACAAATGTCATAATATGTGATAAGTGAAAATGAAAGAGTAAGTAATATGAAGATTGTGTAAAGAGATAAGTAAGGGAAAAGTTAATGTTAATAAGAATGTGCTTGCTTGTGAAAACTAATATGTCAATGCAATAAGTTCATATAATTTCATGTATTAGTTACTTTAATTGTAATATCATGTTTAGTATCATGTTATGTGTTTTATTTCTCTTCATGAGATAGTGCATGTGAATCAACATATGTCATCATATCACTTATGTAATATGAAAAATGAGCATGTGAGATTACTAAATGAATGGGATTGTGTGTGAATAAGACTAAATTCATGTAATTGAGTTTAAGTCATGTCAAAACAGCAAGTAAAGTATGGTTATGAATGTGATAAAAACAAGGAAGAATGTTTAAGTTACATGTTAGATGTAATGTTCAATTAGTATAAAGTTTCATGCTATAAATGCTTATTGTTAACAATCAACTTGACTATGTTTTAACTCTTCAATTCATGCTATAAAATGTGAAACCATGCATATGAGATTTATTTACATTAAAACAGCAAGCAAAATGTGAAATTAAATATGAAAAGTGCATGTGAAAAGTGAATAGTCATCATGTTAGGTTGTTCATATCTTTATGCCAAATTCTATGATCTAGTTATAGAAATGTATCATGAAATGAATTAATGTCTGAATGAATGATTCATGTTACATGTTAGGTGTGGAGAATATGTACAAGTTTATAATATAGTATCCATGATTTAGAATAAACATGTGATAGAATAAAACATGTCTAGGTGATCTAGAAATGTGTTGATAGTTAAAAGTATGTTCCATGTATGTTCTTGTAGTTTAAATAATAGCACGTATTCTTTAGTGTTTAAATAGCTTAATATGAACGTGATATGTTTAAGATTAAGTCTTTGTTTTACTTGCTGAGTCCTTGGACTCACTCTTGCTTCGGCGTACAAGTTGACAGGTATCTTGTGCTAGAGGAAGACATAGTGAAGGTTGATCTTTTGGAGGAGTAGTTTTTGAGGAGCGATTATCAGTTGTACTTTTATTTTTCATAGCTTGAATAAAGTCATTTGTATGGACAATTATTTAGACAATGTAGTTCTTTTATCATGTAATAATGTGGACTTGTCATTTTATTTCGCTGTATAGACTGTGGAATGTGTGATGGTGATGGATCAAAAGTCGAGTTATTTATTTATTTCCGCTGTAATCAATTACTTTCCACGTACTTTTCAACATATCAGCTAGTGTTGGGTTTTATCCCACTGTGACGACGCTCTTTATACCGATGGGATTGGTATAATCGTACCGATATGAGGAGGGTCGTTACACAAGAAGACTAACCTATCACATTGTCTTTTTGAAAACATAAAGAGCTAATCAATAAACGTCTGAAAGATGACAAGTTCTTCATTCATGGGGGAGAACTCTTGGTGATGGGCCTTCTATGTTTTTCTTTTCATGTTTGCGCATTAACACATTGATCTACGAGATGTCCACGCTTTTCAAAATATATGTCTATATAAATAAAATAATAATCCTATAAAGATATAATTTAGTCACAAAAAGATAGTAAAAGTAAGTATGTGTTTATAAATAAAATATGTTCATCTTTCTTAAGAGAGCTTTTTTTTTTGAAGAAAGGAACAAAATTTTAAATAGAGACAATATCTCATGAAACGTACAGTAAAATTTCATGTATCATCATTGATGTCTGTAGACACCCATTTCTGACCATAAGTCGAGCAAATTCCTGTCATATCATCAATGCCCCACGTTGGCTCATCATCGTCAAGCTAGCTTTCTCCGATCATGACATCCTTTTCATCAGTTCATCGCCTTGGTGGGTTCTTCCTGGTCAAAGTCAATCCTCTTCATCATCATCTTGTATCTCTCTGAGTCAAGAGTCCGGCGTTTCAAACCGCACGTCATTCTGAAGGCCGCGCATGGAGATCGGACACTTTGCATGGTCGCATGCTAAAAAGGCCTTGAAGGCGACAACCCCCCTGTCGCGTTCAAGAAGACGATAACTCGATATGTCGTGTTCATAAATAGGCATTTTATATTCCCTAAAAAATCGCCAGAAATGACTTAAAGTCACCTTCCATGTAAGGAAGGCGACGTATCGAGGCGTCGCGTTCTTGATAGCGACCAGAAGGCCGTCGCATTCTGGGCCTCTTGCAGAAGATCCTTACCGAGCCTAACTTGGACACATGCCATACATGGATATTTCCCCTTTTGGTCGACCAAATCGCGTCCAAATCCTTCAAAATTTTGGGGAGACCTTCCTTAAAGCCCCCTTTCCAAGTTCCAATCGCCCATGCACGGCCATACATACCCAAACCCGGAATCTTGCCCGTTATTCCTCACACAGCCCTTCCAGGAATAATCACCTATAACTATCTCAATACTCCATCTTTTCGAGCGAGACCGGTGTCTGCTTCTTCCCCTGCAAGAGAGCTCCAACTCCGAAGAAGAGAGCTCCTTCTCCAGACGACCAGGAACTGCCCCCCAGGGCGTTTTCCCACCGGCTACACTTTCTCTCTCCCTTTCTCTTCATTATTTCTCTTCATTCATGCATGCATAGATCCTTTCTTTTCGTAGATTTGCATTAGAACACACACCACACACCTATCTTAAACACCCAAAGGGGTTAAAAACCCCACCCACGTGAGTTCCCTCCAATATAGTGCATGTTCACTTGTTTTTTCTTGAATAGATCTTTCATGCGCGAATTTCTAATGGGTTTTTCTACGTTTGCTTGACCTTGGCAGGTACCTGAAGAAAAGGAAAGCGTGAGGCTCTTTCCCCTCGGCCGGTTGAGGAGCAGGAAGATCAGAACCCTCAATCTCCATCCACTGAAGAAGAAAGTGACCATCAGGCTGTCGCGACCTAGAAGGCGCTGTTCATCCCGTCCCGTTCAGGTATAAGCATAGCGATGACCATCTTGTTGCGTTAGCAGGTACGCTTTCTCTCTTCTCTTCCTTTTCCAACATAGTCAGCCGTCCCTTCACCCATACATCCCTTTGGCGACTACTTGGTGGCGATCACGGTACGTTTTCCTATCCTTCACATACACTTTTGGGGAGCACAATCCCGTGATTACACCTTTTGGCGATCACGGTGGGACCTCTAGTGCCCATCATGCTTGATCTTGTCTTTCCCTGCCTTTCCTATTCCTTCATGTGTATGGTGTGTTCTTAGTGTTCCCTTTTATTCACTTTCTTTGAGTTTTTTGGAGTTCTGCTGCTCTGGGTGAGAAGGCGACGATCAAAGAGTCGTGATCAAAGTAGCGACGCGGAGCGAGTCGCGATCAGGTTAGTACACAGTGCCCTTCTCGTCCCTTTCTTGCATTCCATGGTGCTATGAGGTAAAGCGACGTCCGAAGCGTCGCCATAAAGGAAACGACAGGAGGAGCGTCGCGACCAGGTACGTCCTCTGCCCGTACATTTGTTTAGGGTTCTTTAAATTCCTGTGTCTGTTGAGAACGCGACGCTGCTACCGTCGCTATAAAGGAGGCGACAGGGAGGTCGTCGCGACCAGGTCAGTACTCCTGTTTCTGGTGTTCTTTGAAATTTGGGTTCATTTTACATACTCCATCTATACTTCATGTCATACCACGCCTGTTCCATGTTCCTGAGAGTCTATCAGTCCTGTTTGTTATAGGGTTGTTTTGATTTCCGTGCATAATTCGGTTTGTTCTGTTCTCTGCCGACTGCGAAGAAGAACGCGACTGGCCTCTTGTCGCGATCCTGGTCGTGACAGGTTACCCGTCGCCTTCTGCTTCTGAGAGTAGGTCGGCTTGATTTCTGTTTTGTTAGTTTTAGGTTAGAATCTGCATGCACTCTGGTGCACATAGGATCTGCATACACATCTCCGCACTCATAGTATAGGTTGTCCTCCTCAGCAACGCCCGCTCTCTCGGCCACATACTCCTTGTGTCCGACTAGAGCACTCGCTTGAGGGTCTCCGTAAGTCCCCGCTGGCCGTGGATTCCCACACGGCCGCCAGGCTGGTTGTACCTGTTGCCACTTAGAGTTAGGAATTACGCGTTTGGCAAGGTTGAGAAATCCTAGTCACACCCGAAGATTGGAAGCCTTCTCCCATTAGGAACTTTCCCTTATTTGGAGAGAACTTGCTAAAAAAATCAATTCATTAAAAGGCAAACTTGGACCAAATAAAAGAAACCATCATCATTGCCAACTGCTTGCTTTGGGTGAGACGTTTTCTCTTTCCTTTTGTTTGCATAGGATTGTATGTTTAGAAAACTAGGCATCTGTCTAAGTTAGGTTTGTCTTTCAAGTCTGGACAGGCTTTCCTCATTTTGGCATACCCACTTGCCAAATATGGAGTCATATCTGAACCCGGTCTACGATGAGAATCAGGACCCTGCCTTCTACACCTCCCAAGACTAAGAGGAGTCCCTTCCTCATGATCTCTTTGGGGAGTCGGCCCGCCCTTGGGTCGCCTCAGTCCACGCTACCGACAACCACCATCCCGACGATGGTGGCCCTTCTCAAACCATCCATCCCCCTCAGTCGGACGATCAAGCCACTCAACTCATGCGCTTAATTCCCCAGCTTGATTAGTCCCAGATCCAAACCCTCATGACGGCCCTCAAAGGAAAGGTTGCTTCCTCACCCAGAGCGGGCGCATCACGCCCCGTAGCAGCTACCTCCGGCCCCCATGTCATCATGGGACAAGCCGACAACACCCCCATCCGACCACGGGCCATTCGGTTCACTCCCTTCGAATCTAATCACTACCATCCACGTGAGCCGAAGCCCCGGTCTCCTACATACCATCCATGCTACTCGCCCCATCCTCCTGAGCCGCGCGCCAGGCCGGCGTCGCGTGCCTCCTCTTTATATGCTTCACCGTCTGCCACTCTGGACATGATGTCCGAATGGGCATCCATCAAGAAGGAGCTCCAAGAACTCCGCAAGCAAGTCGATCCTAGGCAGCACCACGATGTGCACATGCCGAACTTCCATGGCCTATGGGTCCCCTCTCCATCCGAGCTGTCGAAGTACCGCAAGTACAATGGCTCAGGCAACCCTTATATCCATATCAAAGATTTCATCTATGAGTCTGCACCCTACCAGCATGACCGACGCCTAATGGCCTATCTATTCCGCCGGTCGCTAGACGGGCACGCTTTAGGTTGGTTCTACTCCCTGCTTCCCGAGGATGCGGAGGACTTCGCCATTGTGAAGGCCAAATTCCTCGAACAATTCCAAGACAGGGTTGGGCCCGAATACTCTCTCACGGATCTCATGGCCGAAAAAATGAAGTCAGATGAGGATTTTGCCACATACGCCGACAGGTGGAGGCAAATGGCCACACGGGTCCCGGGGTACCTTCCGGAGGGAGAGAAGGTGAAGATCATCATTGCCAATGCAACCCCTGCCTATAGAAACATCCTGGCGATGAATGACATCACCACTATGCTCAAAGATTCTCCCATCCATTCTATGTTCGAACCCCAGAAGTCCCGATTCCAAAGAAAGCCTCAGGGGCCAGTCACCGAAGGAGTCCAAGTGAACGAGCAAGTGAGCGCGTTCAACCCTGCTGGCCAGAACCAAAACCGCCAACCTTACACTGCCCAGGGTCAGAACCCTACCAATCCACCACAAGGGCAACAGCAGCACCAGTACAACCAAGTGCCACCTCCCGATGGCTCTCAACAAAGGCGTCCTTTAGGACCAAGAAGAACTCACTACCCGCCACTCCCAGAGACACTCTCCGACATATTCTTGGCCTTGCTCTCCACAGAAGCCATTAGACTCCCTCCCGAAAGGCCATTGAACCCTAGTGTGGACCAAACTCGGTACTGTGTCTTCCACCAGCAGCCCGGTCATACCATCGACCAATGCTTTACATTCAAGGACTTGGTATATGACTTGCATGAGCAGAACAGAATAGATTGGACAGCCCTCCGACAAGTGATCAGAGACATCAAAGAGAGGCAGCGGCAGCAACAGCAACAGCAACAGAGGCAGCAGCGCCCACCACCCCCTCAACAACAACAACAGCAACAACAAGAACAACCGTTGCAGGACCTCAGTATCATCCACAACCCCCTACCAAACCATCCACCAGCTCCAAACCCACCACAGCAACCAGCCCAGGTAAATCCCATCGTCCACCACCCTCCTCCTCAAGCAAACTGGACGTATGATGATGAGCTCGATGTCCAACAGATGATGGCCATTAACCACCAGTATCCCCTCCAATCCCAAACAATACAACCAGCCAACACGGCTCCTCAGTTTATCCCTCCCTTAGTTTCCGTGGCCAACGCCGTCATACTACCCGTCAGTTCAACATCTGCACCAGTCGCTAGTCCACCCATCATCCTACCCTTCGCTCCACCTGTCTCCATACCACTATCACCCATCATATCCGCTCCCTCATCCATTATCCTACCACCACCTGGGCCGGACCAACCTTCCGCCGCCATGCTATCCTCCGCCAGGCAGCCAGCCACCCAACCAACCACCCTGCGGAGTGGGCGAGTCTTCCGCCGTCCGTATCCACCTATCTCCACCACCTCCACCAGCCAGAGCAACCCCCAGCAGGTCCTGCAACCGCCTCAACAGCAAGCTCAGCAGCAACCACAAGACGAGGGGGTGATCGAGCCGTTACCGGGAACCCACTATGACATCCTCAAGCACCTCGACCACGTGCCAGCTAAGATCTCCATACTGGAGTTGATCAAGAAGTCCAAAGAGCACCAGAAGGCCTTGAGGAATTTCCTGCAGAAAGTAGTGGTGAATGAGGACATGCTGGCCGACAAACTGCCGAATGCACTAGCCATGGTGACTCGTGGGCCGACAATAACCTTTGTAGAAAGCGAACTAGCACCCCCAGAAGCCAGGAGGCTCCCACTCTGCGTAACCCTTGTCATTAACCATGTAGCAGTAGGAGCAGCCATAGTCGACACGGGGGCATCAATCAATGTCTGCCCGCTGAGTACCCTGAGAGCCTGTGACCTGTCAGAAGGAATGCTAAGGCCAACACCAACCACCATAGCCGCCTACGACAATTCTAGAAGATCTTGTCACGGCATGGTGACTGTGCAAGCTGAACTGGGACCGCTCGCCGTCATGGTGGATTTCTATGTCCTCGATATTGATCCCATGTTCAAGGCTATCCTGGGGCGTCCATGGCTAGAAGCACTCGGAGCCGTGCCATCCAACGCACACTAATGCCTTAAGTTCCCCTTCCAAGGACGAATCATTAAGGTCAAGAGCATAGCCACTATCCACTCTGTAGATGCCATCCATGACAACCACCTCCCAGCCATGTGGCCCGCCAACAAACCTGTGGTCTCCGTGCTAGACATCAACTACCCATGGAGCTACTCGTTCCAGTCCAAACGAGAGGTCAACCTAGCGCAAGTCAATGTAGTCAAAAGAAAGGAGCCACTGAACACCAAGGGATGGGAAATCATGATAAAGCTAGGGTACGAAGAAGGCAAGGGGTTAAGGGCAGAGCTGCAGGGCATAGTCAAACCCATCCCAGACATTGTAAAGAAGAGCCGATGGGGACTGAGTTACAGAGAAAAATCCAATCCATGGTCATCCCACACATCCACTCTCAAGGCCGACCGCGAGCCGCTTACATGGACACTTTGGTGTCATTTCATTAGGGGGCCTACCCAACCTGGATACAACACCATGGTAGTCGAGGCAGAACTGTCCCAGCATGAGGTACATGGCCAGAACTTCTCTCGGCACATGGCGCCTCTGCTGACCTATAAAGCTCTAGAAGCGCTCCGTCCAAACAAAAGGAGGAAAACTGGGGACCCAGAGGCTGAGTGGTACTGCTGGTTTGACATAGAAGACATTACCATAGCCTTCAGCCGCCTGTTCTGGGAGGAAGAAAGAACCTGGACGCCAGCTGCGGACGAGTTGCTCGATTCCCCCACATCCATCACCTCGAAAAGGCAACTCATGAACGAGACCACAGACATAGGAGAACCAGACATCCTCTATGAAGAGGGAAGGATGGTAGATGAACTCTGGAGGGGCACCTGCCTAGTCATTCACCCATCGATTCTGGACTCCCTGCTTCCTAGCCTCGTTCCTTCCTCTCCTCCTCTGCTCATTCAGCTAACTCACCAACTCTTGGCAGCCGCACACAGCCTCCTCACTCCTGAGCTCCCGCCTACGATCCTCTCTGCCTTGCACACTAATCCGGGCGACCACGAGGTCACTCTCTCCTGCTGCATGCTCTCCACTGATTTCCAAAAAAAACGCCAACCTTCAAATGCACGTTGAGGTCGAGGAGCTGGCATACTTCCTTCACCCTTCTGATCAGGGGCACCCCTCGACTGGGGCTTCCCCTCCTGCTCCTTCACTAGGAGCCATTCTCTTCGAGGACGCCATGTCCTCCACCAGTCCTGTAGAGTCATCTAGCCCAGAAGAGTCTAGAGTAGAAGAGTCTAGTCTTAGTTTAGATAGGCCTAGGTTAGAGAGTCAGGGCAACCCAGCGCCCACCAAGTCCAAGCGTCGCCCTAGGAAGCAACGGGGCAAGGTTATTCCCCAGAGATACCTTCAAGAGCTAGCTCGGCGGTGTCAAGCATTACTGCTGATAGAGGAGTTCACAAGAGAAGCGCTGGTGTTAGAAGAAGAATTTGTGCAGGATGGGGGTGTTCATGGACGACGGATTTGGCGTCTATGAAATCATGAATGATGAGGACCCAATCGATGAAGAGGATAGCGAAGTAGATGACGCTGCCGAAAAGTATGCCAGTGACGTAAGAAGATTCGACGAGCCTACCGTGGCAGTGGATGAACCTACTAAGGAAGTCAACCTCGGAACAGAAGAGGATCCCAGGATTGTGATAATTTCAGCAAACCTCCCTCCTGATGAAGAAGAGGAATTGGTGCAAATTCTAAGGGAGTACAAAGACACATTCGCCTGGTCATATGAGGACATGTCCGGTCTAGACCCCTCACTAGAGGAGCACCGACTCGTGTTGAAAGAAGGGGCAAAGGCCATAAAACAGAAGCTCAGAAGATTCCACCCACTCATGGCCCTGAAGATGAAGGATGAAGTAGACAAACTCTATAAGGCTAGATTCATCAGGGTAGTGCTTTATCCGAACTGGGTGGCAAACATAGTCCCTGTCATGAAGATGGATGGTAAAGTCAGAATCTGCATCGACTTCAGGGACTTGAACAAGGCATGTCCGAAGGACGACTTCCAGCTTCCTCATATTGATGTGCTTATTGATAACACTACTGGGTACGAGACCCTCTCATTCATGGACTGGTACTCAGGTTACAACCAAATCCGTCTAGCTCCTGAGGATCAAGAGAAGACATCCTTCACCACGCCTTGGGGAACATACTGTTATGTAGTCATGTCGTTTGGGCTAAAGAATGCCGGCGCTACCTATCAGAGGGCGATGATGGCCATCTTCCACGATATGATACATGTCTATGTAGAAGTATACGTGGACGACATCTTGGTGAAGTCAAGAACCAGGAGAAAGCACCCAGAAATCCTCGCCAAGGTGTTGCAGAGGTCAAGGGAGTATCAACTGAAGATGAATCCAAAGAAGTGTGTGTTCGGGGTATCATCAGGAAAGTTGCTAGGCTTTATAGTCAGCAAGCGGGGTATTGAGATTGATCTAAATAAGGGCAAGGCTATAGCAGAAATGCCACCTCCGAAGAACATCTCACAGCTAAGAGGATTAATAGGGCGTTTGCAATTCATCAGAAGATTCATATCCCAGCATTCACAAAGATGCCGCCCGTTCTATGATCTCTTGAAAGGAGGGGCAAAATTCGAATGGAATGATAAATGCCGAGCAGCCTTTGATGATTTGAAGAGCTATCTCATGAATCCCCCAGTTCTGCAGCCTCCTGTCCCCGAGAAATCACTTATCCTATATCTCTCAGTCATTGAGGACTCCCTAGGTGCTATCCTTGCACAACACGATGAATCTGGCAAAGAAAGGGCAACATACTACCTCTCTAGGCTCTTCAACACCACTGAATCCAAGTACTCCACCGCGGACAAGACCTGTGCCGCGCTCGTGTGGGTAGTCCAGAAGCTCAAGCACTACTTCCTTGCCCACGAGGTCAAGCTAATCTCGAGGATGGATCCACTCCGATACCTTCTAGAGAAGCCTATCCTCTCTGATCGGCTTTCACGCTGGTAGAGCTTTCTCTCCCAATTCGACATTTCCTTCGTGGTCCAAAAGGCTATCAAAGGATATGCCATCGCCGAGCATCTTTCCCTTCTTCCACTCCCTCACAGTGACTCTGTCCAGGAAGAGTTCCCCGACGAGGAACTCTCGGTCATCATCAAAGACCCCTTCTGGTCCCTCCATTTCGATGGCGCACTCAACTCTCAGGGACGGGGCATTGGAGCAGTGTTGCTTACCCCGGAAGGCATTACCATCCCCATTGCCTATCAACTCACCTTCCCCGCCACTAACAACATGTCTGAGTACGAAGCTCTCCTCGCTGGCCTCAAGTACGCTTACATCTTAGGTGCATCCCACCTCAAAATCATCGGAGACTCTCAGCTTGTTCTGCGGCAGGTGCTCTCAACTTACTGCACCCGTGACCCAAAGCTTAAGCCATATCAAGACCTGGTCACGCTGTTGGCAAGGCAGTTCCGCAAGCTTATCTATATCTATACTCCTCGCTCGCAAAACATCCTAGCCGACGCCTTGGCGTCGCTAGCTTCATCTCCATCTTTCCCTCTGAGTCGTCGGACTTAGACAATTGTCATTCAACAACTCGATGTTCCATCTATCCAGGATCCTTGGTTCAACAACCTTAGGACAACCTTAGAAGAGAGGGCTAAGAAGAGAGGAGTGCAGCAAGTCATGCTAACTGAGCTTGAGGAAATCCTAGATGAAGAGGAGCTGCCTTGGAACTTTGAGATCGAGCAATACTGCAAGGAGGGGACATATCCCGAAGGGGCAAGCGCAGAAGATCGCAGGGCCATAAGAAGAGCCGCCTTAAGGTATACAGTCGTTGGAGAAGTCTTGTACAGGCGGGCTCTCAATGGAGTTCTCTTAAGATGTCAGAGCTACGATGAAGCTTGGAGAGTGGTGGAAGGAGCCCATGCTAGTGAATGTGGAGGGCATGTCAACAGTCAAATGTTTGCAAAGAAGATCATTAGGCAGGGCTATTATTGGCCAACCCTAGAAGAAGACTGTACCATCTACGTCTATAGGTGCGTCAAGTGTCAACTCCACGCTGATAAGATTCATGCTCCTTCCTCCTCACTTCATCCACTCTCCACACCTTGGCCATTCTCCATGTGGGCTTTCGATATTGTTGGCCCTCTTGGTGATCCTAATGCTCAAACCAAACAGAAATCCTTTATCCTAACAGCAACTGAGTATTACACCAAGTGGGTAGAAGCAGAATCGTTTGCAGAAATCAAAGCATCCACAGTGTGCCGCTTCATCATGAGGAACATCATCTCGCGGTTCGGAGTGCCAAGCAGCATCGTCACGGACAACGGACCACAGTTCATCTCGCAAGAACTTCAGGACCTCTGTAAGAAATATAACATCACTCTGCATCATTCATCTCCATATTACCCATAGGGCAATGGCCAGGCTGAAGCAACAAATAAAACCCTTCTTAAAATCTTGAAGAAAACCTGTTAGTCGCATAAGTTCACCGATTGGCCAGAGAAGCTAATAGAGGCTCTATGGGCCTATCGTACCTCCGTCCGCACTCCCACGGAACAAACCTCGTACGCCCTCACTTATGGGATGGAGGTGGTAGTTCCATACGAGATTCTAATCCCTTCGCTAAGAGTCCAATTAGATAAGGAACTTAATCTTGACGAACGTCGAGAGGCGTTGCTAGTCCAATTGGAGCTATTAGATGAAAGGCGACTTATGGCAGCTGACCATGTGCTCTCATATCAGAGGCGAATCTCAAGGTCTTTTGAAAAGAAGGTAATTGAGCGAAAATTCCAAGAGGGTGATATGGTCTTGAAACGCATTTTTATCAAACCCGGAGGTCCTAGGTCCAAACTGCAACCTAATTGGGAGGGTCCGTACGTTGTGAGGGAAGTGTACCCTGGAAATGCTTATCGCTTAACCAATGCTGAGGGCATCGAATTGTCACATCCATGGAATGGGTTGTACCTCAAACGATTCTATCCCTAGGTCTATAGGTGTGAGGCCACAACACTTAGATTGGGGGAACAACCCCGTGTTGAAGTCTGAAGTCCCTCCCTAATCGTCAAAGATCGCTCTAAGTTAGGATTAACAAACACACACGGCTATCCCGGGTAGATACGCTTGGCGGATGTCGCGACTATGTGGGTCCTACTCTAGCGATGAGTAGGTCATTCTCTTCTAATTGGTCGAAGTGTAGGGGCAAAAGGTTGTAAGGGCAAAGTCGTCAACCTAAAGCATATCCTGACGAGAGCAAGTCTCAAACAGGGACGATCAAAATAACAAGGGGCAAAGAAGCAAAGAAGAAAAGAAAAATCCATAGCACGATAGGGGCATGACAAAGAGTGGCAAAGTCCCCGCAGGACGCTCATGAGCCCGGTCGTACGCATGCCCCAAATAATGCAAGTCCATAGCAAAAGACCATAAAGTCCCTCCACAACAGACTTAATCTCTGAAGGGTATACTGTAGGAAGTAGTCGAACCCAACATCCCTAAACCTACCCAAGACTTTCCTTAAATAATCTTCCATTTCTCCCTATAAAACTGAATCACCTCTTAAGTATGGCTTAACTAGTCGCAACGTCAACTAAGGGTAGTTTCCCGAGGCATTGTCACCCCTCAGCGCACGTCCTAGCCTAGTGAGGTCCGTGGCGAGAACCAGAGGTGATCAAGACTCCAAACCAGCGGCTCAAACCGTTCTAAGTGTTGTGGCCCAAAGGGGCGAGTACCTTCCGTCTCGCGCGTCTTATTTCAGGAAGGGCTAACGCCGGCTTTAGGCGTCCTTCAAAACTCCAAAAAATCAAATATTTCAAAACTCCAAAAAAAATCAAATATTTCAAAACTCCAAAAAAATCAAATATTTCAAAAACTCCAAAAAATCAAATATTTCAAAACTCCAAAAAAATCAAATATTTCAAAACTCCAAAAAAATCAAATATTTCAAAACTCCAAAAAAATCAAATACTCCAAAAAACTCCAAAAAAAATCGAATACTTCAAAAATCCGAAATCCCAAAACAATCTACTCATCTGCTCATGCATGCTATTTATTTATGTCTTTTGCCTATTTAATAAGGCTTAGCCCCTTGACCATTTATCAAGGTTGGTCACTCGTCGCATTTTAAGGCAAGGGGCTAAGCCTAAGAACGGATCTAACTTGTTTCGTGGTTGTCTAAGTGTGCAGGGCGCAAAAGAAAGAAAGCGGCACTCGCATCTCACCCGTCACTCTCACTCGTCACTCTCACTCAGTCGCAAATCATAAAATAAGAAAGATCCATTCCATTCCATTCCATATCATACATGTACATCGGGGGCAAAAGTGTAAGCCCTCAACCACTCTCCCCAGTACCCTCAGGCGGGCGGGGAGATGGAGGGGCCATGACCCTCGGACCAGTCTCGCTCCCCTCCGGCGCTCTCTCGCGCCGTCGTGCCTCCTCCTCGTTCCTCCGCTGTCCGGAGGAACCTGTCAAGTAATGCCCGGCAGACCCGCTCGGAATGCCGCTCCTGCTAACCAACGAGCAGCTGCGTCCAACCAAAGCTAGAGCCCTCTCAAGGCCCTTCATCTCGGACCGCAGAAGCTCGCAGCAGTGCCTCTCCTCTCCCAACTGCGTGCGGAGGTCCCCGGCCTCGGTGCGTAGCCTCGTCGCCTCCTCGGCCTCCTGACGCCACTGCGTCACCTCTGCTGCCTCCGGGCGTAAGCGCAGCTCTGCCATCTCTGCCTCTAGCGTGGCCGTCCGCGCTAGAGAGTCTCTCAGCTCCGCCTCCTGCAACATCAAATATCTTGTCAAAACACCAAAAGAAACAAAGAGTCAAGGGGCATCTAGTTGACAACTTACTCGCTCCTGCACCTGAGCGAGAGCATCCTCTGCCCAGGCCACTGCCGCCGCCAACTGGCCCTCCAACACAGAGCGGCCAGGGTCCTCTCGGGAGGAAGAAGCGCTTCCCACCATCTGCTGAGCCCTATCCAACTCCTCTCGCTGCAAAGGAAAACAAGAAGAGTCAGTCAACCAAAAGCTAAAAATAGAAAGGTTAGGGTGTAAGGCACTCACCAGTTGGGTCACAATCTGCTGAAGGTCGTCCCTCTACTGAATGGTAGAATGGAGGACGCCCTCGAGCGAAGCAATCCGCCCCTCAGGATCAAACTGCAAACACAAGTCAGGCCAGTCAAACATTTAATTGAGAATTTAGAAAAGACTAAAAGCAAAAAAACTCACCGGTCGTCGAGACCCCTTGTAAACTTGGGCCCCATACCTCCGTGCATAATCACGGAAGTAATCCTCATCGCTCGTAGCCTCCGAAGTCACCTCCCTGCCCTGCTGCTCCTAGTCCGTGAGCTGCTCGCGGACCCGCACCGTCCAGTCAGTCACCTGTTGGATCCCGCGGAAGCTCCGGCCCGGTCTCTCCCATGGCCTCTGTCGAGTCGGGAACTCTGCCACCGCCTGGTGGAGTCCCAGTGTGCGCGCAACTAGCCGGTGGTGGAGCGGCACCACGGTGTTAAATGCACGCAGCCAAATATCCCCACCGAAGTAGGGACGGCCCCGCTCCACCCACAGCTGGGAGGCGTCATCCTCCCCGACATAAGAAGTCTACTCAACCTGCACACCACAAACAGAAAGATCTGTCAGTCGTCTGTCAAATAAGCAAGGGAAAAGGTGCTAAGGCTAGAAGTACTTACATGGCCAAAGGGAACCGTGTCCAGTGCATCATGAATCAGCGTCACCTGCAGGCGCAGTGACTGCTCGTCTCGGCGGAACCGCCAGCGCTGTAAAAGGGGCACAGCGCCGGGTCGCCTCGGTACACCGCGACCCAAGGAGGGGAGGTGGTAGTATGCCCACACCTGCAAAACAACTCAGTCAGTACCACATTTAATCAAAATATGCAGAAGAAAAGCAGTAAAGAGTAAGGGAAAGAAGCGTACCTGAAGGAGTGGGAAGAACCCGACTACCCCTGTCTCCCTACTGGAGGTGCCCAGACTGTCGAAGAGGTGGGCCAGGAGGGCCGCACCCCATGCGTAGCGGCCTACACCGGACAAGTCCTCCAGCAGGGGCAGTCATCTGCAGCTGACTGGGTCCCCTCTCATCCCCATAATCAACTTCCTGATCACAAGGATCAGGAAGCACCTCAAGCCGCAGTCCACTGTCGCTCCCTCCTCCTCCGCCAGCGTTGCTCTGGCGTCCGCTGTTAGCCGAGCCATATACTCCGCCGGGCCGTCTCCAGCCATGTGGCGCGCATCCGCCATCCCGAGGCTCGCCTGCAGCCTCGTCCTCGCTACCAGGGAGGATCTCTCCCTCGTCACCTCCAACCCAAGGATCCTCTCTGCCAACTCCTAGTAGCTCGTGTAGGTGACCCCGGTCACCGCCTGGCCGTCCACTCGTAGGCCAGTGATCCGTGCCACGTCCTCTAACGTAGGGATCATATGACCCCACGGAAAGAGGAAAGTGTGGCACTCGGGGTCCCACCTCTCCTTTAATGCCTGAATGAGCGTCACGTCGGGCGTCAACTCGTCCAATCGGAGGAAGGGGCCGAACCCCATCTCCTCTAGTCGTGCCCTCTGGAAGTCAGGCAGACCCCAGTAGATCGCCTGGATGACTACCCATCCCAGCCTGGACCGCAACTCACTCTGCAAAGCAAACATCAGAAGCACAAAAGTCAGCCAGGAAAACCACCAAAAAAGGTCTCAGTCCTGTCATCGCGACAGGGCCCCTGTTTCCTTCTGAAGGCGACGAGAGGACTGTCACTTTCAGATTCCTAAAGGCGACAGGTCGACCCGTCGCCTTCTAAAAGGCGACAGGGGGTCTGTCGCCTTCTCACTGGTAATGCGACAGGCACCCTGTCGCGTTACCAGGGAGATCGGGAGACGGGCAACACCCGTTTCACTTTGAGCAAAAGCCCTACACAAGAGTGCACTGCACTCTCCCCATCCCACACATGGATTAAGGTCTTGGAGGCCTACCTTTTTGGGTCCAATCGCTTCATCCTCGCCCGGCGCCGCCGCCACGATGTCTTCCCCCAATTGGCGTGGCCGGGGCTTCTTCTTCCACCATTGTGGATGGCCCCTCGTCCGCTTGGAGACGACGAATCATCTTCTTCAACTGTCGTCGGCCACCACCGTCGCCTTGCCCACCGTCGCCACCCTCCATCGCCGAAGACCACCGGGGAAGAGAGGGGAAAAGAGAGAAGGAAAGAGGGGAGAGGGGCCACCACCGCCGCCGGCGATCGCCGGTGGAAGGCGGCCGGAGAAGAAGAAGGAGAAAGAGGAACTTTGGCTTTGGTCGCCGGAGAAGGAAGAGTGGGAGGATGAGAGAGAAGAGAGCGAAGAAAAGAGGAAAAGGGGGCGCTGGGCCCCAAATTCAAACTCCTTTTGACCCTGTCAACGAGACAAGCACCCTGTCGCCTTCTGTCTGGTTGCCAAAGCCACCCTGTCGCGTTCACTTTACAGGTCGCGCCCGCTGCCCTGTCGCCTTCCAGGTCGCGACACAACTTGTGTCGCCTTCTTGGTCAGAGAGCAGAACCCTTGGAAAATTCGATTTCCATTGCAAATCCTCAATGCTTACATCAAATAAAAGCCATAAAAGCAAAAACAACATGTATCTCACTCTCACTACACCAAGTCCCTCCAAAACTCAAAAAAGTACAATCAACTCACTCTCTCTCAAGCTCACGGCCCCCCAAGTGGCCGGATTTTCTCATGCTCTCGGAGGTACGCCTGGTATGTCTCCCGTTCCTCCTGTAGCGTCGGTGGTAGTACGTGAATCGCGCACGCCCTCCATAAGGCCAACGCACTCCGCACGGCTTGCTCGTCCTCCGGATCTCCCAAGCGCCGCTTCTTCATCGAAGGCAAGTAAGACGGAGGGAGTACCTTGGTCCTTGGTTTCCCAATCTGAAGGTAGCACCGTTGTGGGTTGTAGAGCACCGTTGCCATGTTCCCCACAAGTTGTAGGTCCAATCCACGTCCAAGGGGAAGCCGAATCTCCGCTCCGCGCAGCGCCGCGATGTCCAAAGTGAAGTGCTCCACTGGGAGGGTACTGAAATAGTGCCGCCATGCGCTCCTTGTCTTCTTATCCGCTGTCCTGCACATAACTCTATCGGGGAATTTGGCTGCCCCACCAATGAAGCACAGTGGATGGCACCCGAAGATCCGGCTGTCGGTAGTGGGGTTGTCTACAGGCTTAAACTTTATCCTCACTCCCAACCAACACTCCAAGAGGATCATGGAGCCATAGAGTGAACCCCCCGTAGAGGCCGAGGTAAGACCCGCATACAGGTAAGCCAAAACTGCGTGAGAGAGGGAAAGTCCCCTCCATACCCCGCTTATAGCACTCAAGCTCCCATAGTCTATGAGGTGATCTCCGGACGGGAAGAGTACCACCCCACACAAGCAAATGGCTACGGCCTTAGCAATTTCTCGGTGGTCCACACTCTTGTTCTTACATTGAGATATGACCCACTTAGACAACGGCACAAGGTGAACGAATTGAGGGCTGATCATGGTGTAGACATCCCGGGGGTCCATCATGAATTCACCTAGAATAAGCTTCAGGTTGATAGGCTCCACGGTATAGCTTATATTTTGCTCATCCCCCCGCTTGGTCTTAGGGAGAGCTAAGAAAGCCTCAACCTCCTCAAGAAGGACGGTCGCCTCGAATTTGGGGAAAATAAAGGTATGGGTTTGTGGGTGCCAAAGCTCAACTAAGGCCGTAATACTATGCCAATCAAAAGAAATCTTGTGGTAGTTGTGGGCCGCTATCAAAACACCCCCCAAACCCCACTCTCTCAAAAATCGGATCACAAACATGGGCAAGGCCTTGATCATAGGGGTTATCCACGTGAGCTTGGAATATCGGCAGGAGCCGGGGAAGAGCTAGAGAAGAAAAGAAAAAGGAAAAGAGAGGAGAAGAGGAAGAACAAAGAATTAATGAAGAAATTTGGAGTGAAATTCATGAAAAATTGAAAAAAACCATTCTACATACCTCTCTCACATCCTTGTTCTTGCTCAGGTGGTTGGGGACGTCCGTCAACCTCGTAAGAGCGCCATAGATCATCCAAGCGCGCTTCGGACCTTCATAAGCCACCTCCTCCCCCATGAGAGCACTTGGAGCTCTATTCATGGCCATGAAAGCTTCAAAACTTGAAGAGAAGAAGAGAGAGAGAGTAAGCTACGAATTTGGAGCCTCTCATCCCCTATTTATAGAGCCATTGGACTCCTATTCATGGTTGGAAAGGGTTGAGAAGAACTAATAGGAGTGGGACATTGATTAGAAGTCACTAAGAGTCCAAGTGGGAGTAAAAAAAGGTCAATTTCGGGTTGCTGTTGGAACTCTGGCCGCAAATCTTGTGGTCGCGACACATCGACATGTCGCCTTCAGGGTGGCGACACAGGAAGCGTCGCCTTCTAGTCAAAAGGGTAGCGACCTACCTTCTGTCGCGTTCTGATCAGTATGCAGTCTCCCACCCATTTCTTTCAAATCATTGTTGACTGCTTCTCTGGTGCACTTATGCTTTAATGCTTTTCACTTGGTGCAGTTCATGCTTTGATTATTTAAAAATCCATAAAAATATAAAAAAATCAGAAAATCAAAAGAGACGGCTTGCCAGGTAAGTGCAGGTAAGTATTTCTAACCCTGATCCCTCTGCATTACTATATGATATCTATGCTATTATATCACCTCAAGGACCGGTTGGTTCTCAGTGTGTTCTGGGATCTGAGTTCCCCTTCACCAAAAACAAGGATGATCTAGGTGCACACTGCTAATCGCTGGATAGGCCGTTGGGTGGTATGACTTGGGGACGATGGATTCTGTCGCACGCCGGGGTTGCGAAGTGTCTTGACCCTTGCTCATATTGTCTAGCAATATTATCCTTGAATATTTGTTATTTTCTCCCTTTTTTTGCATTCATTTTACGATTTCTTTTCTTTTAGCCCAGCATGCATCATGTAGGACTTTGAGCTTCATGCTTCATGATTTGTCAAAGCCAGCTTCCCAATGATGTTTTAACTCAGATCCTCATTCCCCAAGACAAGAATTTCATTCCATTCCGAATTTGAAAGTTTTCCTCGAGCTAGCTGCTCGGTCCAGTTTGTGAGTATGGTTCCTATTCAGGATTCCTCTCATCCCCATTCGTTATAACGGTCATCCCTTTACCCCCCGATCAGCTCATTAGTCATGAATCGCTCGAAGGCCAGAGTCGAATAGACCCGCCAGGCAGCCCCAATCCCCTAATGAACGAAACCTGCACGCTAAAGATAGCCAGGGTACCTCTTGAATCAAGAGGTTGATCATTTCTTTTCTTTTGACCTTTATTCGTCCCAAATTGGAACCATCCTCGCGTTCTGTCCCTAGCCATGTTCGAAGTTAGCCGGAGAGTTCTCGCTGCTTATTCGTTCAGAATGGGTGTCTCTTTACGTTGATGCCCGCTTTTCAGCTCATTTCGCTTCATTCCGCTACATCGCCATCGCTCCACTATCGCTCCACTCCCTTGCAAAGCAAGCATCAAGGAGGGGCCATCTGTAGACACCCATTTCTGACCCATAAGTCGAGCAAATTCATTGTCATATCATCAATGCCCCACGTTGGCTCATCATCGTCAAGCTGGCTTTCTCTGATCATGACATCCTTTTCATTAGTTCATCGCCCTGGTAGGTTCTTCCTGGTCAAAGTCAATCCTCTTCATCATCATCTTGTAGCTCTCTGAGTCAAGAGTCCGGCGTTTCAAACCGCACGTCATTCTGAAGGCCGCGCATGGAGATCAGACACTTTGCATGGTCGCATGCTAAAAAGGCCCTGAAGGCGACAGCCCCCCTGTCGCGTTCAAGAAGACGACAACTCGATATGTCGGGTTCATAAATAGGCATTTTATATTCCCTGAAAAATCGCCAGAAATGACTTAAAGTCACCTTCCATGTAAGGAAGGCGACGTATCGAGGCGTCGCATTCTTGATAGCGACCAAAAGGCCGTCGTGTTCTGGACCTCTTGCAGAAGATCCTTTCCGAGCCTAACTTGGACACATGCCATACATGGATATTTCCCCTTTTGGTCGACCAAATCACATCCAAATCCTTCAAAATTTTGGGGAGACCTTCCTTAAAGCCCCCTTTCCGAGTTCCAATCGCCCATGCACGGCCATACATACCCAAACCCGGACTCTTGCCCGTTATTCCTCACACAGCCCTTCCAGGAATAATCACCTATAACTATCTCAATACTCCATCTTTTTGAGCGAGACCGGCGTCTGCTTCTTCCCCTACAAGAGAGCTCCAACTCCGAAGAAGAGAGCTCCCTCTCCAGATGACCAGGAACTGCCCCCCAGGGCGTTTTCCCACCGGCTACACTTTCTCTCTCCCTTTCTCTTCATTATTTCTCTTCATTCATGCATGCATAGATCCTTTCTTTTCGTAGATTTGCATTAGAACACACACCACACACCTATATTAAACATCCAAAGGGGTTAAAAACCCCACCCACGTGAGTTCCCCCCAATATAGTGCATGTTCACTTGTTTTTTCTTGAATAGATCTTTCATGCGCGAATTTCTAATGGGTTTTTCTACGTTTGCTTGACCTTGGCAGGTACCTGAAGACAAGGAAAGCGTGAGGCTCTTGCCCCTCGGCCGGCTGAGGAGCAGGAAGATCAGAACCCTCAATCTCCATCCACTGAAGAAGAAAGCGACCATCAGGCTGTCGTGACCCAGAAGGCGCCATTCATTCCGTCGCGTTCAGGTATAAGCGTAGCGACGACCATCTTGTCGCGTTAGCAGGTACGCTTTCTCTCTTCTCTTCCTTTTCCAACGTAGTCAGCCGTCCCTTCACCCATACATCCCTTTGGCGACTACTTGATGGCGATCACAGTACGTTTTCCTATCCTTCACATACACTTTTGGGGAGCGGGGAGCACAATCCCGTGATTACAACGTCGTTTTCGAGAAACAAATAAAAGACCATAGATCATGTCTGAATGTATTATCATAATAAGATCTACACACCTTACTCCTCAGTAGGGTCACTGTGTAGAGACATAATATAGTCTTATATTGGATGTAGTAAATACATTTGTGCTTATAAAAAAGATACATTTCTCTTCTCTTAAGATAAACTTTTTTAATAAGAAAATGACAAAACTCTAAATGAAGACAATATCTCTTGAGAGACATGATGAAATTTCATACATCATTATATAAGTATACATATTTGTGACAAGATTGACTAAAAAGTAAGAATATTCATTCTCTACCAAAACAAAAAGAGAAAATGTTGCCACTCAACACGTGGGGTGTTCTGCACCCCACTTTAGTTTACTATTCGACTTGTCTAGTAGTAAACAACTCTCTAACAAAAGTTGCCATAAACTTGGGAGTTATAAGTTCTTTCAATGTATGTTAAAGGTATGAATGAAAATGGTTTTCTAGTTAGGGAAACATTGTCCTATTTCAAACAAGAAACAATTTGAGTCAAATTATGTGTGAAATTTTGATTGAAGGATCTGTCGGTTAGTAAAAGGATACCGATATTTTGTGTCTAGTTTATTTTAGAAATTTGTGGTTAAATTCTCCATAGATGTGATAGAGGGTAGGTAAACTTTGTTTGATTGGGGATTATCATTTCTGACATGAATGTTTCATAGTTCAAGTCTTTAGTAATGAAAATAATACCTTAAAATGTTATTTTCGGTGTTTCATAAGCTTTTTCCTTGATTAAATAGATCAATGAAAATTTTGTTTTACTATAACATAATTTTTTGGTTTTTCTTTCATTTAGCAATTTTTTGATTCTTCGATACACCTTAAGATGGATTTTGGAGAATAATCCCCGATTTCCCTTTTTTGGTGTTTACCTCTTCCCTTGCTTAAACTCCCATTCAATATCTCAAATTAAATAATTACTTTGTCGAATCATCATCTCATGATAATTGAACGGGCTTCTGATTAAGTTGGATGCCAAGCAAACACTGCATGATCTTGAAATGCATTGGGGTTCAACAACTCAAAAGAACCATTCCATCAACAGTTAGCACATGACTATGGTCTTTCACTCGTATAATGCTCTCAAGTGCACTTAAGGGTATGGTTAACTATCAAATCCTAATATGCATACTCGCTTGTAATACTAGATGCTGCAAAACTATATCAGAAAACTTCTTCTTCTTCTTTTCTGATATGTTGTCTTGCCTTGGAAAGGGACTCTGAAACATCTTTCCTTAGAGCATTCTCTCTCAATTACCAAGAGCGAATGATGCCATATTGATTACACAATCACCTTTAAAGGTATTCCATTGGACCCAACAACATAACTAATTAAGACCTTACAGATAGAGAATAAGGTCAAAATCCATAAGTCCACCGAAAAAATATCCTTGGTGTCTCAGGTCAAAAGACCAACCATGCCATTATGACAATGAATCCAGTTGGCTAACAATTAGGTAATATTCTATCTAGCGATTTATGTTAGATTACTTCAGTAAACTCATTCACCAATGAACACCTACAAGTTCACCTTAGTATATCAACACAAGTGACTATAAGATCAGCCACTCTCATCATGTGAGCAGGAGCAACCTGTACTAGTCTCATTGGATATCCGATGTCCTTCGTGAATATCCCCCGACTAGGTATAATTAAGAATATGTGTATAAAAGATACTAATCTCATTATTATGATCTCATCATAATTAATATCCATTGTGCATATTCATGGATTTCATCATGAAATGTTAAACGAATTACACATATTGAATATTATTATTAAGGAACATGATTGTACAAGTTATGATTGGCTTAAGGACATGTATAACCAATAGTTATAAGCACCACAATCATCAACACAAATCAAATGGTGATGGTACTGAGCTTACCCTACTACTGATTAGGACACAACTCAGCCTGCTCAAAATTTTCATTGATCAGAAGCAGGTGAGTCGACATATTCTCGGCAAAAAGTGCCTCCATAACAAAGAAGTGTGGTTGGTTGCACTCAGGTGCAGACAACTAACTCAACGAGACACTCTCATCCCAACGCATGGGGCATGCAAACATCTTGTTTGACATTGGATTCACGAAGAAGAACCGACTTTTCCACCAATGTATCGAGGTCAACAATCCTATTACCAAACTCTGACGTGCCTTCATGGTAACATAGAACCTTATGCAACGGGCTACACGAAAATGAATAACAAGAAAAGAAAAGACCAACCAGTGGCATGCTCATCCCGGCTTGGTGACACATGACCAAAAGAAAAAATGTTACCCTCCAAATGTTTGGTACAAGCTAGGCAGGTGCAAGGCCCACATACCTAATAAGTTCGGCTATGAAGGATGAAATGGGGAATCCGAAGTTGGCCCAAATAGCCTTCTCATACAAGCATAGGTAGCCATCTTAGTTAGTGTTAGCATGCTCCCTAGACCAAGGCACAGTGAGTTTGAACTGGACCAGGATCCTAAACTGCTCCTAGAGCACTACCAAGTCCACCACAATGACGCTGAACATAGCCTCACCCCACCATTTAGGTAGCATGACAATTCGGATTCACTATTTCCTCCTCCCCCTCTCTCTCTCTCCCCCCCCCCCGCTCTCTCCCCCCCCCCTCCACCCCCCACGTTAGTCCTAAACTCATGCTTCTCGCTTGGCTAAACCTTACTCACCACCTCCACCTTGGAGGTTCCTCATGCCTCGAACCACCTTGTCCCCAATGACTTTGACAACTCTGATGAACTCAATGAGCTACCCGACAACCACCTTGTTGTGCTACTAACTACCCTTGACCAAACACTACTAGATCTCTCACTCTCCCCTAACCCCTCACATGGAACTCTTGCTTGCAAACATCTTATCACGTGTGGCATTTGCCAAGTGACAAAGGCGCGGTGTAGGGGAAGCACCACACCACCTTAGACCAACCAAAAGATGAGTGATTTCACATTAACCTCTCCTAACCCCTCTACAACTGACGTCTTCTGACCTCACAACTTCAGCAATAGGTAAACGTGAGCCCCACTCACCACCAACCATCCCCCCCCCCCCCCCCGGGTTTCCTAATAAATACTAAGAGGTAGTTACCTTCTAGGAAATCTCAAAAATTGAAATGGGTTAATGAAAACACTAATAGGGCTTAAAGAGAAGGAAATAATCAAGAATCACAACTCTTGGAGTCTGAGTCTAAGTGGAACTCCTGGGGAAACCCTAACCCTATAAATAGACCTTTAAATTCCTCTCTTGGATGACTTACACTCCTATTAGAAAGTTTTCTAGACACGAGTGGTAGCAGCTGGGAGGATAGGATCGCAAATACTGTAGAATGCTTCATCATTCCCTGAAGATCTTGTCGTAGCTTCTCATCAATTGAAAGGTAGGTTTTCTCTCAGACTAAACCTTTAATAACATCGCACATTGGTATTTAACATGTTAGACTATTAGAAAGCAATTTCCATTAAAATATTTAGCACTCGATCTATGCATTCTTGTTCTTGTCTTTCCCTCATCGTCCTTCTACATTGAAAGATCTGAAGGTTAGGCCTTTTCCTTTCGCCAAACCCTATTTAGCCTTGTATTCATTGTCCTGCCTATTGGTTTAGATTTGCATATGTTTTCCCTAATTTATAATGATTAAAAGCAATAATCACATGACCTATTAAACTAGTATCATAGTGATCATGTGTTCCCATCTAGAATGCCTTCTTCTTTGAATCTACCCATGTTCTGCACTTGGCCTTCATAAACCCAGATTTCTTGCTCTATCATATATTTCGTCGGGCCATACCGCATCGTGGTTCTGATCTTGACTAATTTCTGACTGGAAGACACAAATTGGAACTTCATCACATTATTTTGATATTTCTTTACCTAGTTGATTAATGCATTGTGATCATCTTAGTTAGGTCATCTTAGAAAAGTAAGATGTTTTAATGTAAATATCAAATATTTTAAAAAGTGAATGAATCATTTTAATGATAGCCAAATTAATATCCTTACTTAGAATTTGTTCTTACCTATTTGTCCACTTGAATCTCATTAATGTAAGTATAGTGTTATTCATTGAAACTAATCTCAATCGTGAATTCCTTTGAAGTCTATACCTTGATTACACTTGCTTATTTATTGAAATTCTTATTGGCCAATTATTGGGATTTATCTAGATATTGAATTGTGAAAGATGGAATTATACAATATGGTAATCTAGAAGGGGGGTTGAATAGATTACTATCAATTTAAAACACTATGACCTTCTTTTTGATGGGGATACAAACTTATCGAAATCTCAAACAGGTTTAGAATTGAATCAAGATGTGTGTTAATTGTAAGTAGAAGAAACAACAATTTGTCTAGCGTGTGAAAGATCAACGTGCCTACCAATCATCTAACGTAAAACGTTCAAACCACAGACACGATGATTTAAGGTGGTTCGGAGTACACAACTTATGTATCCTACGTCCACCATCCACACACACACGCAGAAACAACTACTTATGAGCGAGTTCCACACTACAACTCACACACACACGTTGTCTGATGTGAACACACTATCAGAACAACATAAGCCACGTGAATCAAGCACAAGGAACACTTGAATCACAACCACACACACACAGAAGTATGAGAAATAAGAAACAGACAGGAGTTCTGAGCTGAAAGAACAAATCCAGATTAAGAACTCTTGTCGTTGGTCGTCCAGAAGAACTTCAAGCTTCATCTTGACAAGTATCAGATGATTGAGAAGCTTGAACCACGGACGAACTAGCTTCAACTCTATTCGGAAGATGGATCTTCCTTTCGCTGGACGGCAGGTTGAAGCAGAGCAGCAGGAAGAAGCTCTCTCTCTTGGACTTTTCTTAGGGTTTGGTATGATGGCTTCTTGCTGCGAAAATACCTCTATATGATCTATATATAGTGGTGTCCAAGTATGGAGAGACGTGCTAAAAGGAAACACCATAATATAGAACAAATCCAAATCTCGTATCTGAGGTTTCTCTTCGTCTGTCGACAGGCGCTTCATAGCTGTTGACAGCTACTGCAAACTTTTGGTTTTCCAGAAGCATGTTGTTTCTGGAAGACTAGATCTGTCGACAGGTATTGTTTGCAGTCGACAGGAAAACTTCATCTGTCGACAGGCACATTTTAGCTGTCGACAGGTACTGCTTTCTGAGTGCTTCCAGAACCTTGTTTTGTTCTGTCTTGTCCATCTATCGACACATGACTTCTTGGCTGTCGACAGGTGATCACTTGAAGTTTCTTTCTGTTGGTTCGGTTAGCAGCTCGATAACCTAGAAAGGGGGGGGGGGGGGTGAATAGGTTTTCTGTAATCTGAAACAGAAACTTAAACATAGAAAATTATCACTTCAAAGTTTGGTTAGTTTACTGTGATAAAGAGTAGCAGTGCGGAAGCAAATAAATAATCACACAATGGACACAAGGAATTTATCCTGGTTCGGCCCTTCCCACATGGAAGTCCTACATCCAGTCCCCAAGCAACCTCTTGGGATTTCACTAACCAAGGGTACAGTCCCCCTCAAGGACACTACAACACCCAGCACCCAAGCTGGTCTTCTTCTCTTTCCCGGGCAAGAAGGCAGCCCACTTCTTTTACAGGCTCAGAAGCAAACCTCCTGGTACAAACCCCAGTGCGGTTCTGCTAGACACAAACCCCTAGCTAGGTTCTACACTGTATACAGTCCTACAGCTGGACAAGATGTCTTTCTTATAAAAGAAAGAACAGTGCTGAGAGTTCTACAAGAATGGCCTCTACCAAAAAACTCTCAGCAAAACCTTTCCCCAAGAATTACAATAAGCACATGGAGAATGGAGAAAGGAGAAGGAGCTTGAATGCTTGTAAGCTTCAGCTGCTTGAACGCTTTTTCTTGGCTCAGGCTCTTTCTCTCTTTTCCTTTGAGTGTATGTGGCGTTGAGATTCCTCACTGGTTGTACACTCCTTGAATGATCTTTAGGAAGGCTTTGTCGCTGATCTTCAGCCTTGCTTCATCTTTTATATGCGAGGCATTGAATAGAACCGTTGAAGAGATCCGTTGGAGCTCTTCTAGTCGTTGTTGATCTTCTCTTCATTTGTCTTAATCAGACTCTGGTGGTCTTCGAGGTCTGTAAGCATAGAAGATAGTGTTAGCATAAGAGAGTGTTTATGATCAACGGTGCATGCCACTGTGTTTCTGCTATCATGCTGAAAATAGTAGTTCATATCTTTTTCTGACAAGATTCTGAGATATGCATGCAGCTTTATTCTGTCAGAAGATATTTGACTTTATATTGACCGTCAAGATTACTTCACAAGATTATAAGAAATCTATGTTTAAAGTTAAGTGAATCGATGTAAGTATGACTTATCAAATCGTTGTAGTTCATGAAATCGTTATAGCTATGACTTATGAAATCGATGTACTAAGGAATCGTTTGTTCAAGTGAATCGTTGCATGTTTATGAACAAATCGATGTGCACAAATCGTTATGCATTCATAAGTCGATGTGAAGAACAAATCGTTGTTCTCACCAAAGAAATCGATGTGAATAAAGAAATCGATGTGAGCCTTAATGAATCGTTATAGAAGGCAAATCGATGTGAGGGCAAATCGTTGTGCTCACTTATCAAATCATTATGGGCCTTAACGAATCGTCATAGAAGGCAAATCGATGTGAGGGCAAATCGTTGCGCTCACTTATCAAATCGTTATGAGCCTTAACGAATCGTTATGGAAGGCAAATCGATGTGAGGGCAAATCGTTGCACTCACTTATCAAATCGTTATACGGTCAAATCGATGTTTCACTTAACGAATCGTTACACAATCAAATCGTTGTGTAACTTATCAAATCGTTTGTTAGTGAAATCTATGTGGCACTTTGAATAGAAATCGACGTATTTTGAATGAACATCGATTTAGCATTTTAGTGCACCATAAAATAATCATAAATATTAATGAAACAATCTAATCATAAATTTTGTTAGCACCAAAATATGAAGGTAATAAAGAGTGGTTCAACAATCTCCCCCTTTTTGGTGATGACAAAATTTATGTGAATTTTCTGACACAAATATATGAAGCATAGAAAATGCAGAAAATTTATATAACATACAAATTCTCCCCCTTTTTGTCACTAACCAAAAAGGAAGGATTTGACCATGCATTCTTTCCCTTTTTGTGAAAACTTCTTACCATTGAGGGGTTCAACAATGATAGTCGATAAAGAATAACTCCCCCTTAATCTGTGCTCCCCTGAATGTGAGTCTCCCCCTTAATGTGAGGCAAGTCAGATCCTGTTGGTCTTGACCTTTCACATGTTGTTTGTCAAGTCTTCAAGATTTTTGCCTGCATTTATCCAAAAAAAAAAAAACTTGCAAACCAATGTAAGTAGTGATGAAAACAATATTTGTGACTACTACCTCTTCAGATGTGAGTTAGATGAAGAGCTGGCAATCATCCTTGCCTTGAGCATCCTTGATCTTGATGCTCCAAGGCTACCCTGCAAACAATTTATTCAGAAATAGGTACCCAAATCTTTTTGGGTCCTTGATGGTTAGATGCATAAAAATATCCTTTCGGGATCCATACTAGGTGCCTTGTTGCGCAGGTGTTTACAGTGTGTCCTAATTTATTGCAATGAGAACAACAATGAATGTAATCTATTTTGCAGTTTAGAACACAATTTTTAGAAACTTTTCTCTTTTGATAAGGCTTGTTTATTTCAGAGGCATTTTTCTGAGGCATTTTGGTTTCTTTTACAAATTTTAGCAAAGGATATTTTCCTGGAGTTATGGCTTGTTTTTTTTTTTCCGGAGGAATGTATCCAAGCCCTTGTTTATTATTTCCAACTTTTGATCCTCTTAAGCATAGAGCTAGAGATGTTTTTCTTTTAGTTAATTTTCTAACTGATTCTTTTAAATATAAATTTTCTTTAGTTAGAGTTTTAAACTTTTCTTCTAACTCTAACTTCTCATTATTCTTATTTTTCAAATCTTCATTTAAAAAGTGATTATTATCTTTACTGTCCTTTAGTTGTTTTTCCAATTATTCCATTTCTGATTTAAGATCAGAATTAGTATTTTCCAAACAAGTAAGGTTGTTCTTGATATTTTTCAATTCTTTTAAAACAACCTTGTGTTTATCATAAAGTTCATTAAAGACTTCTTCTAAGTCTTCAGATTCTGACCCTGAATTTGTGCATGAATTAAAAAATGAGTCAGAATGTACCTCATCTAGTCCTACCATGAGGGCTAGATTTACTTGCTCTTTCTCTGATTCTGAGCTTGATGATTCTGAGCTTGTGGCCTCATCATTTTCCCAAGCAGCCGCCATGGTTATTCTTTTAAATTTCTTGTGCTGCTTCTTGGGCTTGTCGGTTTGACCAGTCTTCTTGAGCCTTAGACAATCTGGTCTCAGATGTCCAGGTTTTCTGCATTCATAGCAGACTAGTTCTTTCTCCATTTTCTCCTTTCTTTGGATCCTTCTTGATCCGTTTTTCTTCTTCTTTAAAATCTTCTAAAGCTTGGACAAAACTTCATCCACATTACTGTCTTCAGAATCTGCATCTTGGGAACTACAAGAAGAAGGAGCAGCTACAACTTTAAGAGCATTAGTACATTTTTTTCTTAGATGAGCTTTCAGATAGTCGCTCCATATTTATTTCATGTGCCATGAGAGAACCTATTAAATTATCAATTGATAATTTGGTTAAATCATGTGCCTTTTCAATAGCGGTTACTTTCGGTGTCCATGAAATAGTTAGAGACCTAAGTATTTTTCTGACGGTTTCCTCATTGGAAAGAGTTTTACCAAGATAATTTAAACCTACTACTATGCT